>OY735140.1:37785457-38394833 GCA_963457615.1 Nicrophorus investigator
CTCCGCACAAAAGGCATCATCATCTCCACGGATTTAATTCCTTCCAGGAGTGGAGGAGGCGCGATGGCTGCTGAAGATATCTTCCAACTCCTCTTTCTTCTCCATCCACAACTCTCACACTCACAAAACTATCAAAACTGCAACAATCACGATCACGTGCATATAAATATAAATTAAGCGCGCTTTTGTTGCGCAACCTCAGCTGCCGCCGATTTGAATATTCCCGCCCCCGCCGACTCTTCCGGAACGCCACCTGTCCTCTCCCATTCTATCATCATTTATACTTTTCTTTCCTTCTCATCTCCTCCATCAAATTTACGATCGCCCACATTAATTTCGAAAACAAATTACAACCCTTATTACCAATCACAATTACTTAATTACACTTAAAAACCAATAAATAACAATCACTTAACTTCATTTTTAATAAAAAAACTGACATTTAGAATTTTAAAAAAAACATTTATTTAATTTTAAAAATAAATATCTAATATGAATAATCTGAATTTTATATTATAGTTTTACATATAAAATGAGCTGCAACTCCATTTTTGGGAAGCCTTAATCTGAAGCCAATTAAGCGTTTTTCATAGTTTATTAGAAAGTCATCCAGTTTTCCAATCGCGTTAATCAGTATTATATCTATGCTATAACTCGTGAGATTTCGAAATTGTGAAAAAAATAAATAACTAAAATAGTAATTAGATCATTGATAAACGAAAATTATGAATAAAATTAAGTGAATGTTCTAATTTTTGAATGGATAAGTGTTTATGTTCTTGAAATTAAAGGTCGATTGGATAATAGTTGCATATTTAATTTGATTCATTTTACATTTATTATTTAAATTTAATAATAATTTTTTTCAATTAAATCTTTGAACTATTTTGAATACAAATTGAAATATTTACATATATTGAAAAAAATATATTTTGAATAATTTACATATAATTGGCATTGAAATTCACATATAAAGTAATTAAGAAAATAACGTTAATGTGTTTACATACATTAATACAAAAAAAAAATAAGATTTTTTCATTAAATATTCGAAATTTGCTTTGATGAAACATAAAGTAATAAATTTTATTATTATTAATAATTTAATACTAAAAACTTTACTTTTTTTATTGATTTAACAGCATTGAATTTTATAACGTAACAAACTATTTGAAAAAATAAAATTTAAAAACTGCTAATGTGTTTACATACATTTCGATGGTCAGTTCCATCATTTGCAATAAATGAAATCATTATTTATAAAATTATCTTAACAATATCATAACTTTATGAATATTTATTAATTATTGTTAAAGTATTTAAAATGATTCCAAAGAAGATATTGATGAGCGAGCGCAGCGAGTTCTAAGAGGCAGCAAATTTTCTGTTATTTTTATTCCAGCTAAACATTTGCATATGAATTTTTGAATAGTTTATTTGTAAACTAATGAAGTGTAGTTTATTGCATAATTTTTGCGATGATATAAATATTGGAGTTTTTTGTGATGGTATGAGGAGACGATAAATTTAGGTGATCGATGCAATCGCTGTGCGAAGGGAACGCTCGATGTGTCTTGATTTTGAGTTGGAGATAGGGAAAAGAAAACGGTAATTGGTAAGTTGGGTATTTCCGGGTAAAACAGAGAGAAGAGTAGAGAAAAGAAACGGAACACGGCAGACAGAGGTTGCGCGCGCGTTTTTTTTTTTGGTCTTTGAAAAGCTGTGGTCCCGATATGATCCGTTCCTCGGGTCGGGGCCGTTCCGTTCCGTCTTTATCTGGTGCACGGCTGCGGCGTGCAAGACAAATAAAGACGAAAAAGACAATGAGAAATAGAGACAAAGAGAGTACATGATGGCTGAGCGTGTGGTGTACGTCCGCATTTTTCGAGCGGCTCCCCTAAATCTATTTATCTATCATCATCCGATGAATGCTCTTTGTCGACTGGCATTTATCTATTAAATATTACATGGTATTGTCGATGGTATATTGAGGATGGAGAGGCATCTCTTTTCCCCTGGAGTCTCCTCCGACCAGGAGAAAGAGCAGAGGAGAGCGAGAGAAGAGTTCGTGACGACGAGGCCCAGAGGAGAATGCGATCTCAAGAATAAAAGCGCATGTGAACTGAAATCGCCCGTAATGGTGCTTGCTTGTGTGTGCTTTTGCCCCGTCGTGCAACGAGACTCCTTCATACGTCTTCCCGATTGCATCATCCTCTAACCTCCTCTTAAAACAAGCACCTGTCAACATCATCTTCCTGCTGCTGCCGCTGCTTCTTCTGCTAACCTCCCAAAACGCATCGCAAAGACATCAACCTCTGCATCATCCTCATCGAAACCTATAAATAAACACCTGGCGCCTTTCTTTTCGCTCAAAACCACAAACACGATCATCATCATCATCATGTGAACGACCTTGCGCTGTTTGGAGAAGGAACGCCGCTTCATCAAAGAGCGTCCCGACGCTCGCGCAAACAAGCTTTAAAAGCAAAACAATATACAACACACGTACGCATCTAATAAAACAGGCTGCGAATTAATTGGATTCGTCTTTTTAAGTCTTCGCGAAATCCTGATTTGCTTGAATGCATGTAATCCAATCGATTCAACAAACCATAAAAACATGCAACAATACACAAAGAGAAAACTTTAACTGAAACGCATGCAGTTTTACGACGAGGCGACCTCGATTAGTCCCCGAAAATCACGACAAAAGCATTTGCACCCACCTGTGCTAATGGTCATCTCGAAGGACTCCAAAAACTTAACACCCGGATGAAAAAGATTCACCTTCCCGGTAAAAACGTAAAAAAATCGATCGATCGTTGCCGTCTTATATTATTAGACTACTAACTTCTTCGATATACGAGAGCCATAAACGCGCCCAAAAACCCATTTTGATAGATTAAATCATCTAATCCCGAACAAAAGATACGAACTCACCCTCTCGAACAATAAAAATAATAATATAAAAGCGTAAATTTATAAAGCAATAAATCCATTATTTAATTAGATTAATTAAGAGCCGATATGGACTCGGATGATCGAATGCAGAGCGCCGAGCATTTCGATACCGCAATTTCGAACCGATATAAAATAAATTAAACCGTGCACAATATTTCACCGTTTGTTTTCACCCATTTTAATTAATTCAGTCCACAAATTTTACTCCTTCGAAAGCGCATTAGAAAACTACAGTTTACTTTTCCAAATTCAATACAAAATATTAAAAACGACAATCAAAAAGTTACAACAAATCATAAAAAACTAATATTAATTTATCTTACTCAATGAAATATTTAAATTTGATATAAAAAAAAAGGTTTAAAGAAAACTGTGATTTTTTTTTATATAAATGAATGATGAATGTGGGTCAATGTTTTGTAATTCTATTTAAGAATTGATTATGCTAAGGCTTTTGTAGGTATTGTTGCAACAAAGGTTCTAAATTACCTGAAACCGGGCGCTAAGTGGCCTGTCCAATAATTTGTTAATTAATTGACGCCCATTTGGCAGCGGGTCAAGAGCAGAACTCGCCGATGATGATATTTTTAATTCTCGGATGATTGCGTGTATCTTACAAATGCGAACTTTGTTATTTATTTATTGTTGTAGGGAAAAATAATGATTCGTGCCGAGGCGTGCAGTATTATATGACTACCATCGATGATAAGGAGACCCGGACGAGGGGTTTTAACGCGCGCATTAGATAATGGAGTTCGTCCATTAAAATAAAGGAGAGCGAGCGAGCGAGCGCCCTTCTTTCTAAATATGCTCTTGCATTTTATTACACGCGATTTTATCAGTCGGCAACGTCTATCCGTCTCCGTTTATTTCCGTGTTTGTGCGCGTGTATACGTACATATTTGTGAGAGTGTATGGAGTAGAATGTGCGAGCTATTTTCGAAGCCGAAATAAATCTCCGACTCTTCTAATTAATGCCGGCTGCCCCCGCACTACCCGAGATTTATACACGTATCCATCCATTCATAATTGCTGTCTCAACATCAAATTCTTCAAAAACTAAATCGAAGATTCACGCACCTATCCATTCATAATTACATCCTAACATCGAATTCTTCAGTGGTAAAATTGGTAAAATCTTCACCGTTCACTTGAGACGACAATCTCAAACTCAGAAGCAATTTCCACATCGCTGATCCATATATTCCTAATTTTTTTTTCAAAGAGCGTCACTTAAGGAAAAAAGTGAAATTTTTCTTTTCGTCCAAAAGCAGAAATATTTAGAACGACGACGCTTTGATTAATTTCACTCTTCATTTATATAATCCGTCTTTCTCCTACATTACAAAATGGGAAGGAGAGAGAAAAAATTCTCGATGTAAACGCACTTTTATTTTTCGCTCCATTTGAGTCCTTCCTTAAAACGTGATTGATTTCTCATTAAACACTTTATTTTCTTACAATTTTAAATCTACTTTTACGAAATATTATTGCTAAACAATTAATTTAAAGCAAATAAAAAAATATTCAATTTAATGAATTTTATAAACAGAAATTAAATAATTAATTAAATTAAAATTAGGCGTTAAACTAAGCAATAAAACTTAATAGTTATATTATAAAAAATAAATAAATAAATAAAAACGTTTCAAAAGGTAAGCGACCTTAGGAAACAATTGCTATATAAAACAAGCAAGGTCAGATTGTCAATTGTGACGTTTATTACATTGGTACAAATTTATTGTTGGTTTCCATGGCTCCGAAGATTGGGATGTGATAAACTTCAATGGTAGCAAACATAAATCCGATAGATTACGATAATATCATAAACAGGAGAGAGCTTTAAATGCAACGCGAATGCGATGACCGTAGATTTCCCTTTTTTTTTTTGTTGATATTATTAAAAATATATGAAAAGTAATTTCATGTTTTGTTTGTTATGAGAAATTTTATATATAGAAATAAAAATAATTTCGAGGTGATAATTGAGTTGAAAATATTGTTGGTTAAATTATGACAGGTGTCACAATAAATTACTAAATTTGTTGTTTACCAACTGAATATATTCGAATGCGACATTTATGAATAATTGATACAAAATTTTAAAAAAAAACAATTAAATTATGACAGGCGACAATTAAAGTATTTAGTAAATAATGTAATTGTGACAGGTGTCAGATAAATTAATAAATTTGTTGTTTACCAATTGTAGATATTCGAATGATATAAAATCTCGAATGTAAATTGAGAAAATGCGACAGGATTGTAGTAAAATGTATTTAAAAATAAATGAAAACACGATGTTACAATTAATGCATATAACGAATGCACGAATTTATAGACGTGAATATACGATGGCGTACAATAATGCTAGACTTCTTTGTTGCTCGACCTTGTGACCCAATTGAAATATTGACCTGCCGCCACCTCCAGATTCTTTGTGCACCGAAGACTCGAAACAAAAACAAATAAAGAAAATAAATGAATAATTCCTCGTTTATTATGTATAATTTAGGATCGTAACTCAGTTTGAATGGATTGCCTCTTTGTCTTTGATATATATATATATATTTTTTTTCGTTTCAAGCTTCCGAAATGTAGGCGTAAATATTTGTTTGTTTTTAAATTTATTTATTTCGTTGCTTAGCAATAATATTAAATTATAATTGGAAAATTGGGGATATATCTCGTTGCTTAGCAATAATATTAAATTCGTTTTTTTTTATTGTAGTTGTGTTGTATCATCCCGAAAATTAGGGGAAGCAGGATGATGTCTCTATGGTGACAATAGTTTAGGTTAGTGTAAACAATATGACAGGCGGGTAATTCGGCGTGAGCCCTTAGGGTGCGTGCGTGTGTGTATCTTTCCCCTCCGATTTCACGGGCCGCAGCTTCCGAATACCAGTTTTATACATTTCCATTTGGTCTTTTTTTTATTATGTAGTTTTCGTTGTGTGTGCATTTTATCCATCCTTTCTGCTCGCGTTCGGTGACACTTTGTTCATCTCCGTCGCTCGCATCTGCGAACATCTATATCCATCTCTCTCTCTACTACAGCCACTAATAGAATGCATTTCACGGTACAAACACATGTTAGCTTTCCTAATATTAGTATTCCAGTTGTCTAGTCTGGTCTAGTGTGACAGAGCAGGCGGAAAAACGAGGAGTAACAGCAGCATCAGCAGCAGCGAGCGAGCAAAGAGGAAAAAGGAGTAGAGAGATGCCATAGATACGGAGGAGAGATACAGCAGCCCACCTGCATCGAGTATGCGCTATTAGTGTCATATCTCGTGTGCATATACCAATTACCGCCGACGCCGACGACGACGCTCGTTTGTCTCGACGCCGCCTCCTCCACCCCTAATATTAATTAATATCGTGGAGGCGATTGTTCATCATCCGCGCCTCATTAACCCGATTTACAACAAGTCCCACCGTTGTTTCACCCCTTCAACATCATCCTTAAATAACGCGAATACAAAGGGCGCAGTCCATCATCATTATCCCGAAATAGAACAAAGATCGAATGGACCAGATTATTATATTAGCGGATCTTAATTAAAGCGCATTCCCGCAGTCTGTACTGAGAGGATTCAAAACTTCCGACGAAAGTGTGGCAAATCTCAAATCAACTCATCGAGCACCCGGTGTTCCGCATAATCCACTTCATTAACTAGACTTAAGTTAAGTAATGACGCGTCATAATCTTCTGAAATCCAATCTGTTTACGCGCTCCACGCAAAGAAAACATTCATGGAAAAAGTGTAAACGCACTCAAAGCTTTCATAATTTTTCAATTCTATTTTCAGAAGTCCATTTTTTTTAACTTCTCTTATTTTTTAATTTTGAAAAAATTGAAAATTACAATTTGTATTTAGTAATATTTTCTTATAACTGTTTTCAATCAATTTATCAAACGGAAAACAATCCAAGTACAAACAAGTTTCGCATCTTCTTCATTCAGAATTGCGTACGCTTTTACCATGTATTCCTCCTCAACTGAACGTTCGCCTCGGTACTCGGAATACCAGATTGCAATCGCACCTGAAAGGACCTTTTTTTTCTACTCTCTTTCCTTGTACCCTCGGTCCTATTATCGACTAAAAGCCTTTCGGTTCGCATCTCGAGTCAGATCATTGCATAACACACAAAAAAAAACAGACAAAAAAAAAGACAAGGGAAAATGGAGAAGAAGAATTATGTAAGTGTAACGGAACGATTTGAAGTAAGTGGAATGTCCGTGCGCAAGATTCGGATTTATTGTAATAAAAACATTGTGTGTGTTCCGCGTGGAAATAGAACTCTTTATATAAATATTTAAGGTAATCTCGTGGCCTGTGGAGAAAATTTTCGAGATCGAATCGAGTTCATAAAAATGATATTAACTTAAACACATCTCACTGTTGGATTATCGAATTATAACAAGAATTATAAGATTTTTGATTTTTTCTTAAATATTTATTAATTTCAAGAACTTATTGAATGTTAAAATTTAATGAATAAAATTGATTTTCAAATGTGATAAACTTTGAAAATTTAATGATTGTTTTGATTTAGATCAGAAATTAGATGGGAATATCAAATTCTGTTTTTGCAAACAACAACAGACAAAAATATACCTAAAATGTTGATTTGATCTCTTGTACTTAAGTTAAGTGTTTTGCTTGGATGGTTTCCTTATGGAGGATATTAAATGCAATTGTGCGTAAAATATGGGGAAAGTTTCGATTGTTTCTGATGGTGTGTAACAAGAGCAGAAGCAGAAACATGACGTCTTTTGACTGAAGGGTTGGAGAGGGTGGTTGGTTGGTTATTGATTGCGCGGAAAACGGGGTAAAAAAGGGATCCGCAGAAGTGGTAGCAGGAAGGAGGAAGACAAACAGCGGAGCGATATTATATTTCCAGTATTTGTTTAGCTGCGGGAATAGTGAGAGGATATATTAGCATTCTGGCGTCGCGCCAACGGCGTTTCGAATTTCATATTTACTAAGCTAACATTGGTTTTGCCACCTAATCTTCCTTCAGGCCTCCCCCTTTGGCTCACAAACATACATACATACATACATGCACACAGAGAGGAAGATATGTGAGTGAGCGTATGCTTGGAAGAGCAGAATGGGGGACGGCGGCGGCAATAAAATTGAAAACTTTCTTGATCAAGGCAGAAGCCAAAAATTTTTCAATTTCCTGGAAAAATATGAGAAACCCTTCTCTCTCGGAGGGCGCGGCCGAATGGGGCAGAAATAATCAATTTATTGTTTCTATTAATGAGATTGCAGCAGCAGCATCAGCAGTATCCAATAACATCTCATTCTTCTCTATTTTCAATCTTTCCTTTCGTTTCCTTCATTCATTCTTTCTTTCCCTCAACCTAGTTTTACCACGGACAAAGCCGGTGTCTTTGATTTCGGTGCCCGATCCGGAGCGGCTTTTGTGGTGGCCGTTGGAGCGCATCGCCGGAATGGGATTCGAATTGTCACATAATAAGCCTCAATCCCCTCGAAAAAATTGTCGTGCTAAAAGCGAAACTTCTAAACTGGAGAGACGCACAAATGCCACGACTACAATTCGATGAATGCGAACCGATTGATTTTGTTAAAGTGGGCATGCATCTCGTCTCCACTAAAGAGAAAACGTCGCACAATACTGGATGCATTTCCAAAAACCCTTCCACGATTTTTGTTTGTAGCACTTGTGTAAACGCTCGAATTTGTGCAACTCAAAGGAACGCTTTAACGCGATGATCCGCCGACCCAAAACCCGACGATTCACCACGGACAAACTCAACAACAACAAAAAAATGTACATGATTCAGCTTCTCCTTTTATTAATACACAATTCATTCATTACAAATTCTTCATTATTTTTATGCCCAAGACTGAATTAAAATGTATAATCCGTAAAAAAAAAAACAGTAATCGTTGATGTGCGACAAAAGAAAAGCTAAAAATTCAATGAGTTTTATAGTTAGTTAGTTACACACAGTGTTTTCAGCGTGATAGATTTTTTGGCACGAAATCAAGCGGAACACCGCTTTCGCGTTTCGTTGGATTATGAAAAATAATCGCCGGATTTTAAACATAACTTAAAATCAAATGTAATTAGCGTGTTTACGGGTATATGGAGAAAAGGAGGAGAGAAAACGTGTCTTGTCTGTCGACCCAGGGAATCGAAACAAATAAAAAAGGAGGAGAGCTGCTCTTTTGGAACGCATTCAAGAGTCGCCTCTTTATTCAATGAACCCGGGCATTATCTTGCGACTCGCTCATTTATTTTATTTCTTACTCTCTTTGCTTTTCCCTTTTTATTTTACCTCAACTTTCGAGTTCAATGAAAACGTTTTTATTCACTGTTGCTTATCGACGCAATTGTTACATTTACTTTCATCCTCCACAATTTCTCTATTTGCTTTTCTTTGATTCAATACACAATTTACAACAATTTTATTACAAATTATAGAAAATTCATAAATTTTTCTCTACATACAAACATTACTTCAATTCTTTAACTAATTAACATAGTAAAAAAATAATTCTTTACGACAACAAAAAGTTTCATTTACTTAAACAAGTCGATAAAAAAAAATGAAGAAAAAACTTCTTTCTTAACGACTGACAGTAAAAATTTTATCATAAATCTGTTACGAACGCAGTAAAACTACATGAAATATGATTACTTTAACTTAAAGTTATTAAATTTAATTATCATTAGCGTATGTTAATTTTTACCCTTAAATTTATAAAAAAAAAATACAATTATAATTATTTAAGTTAATTTTTAACTAATTTCGCTGTTGCATATAGAAAAGAAAAAAACATTAATTAAAGGTTGAGAGAGAGGCTGTTACCGTTCATTATGACTACTTCACATTACGTTTGAATTAATGTAAGTCGATATCGTTTTCGATTAAAAAACGGAATAGCCTCAATAAAATTAAAGTAAAAAAAAAAGAAACAGTCAACAATAATAATAAAATTTGCATATCGAAACTGAAAAATTAAGTATAATTTAAATATATATATATATATAGAGAGAGAGAGAAAGATGGACACACTCTAAACAAGATTGTGAGATCGCTGCGCTACTGAATTAATTAATAATATACACACACACACACTGTGCACTAATTAGGATTCGGAGAGGCTGCTGCTCTTCGGTAAGGTGTAAATAATAAATTACGTAAGTTACGAAACTGATGGAGGAATCTTTCGGTTTCGCTTTTTTTTTATTTTCTTCTAAAATGTACGTGTATATACGCGTTTCGTGTTTCTCCTTTTCGATACCGGTCGTATTAAATTGTTTGTTTTTTTTGTCGTCGTCGTCGTCGTCGTTTTCAGTTTCGGTTTGGAGTAAAGCGAGCGCGAGAGGAGAGGAAGAGGACTCATCGGCTGTGTAATAACGAGTATTTTATCATATTGGAAGCTTGTCACATAATTTTCGGGCCGGGGCCCCAATTTATTTCGGCCATTTAGATTGCGCTCGAACCGAAATAAATTAAGACCCGAAAACATTCATAAGCGTTATTAAGGTACGCATATCGGACCTGTACTTAAAATTTCCAAACCAAAAAAAAAGTAAATAAATAGAATAAAACAGGGGTGGGCGACAATTAACGCACGCATATTATAGGGGGAAATAGAAATTTTGAAATTTGTAACCGAAACGAATCGTACCTTGAGGAATCAAAGAGTTATTTTTCTTTTTCAACGAGAGAATATCTCAGGTATAGGTTTTATTGGAGGACCAATAAAGTTGATGGAAAAAAAAAAGGATTGCGTCAGTTTTCTTACAATAAACCTTAACCCTTCTGCCGCTTCTTTCTCATCTCGTCAAAAGCCGAAGTTATTGCTGTTATTATTGTTCGTCCTCTGCAATAAATAGTTTTGTTGGAGCCGTAAAACAGATTTTTAGGTCAAAAATTCCGGAACCGATTGACATTCGAATCGCCCGCTTCCTTCTGCCGCTCAAGGTCCCTTCGGACCTCTCTCAGTCTCAGCCTTTACTTGAAATTCCATATAAATCAAAGAGTGAACGACAGAGAACAAAAGCGAAGAAACAAAAACTAAATAAAATATAACTACGATCTTATATGATCGATCGATCATAAATTTCAAAAGCGAAGGTCGTTTACCATTATTATCGTTATTATTAGTAACGTTTTTATTTTTGCTTCTTTTTTGTAATGCATAATTCCGTTCACGGACTTTTTCCGCGTCGCGTTTCGTAATAACTCCGCATTGCATCGATCATAAATAATAACAATAATAAAGATCGCTACGTGATCGAATAAATCGAAGAACCGAAGAAACACATATATTTGTATTATAAAAACTAAACTAAATTTATCAACTTAAATAATACTAGTGATAAATATAACTGGATTAGTTTGGAAAATTAACTGATATGACAATATTTTGATTATTTTATTGACTGTTGTAGTTGTTGTTAACTGAAAGCGATTTTCCATTTAGAGGAACGCGTGTTTTCTTTGGTGTTGGTGGTGTTTCGTTAGCGGTAACCGCGACCGCAACGTGTCAGCTCGAAGTGTTTTCGGGGCGAACCGTAGTGGAGGTTTGTCACGCCATTCCTCCCCACGACGCACGCAACCTCGCGGAATTAAGACGTTGTTCTCTCGTTCCACCGCACCCCTCACCCACAAAACACAATCACAAATCAAATTACCTTTCAATTTAACATTTTTGTATCTTAATAATTCTTTCATATTACAAAGAAAAATTGGAATTAATCTTTAAAAAATTATTTAGTTTAATGTATTTTTAATGAAAATTTGACAGAAAATTAATCACTTCTTTGATTATTAATTATGAATTAGTTTTTCTAAGGTATTTTTATATTAATATTATTTTTTTTACTAATTAATTGATCGATGTGGAAATTGAAATTTTAATAAAAAAAATAAAATAATAAACGAAAGTTTCTAAATCGAAGGAATGTTTGATGAGAGAAACCTAATCTGGAGAACATCTCAATCAGAATTGGAAATCGTCTCTTGCTTGTTTAAAAATATTTTTAATGACTTTTTTTCATAATTTCCTAATTTCCCCCCGAGGCGAAGAGCTTATTAATTTTTAATATGCAAATGACAGCATCGATCAGTTATGTAAACAAATCTCGATTTTTCTCTCTGTTTAACGCGCGCACAAACTTCCGCTGTTCGGAGGATGTCAAAGGGAGAGAAAGAGAGAGAGAAGAAAAAGGTATGCGCTTTTTAAATGAAGATTAATCGGTTTCGTGGCCTCAGTGAAAAGGTATCGAAACGATACGTGTAGCAATTAATTAAATCGCGTCACCTGTGCATTAATCATATGGAGACTCTTTCTTTTTTCCGGATTTTCTTCCTCGTTCCAAAACCAAAGCCGAGAAGATGAAAGAATAAAACAAAAGAAGAAAAAAAAAACGAAGACAGTCACATTTGTTTCTTTTTTTTTTTTTTTTTCAAAAAATCTGAGTTGTGTGTGTATTTTATAAACGCGTGTGTGATGTGTGGTATCGTTTACTGGAAGAGCCCGACGCCGTAAATCATCGAGGCCCGAGTCATTTGTAAGGAAGGCGGCAGCCGTGAGGGGCAGGGGATTCCCCGCCGGTAATTAGTCATTTAGTCGTCTGCATCGTGCATCATTTCGTATTAAAGGTCCCAATTTTTTTCTTTATCTCACTCTCTCTTTCCTTTCGCTTCTCCGGATCTAAGATTGTTGCTGAGTCTGTAACAGTGTTTTGTTTGTTGTTGTCTATTCTTTTCTTGTTTTTTTTTTTTGGTCCAGCTGGCGCATCCATCGGGGGCTTCAAAAGAGAGGTAGAGGTATCTTGTCAGCGGGCATATGTCATTGGGGACATTGTAAATCGGCGGAGGAGAGAAACGGCCAGAAGAAGGGCGACCAGCCGTGAATGTGTCAAACAGTCCGATATTTCAAGCAAATTATATTTAGTTTCCCATTAGTCAGGGAATTAAGTCGGTGCAGGATGGAGAGAGAGAGAGAAATAGCAAACACAATGGACGATAATCCGCGCGCCCTCTGGATTAGCCACATTGAAAATATAAAATATATATATGTAGTGATAATAATGGCAATAAGATCATTTTTGGTAACGGTTATTTTGTCACATTCGGAATAAATCAGATGGAATTAAGCCGAAATGAAGGCAGAAAGAAAGAAATAAAGAATGGGGAGAGAGAATTTAATTTAATTTCATCACCACATCTGTGGACCCCTGAGCGAGAGAGCGTCGTCGTCCATTCAGGTAAAGTTTCAGCAACGTAAATATCTTGTTAATAACCTTCGGAAGAGACGAGGAAAGAAGAAACTTAAAGAGCAGAAAAAGGTTGTACGTGTGCGTTTATACCCGAGATTCTTATCCCGCTCAGCCTCATCATATTAATTTTATTTCCTTCTCATCTTCTCTCCACCTTTTAAATATTTACAATTCAAACGCAACCATAAATATGCGCACGTTTCTTTTCTTATTTCATTTCTTAATACCTTTTATTTTATTCTTTTGGGTACATTTACCAAAAGCCTGAATCCTCCTCCTCATCTCACACACACATACACACACACATCTCAAGACGGTTTCGTTGCTTCTCGCAGATCGCACGAGTATTTCCTAAAGTGAAGAAACTTGTTTTCTAAAACCGAGCTCGCAATGTTTATGTCACGGCCATTCGCACTTACTGTAAATTACCGAACGCTGCCCCCGGCTCGACCCCCTTTTTTTACTTGTTCTTTGTCACTCTCACTTCTTCTCCTATCCTCTCCTCCGCCACCATAAAGACGGAGACACCATTATGCGCTATTATTATTACTATTATTCTTATTACTACTATCATCATCATTTTTATTCTTCTGGGGGGTCGTAAATTTTTATTACATCCTCACCAGATGGATTCCAGGGAGACGACACAAAGCTGCGTCCACATTGTCTCAAAACAACTACCGTTTCTTCTACTTCTTCAAATATCACACATTTCAAATTCCAAACAACTCACTCTTCTTTTTCTTCACCACTACTAAATATTAAGTAAATATTTATTAGAAACATTAATACAATTTTATTAAATCGAAACTAATTATTGAAGTGATTATAATCTACTTTTAGATTGACTTAGATTTATGCGAGTATTTATATTATTACGAATATATATTTTTATTAATGACGTAAGCCGTTTCAATGTAAATTAATTAAATAATTATCTTTATTTTTTTTTTAATTTCCGGAAACAAAACAAAGCGCAGAAAAAAAAACCGTTTTAAAATATGAAAATTTTTATTTGTTTGTTTTGTTATTAAATATTAATTGGCTCGTTAAGTAATAATTATATTCTCACTTAAATGTGTTGCAAGAAACGGCGGCGCGCCCGGATTATGCAATCCGAATCGATCGAGGTTTGAATTAATATTAATATATTTATTTATTAAGTAGAAGTGAGAGAAAAAAAAATTATGGATAAACACGTACAACGAGTATATACACATTTACAGGTATAAAAATAAACAAACATAATGGACGAGATGTAATGGTTTGTTTGTTAAATGGAATAATCGTCGGGCCGGAGGCGAGTTTCGCTGACGGGTCCCGTCAAATTTGATGGTTCAATTATTTCGGATTGGATATGACGGTTATGCGGCACACGCAATTTCGGGTTGAGTAATTGAGCGAATTTATGTGGACGGGTAATTTTGATCGACGACGACTGCGAACCGTATAAACATACGAACTAAACGATAATATTAGTATTTAGAGATAATCCAACCGGTTGTTAGTTAACATTTATTTTTTTTGTAAAAGAAAATAATTGCTTTTGCTAATGTTGTTAATTAATGACAGTTGATATTAAATAAATGTCAAATGTCAAAATTGATAATGATTATAACTGTCAAATTTGACGTGTCAATTAATGGCGGGATCAAATATTTAAGGTTGGACACGTGTCAAATTTGCGTGGAACGGTGTGATTTATGAGCGAGGCTTTTGTGCATTGGCGAAGGGTGGGAGATTTGTGAATAATTTGCGAAGGACATGAAAAGGCGAAGGGCCGGTTTGTTTTGGTGTTTCCCTTTCGTTTCTATTTTATTTATCTATTTTTTTTTTCTTTCTTCCATTGGGGAGGTTCGATTAGGGCGTGAAGCAATTATGTGGGAGGTCTGCGGTGGTCTGGCCTTAGGTAAAGAGGAAAGAAAGTTACGCAGAGATTCGACACGGCGCGTCGCAGGTAGATCAGCAGGTGGCGGAATCCCCGCTGGACACGCTCCTCACCTTTACAGCAACAACACCTCTTTTGCGCACCGAAATCCCGGGATTTCTCTCGGCTCGACGGGTCATCGTCGCAGCGTCCTATCGTCTAGAGGATCTCCGGGATATTTCACACCTCATCTATTTACCATCACACACACACACACGTGCTGAATCCGAATCTCGAGAAGTGTTGGTTCCGTGGGCAGCTCTAATCTTTATCGACTCCGCTGCTACCGACTTACCACCGCTGCGATGATTGCGTAAGAAAGACGCGTGCCATTTTTGTTTTGTTTCGTTGAGACCAGAGCCAACGAAACGTAACAAAACCCGCACATAAAAAAGTAGTTAACTTGAGTCAAAGATTAAGCCTTCTTTCTCTCACTCGATAATGTGCGTGCGTGTATGTGTATGCATGGAGCTCGAGTATCCACCAGATCGCCATTTTACACGGCATAAAAAAGTACTAAACCCTCGGCTCCTCGGTTTACTACCCAACTAAGCTAATTAAGTAATCTTAATTCAATAATACCGACTTTGCCTCACATCAAAACTCCTCATATACAATAATTTTGAACTCATTTCAAAAGCCGTTAAAAAAAAATAAACGACCTCGTTGTATCCATGTTAACCGAAACGACGATGATATCATTTTCACATCCCAAATATGGATTTTCAATTACATTTGTAAAATTACTACTTCACATATTAGTTACAAATTACTAACGTTATAAAACTTATAGCATTAGTTGCAAATTACTTCAATTACAGACTTTGAAATATAAGTTTAAAGATAAAAATTAAAATAAAATAGTTAAAAATTGTTGTAATAATAACTACTAGTTACTATTCATTAAAAAAAAAACTAATAGTTAAAATATAATAATGTAATGGTGGAAAGATTTCGAATTATAAGAATTAGAATATTAGTTATAAACGTCGTAATATTAGTTTAAAGATAAAAAAGATTTAATAATAGTTACAAATCACAATTGTTTCAATAAGTTGTAATATTAGTTACAATTTAATATTTAAATTAATTACTATTATTGCAGTATTCTAACTAGAATTAAATTAATAGAAAACATGTATTTTTGTAACTAGTTAATGTTTAGTAACTATTTTTTTTTGAAGTTATAAAATATAATTATTGAAATTGGATTTTGATTGAAACTAAGGACTAAACTCCTTGACTAATTCATACTTTTTCAAGATTAGCTATTGAACTTAACTAATAATAATAAACTTAATTCAATTTTCAAATATTACAAATTTGAAAATTAAAAATTAAATTAAATGAATTAATTTAAACTTTCAACGCGAATGTCCGTCGCAACTCTTTCAGTTACAATTTTTCTTTTCGCCGTAGACGCAGACTGATAATAATTATTAAGTGTACGAAATGCCCCCTCCCCTGTTTGTATGTATGTATATGTATATATATAAATGGAACGAAGGCGTCGGTAGATCTTTTTGAGTAATCGTCGGTTGTCGTGACCATCGCCCATAAGATTTCCCGAATCGAAAAGAAAATTTCCAACTTTACATACAAATATATAAACGTGGAGAGGTGGTTCGTTTCGAACGTGCCGCAACGAAAATAAATAATTGAACTTCGCTTTCGCTTATTTTTAGAAATGCAATTAACAAAAGAGAAACAGTATGAAACAAAACAAAAACGAAATAGAATAGAAGGATGATCGATACTCGACCATCATGTACTACATCCATACGTACACTTATATAATTAAAACTGTAGCGGCGTTACGTGCGATCGTAATGGACTTGGCCTAAGTCTCATTTGTATGTATTTGGGGTGGCATTTTTTATTTATTCACATTATCCTCTCCTCCTCCTCCTCCTCCACGCTCGCAGACAGCTTTCTCGAGCTTTGCTTCTTATTGATTTTCTTTATATTTTATTAAAATCTTAGTATATTTACAGCTTTAATCCTTAAAAAATAAATTAGTAACTTTATTATGTTCGGTAATCTAATTACGTGAAACATAAATTCGAGATTGGTGAAACGGAATTAAAATTTATATGAAGCAGTCGAGGAATTCGGTGTTATCGGAGTCCATTATAAAAATCCCGCGGGCTGTGGGAAAAAGCGAATGGAAGAAAAAAAGAGAAGAGATTGGAGAAGGGGATGTGGAATAAATGAAAGGGAAGGAAAATGAGTAACGTAATTTATTAAAAAGATATGCGAGGTGTTTTACAACTGCGGCAGATTAACCGACGGGATGGGTCGATGGGGAGGGGAGGTCTTCGAAATTGAATTCGGAATTGGGGAGTAAATGAATCGTGATAAAATTCCCGACGAGTCTGCCGGAATGAGGGATGTCCTGTGATTATGATCCTGAGCAAACAGACAGCGAAAGCTGAAGGGAGAAGGAGCGATGCCAAATTTGAGTTTTTTGGAGAGAGATAGATGAGGAGGAGGAGGGTTGGGCTGCTGGTAGTGATCATTGAAAAATCAAATTTCAAAGGGCCGAAGGGGGAGAGAATTCGTTGGGGAGGAAAAGGAGGACCACCGCCGCCATTTAATTGCGTTTTTGATGATGGGGTTGTGGGCATGAGTTTAGGGTGAGAGTGAGTGAGAGAGAGAGATGAAGGCATTTATTAACGTGCATATAGATATATAGATATAATATGTGTGTGTGTGTGTACGACCGACACATTATAGCAGTTACCTCGTCGGGGTGGCCGTGGCCGTGGACCTCTCTCTCTCACCCCTTCAATCTTTGATCAGGCCGCCCAGTTAACCCCTTTATAACCCGTTTTAACCCTGCCTATTTATTTATGCATGGCCGAGCGCATAACAGACACCCTCCTAATGAGATTATGATACAGAAACGACGGGGGATTCCCCCTTCGCTACAACCGACCGCGCATCTCTCTCCCATTCATTCACTCACTCGCTCTCTCCTACCTACATTTTATATTTACATACACCCATCTCTCTCTTTCCCGCTCGCAGCCTCAAACAAAACAACATCGAGAGACACAAAATGGCGCGTCCCGACCGTTTGATTAATAAGCGCCAAAATTAAAACCTCCCTCATCTCATCATCTCGCTTTACACATTTCCCACATTTAATCCAACATAAAGAACAAAAAAAAAACAATTTTAATCACGCACAATTTTAACAAGTTTAAATTTAAATCCATTGTATTCTCACCAGCAAAACTACTACTTCTATTACACTTTTTTTTTGTATATAACCAAACGCAACTTTCTAATACAGAAATTGAACAAAACTGGGCTACGATCCAAATAAATCACTCAGAAGAAAAAAACAAACAAACAAACAAATCCGAATTTGTATTATTTATTTTCTATTTAGAAATCGCTCCGTTTACAAATCAAATTTCAAATTCGTTTCAGTTGGAAATTTTTAATTCAACAAAACACGAAAATCAATTCTGAAGATTTATATTCTTAAAATCAACTATTCTTTCTAATAAATAAGAATTATTGAAACAAACTTAGAATTTTATGATTTTTTCTTTACATTCATTGAATTAAATATAAATTTAATTTCAAAATTATTCAATTTAATTTCAAATTATTCAATTCGTTTAAATTTAATTTAAACCCCAAAAATATTAATTATTACATTTTTATATCCTTTAATTGAATTAAATACGTATTTTATTTATTTTTTTTAAATTACATTATTTTTTAAGTTCAAAGCTATGAAAAAACAACATTATAAAAGTATAAATATGCAGTGAATACACACGTAAAGCATTTTCAAGTTAACTTTTTTTTATGTAATTTCCCGTTGCGTAAAAAGCGGATCGATTTCGTTGCAAAGACACGGCAAAAATGTATTTAATAGACTTCTCTCGACCAAAGGAGAAGAGATGTGATGGATCGCTCCAGTTCGTTTTTCACGTGCATAGCGAAAATTGTTCAAGATTTCAATAGATCTATTACAGCTTTCTGAATGAAACATTCATCAAACTTTTGTTGCTAAGACACCGAAACATGCTGCAACAGTTTTATAGTTCCACCGTTCGGGGAATTTCGCTATAATCCAATTGAAACATATATTAAATTATAAATTCGTTTGAATTAAATTTACGCCGAACAAATTAACGTATCCGGTTGCAATTGTTTTAATTAATATCATGGCATTCATTATATTGGATATTCGCAATTTTTTTTCAATGATAAATTCACATTTTATTTAATAATATAATTCTAGAGAAATCGGATATTTCCATGGAATTAAATTAATAAAGGAATTTACATTTATTTTATACAAAAATTTTTAGAGAATCGATGGAATTAATCCAATTTACAAGAATTAAGTAACCTTAAAAAACAGTCTATAATATAAAGTCAAGTTGATAGCATAAATTAAGATTACATTTTATTAGAACAATTCAATTATGTTTCTAAAATCTATTTAAAAATATTAATGAAAATCATATTTTATACTAAAATTTTCAATGGAATTAATTAATAAGTAACCTTAAAAAAAACAATTAAAAATACAAACTAACAAAAAAAAAAAGTAACGTTTATTTAAACTGAATTATACGTTTCTCAAAGTTAATCAAAAAATAATACATAATAACATAAAACATATTCTTATGGAAATAATGAAGGAATTAGACATAATTGGATGTTACCAAAAGTTAATAAAATCTATCAGAAAATATAACTTACATAACGTTGACATTAATTGTGTTTCGTTTTTGGCGTGTTGTTATTTTTCAATTTGCGTGAATTCGACAAAAAATAAAAATACAAAACAAAAAACAATCGAAAGTGTTCAATTGCAGCGGATGATTGTGGCACAAAACAAAAAACATTCATCGAGAGTGCTCTGATCTAAAGCAAAATAATTAACGAATTTGTTAAATTATTTCAATTTGACAATTTTAAAGTTTACTTTAGCAAGTGAAAATTAAAGATTTTAAAGTGAAATTAATTTAATTTCTATTAGATATAAAGGTTTAAATTGTAATAAAATTTCACTGAAAAAAAATGGATTTTTTTTTAAAACAATGTTCACGAGGCGTGGGAATAACGCTTTTCTCGGCCAGCCAACGTGTGACACGAGTTATAATTGATTTTTTTTGTTTTGTTTCGTTTTGTTTTTCTTTTTCGTACGTACAAAAGTGTGGAGTTATGTTTTTCGAATGTTTCGTGTACATTTCCAAAGTCGCGTGGGAATCGGATTCACCGCAGTCTCGAGCATCGCGAGTTCGGGTTTCGCACGGATTCTTGCATTTTAATCGCCCGGCCTCGAGACCATCCGGTATTTCCATCCACCCGATAACTTTTCCAAGCGCAACTCCGCTAAAGTTAACATAACCTTTAACCGCAACATAAATCATTAAGAAATTCATTAACCAAACATGAATATGCAAACATATTTTAAATAGTTACAATCCAATCGGAATGTTTATGTTGCAAAAAAAAAAATAACGAATCACAAAAATTCCAATCCATTATTCCTACTAATTGGACACTTTTAACAATCGCATATTTGAATCGTTAATTATAATTATTGTTCTACATTCACAAAATATTACGTAAAACGCTCTTTGAAAAATTAAGAAAAACTTTTATGTTTATATTTTGTTGCAGCAATTAAAAACGACTGCAGACAGTGCATTTTTTTCTTATTAATATCGATGATCGTAAACATTTTTCTGAATATGTTTTCGCTTTGCCAGAAGAGATGAATTGCGAGTCTAAAACCGAAATGCGAATGGCATAAATCAGTTGTTATTTTTTGCGAAAGATCAACAGAACCGAAATTAATCTTATTACTCGCTGTTTACCCGTATTAGAAAGTTAAATTTATGGTCTCCGCTCTCGTATTTCATATTTCGATTCATTTGTACGGTAAGCACATAACGAACGAAGAAAAAAAAATAATTTAAAAATAAGAGCCGAGACTTTACAATGTAAGTCATTAATATTTCGGTGTTTCGGATTGTTTTACACCTCACGTCATTTATTTCGGATTTATGTAGGCAGATTGCGTAACGTTTATAATACACACACACACACACAAAAAAAAACATTAAATTTACAAGAGAAAAATTGCTGGAAATAAAATGAAAATTAGTTCAAATAAAATTCGTTCAAATAAATTTACGTTTGATGATTTGATTTAATGATCACTAATAATAAATGTATTTTAATTCAATTGTTTTTAAAAAACAAAAAATATTTCTACAGATTATTCAATTTTTTTTCTTATTGCAGAATTTGAAGGTTTTTTTTACATTTAATTCAATTAATTCGTGCAGAAAAATTGACAATGATAAATTGTGGAGTAAAAAAAAATAATTTTATTTTGTAAAAAACAAAAGAAGATTTATATTGTAAAAACTGCTTGATTTATTGGACAAAATTTCGATTTGAATAAAATGCATAATTAAAATTTTATTATCTTTTAATTCTTACATTTAATTACTACACAATTCCGGCGAATAAATTAAAACTTGTAGTTATTTTTATTGTTATGTAAGATTATTTTTTTCGTAATTATTTTGCATTTTTTTCGGTGGTGTTTTCTCGAAATTTATGACCGAGTTCTAAATGATTTTCGATGTTGCGGTTATCGACGGGGGCTCTCTTCTATTTTTTTTAAACGCGATTTATCGTCACGGTCATTTCTAAATCATAATGCGCTGCATAAATCTCTCTAATTTATTCTTCGACTTTAGTTTATTATTGTCTATGCGGACGTCTCTTTGCTACCATGTTTCCAACTTATTTCGACGTTTATTGCTTGACAATTTCCGAAGACCGACGACGACTTCATTTCGTACCAGCAAACGCCATTTACATACACCGTAACGAAACACTACAAAATCATTAATTTAATCCAACCTTTTTATTACACTCTATCCCATACGAAAAACTAAAATAATTAAATTCATTGCTTCAACAATTTACAATAGAAACGTTACAAATCTTATTGCAAAAACATTTTTAATTAATGAATTTTTTCAAATTAAACCAACGTTTTAAATTTACTTTGTAGATTAACAACTTATTTAATCAAGAGATTAAACTAAAACATTACTTATATTAAGATTCGTACAGTATTTTCAAAATTAACTAAATTTTTCAAATTTCTTAATCAACGTTAAAACAATAACTTTTTTATATAATCATAAATATACCAATTACGATAATATTAATCTATGCTTGAAATTTACTTTGTAGATTATCAAGTTGTTTAATCGACTAAAACTAAAACATTTCGCTTTGTTTTTTTCAAATTTCTTAACCGACGTTTTCTTTTATTACAAATGCACGAATTATGATAAAATTAATCAACGATTTATATTTACTTGGTAGATTACTATTATTTAATTTCGTTTACAAGTATTTTCTTGTTGGATTTTACACGCAAAACTATTGAGATTAGTATTTGCTAATCAGCGAGGGTTTTAATATTGCTCGTAGATTCTTGCAAGTTATTTAATCAACTGATCTGAACGCGCTGTGTAAAGTGTTAAGTTTTCGAAACGATCCGAGAACTATTTTCATTTTGCTACGCACGCAACCGAATTAAGATCTACTCAATGTTTGGAATTTAGTTTGTTAACAAGAACATTTTTATTTGTCAATTTTCTTTCAAATAAAATTGAAGAAAAACAATCACATTTTTCACTAAATATTTAAGTCTACTTAAAATTGAATAATGTCACATAAATCTTAATTATATAAATTTTATAAAAGCACGAGAACTTTTATTAAACGCATACAATTTTAAATGTTAAATGTCGTTTATTACAATAAGAATTATTTGATTTAAGAATAAGTTGATTTTCGCTATTCTATAATTATTTTGTTCCACTTGGATTAATTTAGATTCGAACTAATTTTAGTTTCTCGAGATCGGAAAAAAAGTAAATTCATTTCGAAAACTCGCCGATTCTAAAATAGTTGCACGAAAATATTTTCATTACATCGAGATTGATTTCCTTCCAACAATTTAATGTAGAAAATGAGTTTTGAGATTTTCTATAATTTTTGCGATTTTTTAAAATAAAATATGTTTGAAGTTATATAAAGTTTTACCTTTATAGGAGGATGAATTTTATTGTGATTTTTTGTTGTTGTCGATTGAATGAAAAGTGTGAGAAAGCTTCGATTAATTAAAATCTTAATGCCTGTCCGGGTAGTTCGTGTCTGTGTGCGCGTTTTTTTTATTTTATTATTTGTTTCGTTAGTGTCCGGTTGTCTTGTAATCTGCTGATTAATTCCTGTTCGTTTTCCAGTTTATTTGGAAGCCGGTAAAAACTGGTCGGCTGTCACTCGGCATTAAGCTCACTCTCGGATCGGGTGGAGGAGGCAAAAATTCCTTACGGATCGAGGAAAATCTTTAGCGCTGACGGCCGGGACCACCGCAGCAAGCTGGAAGAAGGAAACTTTGTCTTTTGATCGGACGAAGTTGAAGATGAGGAGTAGGAAGAGAGGATGCGATTGTTCCTTCTTTGCGCGTTTTTGTTGTTGTTTGTTGTTGATGTTGTCTTGTTGGAATAGTTGGCGCGCGGCGGCGAAGACATCAAGACAACCGGACCGCGGACCAATTACGCGCGTCAATCTACTACTCTCTCTCTGCGTGTGTTTCGCTTGTGTGTATGTATGTGAGTGTGTGTGTGTGTGCGTATGTGTTTTGTATATGTACACGGAACGTATCCAGAAATTGACAACAAATTATGGTCCTTTGTGTGTCGGGATCGTCCATCATCAATTAACTTCTCTTCGCGTTTACTTTTTTCATTGTTTTGCTTTAGTTATTATTTATAGTTGTCAATCTTTATTGGAGCTGTTGTTATTGTTTATCCGTTTCGCAGCAAATTTCCACTTACCGGTCGGTGCTGGTGCTTGCAGAACTCCTCCGTCCTCCTCGAGGAGTTTGATGGGTCTCGCCTGCTTCCTGCGCGACATCTTCGTAATTCGATGATTATGATGATGATGATGATGTTGCACACGCACTTTGATATATTTATATATTAATATTTAGTATAAACCGCAAAAATAATTTGCGATTTGGGGTGTATCTCTCCTTTATTTTCTTTTAATCAGAGGTCGCGCACAGTCTCCTCCAGCGCACTGCTCACTAAGTCCATCACACTAACGGGTTTGCGACGGGTCAACCAACATCTACGTGCGTTTCTTCTTCTAATTTTTTGCTGTTGCGAATCAATCTGTAATTTTTTTTTCTGAACTAACTGAAACACATAGTGTTGTACGATAAAAAAAAATGGTTGTATCGCGCGCGCGCTCGTAATTTACGACATCGTGTTCGTCGGGACCGCTGACTCCTGGTGGTGATGGTAATGTTGTCGTTGATGATGCAGCGGCAGTCCTCGTTCTTTGGATGTAGTTGTTGTTGTTGTTGTTGCAGCAGAGTTCCGATGGATGTTGTTAGTAGTTGTCGTCGTCTTCTTCGTTGGTTATTGCAGCGACTTTAATGCTGCAGGTGTTGTGTTTGTGATGGTGGTGGTGGCGACGTGCGAGCTCGACGGCGCCGGGATGCTGTCTGTCCGTCGCGGACGTCGCTCGTCGTGGTGGGGGCCGGCGCTGGTCTCGGGGCGGGCGGCCCTGCGCCGACGCTACCCTCGTCAAGGGTCGGCACTCCTCGAGCCGTCGCGTTCACTCGCGCAACCGTCGCGGTGCGGCGCCCCCTGTCCACCTCCACATTCAACCCCCTTTATCCTTTCTCTCTCTCTATCTATCTAACTATCCTTCTTCCCTTCTTTCCTTCTTCACACAATCACCGCCACTGCGAAACCACCATCTACCATCGACTACTACTACTCTTCTTCAACTACTATTACTACTACTAGCAATATCAAACACATGAAAAGCGTCGCGACGCGCACTCCAAAAACGGCACATGGATTTAAAAAAATAATAATAATAAACAACTAAAACTAAAACCAAATCAAAGGCACCAACTCATAATAATAATAATGATAATAATCCAGAAACACTTGTACCCAAGTTCATCCCCCTCAATATCAATACAAAAAAATAGTCTTTTTTCGTTGCCCGATTTCTTTCTTTCTGTCTGTCTGTCTGTCTATGGTTTCTTCTATTCTGCGGTGACAGCGACGGTGAGTGACGGACTGACTGAGTCGCTGAGCGGCATTTGACTAAGTGACGGCGATCTCTCGGACCGGCCCCGGTCCCGCCTCTCTTGCTCACCTGGCCCAGAGAGTGGAGGTGGGAAGGGACACCACACTACTCCTGCTCTTTCTATCTCTCTTTCCGCTGGTCGAACGAACGATCGCTCCAACATCATACCACTCATATCTAACTAAACCAGGAGATCACCACCTTCGACCACGACGACGAAGACGTCCCGACGATCCCTTCCTCTACCACCCAAATTTACAATACTACCTGCTACATCTTAATGCGAGGGATTAACGTAACCGACACCCTTTCCTCACCATCACCACCCAAACGTAACGAAACCTTCATTCATTCACAACAAACGTAAACCCGCAAGTGAACAACGCATCTTCCTTTCATTGTTTCCTTTACTAACTTACTATAGTATCATTGACCCATCATTAATTAACTCAAAGTTTTATATAAGTATACTTTACAAAAAATCTTATATATTTAGAAAAAAATCTTATATAATATTATATAATTTATACAATTTTTTAATTAAATTTTTTCAATAAAGAAAAAGTAAAGTTAAGTCATCGATTGGTGTATGTTCACCAATGAATCATGGTTAATATCACATAAGCTGTAAATCTTGTTAAAGTAATTGCATCTAACATCTATAATACTTTCGTTGCACTTGGATTAAATTAAAGACCCGCAAGTGAATAATTCCATCACTAAAGTTTCCTTTATATACAAGAAGTAAAAATAAATAAAGTTTTGTACATTTTATTTAATTAATATTTTATAAGACGAAAATAAACTATCAATTTATAATTAATAAAATAGTTATATTTAGAAATTACAGAAACAAATAAGTAAAGTTTTTCTGCAGAAATTATATATTAATTTAATAGTTCAAGTATGAAATGTTTACCGTTTATTTGCATAATTTCTAAAAATAATCACTGTAAATTAATATTTTATTAACTTGTCCTTTACGACTAATCAATTATTCATTTTTATTGTTAAGAAACAAATATTGTCTCAGATTTATTTTATTCTTTAAAATTTGCTCAATTGTATAAATTTAGTTAATTTAAAAAATATATATATTTTATCTTTAAGAAAATTGTCATCATTAAATTTGAATATGTACAATTGTATTCATGTCTAATCAGATTTGCGATTCGTTCCGATCCGTTCTCGAATCAATCGTGTCGTCCGTCCTTGAGGCGAGATGCTTGAAGAAACGGTGTGAGTGAGCGAGAATGAGAGGTGGAAGTATAGGTATAGAAGGGCTCAGTGCCCTACCTTTCAGAAAGGTCCTAATAAAAATGTACTCCAGACAAGTCAAAATATGTTAGGTAATAAATTTCCGTTTCAACCTGCACTTTCGTCCCATCGTCGAAGAACCTCTCTCTCGCTCACTTAGTACATACTCTCCACCCATTAAAACGACAGTGCACCTATTTATTCTTCTCATCTCTGAATGAAGGTCGAAATAGTTTCGGGTCTTTAGGTAAAAAAGAACAAAAAAAAAGAGACTAAATAAGAGGAAGAAGATAGGAACAAGAACAAAAAAAAAATAATAGTCCGAAGAAAATCGGAGACCAGACAACATCCATAAACAAACATACAAAAAATCTGAGAATAATTAAAATATAAAATTATGCATTATATCTTATTATCAATGAATTACCATTAAAAAACTGAAAAATATTTATTAATACTTTATATTTGTGGTTTAACAAATCATTAATTATTAAAATTTTATTAATTAAATAATAGAATTATTTTAAATTTTAAAAATACTAATAACGCGTTTTGGTTGCTATGGATACTAAATAGTTGTTAGGGACGCGTTTTGGTTGCTATGGACGCTAAATAGTTGTTAGGGACGCTTTACTAAGTTGCTAAGGAAATTTAAAATTTGAATATTTGATTCAAATAATTTGTGATGTTTATTAAATTTCTCGAGAATTATAAATGATACAAAAAAATATTAAATTTGCAAACTAACAAACTAATATAATTGTTACATTTATATTTCAAAATATTTGTTCATTATACTGAATTATCTGAATATTAATTTACAAATATTTCATAACTAACATTTTACAGTATTAGTAAAATTTGAGCTTTTACTGAAATTTAAGTATTTAAAATTATTATTAATTATAGCAAATGATAGATTATTCAAAAATAAATGTAAATTATAATTATAATAAAACATCAACAAAAATGTATAATTTTTTTTTCAAAGATACTTTTGATAATTGCTGTGAATTAATTAAATTGATACGCCGCCTTGGGGTGCCCTGTGATCGAGCCGAAACGATGATTATAATAATACAAAAATCCTTTGTTATTAGTTCAGGTTTTTTTTTTATGTCGAGTTTCGTTGTTTTTTCTTATGTAGGGCAGATATAATCTCAAGGTGGAATCAAAGTAAATTGGGCAGGTATTAATTAAGGACTTTCGGAAGGTTTCACGGAAAGGGTACGACGTGACATATGGTAATTATGAATCGGATCCCGTAATTAAAGTAATTTTTGATGCACCGGCGTCTCCGATAAATCGCACAGTTTTCCAAAGCAGAGGGAAAAAAAATTGAGAGATGGACGTGCGTCACGTCTAATAAATTATATTATTATATATTGCTGATGGAGTGTGTCGGCAATAAATACATGTATTTATTTATTTATTGTGGTTTGCGAGGCTTTTGAACGGGAGAGGTCATCATCATCATCATCTTCTTAGTCTTAGTTCAATTGGTTGATGCTGCTGCTGCTGCAGCAGAAGCAGCAGCAGAAGCAGCAGCAGCATCATATCAAGATGGTCAGATTTATGCGGCCTTTCTTCTCCATCTCCACGGTATTTAATATTTCCATAATAATATTATGTATCTGTCATCGCGAATGCATTGCCCCGTGGCATTCTTTACGGTCGCCGCTCGACCATCCATTCGGATCTCTCATCTTTCTCCTTTTCACACACACGCACACGACGTCCTTCTTCCACTCATCCTCGAAACTTCTTTAATTTATCTCTCCGTGCGTACGAGAGGAGCCAGTCCAAATATCCGAAGAGGCATTTGCATGTCCGCAGAGAAGAGAAGCGACATGTCAACCGTCTGACATATTTATTGGAGAGCCCACGTATATCGCTGAAGGATAGGGCTGGGGGGGGGGGGTTGTTTGGCGAGAGACGAAATAAAATGTGCACGAAATGAAACACATAACTAAATACGCATCAGAAAGAGACGGAGACAACAAACAGATGGAATCGGGAATAAAAAATATGCAGGGGTTGAATGAATGAATGAATGAAACGAAATGAAAGAATGGATGGATGGACGGGGAGGGCGTCGGAGGATTAGCTCCTTTTTTTTATTGTATTTTCCTGAAAATATTTTTGGTGTCATCCTGGGGGCGCATGCAGCCATACCAAAACATGCATCATACCCAAGTGCACACGCACAATGAGGGGAATTTACGTTACAATTACCA
This sequence comes from Nicrophorus investigator, assembly GCA_963457615.1. Lineage (NCBI taxonomy): Eukaryota > Metazoa > Arthropoda > Insecta > Coleoptera > Silphidae > Nicrophorus > Nicrophorus investigator. Next base: position 37,814,294 of record OY735140.1, read on the forward strand.
CTAGGTACATACAATTATATTGGATTTAGATTTAGATTTTACATTATTTTCTCTCTTTCACTCACTCACTCTATCTTTCTCCTTTGATTGCTATTGTTGTGCGACTGGTAAAAACCGATGTGGTGTGCGTTTTCTCACAATGACGTGATTCCTGTCCGCAGTGATACAATCTTTTCCTCCTTCCATTATTTGGAGGGCAGAAATCTAATGAGGTTTACATGCACATCGCATTACGACATTACGACACGATCACAATACGAGCGAAACTACCGGTTTTTTCATCTTCCTTAATGCAATAACCGAAAATCATCTGTTGAGAAAAAAAAACACAATTTTGTTAATTAAAAAAGAAATTTAAATAAATTTTAATAATTCCATATTATAATTAAATTATATTTAAAACTAATAAAATAAGTTCTAGGAGAAATAATATGAATAAATTATGTACATTTCTCAATAATATTTTATAAAATTCAAATTACTTAAATAAACTCGGATTATGTTTAAAATTCATATGAAACTTATACAAATTGTAAAATCTAATGTTTTATTATTTATAGTTTTGTAGATGAAATTTGCTTAAATTCTAAAATTTCATGATTTGTAATTTTCAGATTACGTTTGAAATTCATTCATTTATAGTTTTATAAATAAAATTTTCTGAAATTCAAAACTTTCATTATTATTGCAATTACTCAATAAAATTCTATAAAAATTAATAATTTTCTGTTATAATTATAAAATAAAAACTAATTCTAATTTTAATTACATTTATATGACTTTACAATAAACGTTTGCTTAACTTTCGTAAACTATCAAACATGAATAGTCCATTAAACATATTTAAAACAACAAATTGAATGAACAATAACTGTATTTGCTGCTTATATGAAATCTACAAATAATTAAAAACAATGGCAATTCACTTTACCACCAAATGTATATCGCGACTTTCCATTCTTTTGCAGAAAACACAAACATTTGCACAGTCGTAATTTCTTTAATTTTATATTTCATTAGAAATGATTTCGCAACGCATTTTTCGAGAAATAGAAAAAAAAAAACAGACATTCCCAACTTGCGATTGGCAAACGCTCTCGAGTATATTCACCTACGGTCTTTTCTGCAAATGACTACATCATATGCAGTACTTTATACTCTTTGTTCGTGTCAATCAATGTTGCGCAACGAATTCTGCTGCGCGCATACACACACAAACATACATAAATACAAACACACGGAGAGTTTCTTACCGTGCGACGAAGATTGATGGCTGTTACGCAACTATTGAGCAAAAACAAATTCTTCGTTCGCATTAGCATACATGCCGTGCACAGCGGAAGATGATTGTTTCGATGCACTTTAATGCAAAATTGTTAACAAATAAGCAAAAAAAATGATAGTTTAACCACTTTTCTATAAATGATTTGCAAAAAATCACAAGTCTTAATAATGCTGCTTCCACACTTTCATTAATAAGAAACGTAAATGACAGTCAGTCAATGACAATTAAGTAAACTATTTTTTTTCACAACGTTGGTATTCATTGATCACGACAATTGGTGTTATGATATAAGACGTAATGCCGTAATCATTGGTTGTCAAAGAGACTAAGTACCAACTGCAATAAATTTATATAACTATATTTAGTTACTATTGTAAAGATAGCGAAATACGACATTTACGTCTCCTATCACGCAAATGTTGTTGTAGAATAATAGACACGTATTTTAATTGAATGGAAAAGTCGTGATAGTCATGCTTAGAATTAAATAATTTATTCGTTTTCTTTGTAAATTGCGTAAAAGAAATAATAATTTCTAAGTTTATCAAAAAATATCGTAATTAATATAATATTCGTATAACTTGAAATTAGAATGGTTGTAAGGAAATGTTCAATTAATTAGCGATAATCCAATTAACGTTTTTATTTCACGGAATTTCCACCATTAGATTACTTATAAGAAATTAGATATTTTACGATCATCTTTTAAAATTTAATTGAAAATCTATCTTAAAGAACTTATTTTTCTTTTTAAAAAATTATTAAAATTTATAAAAAAATTGTAGAATTATGCAATTTTTACCAAAAATTATTACAGGTATTATTGCTATTATCTGAAAATGTATTTGATGCTTTGAAATATAAGAAAATATGATATTTACTTCTCGTTTTTTTTTAATAACATATGTTCCAATTAGCGGTAATTTCCCGCAATGGAAATCTATAATTGGCAGGTTTTCCTTTAATTGGCTGCGTTGCAGACGCAATTGGAGCCGGAAAATGATGACGCGTTTTCGGATCTTACAGGTCGAAACGGAACGAATGAACGACACACACATGCCCCGAATTTCTTTGCTTCACCGCGCGAACACCGCATAACATATTTATCGGCGTGTCTTCGAGGTGTCCTCCCTCAGTTTTTTGTTCCCATCTCCGATTTAATTGCACACAAAGATACCATCATCATCGAGGCATTATGGAATCCGCGACGGTTGCATAATGATGCGATGATCCGTCTTTGTCGTCGCGTTCGTCTTCGACCGGTGGAGCTGGAGAGGACGTCAGGTGGCGGCGGTGAGGAGTGATGGTGAGGGGAGGTGGGGGGGTGGTTGGTTTCGTCCTGCCGTCCCATATATTTTATAACCCATCTCAAACCGAAATCATCCACAGAATGCGCACTTTTTTCCCTCCTCCTCCTCCTGCAACCCCGCGCCGACCGCTTTCGGACGACCAACAACAAAGGGAAAATATTTTACATCCTAGCAGATATACATTTGCCATTTCGGCTCTTATGCACACTATATAGTATACACGGACATATATAGAAGGCGGCGGCGGCGGTGGATGGGAAAACAAGAAAAAAAAAAGAGAGAACGGAAAAAACAGAAGGAGCGAGTGAGAGGAACGACGGTTGTGTTGGAGAAAGGGGGAAAAGATGGAGCGGATTTTATCTCTCACACATTCGCGCGACATCTTTCCTATTCATCCGAAGCCGAAAGCGAAGATGAAGTATTTACAATTTATATTCGATCAAATACTCGCTCGCTCCTTCGTATTTCGTTCCTCCTTTTCACATCTCATCCGTACTATTTGTCTTTAATTTAACGCAATTTACATCATTTCCATTCCATAATTGAACACCGCGTATCATCATTGTTTTGTCAATAATATTCATCACTTAAAATTATAATTATTATTTGCAAATTATTTTATAACATTTTAACCACAAGTTTAAAATAAATTGATTATTATGTAAAACTAATGTAATATAATACGGTTAAATAATGCCTACAATCTCATAAATATCGTATGGTAATTTCAGGATCATTATTATAGCGAGAATATTGAAAATGTTATGCAACGATTTTAAAATGAATCGAATGAAAATCAGATTCAATACAAATTCCGCGCTTTCCGTAGCATTGCAAAACGTTCATGAGCATTGCTCGTTACATATATTCTTGCATATTCGCTTGGATTTCGAATTGAAGCTACGAACCTCCTATTTGGGTACTTCGATCCGGTATTTCCAAAGAGGATTATGCGAGACGCGCCGATCTATTCGCTCACCTTTTTCTCTTCCTTCTTCTTCACCAAACGCAGTTTCCGTGCAGACATTTTTACTGTTGGTCTCGCGGCTACCGATGCTTCCACGAACGCATCTCATCCTCCATCCAAACGCATTTTACGGAAAAAAATCTGCAAAACAGAAAAGTACTCCAGTTCCTGCAAATCACTTAACGCGACTGTTCAAAATGCGACGATTTCCGATGAGGCCAAATCGAGCGATTGCTGCAAATTTCTAAATCTTAATAGATATTAAGCAATTTCTTTATTTGGTTTTAAATCTAAAGCTGTGTTGTTTATTTCGGAATACAATGCAACATCTTATAAGTAAAATTACTCCTGTCTGGTATTCCCCAAGGATAATACTTGGTCTTTTTCTTTATAGGAAGTAGAACAATTATAATTACAAACCATACAAACACGGCAATGTTAGATTATTTACTTATCGACCTTTGGCAGATGGATTGTGAACAAATAAAATAAATAATAGCTGATTAGATTACTGGACAATATTGGAATTGAAGGTTCCATTGTGGGCTTGAATAAAATCATTACATGGATATTACGTGTTTGCGGTGCAGGGATTATATAATATGTGTATTGTAAATCTGCACGTTTTGATGGTGGACAATTGGCGCGAGTGCGAGAGAGACAAAAATAAAAAAGTAGAGTGTGCGTGAGTGAGAGAGAAAGAGAGAGAGAGAGGAGGGACGGCCCTGTGAATGAGATTGTTTGAGCGTGGGTGTGTTTGGGTGTGTATCATTCTCTGTGTGCTCTGGTGAGAGGTATACACACACACACACACACGAATATATATATATATATATACATATACGTGCGCACATTGTTATATAAGTAATAGAGCTGTGCTGTGCACACATGGGGATCAATTTCGTCGTGTAATAACGGAATGGAAATGTGGATGTCGGGATATTGGCGTTGGCGCTTATGATTATGTAAACACAGTCGCACTTGCCAGCGGGATATCCCAGCGTGCTGCTGCTGCTGCCGATGCTGTGCAGGATCCTCCGACACGGGGAATCCCCCCAGGGCGGCGCGCGCCTCCGTCTTCATCTTCCGCCCCACACGGAGGGCCTATGTCTTCTTCGCTTCTCCCCCCGGGACCTATGATTGATAAGCGATATGATGCGATCCGAGGCAAAAGACCGCTTATCCACTCCTGTCCTCTTTCTATCCCTTCCTCCACCTCCTTCAACTCCTTTGCACTTCACTTTTATTGTCACGCGCGACCCAAAGACGAAACCCCAATCCTCACCCTTCCATCAAACGGATACAAGCGCAACAACGATAGCAATCATCCGTTACATCAGCATAAACGTCAAACTGACAGATGATCATTAAAATAATATAGAAATGAATGAAAATGAAAATAAAGCGATTTTTCAATGAAACTCTGGACGATTTACTTTGACGTAAGCAAAAATTGTTTATTTTTTTTGTTCCATTTTGTTTCTTTTTAATAAAAATAAATAAACGCATAGTTAATTCTAAATAGTGCATTTCGTTGATTATATAACTTTAAATAAATTTAATTGGAAGCCAAAAAAAAAAACCGGTCAAAATTAAAATATTAATGGTCGATCAATCAGCAAATACTTTTAACAAAGATGAGGAAAAAAACTTGATTTATATATTAAAAAAAAAATAATAGAAATAAAATTAAGGTATTACATTTTATTTGCAAATATAATTTTCTGCAAAAACTGATCTTATATTATAATTAAATTCAATGATTTCTAAGTAAATATAATCATTTCGTTTTGTGACAGTTGTTTTTTGCGAATGGATCAAGTTTGGCGTTGGTGTAAGCATTCGGATGTTTTCAGTTGCGTTTTGTTCTTTGGCGACAGGTAAGGCTATCTCGATACTTAATGTCTCGTTATTTGACAGCAGCTCATTTCGACATCTATTTTCTTGTTTAGTATGTGGCATTTGCCGCGCTGTTATTGTTGTTGTTGATAGCTATGTAAGAGATCGAAATGTCCGAGCAGACACGAGTTTCTTGTGTTCGACGGTTGTTGTTCGGTATTGGTGTTTTTGTTGTTGTTGTTGTTGTTTTGTTTGTGCATCGATGCGGTCGCGTTCGTAGGTATTGATTTAGTTGATGAATATCTCGTGCTCCATTTCTTCTTCACCTTGTAGTATGTGTTTAACGGCTGGACGGTCCTTTTAATGATGGCACACATACGGGATTCTTGGTCCTTCATCCTCCTCCTCTTTCTTCTTCTTCTCCTCTTCTTCACGTGTGAGATCCGCAATGCCGAAAGATACGCGCAGAGATGTCCTGGTGGCCTCCGATATCCTCGTCCTCTCATCCTCATCTGGACAACTGGAGGTGTCCGAGGCTCGCATTCCTCTCGGTTCGGATTCGCGCAAAAATAAATAATTCATGCGGGGATGCATCAAGGTGATATGAAAACAAGTTGGTCGGCATGTGTTTTTCGAGCCATTGTTGTGACGAGTTATGCGCCCCGTCGCCTGGTATCGCCTCCCGGCGATCTCTCAAATGCAACGAACAACACGTGTCCATCCGTCCATACTGCTGCGTTCATCCTGCAAACTTCTTCTTGCTGCGACTCTCGTGAGATGTGTCGGAGATCGTCATAACCGATGCCAAATGAGGTCCATTCCATCAGAGAGATGACCGACCGACCGACGGGTCTACGACTGTCGAATGATGATGATGATATGAGATGTATCCTCTCCTCCTCCTCCTCCTCTTCCTCTCTACAATACCTCTCTACTTGTTGTTGCTGCTGCTGCTGCTGCTAAAGTTGGGGCGAAAAAAGTGGGCGATGAAACGCACATTCCGCCGCTCCATTTCCACCCATATGGTCAGGTAAATATTTTTATACATATCCTGCACCACACATATAAATAATTGGTCGAACTCACCACTCTCTCTCTCTCTCTCTCTCTTCTGGTCGTTCGAGCGGCGGCCGTCGCGCGAACCGCCCCACAAATCACCCGCAAACACAAACACAGCAGAAACAAGAACGAATCTTCTTCGCCGGCGACGAGAACTTGCGTGTGCAAGAGAAAGAAATATACAGATATACGAGAAAGATTGAGAGAGAGAGAAAAGCGGAGAGGACCCGGGATCCAGTTTTGTCCTAAAACTGAACATAAATCTATATTATATCGGGGGACCCAGCGTCCAATTAGACCAAGTTTTGTTGGGTCCGGTGACAACACCACGAAGGAGAAGCCTCCGAGCCTCGTCCACCTTCGTCGCCGCTGCCGCTGTCACCGAGAAACTAGTTGTCCTCTTATCCTCCTCAATCCAGATCCTCTACCATCTTTTTGGGTCCCCTGAAGAACGATGGGACAAATACAAAGAGGCGACCCACGAAATAAACGTCTCGCTTCGCGTTCCCACGCACGACCCCCGAAAATCCATTCCCAATCAAAATATTAACAATATTCATCACAAGTATTGAACTCATGAAGAATAATATAATTTGAAAATTAATATTATGTTAATATTTCTAATCTAAATGCAAGAGTTTACGGTTGACACAAGTTATAAATCTTTCTCGAGCACAAAACCGAAAATTCTATCTTTGTGGAAATATGAAAAAGCACTATTTTTTTTTCGCAACTCTTTTGGAAAATGGACCATGAAATTGTCGATTTGTGAAAGGTGGAAAAAAGGTGTCCTCTTCGAACATAGTTTTTGAAGAACAGGATGATATGAAGAGAGACCCCCCCGCGACAGTCTAACCCTAAACGATGGACGATTTATCTTCTCGGAACAATCGGGAAATACTCGAAAAGCGGACAATAACTGGAAGACGAAGCCTTTCTCTTCTCTTCTGCGCGTAAAAAGAACGAGATATATATAATTCACCGTAGATTATTCAATATAATAACCAGAAGGTAAAAACGTACCGAAAACTTTCTAAAAATCCTCCTTTTATTAGGAAATTTAAGCAGTAGTCAAATGATTAATGACTAGTTTTAGCGAGCACCACAAAAACCTTTCGCATCTCAAAACGAAATTATTTTTGTACGTGCAACTTTTCTTTACAATAACATATTTGAAATAAAAAAGATTACACTGAAAATTGTTCAAAATATACAAATTAACAATACTTTCCTTACAATACTAAGAAAATAATTAAAATTTACATATACAAAATTTTGAAACTAACAAAACTTTCATTAAACTTTGAAATATTAAAATTATAATAAAAATGATTGATTTAAAAAAAAAGAAAACTTAAAATTAATAAAATTTTCTTTAAATTTTGAAATACATATATATATATTTTGAAATACATATATATATATATAAAAAATATCAACATTTAAAAAAATGCAAAATTAAATAAACTTCCTTATACAACTTTTAAATTAAAAAAAGTATTGAAAAGTATTTTCTTAGGCAATGTAAAATTTTCAAATTAACAAAAATTTTGAACTTAATAATTTTAGTAGTAATTTTATTTCCGAAAGACATAGAAACAGTGAATATATATAAAAATGAAATTAAATTATAAAATACACTTAAAAATGTAGAAAAATCCAATTCATTGAAAATTCCCATAATGTAATTAATGAATTACTCATTTTGCGGCTGATACAGTTTCAATGGAATGTGTAGCAAAAGTAGAACTTTCGAATGCATTTGTAAATATATATACTCGTGTATATAAATAAAAATACAATTTCTCATTGTTTCCTTGTTCGCGAAATTCTTTCCCAATTTTCCATCTTCCTTCCTCGTGAACCGACACGCATAAGTCTCGCCTTCGTCCTCGTCCGATTCGCAGGTGCATAATTTCCCGGCGGCCATTAATTTGCCAGTTTGCAAATGACCGAAGCAGGTAATTTATTGTGACACGACTTGTCGATTTGCACCGGTGTGTTTCGTATTGCAATTGTAAGATTTTTCATTGTTTCGGAGCACGGAAAGAACGAGAGAAAAAGAGAGATTGTAGCAGCAAACAAAGAAAGATGTTGCGAAACGAAAGCGTTTCTATATGTATTTCGCATTTGATCTTACGATACGAGTGCAGAAGATGATGCATGCACCTGCTGCGACGATGATGTTTATTGTACACGCATTATGCGACTAATTGAATTATTCTTGAGTGCTTCTCTTCCTTTAACAAACATTTTCTATAGAATTTCATTGCATATTATATACTAAAATGAAAAAAAAAAAAATAAATAAAAAACGTTACGTTGCAAACATCATTAATATCCTCAGACATGTTTATATCCTGTATATTTATAAATACCCACGTCGATGAATTTAAATTTTTTAAATTTATTTAGAATTAGAAATTATTTATTATTTTAATCATTTTAATAATTGAAAATATTCATAATTATAATTACGGAGAACTTGGAGAATTTTATAGGTAAAAAAAATATTTGTGAAAATTTTAATTTTTTCTTATTTTTTTTATAACAGTTTTGATTAAAATTGAATGTAAAAATTTATCAATTTATTGATGATTTATTTATTCTGTCTTTACTTAAAAAAGGTGAATAAGAGAATGTATTTTAAAGATAATGTTAAAATTTATTTTGGAAAATGTAATTAAGACATCGTTCGTCACGGTTTTACCATTTGAATATGCAAATGCGCGACGTATTGCGGTGTAATTACAAATTTAAAACAAAAATAAAGAGTAAAAACTGCTCATTAACGCTCTTACTTATAAGTGAACATTTTACTAAAAACAACAAAATATTTTTATTTTCATCAATTTAATTTAAAGCTGTGCAATAAATCTATTTATTTATTTTTAAACTTTCTTCTTTAAATATTAATATAAAATTCAATTAATTAGATTTAATAGTTAGTGTTGCCTTGAATTTGATTTATTTGTTAATTACTAAAAGTAATAAAATGCAAAACTTAATCGAAAAATTGTGTTCAATATTGTTTACATTTGTGCAAATTATCAAAAAAAAAAACTATAAAAACAAACGTTTATAATTTTATAGTTTCTTGTATTTAAAAAATATATATTTAGAATTTTTTTTTGAAAATTGTAAATAAAATTGAAAAATCAGGACTTAAAACTATTTAATTAAATTTTTATAAAAAATATTTATCATTTAATTCAAAAATATAAATTTCTTTACTTTATTATAATTATTTTTCATATTTATCAAATAATAGTGATAATTTTAATAAGAGTAAAAATATAAGTAAAATAATTGAGATTTGATAAAATTGTATTTTTTTTTAAAGAAATTGCAAAAAAGAATATTTAAATATATATAAAAATTGTTTAAATAAAGTTATTGTAATATAATTGTAAATATTTGTTGAAATTATAAAATAAATGAAATATTTAAATATTTTTTTAAATTTACATAAAATCAATGAGAGTTACAGAAATTATTTATAAATTGTAATAGAAATGTAAATAATTAAAGAAATTATATGAAATATTACTTAAAAATGTAATTTATTTTAGGAATTTGGAGAAATCTCTTAAAATTAATGTAGTATTGAAATTGATGGTTTCAACCTTAAGTAACAAGAGTAAATGTTCAATTTTAATCTCGACGGTTTTCTCGAGAGGGAAAGCCTCGAAATGTGTAAAAGCGTGTGAGAGAGAGAGAGAGTAGGAAATTTCAGTGTCTCGCCAATGGAGGGAATGCTTTGTTCGGGCTTTGGATTCTCAATCTAAATTAGGTAGGAGATCAGCCCCGGCCAGAACAATCCTGGAATTTGAAAGAGAGGTAAAGGCCGAGAGAATGGACAGAGAAGAACACACACGCATAGATATATAGAGAGAGAAAGGGAGAGTATCTTTTGTGCTTGTTTCGGTTTTGGATTGCAGCGAGGCTACAAGGCGTTTAATTGCAGGTTTTCCGCTTTGGTTTTATCACACATAAATTCGAAACGCGTTTTGTTACCACCTCCTTCCCCCCCTGTTACTCTTCTGCACCACCGGCGGATTTATGGGAAATATTCTGGACGCTAACGAGTTATGCAGAGCGACCGTTTAATCTTTAATGCGTCATTAAAATTAAAGTCAGAGCGGACTTTGAGGGATCGCGGATTTATGGATTCCTTCGGCATCAGCGCAGCAAACCGAAAAAAATAAAAAGAAGAAGATATAAATAAATTGCACAGTTTTCTGCGCAACCCTTTTGGGTCTTCGATATAAATCTGCTGGACACCGGAGGATAGAATAAGAAGTTGTAGAAGAAGGAGAAGATGTGTTGCGTATGCGTGCACGCATCGCGAGAGAAAGAAGCTCTGAGGCCAAGTGTGGAAGTTGATTAGATCGGGACACCTGAGGTGATTATTCGCCAACCTGAGGCAGGCCGTGGTCCGCGAATCCGCGAATGATTCTGGAAGGGAAAGAGAGCTGAAGGAGAAACGAGATACGAAACTAGTTTGGAGCGAGGAAGAAGGAAAGAGTTGACTCTTTGCTGTTGCAGCTTGAGATCGATGGATCGATCGTGCATTGTCTGCTTTTCGATATTTACAAGAGAGCGGCTTGTCTCCTTCAGATCAACGCTAAGTATGGGATTGACGCGTTGACATCTTAGGCGTTCGCTCGGATGTCCATATCCAAGCAGATAACGAATCATTAGCGAGAATTTGTATGATTTCTACGGCTCACTTTCGCAATCATAAATATTAATAAGCAGCCGCGCAATAAGCGAACTGCTGCTGCTGCTGCTGCTACAAAATAAAATAAATAAAAATACGAAATAAATAAAATGAGCGAGCATAAAAATCGGAAAGGGAATGCTGAAAGCAGCGGGTTTTATGAAGGAAATTGTTAATGGCAGATTAACACTGATTAACGCACGGTTACGGAATGAGAAAGGATTCAGCGTTCCCGTATTGGGGTACACTCGGATAAACCAGATCTCAGACGCAAACCTAATCAAGTTTAATTCATTCGAGATAACATTTAAACAAATAAACAAAAAATATAAAATTTATAAGAAAAAGACGGACGGAAAAGCACGCACACTCTGGGGGCGCCATCTGCATTCGATCATCGTCACTCTGGAGACTTAGGCTTTTTTTTTGTCCCATGAGGGATGAAAGAGAAACGCAAATTTGGACTGATAAACTTCGGATTAATTTCTGACCATTTAAGTAAGTTTTACAGCTCGATAAGAAAAACAATAATAATTAATAGGAACACACATTAATTTAAGTTGGTACACTGCATTAGCGTTTGACAGCTTCGCCTGAAAGAGACTACTGGCGTCACTAAGAACTATCGTTGACTGCGCCATCCTAAGTAAATGTTTCGGCGAATATATCCGCCATTCACCTGAAAAAGCGGCATAGTTCTCAAGCAAAAAAAATCAATTATTTTTTTCAACATTTTACAAATAATTTTCTTTCTGAATACAAAATATAATGATTTGTAACAAAAAAATAAATTAAATTTGAAAATGAACTGCTATAATTTAGTGGAAACATCGGTGTTTATTGAATATGGAAATTGCAGTTGAAATTATACGATTATGTACGGTGATTTCAATTTTTTCTCCAAAATTAGATCGCGTTTTAAGAGCGCGTCGGTGGTAAACAGTCGTTTAATTCATAATTCCGTCACTGAAAACACACGCGCTCTAAACGCATGAATGAATCCGATTCAGAAGCTTTTATGTTTCTTACATATTTTAAGTTGGAGTTCAAAAAGCATCCTTCATCTTCAAAAGATCAAGATTCAAAAGATCAAGTGAAAAATAAGATGAAATTTTCAATTTCTATTTAGATTTAATTATTTATTTTTTTTAATATAATTCGCGATTTTATCGTCGATGGAAAGAGATGGAAATAAAGAGAGATACGCTCGTTCTGTTCCCGGTTTGATATTTTTAAGGCAAGAAACGATATTTTATGTCGGAGCCAGTAAAAAGCGCCATAAAAAGGTATATAAATTGTTGCAAATAAAGTTCCCCGTGTACCTACATTTTACGATATTAATCAACTTATATAATTTTATGCTTGTATACACACACACACACACACTCGTTCATTTCACGTTGCGTCCATGCGAGAGCGCCGCAATAAAATATAAACATTTATGTGTCCGTTTATGTATTAAAACTAGTCTACACATCAAACTAAACCAGTAACAAACAGCAACTAAACAACACCCAAAGAAAGAAATAAATAAACAAACAACAAAAAAAAATTTTTTTTAATTGAATTAATGGTCACGATATTAACTATATTAATTAATAACGCTCGTAACGAGATCAATAAATAACGTTTAACCTCGATTTATGTTAAAAAAAGAGTCGATTTATATAAAAAAAAAGTAGAGTAAATTGGATGAAAATGAGTGAATTACACACGTTCGGAATGATAAATATTAATTTAATTGATTCCCCTTAATTAGCACACGCGTTTCGCTTAATCCGTTTACATCGAACCTCCGAAACGCGACAACGAATTCACTCGTGATGATGATGATGATGATGATGCAGGTAAATTGAATTAAAGGTGAGAGAGAAAAGCATGAACTGATGCTGCTGCACAGACTGAGATGGAAATTGCACGATAAATATATCGCATTTAATAATATTTTCTCATTACAGCCCGAAATTACAGCGCTATTTATGCGAGCAATTACGCAAACGCACAGACGGCATAAATATCAAAATTTCTATATCATTCATATAAATGATTTAAAAAAAATAATTAGACTTATGCACTTTAAAAGATTTATACGTATAGATCGCAAAATTTATCATTCTTAAAACCATTTTTTTTTTTAAATTAAAGTGCTGTTATGTAATCAAATCCTCAAAATTATTAAGTTATTTATTTAATTTTACAAAAACAACTTACATATTATAAATACTTTAAAAGATGACTTAAAATACGCATCTTTTGCTGTAATTCCTGTTACATAATGTTAATTAATGTTAATTAATGTTAATTAATGAAGGAGATATTGCAATTTTTATTTTTTTTTCACAACTTTACATTTTATTTAATTACTAATGGATACTACAAGCTAATTAATTAATGAATTAAGCATTTCAAAAATAAAACTTCCTGTTTTCCCGTAATAAACTTTAAAAAATATTTGCAATTTCCGGAAATCAGTTTTTTAAATTTTATAAAATATCTAGATATTTGTAAATATTTGATATGCATTTTTCGTTATAATTGCATTATAAATACTTAAAAAGATAACTTAAAATACGTATCTTTTACTGTAATTGCTGTTACATAATGTTAATTAATGAAAGAAATATCGCATTTTTTTCAGATTTTTTTTTCACTGATTTACGTTTTATTTAATTACTAAACTAATTAATTAATGAAATATGCATTTCAAAAATAAAACTTTCTGTTTTCCTGTAATAAACTTTAAAAATACTTGAATATTCCGGAAATCAGTTTTTCAAATTTGATAAAATATTTGAAAATATTTTCTGAGTACATCGGTATAATTTACAGTTAAAGTTAAAACTATATATTTTAGCCAAAATATAATTGATTTAAGTATTTAGAAATGTTAAGTTTTGCAAAAAAAAAAATGATATTTTTAAGCTGGAATCTTTGCAGATATTTTCATATGAACATCTCAATGTGATTTGTAAAATCGTTGTAAATCGCCGGTTGACTTAGTGCGTTTGCAGTTGAAGTGCTCCTCCTCTCGTCTCCTCGGCCTTTGATAATTGCCCCAGACGACCGACCCGTTCCCATTTTCCACCATCATTCCACTATGTTTTTCTTCATTAGCCATCTCTAATTTACGGACGTTCGAACGCGTTCCACCATAAACAATCCGTCCGTCCGTCCGTTCGTCGCACTCGGTTTCGATTCAGGAGAGTAAAAGTCACTTCGGAACTTGTTAAATTGTTTTACAACATTTTTCCATTACCGCCAGTTACAATAATGCGCTGTTATTATTGTTATTACGGGATTCCGATTTCATCCGCGAACAGAACACACACACAAAAAACAATAACAACAAAAACTGAAGGAAAGAATCGAACTGAACTGAAAGCGAATGGGACGAGGAATTTTCGCATCCCCAGGATCGAATTCCTCGATGCACACACTATACACTGTAATTACTCTAACTATTTTTATCTTCGCTCAATCGATTTTCATTCATAAAATAATTCAATTAAAAAAAATGAAAATAAATAATAAATTTATTTTAAAAATTTCAAATTTCGATTATCAAACTTTAAATAATTGTTTTCATTTTACTTTAATATTTATTTTTTAAATTTATTATAAGTATTATAAATAGATGGCGTAAATAAATCAATAAAATTTGATTAAAAAAAAATCACATTTTCATTCATAAAATAAATTAATTTGAAAAATATTATAAAATTTTGCATATAATAATTTTTTTATATTAAAAATAATATAATTTATTAGGGTAAAATTTCAAACTTTAAAGTTAAAAATACTAAACTTTTCCATTATTTATAAGCATTTTATTATATATCAAATAACTTATAGCGCATTAAGTATATAATTACAAGGCATTAAGTATATAAGATTATAAAGTATTAAGTTTCTTTCCGAAATGCGATAAAAAGTTTGATCAAAACAATTTCAACTATTCTCACTTGAAAATACCTTTATATTCATAATTTATTTTATTTTTAACTGGAAAACTACAAAATTTTAAAGATACATTTCGAAATACTAAAATTTGAATGGAAGTGGATTTATTTTATAATAATTTCCAACTTTGAATTGGTGTATATTTTTGTCTATTTATAGTGGTAAGTGTGTAGTTACACTTTGTGCTGTGTATATAATATGGAGGCAAATATTGACATATAATTAAACACAAAATTCAGTGTATGTTTTAACATCCAGTTTGTTTTCACGCGAAGAGCAGATGGTTTTTTTTTGTTTGTGCATGTTGATGTTTTTGGAAGGAAGGTAAAATTATAAAATTTGATGTAATCAAGGGTGTTTTCACGGAATGCCGCGCGTCTATCTTTCGTTATACACGTGGGTGCAGGGAAACGCAATTAAAAGGAGGAAGTCTTGTGATCCTCGGAAAGCGGAGATAAATCGGCGCGTGCAACTTTTTCCTAATCGCGTCAAGAAAAAGACGAAAATGAAAAGACCGCCCCCCTTCATTATACAAGAGGACTTTTGTTTTTCAGTATGAAAACCCGATGATGAATGAATAATAAACCAAAACGAAGAGGAGAAAAAAATGTTAAGAATACGACAACTTTGACCGAAGATACCTTCCTTTTTGAAAGGTTTATTGCGGATCTGAATCCCGCGAATCTGAATCTAAATACAATGCCACATCATATTTCTCATTGCGTTCGCTTCGAATCTGCTGAAGAGGAAAAAATAAATAAAGAAAACGTAAAATATGATCCTAATTCCGTGGGTCCTTTTCGTCGTTGTCGCTTATCGAGGACGAAGACGTCGTTGCAGGTAGAAAGAGAGGTTGCGCATTATTTACGAACCATTTTCGGGGACAATCTGATACAATCACACAGAAAATCCTAATCAATGGTAATTTATTGCGGTCCTCCCTAATAAACATATACTCTATGAACACGCACCCTTCTCCTCGTTCTCATCCTCTTCATCTTAACCATCCTCGTGTATCTGTCCACCTTTTCGCTCTTGCACCGATGATATTTAATAATGAGCCGGGACACCGCCATCAATTCTCCTAAAAGGCCGACGCATATTTTTCGGGTTTTAGGTTTCATTCAGAACAACACGAAGAGGAAAAAAAATATATATAAATTTACAAAAAAAAAAAAATAATAGGAACGAACCCTTTACTTCGCCTTTTTACACGTGGATCCGAGATCCGAGACGAAACAAAGAGAGGAATTTATAGCTAATCCGTCTAATTGGTATTGTATATATACTTCTATATAGGTATAAATAGAGGAGGCTGTGGTCCAACGTTCAGCGCCCTTTCGGCTACCATTTGGTAAACAATCCTCTGACGTCTGTTTACAGTGCGATATCCACTAATGCTCTCTTCAAACACGGATCGTGGCTAGAAAGAGATGAAGAAGAAAAAAAGAGGAGACTCCAAGACACATCAACGGATCCATCAAGAAGTGTGTGTTTTTTCTACTTTCCCGACGAGTTTATTAAAGATTCAACATCACCAAAACACACACATGGACTTCATTCCCAAACGCAGACTCAATATCTTCATACCAAGAGAAAAAAAAACTGATTTCTATCAATAGTCTCCTTTTTTTAAACTTCTTCTATTATTACCTTCATACTAGTACTAATTCTTTTAATAATGCACAAATATTTATCCAACCAAATTCGTATGATTATAAATGTAAATATTACTTCCATAAGAGACAAGTTTTTTTTTTTCAAATCCAAGAATTTTGTAAACTATGCTCAATTTTTGGAAGTGTAAAAATTAAAATTTGAACTTCTTTTGAAAAATTTTAAACTTTTTGTTAAAAAAATTTAATTAAAAAAAATAGAATTGGTAAGTTTTTAATAAGAAAACATTTATAACAAAATTGAAAATATTTAAATTAATATTTTTACATAATAAATCATTCAATTTTTGGAAATTTAAATTACAAATTTTTGCATTTTATTAGAAAATTTGGTTACTTTTAACAATCTAAGAATTTTTTATTTATAATTCGAAAAAAAAAGTTTAATTAACAAAACTTTTATTACTAACAAAAATTTGAAAAAAGATAATTGGAAAATAAATTGTATATTTTTTTTTTAAATATTAACTAGTTCCTTGTTCAATACTCATTATTTGTATCTTCCGATTCGAGTTTGGATAAGATTATTTTAAAAATTCTAATCTGAAATATGTCCTTAACAATAAAATATGTTGAAACTGTCCTTTACTAAAATTTATCTTTTCCTCTTTTCCCCGGTTATTTTAAACATTATATATTTTTTTTACCTTTTACCTTAAGGTAGGTGAGAAAGGAAGGGCACAGTTAATTGGCGCCACCTTCAGTACACTCTCTTCTTCCAGAAAAAAAAAAAAACAAATTTATGTCAATGCCTCGTCGATAAAGATCATTTTTTCCTTTTCGTCTCTCTTTCACCACTGCGTACTTGTCTCATCTCTTCTCTTTTTTGGTTTTTCATTTCTTGGTCAGAAAGTCGAAGAAACAAAAACACAAAAAGAAATACAAAACACGGAGATTCTCTCGACTATTGTTCGCCGGAAGTTATAAATTATTACGTCCAGATTACTTTTTCGCTCATGCCCTGCCTTCGAAAAACCGAGACCATGAACATATTTTTATTCCAGATAACGGAAAAGCTTTTAAACGGAAGATATCTAAATGCCAGTTATGTTTTTTTTTGTCGGAATCAATTATATAAAGAAACAAAGATATTTGTCATTATTTACTTTAAGATTTATATTTAAATATAATATAATATAAAGAATATATAGTTTCAATATTGTATTAATATTTTTTACATAAAAAATATTTAATTTAGAAAATTAAAAATTATTTACTACTTACCAATTCTTGAAGGAATGAGCGGAGGTGTGAATTATCTGGAAAGTCATAAAAACTAAATCAATATAAAATAAAAGTTTTATTGAAGAAGTTATGAGGTGGTAAAGTCTGAAAATTGCGATGGAATTTGGTTGTAAGAAATTGGGGGTGGGTGTGTTAATAGAAGAAAAGAAAAGTGCGGTAAAAATTTGAATGGTTCGTCGTGATTAACCGTTTCCCGTCGTTCAATCCTTCCATTACCGTCGACGATAGGCATATACAGCGGTGATTGTCAAAGAAAAACAGGGAAGGAATTTACAATTTTATTGTTGGATATTTTCATTATTACCTGCTTTAGGATTTTATACCGTATTTAGTCGTCGGAGCAGGAGACCGAGGCGAACCTCTATCTCGTTTTTCTCTTGCATTCATCGTCGTCGTCGTCGTCTTCGTCTTTGTTGTTATCATAAATAAATTCGCTCTTCATTTGGCGACAAGCCCCGTTCCGATCCGGACGAGAAAACTAAATGAGAGACCATAATAGTCGGTGTGCGTCGAGTGAGATGAGATGAAAGGAACAAGTAGACGAGGAGGTCACATATTATGATTGTTGTTGTTGTAGGATGATAATTGGCGATTATGTAGTTGTATTCATTTGGATTGCAGAGAGCTGAAGCTTGCTGGTTGTTGATGTTGATGATGCCGATGGTGGTGGTGGTGGTGTTGGTCTGATGTTGGCGGCGGCGGTGGTTGTGGTGGTGGTGGTTGGTTGTATATGGATGAAGACCACACCGGTGGCTCACCACCCAATGCATTAATGACCATTCGATGTTGCCATAATTTATAGAGTTGTGTACGAAGGGGACGTGAGTGGGAAGCCAACGCTGCTTAAGGCCACTCCGACACCGCACTGATTCTTATTATCTTAAGTATTAGAGATATGGCCATCCGATCTTGACTTGTTACCTGAACCGCAATCATTAACACAATTAACCGGACGGAATATTCAGTGATTTTTAATTGCCCTCACATCCCTCCTCCTCCTCCTCCGTACGAATTCCTGATCATCATCAACATCATCGTACGACGATTGAACGTCTCTTGTACTCTCTACTCTACGTACTGTAAGTGTAAGTCTCTGCAGAGCAGAATGTGTACTTACAATCTCGCTCGATTTCCCGGATTTGCGCAACTCTCTGGTTTAGGAAAAGTATGTTAATAAACGTTATGAGACAGTTATGTAAATGGACGGGGAGGCAAAAGGGAAACAAGAAACGACGTAAAGACACGAGTAAAAAGTAAGCAAATAAGAAGAAGTAAAGGAAAAATAAAAGAACTGTCGTCGCGCAAAGAGAGGAATTGTAACGAGCCGCAGGGCAGAATGGCGAGCGAGCAGCGCCCGTGCCGCAGAAACGAGCAAAACAGAGATGCCAGAAGATTGCGATCATTAGTATTGAATATGGCCAAGTTTGTCCGTATTGGTTTTCAACATAAACGTATGAAAATGAAGATCTCCTTATATATAAATTGGAAGGCAGAAAATAATTGCGCCGTTGCGCAAAATCGGCCACCATAAATCCTCTACCACCAAACCGAACCAAACAGTACTCAGTATAGCTGAGAAGACGATGATCATCATCAACGTGATGACCACCTCACCTCACCTCAAACATCTTCTCATCCGAACGATTATTAAAATATAAACATCTGTTCTTCCCATCCATAATGATCATCTAACAAATCACCTCAATCCTTCGCACACCGAAGGACAAACTCCTTTAACTTTGACACTTCATTAACCTACAAATTATTAACGTATTTTTTTGCGAAATTCCATGCACCTGCTGAATTAAATTAACTTAGTTTTTCCTCTTCAGGAGTATTTAGTAATAACCGAATATAAATAATGCAAAATACAACAACTGCAATTATTATTTTCTATGTACCTAAATATTTGTATATTAATTTTTATTAATTTTATAAACATTGAATAAAGTTATGTTAGGTTAATTAAGTTTATGTATGTTGTACAGAAGCAGATACGTAGCAAAGAAATGGCAATTGCAGAGCAGAGATTATCGCTGGTGATTTGCAGAATGCAGTTTCCGGACAATCGGACCAGAAACAACAATTGATGTGCAAGAATCCGACGAGGCGACACTGCATTTCAACAGTCGCAAACGGTTACCATGACAACACCTGAATTACGTCCCATTGATTCGCCATTAAAGTTATTGGTTTAACGCTCGTACATCAAAGCCCCATTTTTCATTCCGCTTCTTCCATTTGCGCAAAAGAAAATTTACAATTATTTAATTGCGTTGAATTGAATATTGCTCGAAGGTTAAGGAAATAATTGGTAAATAGTTTTATTTCGAGCTCGTAGAATGTGTTAAGGAGGAGGCTGGATAAATGTTGACTGCTGCTGCTGCTGCTGCTGCGTGGTTTAGTTTTAAGTGGGAACAGTGATTAGCGACGTTTGGGAAAATGGCGTTTATAAATCGGTGGAATTTAAATGCATTTAGTTAAATGTAAATTCGTACATGAAGAGCGATGTAGCAGGCAGAGGCTAATTAGAAAAGATGTAGTGCGGACGTATTTATACGTATATTAATAATATCAATTAAGAAATAACAAGAGTCCGTTGCTGCTGCTGTTGCTGCTTGTGCTTCGAATGGGATAGAATAGGTAAAAAAGGAGGATGGAGGAGGAAGAAGTAGAGGAAACCGTGAGTGAGTGGAAGAGGAGAAGAGGTCTGAGGTTGCAGCAGCAGCAGCAGCAGCTTTGCATACAACTCGTTTTATCCTCCGGCGAGAAAAGGAGAGAGAAAGGCTGGAGGAAAGGGGGCAAAAATGCATATAAATAAATATAAAAAGGAGGTATTTATTGGCGACACACTGAATATAACATGAAATACCAAACGAGACCGGTGACGAAAAAATCGCATACATATAATTTGAATTCTTTTTCGTCCTGTTCGGTCTCCATCCTTCCACTATTATTTTATTTTTATTTTATTTATTTTTGCCGTAGTCGTTTAGCTGCTGCTCTCTTTTCCCCTCTGGTTATTCCCGATCTTTTTCCAACGAGAGGTGGGAATAATATTGCGGCTGCCGTGAATAGTTTCGCGAAATTTACACCTCCATTGCCGCAGTTCCCATCTCATTGTTCGCGATGAATATGCTAAGAGGAGACTATTCTCAAACCAACAAGCTCGCACACTCACTTAACGATACCTACCTACCTATCTACCTACCTACATGATACCTCCACTATACACACACTCACACCTCTCCTTCTTAATTCCAGAACTAAACTATTTGCAATACTCGGCCACTATAAAATTAAGCTGAATTCTAAAGTCCTCTCATTCTTCCATCTTCCATTTCAGGTGCGTTGAGAGCATCTAATTGGTCGCGTTATAGCACCACGAGGCATCCGAAGAAATTGGCTTAATACGCTAGATACTTAAGTCAACGTATCTTGACGCAATGATTATTTAGACATTCAACTCTAATAGGAACGGACAGCCATCAAGACGCTACAAAATATCCATGATTACATTTCATCAAATCTCAGTTTTAATCAATTCAATATAAGTTTATATAAGTTTATTTATGGTAAAATACTTCGTTTACTAATTACAACTTAAGGTTGCCATGTAATTAATGACAGTTGCTATGGATAATGTTTTTAGTTGCTAAGGTTACCAAGGTAACTGTTTGCAAAACATCTTAGTTTTATACAAGATATTTTTTCCTGGAATTTATGAAATAAAAAATAAAATTTAATTTAAGTTGATATCCGTAAATGTAAATAATTATTTTCTTTACTGAAAAGGAAATGAAGATGGTTTTTTGTGTGAGTGTTTAAACAGGAATGGAAGGTGGGCGGACGGTGGTCAATGCTGGGGTTGGAGGAAGAGGAGGCGGCGGCGGCGGAGTTCTGCGGCGTTAATTGAGTGAGTTGTGTTCTTGCGAGTACAAGTAAATAATAATTAATAGCGCCCACATGTCGCTTTGTACCGTTTAATGTAGATACAAATATCTGCTGAATGTATAACATGAAATATACACACACGACGTATTAACAATAATAGATAGAGATGGAAGCAGTTTGCTGCAGCAGCAGCAATATCTAAGCGAGAGAGGGAGAGATAGAGATAAAGAGATATATATGCAGAGGGACACGTACGTAGCATACGTAGAAGTGCACATGCACACATAGATCTCGTGTATGTAGTCATAGTTGGAGTTGTGGAGAATAGTTCTGAATGTAGCCCAAATACTAATGTCCAAAATAGGCTTGCACACGTGCGCACTTGTTATGGCAACGACGTGGAGAAATTCCCATAATCTATTAATGACCGCCGTATATTATTGACGTCGATGTATAATGAATCTTCCCAGAAGAAATATAATTAAAAGATACATGGATTTATGGAAAGTCCTTCGCTGGAATAAACTTCGTTATTTATATCTCGCAACCAGTAATGCCGCTGCTGCCGTGCACTTATACAGCCCGACCATAAAGTCCATCATCCCGTAAATTTATTCCTTCCATCATCGCTGCTAAAGCAGCAACAGCAAAGGCCACGCACACACCACGCTCAAGCAGAAGAAGTCGTCGATGAGGATGATGAGGATGAATGAGGAGGAGGCAATACAAATACCATCAATACAACAATTTCAATTAAATCCAAGATGATGATAATAATGCGGCTCATAATTGCGCTCAGCTACACATACACACATCTCCACCGACGTTATTCGTTCATTCAGGTGAGCGAATTACGAAATCCCCGGCGAGAGGATGAGAGGAACACCTGTTACCTCTACGTTCCTTCAATCAATCTGCTCTTTCGTCCGCTCGCTCGCTTATTTATCTAACGACAATGGCTTTGCATTCTTTGCGCCAAATGCGCAATCATATAGACTTCATATTAATTAACCGGACCTTTTAGTTCTTACTAGGCACGCCTATCCAACGACATTTACCTTAGCAACTGTCATTATAAAAATAACAACAGTTGCTAAGTACGCCTTATATTTAACACCAAAATGACAGTTGCTAAGGACGCCATCTATTGTTAAGTAAATGATAATAGTTAAACGAGCAAAAGTTTCAGGGCTTTGCGATCTGGGAGGGAAGAATTTACAATTTTCCGAAGGCGAACGCCTCCAGTGTTTCGCTTCTTCTTTTTTTCTTCTCATCATCATCATCTCGTTACCATTCCTGTACATTACACTGGGTAATTGAAATGGTAATAATACAAGAAGCGACGGAACACCCTCTTAGTGTATGCCAGGGCGTACGATAATTAATCGCGCATATAATAAATATTGTTTCGGTGTATCTGGATGTGTATAATTGCCTGGCTTGTACCAGTAGCTAGCTAGTGATAGTTGTACAGTCCTCTCTCTCTCTCTCACTCTTTGATTCACTTACTCTCTCTCTCTCTCTTTGAGCACAGTTCATCTGCTTGTATCTAATAGTAGTAGTAGTAGTAGTTTGGCTATGTGTGTGCTCTACAGTTGGTAGGACTTGGTTTAGTGCTGCCCATTATGGATGTGCAGTGGCTGAGGCTTATGTTTATCGCGGTTACTATCCCTGCTAGCAGCAGTAGTAAGCTTGTTTCCGACTTGACTTACTATGTATGTTCAACCGTCCATTTGATTACTTTGATATGTTGCGCCGCTGCTTCGCTTTACTTCTTCCTCCTCTCTGCGTCGCCTCATCGCCAGACGATCGCTCGAAAAAGAAACCGGACTTCTTTTCTAATCAACTTCTAAATCGTCGGATTATGATAAACCGCATCCTCGAATTCGCCGACTATCTCTCTCGCCGATCTGCCGATCCGTAATTCTTCTCCACACTAAAAGCGGAATTGAAATGTTCTCAGTCCTCTTACATTTATTAATTAAAGCCCTTCGTTATCGATCGAACACACTTTTTATTTTCCTCTCATTAAACGCATTTATTTCATTATACTTTTAAAACAATCTTAAGAAACGTACAAAATATTTAAGTGACAAAATATGAAAAATTACATCTTCTAATCCATAAAACTTCTAATGGTATTCAATTTATGGCGATGCGACGCATGTAACGGATAACGGCTTAACATATGCATAATGATTGATAAGAAACGAGGATCAAGTGGTTTATGATCCAATACCGAGAGAAATTAACGGTGCACGACAGATTTGCGATGTTCACAAACCAACGGAATTTTCCAGTTTTCCCAATAACCGATCTCACGTATTTATTATATTTCAAATTATATAAATTATCAACTAATATTAATTAACTGTCAAATAATCAAAATTTCAATAAAAACTTCTGACAATCATATTTTAAATAAAAACTTGACTTAACTGACATTAGAAAAAAAACATACTCTAACTGTTAAATTTGACAATCAAATACTATGATAACTGTCAAAGTTGATAATCAACATTTTTTAAAAATAAAACGTACGATTTTCGCATAATGTTAAATATTACCATAAATAAAGTTTTAATTGAAGATAAAAATAAATGTATTTTAATTGTATATAAATAGTTTTAATTACTCCACGTTAGGAATACATTACGTATTTTCTTTAAAGTGCATCACACATTTCATTACTTTTATTGTACAATTTGATAAATATGTTTGTTTTAAATTCCATGAAAAATGTCATACATATATTTGAAAAGGTATTGTCGGAGTAAAATCTGCGGAAACACAAATGTGCTATATTTTGTCAGGATAACGCATTGAAAAATAGAAGAAAAAAAAGACCAGTTTCCAAAACCCTTTCATCCATTCCACATTTGATGCAATTATGAATAACCATTGCGCCATTCATCTTCACGATCTGTGCTACCTGAATTTACTAATATCCTTCCCACTAAGTAGCAGCTCAATATCTTCGTCCTCGTTTTATTTCCAGCCGCCCTCCTTTCATCCCCGTCACACCGAGAGTGCATAATCCTTGCAAAAAAAAGACCGCAAATCTCTTGTCCATTTTCGTTCATCCTGGGAATCCGTTTCAGATGGCCGCGCCGACTGCTTTTCTGAGATAACGCCCAGCAGATCATACACACAATCGGGATTGTTTTCAAAACAACAACAATTATACCGAGATAATCCTACCTAATGCGAGGATACAATTCAGACCGACCGAAAAAATAATTGTGTTAGAAAATGAATTCTTAGAAAATAAGAAAATATTTTTACAGTTTTTTATGTTAAATTTCATATTTTCTATATATATATAATCTTGCATTTTAATATGTAATAGAAACTTTCCAATATGTAGATAATAATTTCGACAATGGATATTGTGAAAAGTGTCTTTCAGAAGATTCCATTGTGAGCTAATCACGATGTACTTAACGTCCATTTATTTGTGTGTTCCGTTAGGTGAGTGTGTTGGTAATAACAGGAAGAATTACAGTCGAGCGAATGAATGAGTTGTGTAAGATGCAAAACGGATGAAAGAGAGACGGACGTAAAAAAAATAATGATAGAGAGTGAGAGAGGGGGCAGAGAGTGCGGAGCAATTAAACGGGGAATAATAAATGTAGGCTCGGTTTTAATTATTTTAATTATATGCACGTCGGACGGGGATCGGAGTTGGATGAAACGGTGGAGCGTGGTGGAGGAGGCTCGGGTAAAGAATGGAAGTAGCTGGCATAAAATAAATCCTAGTTGCAGCAGCAGCAAGCACACAGAGGAGGACTCTACTACTGTTACATCTTCATTTGCAAACATTGCTTAGGAGATATATCATCCCGTTCTACTTTCGTTTGATAAATTTATGCAAAACAGAAGAGAGATCCTTCCTCCGGTTCAGTATTAAGAGAGAGAGAGAGAAAGAGACAAAGATGAAGAGAGAGAGATACGCATCGCTCGGATTTGCGAAACAATGAGCGGCGGAGGTAATGTATTCCGAAGATGTTTGGAATAATTCGCAGCGAATCAAAAGATCCATATTAATTTCGAATATTCCCGCGCTCCGGGAAATTCTCCGGTTTTCTAGCATTCCATCAAAACTTCAATCGAATCGATTTTCTTCTTGTTTCGTTTTGTTTTTATTTTCAACCACCCTCAAAACAACGATCGCTTGATCTTTTCAGATATTAATTAATGTGCAGAGAATAAGGACTTTCCGTGTATTCCTCCCTCCCTCCCTCCTTCCATCAATCCATCCATCGTTGTGAGTTGTAATCAGTGTCAATCAATACATAACAGCAGAAAAAAACGAACGAGGAAGGAGAAAAAAAAAAAGAGGACTGTGACATTGACAGGCACAGGTTTGATAATGCTGACGTGTATTGCACAAACTCGGGGGGATGACGACGACGACGGCAATACTAAAATAGGGTTATTCTTATACATGCAATACAATACAATACACAATGCACAATTCTCTTTTTTTTTTGCTCTCTCTACTTCTCTACATATGTATGCACATGTACGGTATATATTTATGCGAGGATTGAAAACTTTTATTGGGGCGAAAATGTAAAATGCATCGCGACGCGAAAATTACTTTTCCGGATATTTATGTGTCTCACTTCTTCGCGCCGCGCAAAAACCGAATTTACCATCCCTCCATCTTCTATCCTCTCCTACCCGTTCGCCCTCCATCCTGAAATTATTACAACATAAACTCGAAAACGCGTTCAGTTTTCCTGAACTAATACGAAAAAAAAGCCTAATACAATTCTCGAACGCCGCATTTCCTTACACAATTTATTTCTTACAAATGTTCTCTATAATCTACACTAAATCGATCGAAACTAATTTTCTTTTTTTCAAAAATTATTTATTATATTTTTTTATCAAAACAATAGAAACAACTTTTTTTAATACAAAATTCAATCCAAATTGTAAAATTGCTAATTTTGTTTATTTTTTGCAGAAAATGATATTTTGTAGTTTATCACATTTTTCAATAATTTTCTTTGTCAATAATATACAAAATGTAATCTAAATTGCAAAGAACTTTAAAAACTTTTCACAAAATTTCGAATTATTTTAATATATTATATTTCATTATTAAATAATATTGCGAAAATATTAATAATAAGAAACTTGGTAATTTTTTTTTCATTAATTTTAACAATAGAAATATAAAATATATATAATAGAAAACATTTAAAAAAAGTTCCTATTAAAAATTCACTTAAATGCGTTTAGGTCAAGGTTTTTCTTTTGTATTTTGAATTCAGTCATAGAAAGACAAAAAAAAAAGCAATCCAAAAGTGACTGTTGGAAATGGAATCAAAGCGATTCCAAATGCATTCATCTTTACGACACATATTTGCATTCTAATATCGCTCCGGTGCATCTTTAGGAAATCGTATAAATGTAAATGCTTTCGGTTGTTTTGAATAAAATTATATTATATTAAATTTGGTAGCGTTTTACACTCGAAATATGTAATGCCGGCCGCTGAATACGTGATGCGCCCGTTCCGTCCTCAACAGTTTCAGAATAAGTTTACATAATCATAGTTCGATATCGCTTTCAAAATATGCTTCATTTCCTCTATATTTACAGAATTACATTCAGTTCTCATCCATTATATGTTGAATAGTTTTTTTTTAAATTTATTCATCAAAGTTTTGTTTTAAAAGTAACAATCATTTTATATAAAAAAAAAGGAAATATGAATTAATTTTCAACTATAGATGTGAGTACCCCAAGGATCCATTCTTTGACCAATAATTATAGTATATCAAATTTGAATTGAAATAATTGTCTACCACTAAACCTTTCAACTCGAACACACGCAATTTCGACTCAACTTTTTCCCTTCTTGTTTCTTAGCATATTCCATTTTTTTTACTTTTTCTCTCTGTATGTACACATTTCGTCTTCACCGTTCATTATTTCGTTTCAGCCGTCGGAGGTTCTGGGCGTGCGAAGGAACGGTAATTAATTCCGATTATATTAGGAGGCTGTCTGGAAAGTGAAATGTGCGCATTGTTTTTCGGCGGAGTTTTTAAAATTCCGCGAGTTTCTCCATCTCTTGCTCTCTCTCTCTCTGTTTCTCTTCTACATATTTAATCTCTATTTCTCTCTCTCTCTCTTGTTCTTCTGTTTCGTGTGTATTTAGGGAAAAATAGACGGGAGGAGCGGAACGGTTCACAATGGGGGCCGAAAAAGCGGGGTCTCTCTCGCATTCAAATGTCTGCGAGCGCCGGGCGATGATTGAAATAGATTGAAAAAGAATGCGCATTAAATTCCCCACGTAAATGAGTTACAAAATAATTGAAAAGGAACATCGAGAGAACGACGACGTCGATGCGAATGTATATAAGGAAAGGAAACTCTGCGCGATTCACATCTCTCTCACTCTCTCACAATCTCCTGAAGAGGACAAAGCTTGAACAACCATCCTCCTCCACCTCTAGAAAGAGACCAATTTATATTTATATACATATATATATATATAAATACAAGCGCGTGTTCTTCTTCTGGATCCGTTCTTTCTCTTCTCCCTCTCGCCCACCGTTTGCATGCTTTTTTTCGTCCGTTTGTTTGTTCGTCTTTCTTCTTTCCTCGAATGCAAAACGTTGCGCGCTTGCTGCTTGCTATCAGACAGATTTATTAAGAAATTTATTTTGAATACGCATTTTTTCCCGAGGCCGGGAATGCCAACGAGAGCACGGGGGGAGGAGTGCGAAGGGCGCGCCGCGAAGAGGAATAGCGATCGGTTCTTCGAACGTGCTTCAGACGGAGAGGGAAGAAAACAATCCAGAGATTGTCAGACAATGGAAAAATCGTAATTATTCCGTTCCTGCTCCCGATATAACTCTTCCTCCTCCTCTTCCTCTTCGCTTCTTTCCTCTCGCAATCTCAGAAGCAGCGAAAGAACAGCTAAACTTTACCTTTACCACTTATTATAAAACTGTCACTCTGAACACGACGTACAGAGTATATAATCTTCCTGTCACGAACAACAAAAATAATCAACAAACTTTATGAGCATGAATTTGAAAAGTTTTAAGGGCAAAACTATCATCAAAGCTAAAAACAAGTAAAAGTTTAATAAATGATTCAGTTTTAGAAAATCAATCAATAATTTCATTTTTGTAAAAAAGAAAAATAATGCATTAACGAAAATGCAATTCTATTCTAAAATTCAATTGAATGATTGCAAAAAGACTATTAGAGTTAAATTAAATTAAATAGTTTTTAATTTATTTAAAATTCAATTGAATTAAAAATATAAATTATAAACTTGCAATTATTTAATTCTTGTTCCATTTCCAAAATCAAAACAAAAAAAAAACTCCACTTATAATAAAACTGTCACTCAGCTTTTCTTGAATAGTATAATCTTTCTATCAAGGAAAAAAGGAAGACAACCCCCCGAAATTATTCTTTCACGTGAATCTCCCGATTTTTTTTTAATAACATGATATTATATCCTCCGCATAGTCTTCTTTTTCTTCCTACCTTTCTTACCCTAAAAACCGCGTGGGATTGTTTCTTTTCGGGACGGTTCGAAACATTAATCGGTCCTCTTTTTTGGAAGAAGAAGGTGGAGGAGGAGGAGGAGGAGGTGGAGAGGTGTCTCCTCTCTCGGTTAGTGGTCGGCTACCGGGACGGGACGGCACAATGGGATTATAAATAATCGTCGGCTCGGGGCATGTTTGTAAACTAATACACAAAACGATGCCCCCAACAAATAACAGCGACGAAAGAAGTAAAAAAAGATGATCTTGGGATGCTGAGTAATGAGCCGAAAGTTATTCCCAACTTCACGCCTCGATACTTCCTTTCATACATTTTACTCAAAATTTCGGTAGCACTAATATCTTATTTACTATATAACAAACCATTTTTTACTTTCTACAATTTAATTAATTAAATTTAAATGCTAAGCAAAAACTCAACTAATAATAAGAGCAGTTGCTTAATAGTGCACACATGGTTGAAATTGCGTAATCATTGTGGAAAATCTGGTGCGAATTATCTCAGATATAGAAATAAGATTGTAGATGAAATGGACGGATTGAAAGTTTTGCAAAGATATTTTTTTCTTAAACGGGATCATCTGGACCCCCGGCTCGAAAATGGTAAGTAGTGTCCACGATAAGTGTCGAGCGAAGAAATTTGTACGAAGCCTTAAGCCAATAACCAACGCTCTTTACGATGCTGCAACGCTTAATCGAAATCAAAGAGGTTGAATAAAATAACGAAAAATTATAATTTCCAGCGAAAGAGGAGAAATGGTAGAAATAGGAACTGAATTTCTTTCTCTCTTACTTCATCTCCAGATTCCCCCCATTTGTCCATCTCATTCTCTCGCAGAGAGAATGAATTAAGTAATTTACATATTTTAACAATATAACGACATCTCCACGAAGAAGCGATGCAGCGATTAAAAAGAAAACTGGATGGAATGGAAATGGAGAAAAAAAATGTGGACTGTGATTATTTTGGAATCTTAATTTAATACCCAATTAATGCTCGAATTACTTTCATTATTATAATGGTGGAAAAGGAGCAAAATCCCTTCCTTAATTACCCCTTAGGAATCACCAAAAAAAAAATAACGGAAGGGAAGCGTATGAATAAGAAAGAAAACAACAACACTTTCCCCATCGAAAAACTAAGTCGGAGAGCGGAAAGGAGATGGAAAATCCTCCCCTAATTAAAACGTATCATAATATCGTATGGCACGAAATAATAAGGCTTCGCGTCTCGTTTCTTCCTAATTGATTTACTTTCCGTTTGCAAGGCAGGAAATTTGAATATAATAAACTGCAAACATAACAGGCGAAAGCGAGCAGTTACATCAACAAATAACAAACAAACATAATTAGACTAGATTTTCCGTTCGCGGAAAGCAAGAAATCTTTAGCTTAATTATTGCATCATTTTGGATCCCGGGGCGATAATTAGCCCGATATAAAAACATCTCTGCATTTATTATGATTCTCTTTATTAGATGAAATGAAGACACGGTGCTCTGCACATCTCTTCTTCCGAGGAAACAGCGACTAAAGAGCAATCATCTTCCCGGCGGTGATGAGGGTGGTTGAATTAATCAAGACGTCTTCTGTCCTACCTCCCCCTACCTCGCGTCTTCTTTGTTTAATTTAACCCCTTCTTCTGCGCGAAACGAGAATTTGATAATCACGATATTGTTGTCTGCAGACGCAGGAAATTAATTCATGATCGAGAACACAATCGTCTTCTGCTCGCGTTTATCCACCCTCAACTGAATTCTCCCTTCACCGACAAATCTTCATTTAAAATACGTTTTGGTTACTTTATAACATTAATTTTGTAATTTCACACACAAAACAAATATGAATTATATTTAGAACTTTACTATGTAAATAAAAAATATTACTTTACTACTAGCATTTTATGAATGAGTTGAAAATATCAAAATTTCATATAGAAAGTTATAAGATTTTAGCAAATAAAGAAAACTGGAAATTGTATGAAAATAATTACTTATTATTATAATAAGAAAATATGTATTTCTAATGTAATAGAAATAATAATGTTTGTGAGTTGTTTTGGAGGACAAATTTAATTTGAAAAAAAAAGGACAAAAGTGGATAGACTTGTGGTTGATGCGAGTCGTGCGTGATTTTCGCAAAAGAGAGAAACAGAGTCTGTCCGTAATGGTGTGTAATTGTGATTGCGATGGTAATTGCGGGGACGGCAGGCAGCAAGGAGGGTAGTAGAAGTAGAAGAAGGAGGAGAAGAAGAAGAAGGGATCCGGTCAGCTCCGTTTCGGTTTCTTAATAGAGAATGATGATATTCGCCGTTTAATCAAGTAAATGAACCGAACCGGTCGGTAAATACTAATTACGGTCGTGCATTACAGCGCTCATTAAATTTTGAACAAGACGTGTCCGTTCGTCCCACTACTAACACCCTCACCGCCATTCCGACACCCTCATCCCGCAAGAACGAGGAGATTGTTGTGTATATTTGTGTGTAGCAGAGACGGCGATTTGGGGGGATGCCTACGACGGGAATTCTATTGGAAGAGACGACGGCATCCAGGACACAAGCGTTTCGACGGGGGAATCGGATCAGAAGGTGGCGGTTGCGGATGAGGATGAGGATCACGCGGACTTTCCTCTGGTAATTGGGGATGTGGATGGGGTGGCCACCTCTCACGGATTTTCTTGAGAACCTTCGGCAACGATAGTTTCGAACGTCTGGGAAAGGGCGAAACGGTTTTGGGGATGAGGGAGGGAGGAAAGGTTATGACCCCGGCTCTCGCCAAACGCTCGCATCAATTTGTTGTCTATCTTGGCCTCCATCATTATATATATAAATACACCATCGGGAGCAAAGCAGAGAGGCCCGTCACTCATCCATCCAAAGACAACCCCGCTATTTAATACCGTAGCATACATACCACAGCCACCTCCGCTCCCCATCTCAACATTTACGATCGGCCGCGGCCCACTTAATGATAATTACTTCATCCCGGGAATCGGGATGAGCCCTCTCTCTATCCGTCCATCTATTTCCCTTCACGCAAAAGAAAGAACCTTCCTCATCGCCCACGAAATTATCCTCTGGAGGTTTTCCCACGCACATATAAACTTCGCAACAACCAAAACTATATTACATCACTTACAATATAACATTCGTTAATATCATCACCAAATAAGAACGCCAGACTTAAAATTCGCGCCATTTATTAAAAAAAAAATGTAAATTACCGCCACCTGTCAAATGAACAACGAGTTATCAATATTAATATTGTCAAAAAAATAGAGTTACTTTTCCAAATTCCTTTGATATTTCTTATTTTCGAGATTGCATCGGAACGTTATTAAAGCGTGCACACGTCTTTCCTCCAAGTCGCAATTATCAAGAACAAATGTAACAATATCTTCGACTTTTTTAGAATCCAATTTTAACATCGGCGATTTTTTTCCGAGCATAGTGTGTGTGGCTAGCGTCTCGACGCTGAATACAGCATAAATTAAACTAATTATTGCGAACCTGTGATTTTTCCAATTAAGCAGACTCATACGATGAGCGGAAATTGTTGTTCCATTCGGTCCCAAAGTAATCGTTTGTTCTTCCGGATTTTTCTCACTTTCCGTCGAGTTTCCGGAATTCAAATTTTTGTCAACTTCATTGTCTGAAATATGAACAACATTTGTTGTTTCTTTCAAAATATTATTTTTTTCCAACTTACCAAATGCCATAATTACAAAAGTAAAATTTCACGAGAATCGTTTAAAACAATTACAATTTATAAAATAAGCACTTATATTTTGTAGTCTTTACTTATTTATGTTGAGAAACTTGAAAAAAGTAAAAAAAAAAATATTTTTTTTTTATAATTTTACAAACTCTCAAAGATAAAGTGTTTTTAAAGTAAATTTGAATAATTTTAAAACTAAACTAATTCAAGCTGAATTACTTATATTTCGAGTGTTCAAGATTACATCGATTCTTAATTTCTTCGAGTACATCTTCATCCGTTACGCCGCATTTATCAACCACGATGGAAACTACATCTTCGACTTTTTTTGGGTCCAATTGAGGCTTCGGAAATTGTCTTCCGGTCAACGTGTGGGTGGCCAAAATATGCTGACCGAAAACCGCAGTGAGCAATTGAAAAGTTGCGACCTGATAATCGCTCCAAAGTATGCGATTCAGCCAATTTTCAGAAACTCTCGTTCCATTAGTTCCCAAAACGTAAATCTTATTTCCATGATAATCATATAACAGCAAAGGGTATATGCACGCTTCCAATTCGATCGCACTATGGTAAGGTTTTTCTGGGTCATTCAGTATAGTCTTCAGTTCATCTTCATTATCTGAAATACGTTAATATAAATAAAATTGAATCGCTTTTCTTCCATATCTCAATTTACTCGATGTCGTAATCACTTTGCACAAAACTATACCATCCCCAAACTCAACGTAAAAAGTATCGTTCTTCGGCACTTCAGTCCATCTGTCGTGGCCAGGGATTTCCTTGCTTTTAATAATTTTATAATACATAAACGAGCGTTTAATGTAACTCACAAGCAAATATCTATGATCTATAGATTTAACTGAATCAGCTACAAGAATAAAAAGATACATTATTTTTTTATTGAAATCTTTATCAGTGCAATTTACTCACCCATTTTTATAAATTAATTATTTTCGAATTTTTAATATCAAAAATATTTGTCAATTATTAAAAAAGATTAAAATAAATCTCTTTACACATTAAACACTATAAAATATATTTTATTTTTTTTTAAATAATTTCCATTAATATTTCAATAACAGGAAAAATGTCATCACAAAACTATTTTCATGCATATTTATTTCGATATTGATAAGTAGTGCCCCATATTTTGCAAATCTTTACTATTTTTATTTCTATAAAATAAAAAGATCATCGTTTTTTTTTAACACAAAAAGTAATTTTACGAAAGTAAATTTTAAGAATTTTTAAAGCAAAACTGAATTTCTTCTCAATTAAGATTGTTTGTTTTCTTCAAATAATAATTAAAAATATAAAACTTTTTTAAGTATTTTTTATGTATTATACTAATATAATTTTTAAACACCTCGGTTTCCGAACAGAATTCCTTCTTACATAATTTCCTAATTTTCAATCGATTTATTAAGTAATTAAAAAATAATTAATTTGTTTTAATTATTTTTCTTATAAGAGAATGTTAATTCGGTTTATATTTCTTTTATTTTCCTAAATATTTATTTATTCAATTCTCTGCAAAAGCAACTAAGTTTGTGGAAATTTCAAGTTAAATTTATAGAAAAGCGTAGTTTTCACTAAAATAAAACTAAATTTATATAAAAAACATATAATTTTTATTGATTCATTGAAACAATCAGAAAATATAAAAAACGGTTATAAAAATTTTAATGTTTTTGTTCAATCGGGTTTTCAACCACATGATTCTTGTGATACATATGTAGGCTGTTGCAGCGCTTCGAAATTGTTTCATAAACAAGGAAATTCATCACTTTACTTTTGGAAGACACAATGGTAATTATATCTTCAACTTTCTTCGGATCCAATTGAGGTTTCTTCGGCCGTCTTCTCGTCAATGTGTGAGTAACCAATGTTTCCTCACCGAAAACCGCATTGAGCAAATCACAAGTTGCGGCCTGGTAGTCGTTCCATTTTATTTTACTTAGGATATTTTCCAAAACTTTAGTTCCGTTTGGCCCCAAAACGCTAACTTTTCCTTCCTCCTTTTTTGTATCGAATGAAGACGTTGTTTCGACGTTGTTTTTCTCAATTTCGTATAAACTCTTAATCGTAGAAATTTCTAAATCGCTAGATATATTTTTTATTAAATCTTTTTCAACAATATCAGATTGGTCTTTCAACTTAGCCATTTCCATCTTCAGGTCATCTTCATCAACTGAAATATAACGACTATAATTTTCGATTTTCCTCAAAATAAATTAACTTACGCGACGTTTTAAGACCTTTGTATTTAATAAATTCATTGTCTACTTGAATATAAGAAGCATCCTTCGGACAGAAGATGTCAGTGTCTTTCCAATTAACTATTTTATAACACGTACTTGAATTTTTCACGTAACTTACCAGCATATAAATACTACTTAAATTCTTAGTTGAAGAAGCTACAAAAAAGAGAAATTTAGATACAAATTTTAATAAATTTAAAATTACTTACCCATGGTATATATACTGCACAACAAACAATTTGTTAAATATTAATTTATTATTAAATAAATATAATAAAATATTCGTCAAATATTAAAAGCACAAATTATAATTTAAATTATTTCTTTAGCTAAACTATTAATTTCATTGTCGACAAGCATTTCTATTCATTTCAATATGCATGATTTTGCAGTCTTGACTCTTTGCAGAGCGAAATTTAAACTTAAAAAAATAGTTGATTTTTTTGTAAATTTTATTAATATAAAAATGAACTATACAAAATATCAAAAATAAAATAAATTTGAAAGATTTTAAAATTGAATTTCTCCCTAATAAAAATTGTAATTTGAAAAAATATACTTATTTTTAATAAAGTTATTGTTTTTTTAATTTTATTTTATTTTTTAAACGTGTTTTCGAACAATTATAATTTTAAATTATAATTTTGGTTTTCGAAGAAATAAAAACAAAGTGTAATTATATCAGTGTAATTTCGGTTTTTGAACACCTCGGTTTCTGAAGAAAATTTAAAAAACACGCCTTGCTCTTTCTGAAATTTTAGTTTTCGAACACCTATGTTTCAGTATCAAAAAAAAATTATCTTGTAGTGTAATTTTTAAGAATAGAAAATAAATAATTGGACGTTATGTATTTTCCCTCATTTCCTATCTGTCTTTTGCAAATTGATGTTGTCGTTTAGGAGAGAAATGCAATTTTGAAATTTCCAATCACGGGAGAAGGTCGCAATTTGTCAAAGCGTTTGAATGCTCTTTTCTCCTCTCTCATTCGTACACACGCACATTCTCTTTTCTCTCTTTATATGTATATATATATATATCTCTCTCCAAACAATATGTACGGAATGAAATGAATTGGGGTCCATGGGGTTGGCAGGGTTTTCAATTAATAAGTGTAAATAAAAAGCGTTGGATGCGACAGCTGACCCTCCCATTCAATAATGCAGGAAAGTGTTACAATTATGGGAAGTGTACATATGACAATGGCACATCCCTTCACTTCACTTCACTACGCTTCTCCTAATCCATACACCCACCCCCTCAGGATTTTAATATTTAGATTGGTTACACCTTTTATATGTCGAAAGAGGAAATAATTTGCGACCCCCGGGGGCACCCCTCAACACAAAACGCCGTTTTGTTTGCTTTTCAACACTTGTCTTCTCCTTTGATCCTCATCATCGACTTCATCATCATCACGCAAAATCACCCTAGTAAATATGTAAATTTGCACAGCGGTGATGACAGATGGACTTTGGACTAATAATCAATCGGGATTGATATACCATTAATGAAATCCACTATTCGTTAATTTTTTTTCTCTCATTCTTTTTGATGCGATTAGGTGGAACACGGATACAGTTTTAGGCCGAATAAAATTGATCCTATTTGAAGATGGAAGAGGGTGAAAGTCATCTTCGGCCATATGGAACGTGTAGTTGCGTAATTGCTACCGCTAGGAAAGAATCCCATAAAAGGGAGAGCGGAGATTTAATCGCGTCCGTCTCCTCTGAGGGGGTTCACCAGTTTCGCCCTTTTTCTGCTTATTATCATCATCGTCATCCGCGCGCACACACACATACGGATAAAAAGGAGGAAATGGATCAAAGTTCGGTATGGGAATGCCCATGCCTCGATGATTAGCTCTCCTAATTGAAGAACCTAGAGATCACGCGCCGTCGACACGTAGCTCAAATTAATTCCCGCGCTTCGCGATTTGAATATTCTCTCGTAGTTTAAAAACATATACATATACATAGTGCACAAGTGTGTATTTGTATTTGGGAAACCCTGGGAGACTGGGAAAACAAATGAACAATAATAAATGTATTTAGGATTCTCATAGATTCATAGGCGCGTTCATTATTATTTTTCAGTGCCGATGCGTGTGCTTCGAATACTCTACTACCGCATTACATACACACTTAAACACTCACTCACTCACTCACACACTCCAGTCCATTATTTTTATTTATGTTGCCATACAAGCGATTTACATGCCTTGAATAATTCCTCCGTTTTAATTTCACTCGTTTCATTGTACAGAAGCCAACAGCAGAAGTGCGGAGGATGAAGAGGTGGAGGAGATGGAGGCCACCATACGGGCCCATTCAAAACGCACTGCCGGATCACCCATATAATTCCTTCAGGTCGAACCGAAGTCGTTTCGAAAAACAAACGCGTCCTCTTCATAAAGCATAAATTTATAGTCGTCTCCCCTTGTGTCATCGTTATTTACTACACTTTTCCGCCAGAAATCATCATCCGAGACAGTTCAATAACCAACCGTTTGACAGAGGCAAATTGAAACCCAAACCAGTTAGTAAGCAACAAAACTACATGAAAATAAAAACAACGTCTCGTGGTAAACTTGTTCTCAAAAAATTTTGCAACTAATATTTAGGAAAAAAAAATGGAATAATTAGTATCACTTTTTCGTTATAATTATGTATTATTATTAATGGTGTTATTTTCAAAAAGTTGTTTGAAATATCAAATATAATTTTTCAAAAAACTTGATGTAATTCTCCAGAAAATATCATCCGAGACAGATCAATAACCAACCGTTTGACAGAGGTGAATTGAAACCGAAACCAGTTAGTAAACAACAAAACTACACGAAAAGAAGAAAACGTCTCGCGGTAAACATTTTGCAAATAATATTTAGGAAAAAAAAATGGAATAATTAATATCACTTTTTTGTTATAAATTCTGTATTATTAATAATGGTGTTATTTTCAAAAAGTTGTTTGAAATATCATATATAATTTTGATGTAATTCAAAGATAATTGCTTGGAAAATTTCTTCAGAGAGAAAATTTGTGTTATTCCCCCAATGTAATATAAAATCGAGTTAGTGAATATTTTTCGTGCTCAACATAAAATCGAGTGAGGAGAAGAGCATAAGGTATAATTTCGTGAGGACATAAAGAGAATACGCTGATGTCCGGTCCGAAGCAGTCGTCCACTCCCGCGGGAACCTTAAAGAAATTGCCGATGTATGGACTCCCGATTTGTTACACCCCGATCAAACGAAAAACATCTCTCTCTCACTCCAATTTTATATCACTGGACTAGGGTGGTCCATCCTCATCCTCCACCTCGCACCGAGAATATAAATAAATCCCTCTTCTACATAGAGCAACAAATTTTATGGGTCCCCCGTCCAATTAAAATATATCAATTCCATTGATCTCTTTATTTACCAGACGTCGACGGCTACGGCAAAAAAAAAATAAATATATATATACATAGAAGATTCGCGGAAACTGCGCACAGAAAAACCTTTTAATTAAAACAGCTTCATTAAGCGTTGAAAAAGAGATAGAGAGAGAGATTTGAGAGCCGTTTGGTAATTTGTTAATTAGTTTTCATTCGAATCCGGGATGATGTCCATCCGAGAATTCCTCGCATTTCGATACATTGAATTCCCATATCCGCGATTCTGACCTTGTTATTCAATCTTATATTATATGCGAAGACGTGATGATATGACGGTGCGCACAGACGGAATCCGAAATCGGGATCCACGAAATTTATCATCGGTCTAATTGCGCATTTACATATGTAAATCCATATGCGTATACGTAACGCCGCAGCACATCGATGATGTGCGTTGATTCCCATGGAAGTAGAGAGAGAGAGAGAGAGAGAGAGTGTGTGGAACCGCTGCTTCAGGTTGCTCTACCATGGGAAATGGTATTATTTTATATGGGTTAGAGTGGAGGCGGCGACCGTCCGTCCGATCGGGGCACAAATGGATTGAATAACAATTTTATAACGGGCGGTCGTGGATGCGTGCAAAAAATATGCTGCCCGCTATTAAAACCGCCTCATTATTTGCCTTCCGTATGCCAGAGGAACACGAAGACCGTATGCTAAAATACAATCATTTACACTTCGTTTCGTACGCTCAGCAGCGTACCACATAATTAATCAGCTTGCAGGACAACGATAGCCATTTGAATTATACCGTACATTATTTACGATTTACAACAACAAACTGCTAAAACGTACAACAACAACAACGAAAAAAAATCAAACGCCGAAGCTTTCTAAACACAACCAATTTCTAGCATCAAAACTATAAAGTTTATATATTCATTTACAAAATAGTTATAATTTAATTAATTAGTAATTATATAAAACAATATTATTAACAATCAAAAGATGAATTCAATTATAAATTAAAAAATTAATAATTTTGATTATTATTTGCAATATATATTTTTATTTACATTTATAAATAAAATTAATAAAATATATTTGAAAAGTAACATTTATATTAAGGTTTCACGGATTAAAAAAACCGGTTTATTATTATAATAATTTAAATAATTAACCGGTTTTTGAAACTACATTTGGAACGTAAAAATTAATTAATTATTTGATTAAAAACACTATCGTTTTAACACAAAATCACGAATATTAATAAATATTAACAATATTGTGTGAAAATCAATAGAAGTCGTTCTTATGTTATTTAATATCAATTATTAGATATTCAGATTTAGTTATTCGTTTTCTACATGGTTTTCCAAGTTGCTTAAATTTTAGAAATAAATTGAAAAGTTTGATAAATAAATTCAATATTAATTTCTTTTTTTCGTAAAAGTTGAAATTTTAAAATCGTTTTTAAATCAATGTCAATATTTTAATAAATAATTTACTTTTGAAAGATTGCAGAAACAGTTTCCACCAATTATTATATAATATTTGATAAAAAATATTTCAAATCCAATTTTCTCTAAATTATATTTCAAGAATTCAAAACAGAATCAAAACTAAATAAATTACATAATAATTTTTCAATATTCGATTTATAAGAAACTACAATTATTTTCTATGTAATAATTTTTATAAGAAGTAATGAAATAAACACGTAGCGAAAGCCTAGTTTCCAGCGATAAACGCATTTTCTATTTTTCCACGAAAACGACGGTTTCAACGGTTCAACGATAAATCAATTTTGAATAACAAGACCGAACGTTATTAATTCCCAGAAATTGATGAAAACATATTCTAAGAAATTACAAAAATAAAATTATTAAACTTTTTTTATTAAATTGTTAACAAATTTCATAAATTGCGGGCAAAAAGACTTAAGTTTAAAAATATTATATTTTATTTGTTTATAAATAGTTTGAGATTTTGTAAGGAAAACTAAATTTACTAATTAGAAAATAAAAAATATTTTTAAAAAAATAATTGTATTTTGTACTAAAGTGCAAAACATAATTGCCTTATTAAAGTAAGTTGAATATTATGTTGTAAGCAATTGAATTAAGTGTCATGTAAATGCTTACCGGGAATAGATTATAAAGTAATACAGCAAGATAAATATAGAAAATTACGTAATCGCATATTTTTTTTTCGAAAACTAAAAGACGATTATTATTCAAAATAGTCTATTTTTTCGGTATAGTATTTCCGGCTGCAATTATAATACCGTAACAGGAATATCTTGCGACAAAACTTACTTATATATTCATTGAGCGATTTGAATAAGCACGAATGTAATTCTGTAGTTTTTTGTTTCGATAAACTAAATGAAACGCAAAGTAAATAGCGCACGTAAAGCACAACATATCCGGTCTATTTTCATAATAATTACCGGATAAAGAAAAGAGAGAATCGCGTTTTACTTTATTTTTATTGTCGAGTCCATTTATCGCAGTCATTGAATTGATAAATAGAATAGAATTATATACAACACTTTGACCATTATTCTTAAAGGAGTTTAAATAAGTAAATAAATAAATAGATACAATAACAAACAGTAAAAAAATAGAAATAAACGCCACGCGGTTACAGTTACTAATGCTAAAGCTAAATGAAGAAAAGGAGAACTTTCCGAATCGAAAGGCGTAATGAGCGCAATTAAAATATCGCAACGACGTAATTACTTTCGTGTGTTCTATTTACTTGATGTATTTCAATTGCCAGTGATTACTATAAATATTTATTTTCACTAGCGACTTGCGACTTATGTTCATTTGCTTTTTTTTTTCAATTATTGTTATTATTATATCTTCTTGCCTTATTTTGATTGAGTTTACGTTTTTTCTCTAGTTGGAATAGATTTTTTTTTGTGGTTTAAATTATATTATTTGTATTTATTATTGGTGTCCGAATGGAGGAAGTGAACGCTGATGGTTTATGGTTATCGGCGGGACAAGTTATTGGAGTTTCGAGTTTCAATGCGTATAGAGAGGTAAGAGAGGATTGTTGAGCTATTGAAAATCTCGTGGGTAGATAATCCGATGCGAGCGGCAATAAATCCTCCGAGGATGCTAATGAAGTACGCTAATTAAACATTACAGACACACACACACACACTCGACTACTGTTAATTCGCAATAAGTTAATGCGACATGAGCTAAATGCGAGATGCGATCGATTCATTCACTCTTGCAGATTGAAAGACTTTTCCATCCTCCTCCTCCTCTCCTCTTCCTATTATATTAATAACCGTCGGTTTCTTCTTTCTCTCGTTTGTTAGTTCTCAATCCGGGCATGATCCAAAGTACGCCGCTCTTCCTGCATATAAAGACACTTGCAAAGAGCAGTGCTCGAAGCTGAGGATCCGTTAAGTTGGTTATTTATTATAAACGCAATAAATAATCGGAGGAGTTAAGAGATGCAGCTCAGGTATATATTAGTTACTGGGAACCGTGCAAGATATCGATTTCTGCAAAACGGCCGATGTGATGTGTATTCGCTATTTATTATTTACCTCTGGGATGCATGCCTATCGATAAAACCGACTCCTTCCAACGCATTCCTTCACAGACTCATTATATTATATTATAATATCTCATATCTTTCCAATACGCGCGAAACGAGAATGAGGCGAAGCGACGTACGTAAAACACCATTTGTAGTCTTACGACAGCTTTCAGTTTATCAAACCGTGACTGGGTTAAAAATTACATAATTAAAGTTGAAATCATTTTTTATTAAAAATTAAAAGTTAAACTAAAAAATTCTTATATAAGATGTAGATAAACTATTGAAATTTTATATTTTTTTAGTGGAAACACAAAATATTTTATTTATTACTAAAAATTATAATCAGTAAATAATTTATTGAAAATTTATCAAGTTTAAATTGAAACATTTTCAAACATTTTAATCAAAAATTGCATAAAGTAATCAATAAATATTGATAGTAAAAATTCAAATCTGTTTATCTAGTTAATATGTTTAGAAAATTTATCAATTTTAAGTGGAATCAAAATCTAATAAACTTTTAGAAAAATGACTACAAAAAAATATTGAAAATTATATTGAAAAGTTTTAGAAATAATACAAAACTCATAAATGTTTATTTATTTCGAGATTGAAGATAATCACTTGAAAAAATCAAAATCACATAAAATAATTAATAAATATTGTTGGTAAAATATGATTTTTAATTGTAAAAATCATTTATTTGAAAAAGTTATAATATTTTATTCAAATAAAATTATCGATAAATACTCTTTTTTAAAAAGTTGTAATGAGATGAAAATTACTCTGTAACAAGAATTATTAAATGTGGAGTAACTATTCAAATTATATCAATTTATGGTGGAATCGCCGGTGCTTTTTTTTGTTACATTTTTTGAACTATATAAAATATCCTTAAATTACATTTTTTTATTCTATATTAAATTAATTATAATGAATTTGTTGTTAATTCAATAAAGATAATTAATAACATTTTCAAACTAAATAATTTATAATTTGGAAAATTTTATTAAATCAAATTTCAATATATGTAATGTCTAAGTAGTTATTTTGTTTCGCTTACATAACAAATCTGAGCTGATGCGGTGCATTGGGAAAGTAGGGGGATTGAGGATGTGCGAGGGATGAAAAAAGAAAAGGAAAATGATGGCAATGGAAAAAGAGTGTTATGCGAATAAGAAGTAAAGTATGGGAGATGATAGCGGAGGTCGGGCCGTCATAATCGGATATCCCCATGGGACGGTACAAATCGGCCCTGAGACATAAATATTTTATGGATTTACGCTGTACACTTTATCCGATCACCGTTCGATCCGGGGCCTTCGACGGTTGTCTCCTCATCCACTCATCCATCCTGCATATCCACTCACTCTCCGCACGTTCACTCATACGATATTATGATTTCTCCCCGCAGGAGAATCTTTCAATCTTTCAATATGTGTGTCTTTCACTTCCTGCTACAAAAAAAAATAAACAAGATTGCAGATCCAAGCATATCTGCACCCTCAATAAAATAAAGTCGGTTTCCTCTTTTGATTCAAACGCAAAGTGGA
Organism: Nicrophorus investigator; assembly: GCA_963457615.1. Classification (NCBI taxonomy): domain Eukaryota; kingdom Metazoa; phylum Arthropoda; class Insecta; order Coleoptera; family Silphidae; genus Nicrophorus; species Nicrophorus investigator. The sequence goes on from OY735140.1 coordinate 37,858,274, forward strand.
AGTCCCATAAGTGTATGTTGGTCATATTTTATTTAAATATGCTTTACTCACCCTCTAAAGTTTTCATTTTTAGCACCAAAAAAAACAGACAAATTCATGTTGAAATTATTAAAATTAAATTCAAATTGATAAACTGTTATCTAAGATAAGAAATAACTTGAAAATTCACTAAATTTGTAGTGCAGTGTTTACTGTGAAATTTTGGGTTGGCATCCTCGTATATATCGAGATGGGGAGGGTTGAAAAATGATAATTGGATAGTAAAAATGTATGCGACTGTTGTTCCAAGCGAAAGAGGATCGTCGTGGGTCGTAGAAAGGAGAAGCGGTAACGACACGAAAACGCGAAGAAGACCAGACCAACCTCGAATCCAATATCCAATAAAAACAACACACAAAAAAATAAAAGAAGAGGAACGGACAACGACGCCGGGCCCGGAATAAATATGGTAGTGGGCCGTGATGGTGTTGCGGTGACACATCACCCTGCAAACACACACACACACACACGTACACGTACACACAGCGTGCATAGATAGAGGGAATGTGTACGTGTGTATTTGTCGTTGCCGCTGCTGGACCATAACTCCACCAACGACACGACCTTCGTCCGGTGGTGTCAATAAACGCGGACCGCACATCTCTGCATATTTCCTATCCTCTAACCGCCCCCTCAGGCATTGACGCCCCTTTGTTTTCTTGTTTTCGCATAGCGTCATCACAATTTACAACACCCCCATCCCCCAAGAAGAAAAACATCGAACATTTTCATATACAATGAAATGAAACAAGAAAACTTAGAGTCTAGTTCGTCGGGGTGCGCACAGTCCGTGGGAGCAGCGCGACCTTCTCGAAACGGACGTCCATTTATCCGGACATCTTTACGACACCTAAAATATTCACACCGTCTCAATTTACTGCTCAATTGTATCCAACCTCTTCATCATCATCATCCTTTCTTTCGCTCTATATTTATTTCCAACTTCATTTTATTCTTCTTTCGGGGTCTTGCAAAATAAATTCATTTTTCCATCTGCATTTCGTAAACTTATTTTTAAATGTATGCCAAACATACATTCTTTTTTATTTTGTTCATCGAGCGGTGAACTTAATTTTATACCTTCCTCCTGCATTTTTCGGGGGCCGTGTTTTTAAATTTATAGATTCATGCACGGCACGTAAACGTTAATTGAAAAAACCCGCATGGGTTTCTTTATTTATACCCTCCACACGTCACGTACTCCACATTTTCTGATCGGAGAGAGCGCCCGTTTCCTCGCAAACCCTCCACCAACTCCCTCCCCCATCACCACGTGAAACCGGGAGAAATTACATTAAAACGAGACACAAATAATTTGAGGAAGAACTCAACGATTGCAATTACAGCACATAAATGGGATGCGTTTTAGTGCTGTTGTTGTTCAATTTCTGTTTTCATTTCGGAACTGAAGGAAGGAAGGAATCTCATCGCATCTGTATGCACGGCGTTCGCGGCAATCTTGGGGGGGCCGAGGAATGATGAGAACTTGTAAACAAAGTCCTTTATGCATTGATTGTTTTCCGGGCTTAATGGCTGGAAATTTGAATAACGAATTGTTGTATCCTTTTATTCCTTTTTATTTCATTTTATGTTATTTTACCAAGTCCATAAATTCTAATTGCCCAGAACGGATTCCTCCATCCTCACCAAAGACCGTTTCTTTATTTCCAGCATCGTAACGAACTGCGAAACGCAGTTTTATGAAGAAATAACATAATTAATCTTTATCAAAGCATTAGTCAGTTATAATATAAAGATTTCTTTTTCAAACGCGTTTAGGTTTCTTATTTTACGACAAAATCTTTCAACTTCTTTAAATACAATTAATAAAGGATTCCTTTTCAACCGAATAATCACCAAATATTTTCAATCTTCTGAATTTCTTAAAAATAATGATTTAGAAATACTCAAAATAAATCTTTAAGTAACGTGTACAAATAAAATCGTTAATAAATACTGGTATAATTCAAGTAAGAAACGTAAGTGAATTATAGTCGTGTAGGGAAAACTGAAGCTGAAATGCGATGTTAGGAATTGTGGTAAAAATACGCATGTGAGAGCATAGACTGCGAAGCGGTAGCGGTTAACGTACGACCGTTGTTAATCATAAATTCGACGGCGAAAAGGGAGAAGAAACGACGATAATTGTCGACGGGATGGCAAAAAGCAACAAGCAACAATATAAGGGCAAAAAGGAGAGTACGAAGAAGCAGAAGTAGAAGAAGAAAAAGAGAGGAATGCACAAGTGGCAGTGGCTGATGTAATTCAAATTGGGACGTGTTGTGTGAAAGTGTCGCAGTGGTTCGATGTTAATCGGGTCTTTGAATCCGGTGGCATCGAATTATATATTATTATTGAGCCTCGAAGGAAAACTGCGCCGGCCGCCGCCGCTGCAGGCGAATGCTGCACGTATGTGCATGTATGTATATGGATGCGAATGTGCGAGTGCGAGTGTGTGTGTGTATGTATGTATGGATGTGTTGGTGTGTCGGGGGGGCTTTAATAATATGTTTAAATGGAATTCTCCGTTCCGTTTGTGCGAGCTGAGAGAAGCCGCGCGGCGCATCAATAAAAATATCGTCCAAGTGTAACTGATTGACATGATACATGACTCTTAACAAATTCTTGCTGTGTGTAGATCTAGTTCTATTAAACAGCGTACACACCAACAGAAGCAAGCAGCAGCAGCAACATCAGCAGAAGCAGCAGCAGCAACAGCGGGAGATGAAGAAGTGCATTTGCCGAAGCGGGATGGAGAGATAGGTAGTATTGGTAGGTAGGAAGGAGTGCTCTGCTCGTACGTAGGTACGCGATGATGATGAGAGAGAGAGAGCAGGAATAAAGTAGATCGTGTTGAAGAGCGAGAGAGAGTGAGTTTGATGGGTGAAGAAGAGAGTAGAGGAGAAGAGGATGCAGGGTTGTAGGTAACTTTGGCCATAACAAGCCGCCGTGCGATTGCGATGCGCGGCATGCATCCAACTTGACTACAAACAACAGGTGTTTTTGTATATACACGACCACTCGTTAACTGTTTTTCCCCCGTGTTATTTATTATTATTTTATTTGTGACAATTTTTTACGGGCGATACATCATCATACACGACCGGGAATGCCATTCGAGGAGAACAAGAGGAGCCGGCGAAATGTTGGAATTATATTCCGCTTCGCTTAGTCGCTGCTGCCGCTTCCATAAAACCCATTTTCCGCAAGGACCAGAAGAAGGTGCTAATGGTGGTGGTGGTGGTGCAGAGAAGACGGAAAGAGCGGTGCTAATGATTCCAAATTTATTATTCGCAGCGATCATTCGAGGAGGAGAAGGAGGATGAGGGTTGGAGGTGAACGAGATAAGGACCACCTCAGGTGTGTGATGTGCATCGACGCGATAACCATTGCCCATTATTGTTATGGTCGCGCCAGCCAGGAAATTGCCTCCCAACCACCTACGCCGCTTCCCCCAGAGGAAAAGACACGAAGATGGTTACGATGGGGGAGGTGACGATGACTATCCTCACTCCATCACGCGGCATCTTCGCGTTAAGGCCCGCTGTAAATTTCATATTTGCGGTCGACCATAAAGCATAACTCAGTGGCCCCATAAAATCCGCATTCGCACACACACACACACACATCACCTTACCAAAGTCCCCCAATTTTTTTCGCGTGAATCATCCGATTTTGCTCTCCCATCACCTGTAGCACGATGCGAGACGCCCCACGTCGGACGCCAAAAAATCAATAAAATCAGTTTTCCCAATTTTACACATGAAATTGGAGAACAAATATATTAAAAAATTTTGTAAGAAACTTAATCATAAAAAAAACCTTTATTAGTAAATTGTTGAATTCATGTTTATTCACTAAAAATAATAATAAACAATAAAATCAAATCAACTCGAAATGTATGATTCATAAATCACTTCATGATTCAAATATAACGAGTCTGCTTGAGAGGTAAACAGAAAGGGGGAAATTTCATATTTGCGATTTTCCCATATGGGCATAACTCATTTTGAGGCTATAAAATCGACATTCGTACACAACCAGCATCCCCCTTTTTCCTGTTCAACGTGAATCATCCGATCTTGCTTTCCACCTCCGGATTCCCATCACCTGTAGCACATATACATCGCACAGTGTACGGCTTGCAGCCCCCGCACGTCCAAAAATCGATGAAATAATTTTTCCAATTTTGCGCGCGCGAAATTGGAGTGTGTACGTACATTATCTGTCTGGCTTTCGCATCCCCGCACTCATATTTCGCCCAAATCTCCAGAGTAATATCTTCGGCTCTACCTACGGTTCCTCCACCTCTTCCTCCTCAAACCCAATTCCGGCACATATCCACCGCACATATCTCATGCCCAGATCTATTCGTTATCACGTCCAGTTACCATCGACGATAAATCTGCGAATATGCCCGAAATCAAATTAAGTCCTAATCCCCAAATAGAAAACATTTTCATATTACCAACCACAAGAAATAATCATACACTTTAACCCAATTTATAATCAATTCAATTAAAATTAATTCAAGTACTACAATTAAGAAACAATTGCATAAAGCACAATGGTTAAAGCGACATCTATGTTATAACTGTTAACTAATTTAAATAACTCCCATGATAATATTACCTAATTATAATAAATAGGGAAGAAAAGGAAGAAACGTACGGTATTCCCCTTTAATCAAAGTAGAAATCAATGTCGATGCACTTCCAGCAATCATATTTCTTCCTCCAGTTTCTTTTTGGATTGTAGTCGTTTTAGTTTGTTCGTTCGATGGGATAGTGAAAAAGCGATTGGCGTGGGCGTTTAGTATTTACGTTTAAGAGTCTGCAGATAAGATTGATCAGTGTGTGATGCGGATTGCATCTGCACGTTCAACCTTTGGCTCCCGGATGACGACGATGACGACGACGATGGAGTAGAAGAAGTCTCTCAGTATCGGCCCACCCACCACCGACAGATTTCGCGCCACGCAGAAAAAAAGTGAAGATAAATACAAATAAATTTATAGTAAAGCGAAATTCCCATACGATAAATTACGTTGAGGCGGCACGCAAAACTATGGTAATTAATTATCCGCATCAACGATCTAACATTTTGATAAAAGAAAATAAAATATGATCCAAAATCTTAACCTTATTTCGAGTTATAAGTGTACACTGTATAAATTACCAATGATTTAGATGTATTGAGATAAAGTGAATTTATTTGATTTGTAAACATAAGTAATATAAAAGGCTTTCAATTAAGTTGAATCAAGTGTATTTTCAATTGTTTTAGTACATTTATTTTGATTATGAATGTTTGTTTTGATTGGATAATGTAAACGTTTATTATGAATATTTCAATTTATTTGTGGTTTCAGGAGAAAGATTTCATCAATCGTAGTGGTGTTGCGAAGAAGAAATATGAAGGTGTATTAAGGAGAGCGTAAAGTAGAAGAGGATGATGGAATGTCGCAGAGTTTTCCTTATTATTATTATTATTATCAATTTGGAATCCGAGGGTGGAAATGGAAGGATGGGACTGGGATGAGGGAAGATGCAAACAGCGAGAGGTGGATTGAGTCGGTTTCATTATCGGGAGAGCTCATCATATTTTAAAGGGGAATGTAATTTCATTTGCTCCATAAAATCTAAGCCGCTCTAAATCTGTCCTCTCTCGCTCGCGCCCGCTCTGCCTCATCTCTCTTTCTCCATACGGCATCAGTGTAGTATATATGCGCGAGGATCGGAGGCGGCGGAGGCGGCATATGCGAAGCGATCCGAGGGGGTGTATATAGTTCACAGACGCCATTAAATATGAGCTTACTGAAATGTAAAACAGTCAGGGTTTTGCATTTCCAAGCATAAACTGCCGACAAAACGGCTCGAGGATTCCAGTTTATGTGGACTGAGATATGTCTCTCTTTCGCTCCTTCTCTACTTCGAAATACACACTCGCAGCGAGATAGATATATAGATAGACACAACCGCCCCCCCTGTCCCGACGAAGCCCCGCACACCTTGCCGCCCCTCACCCAACACCCAACCTCCCACCCCTCTCAGTCAACATCCGTTAGTTAATATTCAAACGCCGCCTCCGCCCACATCCAGCCAACCGAGCGAGGCGAGGCGAGAGGCGGCTGCGGCCCCCGCAATATAATCTACATTTTACGATCAAATCCATGTTTGCTGCATATTTAATTAATAGGCCCTTTAGTATAATTCCCCAAACACTTCCAAACGCGGAGCGTTCTAAATTTCTCCCTTTCCATTCCGCTCCTTCCGTCATTCCCTTTATGCACCTATATAATATATATATTTTCTAGGTACTTACTCAAGTTGCGAACCTTTAAAGTCTTCGCCACCCCCTACCCTCCTTTGTAGAACCAGGAACACTCGCACACTAAAATACACAAGTTCTTAACCGGTGAAGAAGTACAACACACACACACACACACACACTCACCGAGAGCGAACAACGAAACGAATAGTTTCATTACCGTCGGCAATAGATCGTCAACTTCCTCCTTCTGCACTTGTTCATCTGTTCGCCAAATACATAATGGACCGACATCATGTATTAACCTCGACAATGGTAATTGAATCAACTCTCCGGCGAGAGCAAATCGAGAGAAACGTCACATCGTAATCACCGAGAACTGTCACTTCGACAATAACAACAACAACAACAAATGTTTGCATCCTTAGCAACGGACAAACTTGATCATCGAATAACTTCAATTCATAAATTTGGTAATAACGTAACTTTAGTTACAAAATAACTCAAAGTTGGCAACAAACGATATTTTCAAATAAACATCACAAAAAATCATCAATTTCACAATAATTTAATGAATAACACAACTTTAATTTGAAATTATGAACAGCTGTTGTCTTCTTTGACAATTGACAATATTCAAACCAAACATCACTTGATCATAATTGTTTCAAACATCGATTAGTTTAAAATCACCAATTTCATAATAACACACAGATTTAATAATACCACAACTTGCTTTTGAAATCATTAAAATAAAAACAAATGGAGAGTTACGTCACATCTTAATCAGGTAGAACTGTCATTTCGACAATAACGACTATTGGTATCCTTAGCAACAGATACTATTAATTTTACAAACATTACTTGATCATTATTAGTTTCCTAATTTTCATTGAATTTTATGTATTATGAATTATCATGTTAAAATTTAATTTATAAATAAATAGAAAATTGCATATAATTAAAATATTTTACATTACTGCAATGAATGTAATACGAATCCGCATAAAACACACGCAATAATCACACGACTTATACATTTCCACCCTCGACTAAAATCAAATCCTGCATGTTTTTTCCCATACTTAATCCTAATCTGATTATAACTACGACATGAAACACTCTTCATGTAGTTGTTTATAATTCCATTTCGAGAAGGATTAAACTAATTAGATATTATTTAGAATTTTTGTTTTTACTATAATTTCCCTTATTTTCGCATCCAATGAAAAACGTTTTAGTGCTTCCATTAAAGCTTAAAAATGTATATAAATGCAAAAGTAAATTAAATTCCCATCTAATTGCGCTTTTTTCGCCATCGCCGAGAACGAGAAAAGCATTTTATGAACAAAACGGAGAAAAAATTTCAAACGACTTTCCTCGAAATCATTAGAATACAAACTTTAGATATTAAGCTTAACTACTTAAAATCAATTCATAGAATATTCATGAATATTATAATTGAAATACAATAATAGCTCATTAATTAATAATAAAATAATGTTTTTAATTAATTAATTGCTGAAAGGATGAGTTGTGGGTGTAATTAAAGCCCTTTAAGGAGCAGATGTAAAGACGTGAATTAATGATTAATTGTAGATATTTTTTAAGTAAATCGAAAGAAATGATAAAATGCATTTCGTAACGTTTTCAAGGTATTATAATACTAAGAAAAAGGGAAATGTAATTAGTAAGAGAATAGTGTTAATTGAAAAATAATGGCGCGTTGTGTTTGCGTTTCGTGTTTAAATTATAATAATTTTCTGGTCCGAGTTTTTTGTGATGGACGAGGCAGCGGTTCCTGGACGTCGCTCGAAGCAAAAAAAAAGTAAAATAAAGAAGGAAATTCAAATTACAAAAGCTGTATGCAAATCGCTGGAAAGAGGAGAAATGAAGAGGTGCAGCGACCGAAACACAGCTTTATGGAATAAATGTGTAACAGCAAGAAGATTAATAACAAAGAGGAATGAGTGAAAGAAAAAAAGAAGTAATTGTGGGTGGAGGAGTTGGGTTTCGTATGTTGGATAATCGTCGAGCGAAGAGCAAAGAGCGAAGATTAGGATCAGGAACCGTCGAGGTCGAAGATTACGCGCGTTACGTTTGTCGTAATTAATTGAGCTATAATTGTATAAATTATGAAGACAATATAAAATTAATTGCTCGCTGCTTTGCATACGCAGCAGAGGCCGTAATATTAACATGTAAATTATCTTTTGTACACCTACATGCACCGTGTGCGTACGTACATGCATGTTGTTGCTGTTGTTGCTATGTATGTACGTACGTACGTACAGTGGAGAAGGCCGTAATCTTAATCTGCATTTAATTCTGATTCGTTTATGAAACGGACGGACAAATGAGGTAAGAAACATTTGAATGAATAAAATAAAAGAAGGGGAAACAAAATGGCGGTGATTAACAATTTTCAATTACGCCACTTTCCGGATAATTGAAATCGACGTTGAGTTATATCTTCACCGAGTTTTAGCATTCACGTTGAAATTAATTTAAAACCGTATAAAATCTACAATTTATACACAATAAGTAAGAGCTACAGTATTATAATGATAATAATTCAACTGTCAAAATGTTGTGAAAATGACATTTGACAACACCGTAACGATTGCACCATAACAGATTTTTATACAATACATAATGTATGGCGGATATAATCGCCGATACCCAATTTTTTTGCAAATGTTGAATATTGTTATTAAAACTAAGATTGTTAAAGTTTTATTATGATTTTATTGTAGTAGTATTATATCCTTTTAAAACTGACGGTCGCAGTTCGCTCTTCGATTACAAAAACCCCAACACCTGTCATTTAAATTCACCCCCTATTTTTTTTTTGTTCATGCTAACTGTCACAAATGATGGATGACAGTCGGGTGTCACTTACTGCAAAGTTAACCCCATTAATTATGACCCGATCAAAAACGAGGGTTACGGTTACGCGTTTTTTGTGCTCCCTTCAGTAAGTAAATTCGGAATCATTTTTTTGCCTTCCTCGCGTTTTTTCCATTCACGTCTGATTGTGTTTTATTTTATTTAAGGTACACCTGATTCTGATTTATTGGCGCGTCCTCATTGCGCCAAAACCATAAAGTGGAAGAAGGAAGGGTGGTTTTATCGTCGCCTCTGATACTAACACGATGAAAATATTTTACAATATATATATATGTAGGGTTGAAAACGTGGAAAAGAGAGAGAAACTCGTATAGTTTTATGCGCAAGTTGGAGGGAGATGGGTGGATAGGAAGGGCGTCGCGGCGCTCCATATCTCCTCGAAAAGCAACCCTCCTCGCGCGCGCTCTTTCACAATCCAATTTTATTCCTTCGCGTATTTGCGCTTCCGCTCATTTTATTATCAAATACAAAATTGCAACATTAATTTACCTAATGGACGAGGCAGAGGCATAAAATAATCGTGGGACATTTCCGCAGAATATTTTCAATTCTCAAATATTTACTGTTCGAACTTTTCTTCCATTTCATCCCCCCCTCAGCGATTCGATTGGATCGAAGAGATTGGATCTGCAAACGCATTTTTTCGCATCGGGTAGTTCAGAATTTATGATTTGCATACGGCTCCGAATCTAATCGCGAATTATGATCGTGAAACTTTTTCAGCCCATAAAGTTTTAATACAGTTCAGTTCAGAAAAAAAAATGTTTTGATCTTTCTGATTTCAATTTCACGCTACATTTATATTTATATAAAATTATTTATTACAAAACATAACAGATTTCAATAATTTAAATTCATCTTTTCAAATAAATTTAGTGTAGAAATAGTTTTTTCAATTTTCATAATTTTTTAAATGTAATTTATATTGAGAGTAGTTCATTTAATAAAATGAAAAATAAAATAGTTGAATTAGCCAATAGTTAGGTTTATTAGATGAAATTAGTTCAAATGAATTTGATTTTTAGAAGAGAGAAGAGACATTAATTTATTTGTGACAGTAGTTCTTTTAAGAATTACAAAAACTTAGGTTAAATTAGTTCAAAAGATTAGATACATTATTAAAGATAAATAAAATATAATATAATAAAACTTAAAATTCAGACATAAATTGTGAGTATTATAAAGTTTATTAAAAAACAAATGTCTCATGTTACATCTAATGCAGTGTATACTCAACGAATTAGGAAAGTTAAGTAATTCGTATAATAACAAAGGTGTTAATTGTGTAGGTTTTATCAGAATTCTAAGAATTTAGTGAAGGAAAAATTTGTAATAATACAAAGAGAACTTAATTAATAAATTACGGTTATCGCGAAGATGAAAATACCAGACGCTTAATTGATAATTAAATCCGATCGGGTTCCAATTATTTCGGGCGTTCGAATTAATTAAAATGAACTCGTTAAAATTGATAATAACGCTTTTTTCGCACGGTTAATTTGTAGCATTAAAAATATAAAGCAAAAAATTTCGGAGTCGAGCATAATAATAAATTCGTCGTTAAAGCATCAACATCGTAAAACTTGAAATTCCGTCTCGAACCTGCATATTTTTTCCTAAATGAGACACAATGAAGCTCTTGATGGACAATGTTAGTTTAACTTGTGGAATTAAGCATTCATTTTTTTTACTGCTGTTTTGGTAATAAAATGACATGATGAGCGACGCTTTGTTTGTGTTTTGTGCGTGTGCGTGTTTGTGTTTTTGGGGGTGGAAAAGTGATAGGTATTATCTAGTTAATGACGGCAATGAAATGGGAAGCCCCCCCCTGAAAACACGCGTTTTTATGATTAATAGGTGAACATATTGGTCAATAAGTGTAATGTAGCTGGTGTCATTAACGTCGACTAACACTAAACGACTCGGATGGGGGTGGTGTTAAAACATTGGCGCGGCGTGTTATTAATATAATATGGCTTTAGATGTATACTTATATATATATATACACATATAAAAAATTAGTATAAGTAAGGGTGGAAAGGGGTCGAGGGTTGGAGTGGAATAAATGAATTGGGGTGGTCTTGGATAATAGAGTCACGCGTTTATTATATAGCGAGGAAGGAGAGTCATATTGCTGGCCGTATAGTAGTGTGGCAGTACCGTGGGGGTTGGTCGAGACTCGGATGTGTATGGAGTAATCGCAAAGAAGGGTGGAGGGCGTGAAATGACGCCGGACGACGACGTCGACTACGCCGCGACGCTACTATTAACGGATTAGGACTAAACCGGCAATCCGATCTCCATATTATACTAGTACTGCTGCTGCTGCTGCTACAACTCTCTTCTTTCTCTCTCTCGCACTCGCTCGCAAACAAACACAAAAACATAGAAAATTGCCTCTTATGCCTCGTCGCTTAGAGACCGTCGTCGTGTACACCGGATTAAGCCACCTCCAAAACCTAAAGCCTAGGCGGCACGAGAGAGGTTCAATAAAATAATTAATAGCGTCCCTTTTACTCTCCTCCACCTCCTTGCCTTTCCTTCCATTTTCCAAGGACGGGAATCCTATTAAAACATATTTAAATTCGCTCACAGATAAACCCCTTTCGCACTTTATCCAATCTAAATCTGAGATATTTATGTGACACCCCACTCCGAAGAAGAGAGAGAGAGCTTCGCATAAAATACACTTTCCCCGGTGCAAAACTAAAATTCAATCTCGACTTAATATATATATATATACATACATAAATTAAAATGTTTCCTCCTTCCAAACTAAAGATTTTAATTTTTAATTATTTTTACTAAAAATTACCTAAGGCGGTTATATCCGCCCTATCCTTTAGACAGGAAAAAATGCAAAAATTAAATAATTGAATGAAATTTTAGGTAAATATTATGAAATAAAATGTTATTAAATGCAATTGTAAGTTTATTTTTTTAGAGCTTAATTTGAAAACGACAACTTATATCGTGCTGTCAAGAGAAATAAAACAAAGGAAATACCGACGATCATGGTAACCCCTGATATTAGCATTAATTTACGAATTCTTCACACCCCTCGAAGTAACTGTAAATATTTTTATTTCACGTCGGAATTTTTATTCCTTTGCGTGCGCGTTTCTCGTCGTATCGGTCCGAGTTGAGTGTATATATAGCGAGTGGTGTGCAAGTGTGTGTGTGTGTGTGTAGGGACGACGACGACGACGTTGGGGTGGATGTGAATATCAAGTTACTAGTGTTTCATTAATAATCTCGCCGGGTTTCCTTAATGCGCATTGTAATCGTCTTGTGTTTGCGCGGCCGAGTTGATTTAGGTATTTTTACCCTCTTAAGGTTTGCCGTAAATGTAAAGGGAACATTAATTATTCAACGTGCAGCGCGAGGGAATAATAAAAGACCGAGGGAAGATGAAGAACGAACTCACTATGAGTAAGAAGACAGAGAGAGAAAGAAAGAGATGATGAAGAACAAGAACATGAAAAAAAAAGAAGAAGCAAATAATGGTTGTGTTTGGAGGAGGAGGAGGAGGAGAGCGAAAAACAAATTATACATATATATATATATAAATGGAAATGGAAATAAGATGGTGGTTGTTGAAGTCTTCGCCGTCGTTGTTGTTGTTGTTGGGAAGTTGTTGGTTTGCGTGTGGTTCTGCTCTGCTCTCTCCTTCGTCTTGGTCGTTCGTTGAAGGAGGGATACCGATTTTATTCATCTTTTTCTTAAATGGCTCGGCCGCCTGGATTATTAATTGCTACATTATATGCAGTCTCACAGTCGTATTATTCAGTAAATAGCATCGTAAACAGTGTCATCGTTCAATGACTGCCTTGTCCTCACTCCATTAAGATGCTAGACGCGAGTTTGACACTCTTTCATATTATGCGTTCACTTCGCATTAAGTACACACACACACACACACATGATGCACAAGCACAAAACCTCGAGCACTTACAAAGAGTGACGGGGGTAGGAGGCGAAGCGAAACGTACACTAAATGGTTTTATTACCTTTTCAAAATATACCCACAGCGAAGAACAATCCTCAACCTCATCGGTGGAGGAATTTCAATTACTAATTATACACTTCCATTTCAAATAAAAGAAACAAAACAAACAAAAAACAAGATAATAAAACAAAACTTTCACAAACTAGATTATTTCAACAGAATCAGTAGACTTCATAACTTTTTACAAAAATATTCTTATATAATTAAAATTTGAAAATTTTAAATAAACTTTAAATAATTATTTAAATAAATCAAAATTAAATATAATTTTATATTATTTCTTCTTAAAAAAAAATCACTGAACTAAATTTTCACAAATAAATATGTGTCTAAATATTTAATAATATTCAGATATTTACTCCTTGCTTCTCCATAATATTTTACAACAAAATATTTTAAGAATAATAAATAAATATTTTAATAGATTCTTTCAAAAAATTAAACAAACTGCTAATTTTACATTTTTTTTACTAAATTTGAATAAAATTCAAAGTTTGATAATAAATATTCTCAATATTTTTTTTAAATGAACGTGATTTACTTTTATAGTTTTCTTTAATTATTTATTATCTTATGATGTAATATCATTGGTTTTCTATTTGGTAAGTTATTATAGTGAAATATGCTGTAATAATAATAATATGTTGGGAATTATTGGCTCCCTTTTTTTTTACCGTAGAAGTGTGTATATGCCGTAATCCATCAAATGCGTCCCCCTTTCCAAACCTATTATACAACTACTATCCAGGATTCAATAAAAAAATAGAGACGCAGGAGGAATATAAAAAAAAAACGTATATACACACATAGATATATAATGGAAAGAGTGGAGAAGCAGAAGAAGGTTGCGGGATAGGGTGATACATCATCGGCGTTCCCGTGTGCGGGATCAGAAAAAAAAGTGCCCTGTCCTGTTCTGCTCTGCCCCCGGTCCATATGGGAGTTGGGAGAAAGCGGCACGCGACACAAACACGTCACACACTGACCTATCTGTCTTATATCTTTATTGATTCATATTGCAGACGCAAGGAGAAACCCACGAAATCCTGCAGACCTTTTATGATCCACATAATTTAGAGTTTTATCTCTGTTTCGGGAAGATCGGGGGGGACCCAACAATCCGGAAAAGATCACGGCCGAGTCCGAAAAGATGATGGACAAAAAAATAAAGAATAAGTGTACAAATAAAATATCAATCTCTCAAAGATAAAACCTTTTATTTTACGACCATAAACGTATCATAACTTTCTATATTCTGAAGTTACAATCAATTTTTAATTAATGTTTTTGGCATTCTTTAAGAAATCTAACTTCATTGAATTAATACAATAAAATATTTCTTTCCTTAAAAGATATTTTTTCAAATTTTCTTTAAACTTAATAAAAAATCTAATAATTTGCTAAATATTTTGAATCACTGAATTGAATATTTAAATTAAATTAAATTGCAATAAAATCAATAGATAATACAAAGTAAAAATGGGTAAATCGCAGCTGTAAGTTGCGAAATTTGTAATTGATTTAAAACGTAATTACGAATTCGCCCTTTAACGTAAACGAGTTAAAGACGTGAATTATGCAGCACTTTGCTGGAGCGCCGAATCCGCGCAATTATATGCGTGAAATTGAATAAACGCGACACCCTCACAAGTTTCAGAACGAACCATCACCCCAAGTCCGAAGAATGTTAATTGATTCATTCGCGTGTTGATTTTCCGGTGTCGAATCGCTTTAGAAAGAAAGGAGGGTTAGGATGTAGAGAAGGGCATAAATAATTGAAAATTAATGTGCGCGCATTAAAATTAAGCCGTTAAGTAGCGGGGTGAATGATGGAGCGGACCTGTTTTTTATTTTTTAATTTTTGAATATTATTATAATCAGCCAGATGTTGTGAGGATATTCGTATGGACCCCAATTGGTAGTGTGGATTGAGATGAATGCAAAGTGTAGTTTGAATGGAGAGAGAAAAGTATGACGTGACAGGTTGAAGCTACGATTTTTTTATAGGGGGGTGAAAAGTCGCTTCTTCTTCTTCTTCTTCTTTTTTTGTTTGGGGATGTTATGCGTTTAGTTTATGTTCGACGTTTCATATATATTTTCTCGTTGGTTTTTGTGGGGCCATAACATCATATTACTTTCCTTTTTCGTGGTGGAAGTCCATTCGTGTAACGCGGCGCGAGGGAGAGATGATATGTGTTGCGGGGGCGGCTGCGGCGAGCGTGAGTTATGACCCAGGTACTGATTGCTTAATACCTGCGATATTTCAGTAATATCTCGATAAAACTTGCAGACACGTTACGTGTTTGTGTGCGTGGGTTTTCCTAACTCACCCCAATCGCAGATCGATAATATCCCTTCACCGACTCAAGATTCTGATCTTACTTACTTTATATTAGGGATTAAATGGAATTTACTAACTTCAAATAACAATGTTGCCAAAATAAATATTTAATCTATCACAAAAAATTACTTAATTTTAGTTCAAATTTAACCATAAATAATTTAATGACTTTTATAAAACTAATTAAACCTTGATTTTTAACATAAATGTACAAAACTGCTTCTTTATATTTAGTTAGGTTAACTTGTATATTTATTTTGTTACATAATAATTTATATTGCATACACAAATAATGTTGGAGAACTGGTGTTTATTTGGAAGTATATCCAAGACAATTTTCATAAATATTTTTTTGTGTCAGGTGTTGATTAAACCTATTTTTATAAAACTGAGATTGACAAAGTTGTATAAGTACGAAACAGCCTAAATGAATTCGGGAAAAGCATTGAATCTATAATTTAGTAAAAATGTTTGTGATTTTTTTTTAAGGTTGGCTTTATGATTAAAAATGTTGTTGCAACTTGAATGACGTAACCGAATAAGGGCGGAGCTTAATCATATTTTGTCAGAATTGTTACGTGAAGATTATTACAGTTTTTTTATTCAACATTTTGTAATCATTTAATATTATTGATGTTTTGATTGTGATTGAACTCATATTTTGGGCGAAAACTCGTAATGCCCTTTGCGAAACTAAACTTTGCGGCAGTCCGGCCCGGATCCCCGGGCATTAACGAACGAACTAGTTAACAAGTTTAATTGTCCTTGAAGACATTTCTGATTTACAGTTTCATCAATAAACCAAACGGATTTATATACAAATAACTTTTCACTTCACCCACCAAATTACAAACAAATCTATATAGACTACATATACTAAACCCTAAATATGCATTAAGTGATTTGTAGAGCTTTGTACTCATTTCAAAAACTGTACTAATTGTAAACAGTATTAATTAAACTTAATTTAAAAACGCCATATTTGGTTACCAAAAAGTTGCCACGTCACAAAAAATAGATTACTAAATTATTGATAATTGAAAATAAAAGAAACATTTTTTAAATATTAAATTGTAACACTTATAATTGCAATACTGCGAACTTTAAAACTTGAAAATATTTCAATGAAATTATTTTAAAAAAATTTTAAAATACGAGACATTGAAATAATTTATGAGACTTTTTTGTATCGATGTTATTTACAATAAAATTTCTATCTTATCGTCTAGACTCGAATCGGAATTTTCTACACATCTTTTTTTAATCAGTTTTACTACGTTTCATTCATTATTTTCTCGCATATCCGAGAATTATCGCTTTTTTGCTGCATTCTTTGCAATCGTCGAATATAGTATTTTTTTATCAAATTTATTTAGAATCGACGATTCATTCATTTCATTCATATTTACGCGTATTTCCGAGTATCGTCGTCTTTTTCTGCTGCATTTCTTTGCAATCGTCGAGTATAGTTTTTTTTTTATCAAATTTTTTTAGATTCATCGAATTCATTCAACTAAATTAAACATTCACTTTTATAATTTATATAATTTTAATAAATGTGGTAAAAATTAACAATTATTTTTTTTAATTAATTACAAATTAAAAATAATATAAAATAGATATAATTTGGTTTTAAAGTCTAGATTACAGTGATAATTTTTACTTTAGTTTTATAAAAATTTATAATTATTTTTAATATTTAGATTTTCAAAGTAAATTTCTTAATAAAGTTATAATTTTGAAATTTTTTAAAATGTTAATTAAACAGTTTTGCTTTAATGGATTTTGTGAATTTCAAGACTTGTGCATATAAAAAAAACTTGTATATTTCTTGCCATGTAGATTTTACATTTTTGACAGCAGTAAAAGAAACAAATGAAGCAAAATAAAATAAGAGAAGTGGGGATAAAAGAGAAAATCGTGCAGCTGCCGTCTTGTGTGTCGAGGCGACACCGAATTAATTTCCACCCCGCAAATGAATTAGCCTTATCCGACCGTTCGGGATGTAACCTGTCAAAATAATTACCACCTTTTAAATTATTACGCATTATACGGACCATAAAGTGATTTCGATGCGCGCCGAAGCTCTAATTTCATACCGGAATTTTTAATTAATAAAATAAAATACACAACGGCGCGCAAAGAATAAAAACTGAGATGAACGATAATAAACAGACGTTTTCACACCTCTCCGCTAATTTGCATCCATAATTTATCACGAAACACGAAATAATTATAATATTATTTTAATGTCTTTTTTACTTACACGCTTATTGCGTGCGCGTTCTTTAATTTCTTTAAATTTTACTTATGATTTTTTATTTTTTAAAGATTTATTAAAATCTTAACTTAACCGTTGAAAATGTATACTTTTATTAATATTTAGAATTTACTATAATTAAATTATGAGAAATTCGTTAAAATATAATTATTTATCAAATATATAATTTTTATTAAAATAAAATAATAATTTTTCTGAAGCATTCCTTATCCAAATTAGAATCCTTACATCTTTCAATATTATTATTCCTAATAATTTCAAATTGCGTTTTCGTAAAAATATCAGATTTCTCCAGGACTAAACTGTAAAATTAATGGAATGAATTAGTGATTTCACTAGAAATGTAAAGTTTATTTACCCATTTTTGTTATGTTGAAAAACTTGTTTTTAATTACAAAACCGAAACTAAGGTTTGATCAACAAAGTATTTCTTTTGTGTAGAAAAGAAATTTTTAGTTAAAGTACCATAAATAAATTTCTTAGTTTAAGAAAACTTGGGGCAATAAAAAAAGGTCGTGTAATAAAAAATTGGTAATTATTTCAAAGAATTAATTTTAATCCAATTTCTGGTTTAAAATGAACTCATAAACATATCGAAATTCAACAAATTACTGCGACTTGAAAATATTTTGGAATAAGGCAAAAAAAAAATATATTCAAAAATATTGATTTCGAGCACGAAATAAAATAGAGGTGAAAAAGTTACTTTTTCTATATTTCCTTGAATATACAAAATAAAATATAAATAAATCATAAAAATGTAAAAGTTACTAAAGTTATTCATGAAATCTGCTTTTTGAAATACCAGCAAGCATATAAAGATTTATATTATTTTTCATATATTTGTGTTGCAACTATTTTTTTAACAGTTGGAAAAATTCATTCAATAATAATGTTTTTTTTTTGCAAAAATTTATGAGATTTATGAGAAAAAAACTATAGTATTATTGATTTCGTCAAAATTTTACTGAAAGATGTAATGATTATAATTTATATGTTGAAGTTATTGTCAAATTACCTGACGTGGATTGTTGATGGAACCTTAGCCACAATGGGAAATTCTGAAACAGAAATTCATTTGAAATTTTCTTATCGAATTTTAAGAAGTCCTGTCATAATATTACTACTTGTTATTAATATTTTGGGTGAACAATTAGTGAATTCTATTCTTTGAAATAATAAAATTTTTGAGCAAGTTCCAAATTTTGCAAAAAGCAGGTACAATTTTTATGACCCTACCTACCCCTTTTTTTATTGCCCTTAACTTAATTTCGGTTTCACTTTAGTATAAGAATAATTCATTTTTGTTACGATTATCATTCACAGTTTAGAATTTGCACACTGCACATCTTCTTCAACTGCTTCACCTTTTGCAAGAAACTCCAGTCTCTTAAATTTAAAATGGGTAAGTGTGCTTTACTTTTCTATCGAAATATTTGTTACTAATTTATACTTCTCATTTTTCAATAGCTGCTCCAGTGAAATTTTTCAATAACATTTTTAACAAATCTACGGCCCCATTAGTTTGCGATGAGGGAAATGTTAACATTAAGCAAGAACCCATGGATTACCAAGAGGTGAAACCTGTTGACTTTTGGGCCAAGCTCAGGAAAGAGCTTGTCAATGAGGAAGACAGGAAGCCTGATGTTCAGGTTAAGGATGAGCCTATTGATGAGGAAGAGGTAAATCCTAACGTTGATCTTTTGGTAGAGATCAAGAAAGAACCTGTCGATGAGGAAGACAGGAAGCCTGATGTTCAGGTTAAGGATGAGCCTATTGATGAGGAAGAGGTAAACCCTAACGTTGATCTTTTGGTAGAGATCAAGAAAGAGCCTGTCGATGAGGAAGACGTGAAGCCCGATGTTGATCCTCTGGTTCAGATAAAAGAAGAGCCTATTGGTGATATCAAACCAAGAGCACCTAGGAGAGCTAACCGGGCGCCGAATCGTAGACAAATGATGATGGAGTTAGAGAACGCAGATCAGGAATTCGTGATTATCGGACCAAACAGGACTTCAGTTCCGAAAGCGGCCTTTTGCTCTATCGACTTTAAGTCTTCTTACACTTTGGCAACACGAAGATTGCTGATGGCCTTATTTACAAGAAAAACTTTGGCCACTCACAGCTTGAGCGGAAAACTCAGCAACGCTTTTCTGGATAAAATAAAGACGCCGAGACCTCAACTGGATGCGAGGATTATCCAGGATATAATACATACAGTCGTGGACAAAAGTAATAAGTCCGAAAGTGATGTTCGTCGCGTAATTACCAAAAAGTGTTGCGACGAACACAAAATGATGAAGAGACAAATGCAGAAGAAGATTAAGCTCGAAAATCAATTGTGATTGTGATTTTTTGTATGTTTATTATAACTTAAGTGTTTTTAAATAAAGTATTCTTGTAACAAGTTGAAGAGTTATTGAAAGTAGGTTCGATTTGGTTATGTCATTTGCGTATGTTTGGGTGTGTGGGAAAGGACTGACACGGTAAGAGAAAAGAGGAAGCAGCAGTCTGCAGGATCGGTAATTGATTCGGTGCGTGTAGGAGGAGGTTGTAAAGCGGAGGGAAGTGCATTTGGGAAATGAATATGAGCCACGGTAATGGCTTTAATTGTTGCACTTGTAGGAAGGTGGATTTGTATGCAAAGTGGCGTGTCGGCCGCACTTTGTCTCTACTCCATCCTCCTTCACCTCCACTGCACACATTGGAACGATCTCTTTCCTAACACAACTCTCTATCTTTCTCTCTGTCACATGCACGTAGTAGGTAGAATGGTGCCCTTCGCCAAAAGTGCAGACGGAAAGAAGGAAGGAACAGCCAGCGATAGAGAGAAACGAAACTGAGATAGTAAGTGGATTGGTGGAATGTCTTTTTAATGTTTATTACACATTCAATTTAAGTCGTGTGTAATTGCGTAACGGTGCGTTCGCATAATGAGAGGGACGTTCCTGGTCGTCGGTGCGTGTGCGGCTTTGACCGCAGCCGAAGACCGTGGTCGTCTTCCGATGAGAAGTAGGAGGAGGAGGAGGAGGAGTGTTTGGCGGTTTGCGACACGATATTCACATTTACTTTGGACGATTGTCCTCCTTTTAATGCGCGCTACACCACCAATAAAGAGAAACGAAAACACGATTAATAACTTAATTCCGATTCCGGGGAGACTCGAACAACGTTCGCATGGAAATTAGCTGGGAAAAGTGGATTACCGTGTGTGTCGCGTCGCCGCACATCGTTTGACATTTCCACAATTTCCCACCGGGACAAACGCATCCGACATTGAAATTCGCTTCATCCGATCCTTTAGAATGCGTTTCGTTATTATTGCGTAAGCAGTTCTTATTAGAGAATTACACGAAAACCATAAACGCCATAAACGGACTCTCTCACAACATTCACTATTCGATTCACCCCACTTTTAAACTGCAATCTACATACAAACACGTTCACTTCATTCCTTACAATTATAACTGTAACTTACATATTCCTAAGAATTTATTCATTTTTCTAAAATTAACTTTACTTTCTTAATTTCGATTTCATTATAACATAAAGAAATAATACTTGTTGCAATAATTACTTTTTTTTTCAATCTAGAAATAATCAATTTTGATAAAATTTTAATAATTTTAAATGTATTAAAAAGAAATGTTAGTTTTATGTGAAAATATACGAATTCCTAAAAAATAATCAAAAGTTACAATTATTCACTGAAATCTAAAAATATTTAATAAATTTCATTTTCCAAAACCTTTTGTCAATTTTAACTAAATTTTAGTAAATTTTTAATACCACTAAAAAGAGATGTTCATTTTGTCTGGAATTGTAGGAATTTCTAGAAATTAATCAAAAGTTACAATTCTAAAAATATTCAATAAATTATGTGAATTTTGGTTAAATTTTGGTACTTTTTAATTTCAGTAAAAAGAAATGTTAGTTTTATGTGAAAATACACAAATTCCTAAAAATTAATTAATACTCACAATTCTTCATTACAATTTAAAAATATTCTATACATTTCTAAATTTTGACTAAATTTTGGTATTTTTTAATTCTATTAAAAAGTATTTTATTTTATGTGGAAATTCCTAAAAATTAATCAAAAGTTACAATTCTTCTTAAAATTTAAACTCTATGTGAAAATCTATAGATTACTAAAAATTAATCAAAAGTTACATTCTGCACTGAAATCTAAAATTATTCAATTTTGGTTAAATTTTCGTAATTTTTAATTGCACTAAAAAGAGATTTTTATTCTTTGTTTATTATTTTTTATAAGTTATAAAGTGAGAAGTTAACATTACAAGAATCTTCAATTTATCTAATTATAAAAAATATATTTATAAGGTATAAAGTTGAGATTATATTGAGGTATAATAAATAGATAAATTTTCTGTTTTTATTGATGGTTGTTTAATGTAAATTTTTTTGGGATATGAACAACGGGTTCGGTGGTTTCAGGTGGTCGGACAAGTGGAGATGAAGTATCGGTCGTCGTCCGGAAATGGGCTAATCACTCGCCCGGATTAGCATAACTCATACAGCGAACGATAAAACGCATAGAGAGGGAGGCAAAAGCACCTGTTCTCCCTTATTTACTTTTCGGTTTTTAAACAATATTTAATGCGATGGGTGGGTGGTTGGTTGGTTGGTTGGTTGGTGAAGTGGACTCGCAGCAAGAGGTAATCGGAAGAGCCGAAGGGGTGAACAGGTGAATCGGATGCGACCATGCTCATGCCCATCTGAGCATCAAACACTTTATCATCGCCGCGACGCACCGCTTCCTTCCTACCTACCTTCGAAACTCACCTTCTTCACTTCTCTCTTTCTTCGCTCTTCCGCCCACGCAACGCCGAGCATATTGTATGCAAATCATAAAAAACGAATTGCCGTCGGGCAGAAAACGATCCGTTCCCTCTCTTTTTACTCTCAATGTGTGTTCATTCTGGTCTGCATAATAAATATGCGTAATATGCGGAAACGGCGCATAAACTCGATTAAATTACGGCCGAAATCGCGCGGCCAGAACATGCCTCAAAACGCGAACGAGAACAATAAAAGTGCTGGTTTATTGCGAGAGAGCCCACATCATATCCAGATAAAACATGATGCATACTTACAAAAGTCTCAAGTCCACTTGAGATACAGCTTCCACCTTCCTCCTTTCATTTTGCTTCCTTAATTTACACTAGGACTCGCAATTAATCCATCAACGACTGCATCTAATTTTACTTTGAAATAATTCATTTTCAACCACCACTTCATTTCAGTTCATTACTTAAACTATTAATATGTAAAATTTTATATATATATCATTTTTCTTGTACAATTGTACAAATTTAGTATTGAATTTAAGTAGAAAAAATCAAAATTTTTACTCACTTTTGTCAAATTTTACTAAATTATTCATTTTATGAACACATTAAGAAAATAATGATTGAATGATAAGTTTTGATGGAAAAATATCGATATTTAAAATTATATATTTATTACAATTTTGACAATTTTTTACTAATTTGTTGGATTTATTAACAAATTAAGCAATTAATGACTGTATGATAGATTTAGGTGCAAAAAATTCAATATTAAAAATGATTAATTTTAATAAGAAATTTTCAATGTCAGAAACAAACTTTTATAAAATTTTTACTAACTTTTTGTTGTACTTTTGTCAATTTATTACAAAATTGTTCAATCTATGAACAAATTAAGGAAATAATGACAGAATGATAAGTTTTGGTAAAAAAATATCAATATTAGAAATGATACATTTTAATAAGAAATTTTCAGAAACAAACTTTTATCAAATTTTTCTTACTTTTTCCTAATTTTGCCAATTTTTTACTAAATTGTTCGATTTATGAACAAATTAAGCATTTAATGAATGAATGATTGACTTAGGTAAAAAAATTTAAATATTAGAAATGATTCATTTTAATGAGAAATTTTCAATGTCCCTTTTATGAAATTTTTACTAACTTTTTTTAATTTTGTCAAATTTTTACTAAATTGTTTGTTCTATGAACAAATTAAATTTTGGTAAAGAATAATAATATTATAAAAATGTGATAGAATTTTTTGATACTTTAGTCAAATTATTACTATTTTTTTACAGTTTTATCAAATTATTGTTAAATTGTACATTCTGTGAATATGATGGAATTCTTGAATGCAAAATATAAGAAATGACAAAAATTTCAGAATATTAATAGGAAAAAATGATGCTATAAGTTTTCTAGATAAAAGTCTAAAATATTTGTTTCTTTAATCAGATTGATATATTAACATCTCAGTTCATTTTCAAACTGAAATAGAAACAAAGCTGCGATATTTCTTCTCAGAAACACCGAATTTCGACAGCTCCTCATTTCTATCCTTTTTGTTATTATTCCACGCCCGGCGTCGAAAGAGTTATAATCTAATCTAATGGCCTATTATAACCGATTATAAAGACAATAAACGATTATGCAGAGACTATAAAGCGATTCTTTCACAGATTTTTTTTCTTCATCCATTCTTCGTGAAATCTTCTCTTTACCGTATTTAAAAATCGGGAGCCAAGAAAAACAGACGTGCGGCAATAATTCGGATACAATATCTACGACAATACGCTAAATATACACATATTTCAAGAAGTGGACTAATATAAAAAAAAAGCGTATAAGAATAAGAGCGAAGACAATTCGAGGACGGTTTCTTTCATATTTTATCCGCTCTCTTTGGCAAACGAGACCCAAACCATCATTGTTGTTGCTTTTCTGGTTGAGGTCGCTCTTCGATTTTATTTTTACCCACTTTCCGCGCTATTATTTATACGCCGCCGCGTGAGTAATGATGCGGCGTGCGGGTATCGTGAGTGCGCGCGTGTGTTGAAGAAGGACGACTGCAAGATTGATTGCGAAATATGCGCGCGAATGAAGGAACGGACGAACCGGATAAGATACAATATTAATTAAGTTATTTCTGGAAGGATTCGCTGAAATTTCACGGAAAGATTCGCTAATTTTTTGGGATGAGATAATCGTCTTGCTGAATGTTGCAGCATACGTCCGTTAATTCCGAGCGGAGGGATTATAACGGATCTCGTTATTTATTCAGTTATGTATTCAATATTTAGGGATTAATATCCATGGATGAGATTATGCAATTTGCAGGTGACAACACTCGAATATGAAAGTTTAATAATTCGATCGTGCAGCTCTTGAAATGATGACACAAGTCTCATTAAGAATGTGCGAATACCTTTCCTCTATCCTTAATGAATCTCATATATTTTATATTATCCATTAGCAAATTTAATGATTCTAAATCACTTTCACAAATTTACTTAGAAATCACTTATTTTTTTAATATTTAAATAATTATTACTAATAACATTTTCATATTTCAATTTTATGATAGTTTTAATCAAATTTGATTTCTTTACTTTTGAGTTACTTTTAGGTGAGTTCATAATTTTTTTTTAAGTAAAGTAATACAACTACATTAATTCATACAAAGATTTAGCTTGAAATTTGTAATTTATTTTTTTATATATTTTTTTTTAATCATAAATTGTGAAACATAATTCTTTCACGAAACGGAATTATTTTAAAAAATAATTGAAAACATTGATTCCATAAAAATTAATGTAAAATTGATGAAATCGATTCTCTAAGCCTAGATTAATGTTTAATTAAGTCTTTAAAACTAATTCATGAGTTAAATCTTTATGAAAATCAATAAAAATTGTATAAATCCAAATAATAATAGTAATTATGTATTGTTAACATTTTTGTTCGCAAACCGAATTTTTCGTAAAATTATTGTTTTATACACTTTTCTTAAATTATTAATCATTTCAAATATTCAATACCAAATTTATTATACAAGAAATAATTTGATTTGTGCAAAAAAAATACTATTTTCTAAAATATTTGAAATTTTCTTATATTATTTTTTATACACTTATTTGTGTATTTATTTCAATAAAAAATAATACTGTAAGAATTAATTTGACTGATTTGTAATAAATACGTTCAATTATAATAATAGATGAAATCCGGTAATAAATAAAACGAAAATTGTAATAAGTAAATATGTAATTTTCCGGGCAGGAAACGACGATTATGATGTGAAACAACAAAGAGGAATGAGAAAGGTTAAACGGTATGCGCGTTGCGTAATTGGGCGATGATTTCGATAACGAAATTACAACGAGTTTACTTATGAAATTATGAAGTGTTGAAAGGCGTTGGGGTGTCGGGGTCGATTTTCCGGCCGTTTGCCGCGACTTATTTCATAATAATAATAATGATGATGATGATGAATATCATGTTGTTGTTGTTGTTGATGTTGATGATGGTCATCGGGCGCGCGTAGACAGCGAATTAATTAGGTTACATGACTCGGCTCGGGAATAATTTGTAGATATGAGAGAGACTTGGCGCCGCTAATCAAGATCCAGCGTTGATAATTAAATGCATATTTACGTGCCCGTGGCTCTACGCGCATAAAACATTCAGATTCTGTTATGCAGATGCGTGACGACGACGACTGCGGTAAGGGAAGGTTGCTTTCTGAAAGAGGGACCATTCTTCCGTTACACTAACAAAAACAAAAAAAAGAGAGAAAGATGTTAAGGAAGAACCGTTTGCGGAAGAGAGAAAAGGGAAATAGCGGTTGTGAAAAAGGGAGAAATAATCGCTGTAAGGGAGACATTGATATAGTCTAATTGTACGCACGAATTTCATAAATTAATTCGTGGATGGATAGATTACTTCCAGGCGATTGTGATCTCGGGTTTTTTTCATTCTTTCGGTGAAACCGGTGTGTCAAAACAAATAATTTGAATATTCGAGTTATTAAGTGCATGTAGCCGATTATGTTTTCTTGTGGTGTGGTTCTTTTCGAGGGGTTGCGCGTAGGAAGTGAGTGGGCGAATGGGGGGGGGGGGTTGAAAAGGATAACGGAGATATAAAAAAAACGCACACATCCCATCCATATGTGTGTGTGTGTGTGTTTTGTGCATAGTACTACATATTCAAATATACATAATACAAATGCATTTTAAGTATATTTAAACGTATTCAACAGCTGCTGAAATTATACGTGCGCCGGGCCGGAGAAATGTGAAACTCGGTTATGCTTTCCGATGATGATACCGATCTGAGTTATGGTCTTCCACATATCTCCTCCCGACTCCGAAACAAAGTACTCCCACACCCGCGGAGAGCCCTTCCGGCCGCAACCATCAAACCTCCAGCAACGCCATCTTGCGTACTTAATTCATATGCACGCTTACTAATTGCAGATATGTTTTACATAACCCATTTCCACGTATCTCTCACTCTTTCCATCTTCTTCCCTTCACTCCATTTCCCATCTCATTCTATCTCAATCTCTTCTCACCTATCTCCGTTCTCCATCTTCGTTCGCTTTATGCATTCCGGCGAAGAACAATGAAATGTATGCATGCGCCACATCTCGTTATAAATGGGAAGCCATTTTA
The DNA here is from genome assembly GCA_963457615.1 of Nicrophorus investigator. Taxonomy (NCBI): domain Eukaryota; kingdom Metazoa; phylum Arthropoda; class Insecta; order Coleoptera; family Silphidae; genus Nicrophorus; species Nicrophorus investigator. The sequence continues at coordinate 37,885,611 of OY735140.1, forward strand.
ATGAACAAACATAATTTTTCGAAATTGCTTCATCCGAAAACACCGGCTGTTTTACAGTTTTTCACCTTCTACACTCTCGAACACATTGTTTCCTTGATTGAACCATATGTCTCAATCAATTCCTTATTTTACAGAAAACATTTTGTTGACAATCTAAAAAAAAATTGGATTCAGAAATCTTATTTAGTTATCTTATTTTTATTTTTACTTTTAATAACTCATACGAAAATTATAATGTTTATTCTATTCCAGATATTTACTCATTCCAATTATTCTAATTATGTTCTCGTAATTTATATTTGCATAAAATCACCTGATTATTACAAACCGTTCATTTCCCTAATTAACAACAAAAAATCAGTTTTAATTAGTATCTAATACACGAATTATATTACAACTTTAATTACAATTAAATTCCATGTGATTTATTCCAATTAAAAATATTTCAAAATTTTATTCATCCTCTCTACAATTTTACACTCTATTTTTTTATTCAATTCCCATTTATAATTTATAAATTATGAAAGTTTTTTTTAATTATCTTTTAATATTTACTTTTTCTCATTTTAATTACCATCCTGTGATTTATTTTTTTTCTCTTCTTGTAATTCTTCACTTTTAAAAACTCTATTTTTGCTTAACATTAATTTCCATTTTACTTTCTTTCTTATTAACTTACCTATTTTTCATTATATGTTTTAAATCTTAATTTCTTCTTTATTTCTTAGTCTTTATTTTTGGTTTCAAGACAATGCTTTTCTTGTATTTTCTATTGTGTTTCCTACTTCCATTATCCTCTTTCTCTTTACGTTCTAATTTGTCTTAATGACATTTCCGACTTCCTGCATGTTCCACTCTTGTTACTAAGTCATTTTCTCATTCTAATTCTTCTAATTATACTATTTTATCCTCGTTTTACTATTAATAGATTCAATATTGTAAATGGGAATCATCATTTTCTTGTTGTCGTTTTCTATAGATTTTACAATTTCGAATCAATCAAAGTATGTATTGTAATAGTATTCAACTCTTTTGTAAAATTGTTTTTTTTTTATTATTTTGTTTGGTGAATAATTCATGATCTAGGGGGCGCTGCGATGTGTGTCAAATTACCAACTGCAAAAAATGCAAACTTGGGAATCCATCATCGGGGAGGACGGTGAAGCATATATTCCGTTTGGGGGCGGCGGTTTGAGAGGAAATCGATGATGAATATTTCATGTCGCAATTGATTTATGGGCTTCTATCGACAAGATCGTGAGCATATTTGTAATCATTATTATTTAGGAAATTCCCGCCGGCAGTTGGAGAACCGCAGCCGCTATAGCCGCCGCCCCACGCATCGGGGGTGGCGAATAAATACGTAATTGGGGTGTCAGCAATGATGTGTGGCGCGTCCGGAAATGATCCATGGTTGCAATATCTCGTCCGAAAACCCCATCCCCCGGAATATACCATAGCAAATGGAAACGGTTCTAAATTTTCCGAATTATTACGTTAAATTAAACGCGCGCAAACACGAAATTTACGAGCGAAAAACCAAAAATATACATTTTTACGCGTATATTAAAAAAAAAAACAAAAGCGAAACAAAAGCAAAAAATCGTAAATTTTGCGCGAAATAATAACAATCGGCGAAGACTAATGGACTCTTTGGGACGACGCGTTAATAAATGGAGACGACGCTATTTCGGGACGCGACGGAGTGCGAAACATTGCTGCCAAAAAGGAAAAGCGTTTGATCACAATCTTTCGATTTTATTTATTCTTTTTAATAAACACGTCGACGTGTCATTTATCAATTATTTTTATGATGATCATAATGCAGATAGTGCATCCAATTAAAATAGTTTCTGGAAATAGAAATAGCATTGAACGTCACTTGATATGTCATCAAATGACAGAAAATAATTATATAATAATTGTCATTGGATATGTCATCAAATGTCACTTTTTTAATGTAATAGTAATATTTTATATTAATCATTTTCTATAATGACAGCAATCTCAATGTGAATTAGTGAATCCAATTAAATTTTAAATGTTGCAACGTTGTCATTAGAGATGTCATCAAATGTCACTGAACAATTATAAGGTTATAAAGATATATCATTTTTGTTGACAATTCCAATTAAAATATGTCAATTATTATTGTTTTCTGACAAATCCTATTAAATTAGTTTCTGAAAATAGTAAATTTTTGTCACATAATAATTTTCTATTAAAATATTTCACGTATTACTATAACCTTACCAAAATAAATGACATTTGATGACATTTCCATTTGTTTTATTTTTGTTTGAATTTATATTGAAATTAAATTGAAAGCTTAAGGCAAAATCTATAATTAATATAAATTATGTAACATATGCGACGTTAGAATAAAATGAAAAACTATTTTTATTGTCACGAAAAGCTTTTAATTTTTTTCGTACGGCATTTTAATTTACGGCCGTCCGTCATTCTAGGAATAATTTTCCCGTATTTCGGGACTTATTTTTTCCGGATCCCATATGCCGTTTATAAGAAAGACGACACAAAACACATAATACACAAAAGCTTTTCTATTTTTATATAATTTCTCCTACGATATTCCTTGAACGACGTTTTTTTTTTTTACTTTTAGAAACACGAATCTACAGGGTGAAGGAGTAGAAAAAACAAGGGTGCACGCGTAATTTACGCGAAGAACTGAAAAAAAACTTCTGGTTTCTTTCCTTAATTTCGGTAAAGTGACTTAATTAAGTTAATATTAGCTGATGGGGTGAAATGAGTAGGTAAAATTTTGGGTAAGGGGACTTTCATACTTATACTTCGTTCCAGATGTTAGGCGATAAATTAGCTTCCAAAAATACTAAATTTCGAATTGCGCGCATCTCTGGGATGTTGTTGATGAGTTGCGAGAGGAGAGTGATTCGCGGTCTGTCGGAGGTGGATGTTGAGGATGAAGATGAGAATGGTGGAGAGTGAGGGAAGAAGGAGCAAGGATTCCGAATCACGGTGCGGCAAATTGGACTCGTATTTAATGTTGTTATACGGATTAGGAGCACGGCGTTATCTGTATCTGCCCGCACCAACTCGCACTTAATCTCTTAAGGCGAAATCCCAATGACTGCTGCTTCTGCTGCTGGATTCTGCTTGATGCTCGATACCAACCTCGACCTCTCATCCTCGCACACGTCGTCTTCTGCTGTTGTTGTTGTTATTGTTGTTGTTGTTTTAGCTTCACGACAATAAAACCCTCCATCTCTGAATGAGCAAAAAATAACGTACATCGATTCTTGGAAATCTGAAGGGAAAGATAAGTTGAGCCATTGGGGAATGATTAAAATGAGATTAAGGGATATCGCTGATAACTGCGAAGACCAAAATAGAGAAGGAAATCCACACCAGTGTTGTAGGCTTAGCAAGACGAAAAATAAATTAATTCCTCCTCCCTCGACGTCTAGTTACTAATACTGGAGCGCAAATCCCACCAAGTTTTTGACGGATTTCCCTCATTGGATTCAACCGCACGTTACATCAATTACGTGGACGTTTTCAATCAAAATCCGCAAAGCTTTTATTATCCAATTAATAAGTTCAAAATTAAAGAAAACTAACTGAAAGTTTAAGTAAGAAAATGTATGTTCGAAGATATTGATTATTTTATTTTGGTGACCAACATGGGGCGTTTGTAACTAATTTTATCTATTTAAGAAGCGTATCGTGTTGTCTTGTCTCGAAAAGCCGTGGAACAATTTGTCCTCGCGCTGCGACAATCCATTTACAAAATAGATTTCCGAAAAACCGAAACGTTTACAAATCTTCACGAAACCGAACGCAGAGATTCCCATCGTTCCGTGGAGATAAAGAGAGACGGAGACCATCAATCCGTCAACAAGTGTGTGCCTAATTATTACATGTCAAAAAGGTGATGTGGAAATGTGAGCGTTTGTTGGGATTCGTAAATAATTTGTGGAGGCGGCAGAGCGGCGTCGAATTGAAATGGGGAAAAGCACGTGCGCAATTTTTGTTTTATGATCGTCCGAGAAAATATTATGTAAGTCTCGACTTTTATGGAACGTGAGTCAATATTGCGGGGGAAGTGATGCGCCCCCATGAGAGAATGAAGGAAAACCTGTTTTCGGGTGAAAAATCCATTTCTGGTCTACCTTATTGATGCCACCCCCGGGGCCTCAACTACAGCCGCTGCAGCTATTCCTAATATCCCTCCTACTCGACTTATGACACTCGACGCTTTAAAACGCATCCATCGCACGTTTGTTTCTTTCCAAAGAGATAAAGAAATAGAGAGAAAAAAAATCTTAAAGTTTCGCGAAACTTTGCCGTCGCTTTTATATCTCTGGCGGCGCATATAAAAACCCGTCACTTTCAACACACAAATATATATACACATACATATATATATAGATATAGTTGCGGTGTATTTTTGCAGAGAGGACTCGTGGGAGGCCCATGATTTGGACACTGGTTTTTAGCCGACGGAGAGTGCCGCAGACACCTCAGGGACTTTCCCCGAAATCGCTTCTCGCATCGCAGACGTTTCATATTCATATTGCCTCCAGTTTCAGCTGAAACTTTCACACAAATCTCATCGCAAATTCAGCTTTCAAGAAGATATGTACAACCTCAACAACTCAAATTTTATACACACTTAAATTACGTTAAATTATTAAAAGAAACTAAACTAATCACAATTTGACAAAAAAAAATCTACACTAAATTCTACAACTGGCTACAATTTTACTGTACATCTACCATAAGTAAGCCTTCCAAAACTTTGAAATTACTTCTAAAATAATAATTAGTATATTAGAAATTGTACTTAAGAAAATTAATTTATCAACAAGTTTTTACTAGTTTTTTCATTGGACATTTTATGATATTTGTTGTTTAACTAAAAGTTTCATTTTAATTTTATCAAATTATTTTTACTCTATATTTGTTGAAGGGTCACCCATCCGTGTAATAAGATATTGTTTAACTTTTGTTTTATAAAATTTTAACGTTTTTCGTGACTTTAATAGTAATCTAACACCAATTAGACTGGTGTTATTTTTCGGGTGAAATTGTGTTAGGGTCCACGTCGATTCGGGCTAAATGAAATTTGCTAATCGGCTTATTAATGCGTGCATGTATATACGCACCTTTTGCAAAAGGGGTTGTCGGATGAAGGGCGGAATTGGAAGAGGTGAGGCCCCAAAAGCTTTAAATCCCGCTGTGAACGGCGTCACATTCCATACGCAGATTTATGCTTGATAAAAAAAAATTGTAGATGAAGGGGGAAAATACGTGCGTAAAAAAGGGGGAGATTCGTTTTCTCACTCGCACCCGCACGTGCTCCAATCTAATTGTGCGACGGAAGTGACACACGCACAATTTTTCCAAATTAAAATTTGATACGACTCCATTCACACCGCATTACTGAAACATATTGTCATACAAATAGTCTAAATTAATTATTATTAAACGCCTCGTAGAACACACAGATGGGTTTCTGCATCCCCTCATTTTCATTTAATTTTCATTTACATACATTTTACATTGATTCAAATAATTCCTTTTTTTTTCTCTCTTTTTTTAACGTTTATATTCTTAAAAAAAAACTTGTTTTATTCACAAATTATCCGATTCACATGTTGCTTAACTCTTTGGTAAACTGTCAAATATCGTCATTGCTTTTGTAAAAGTGATGTAGTTTCCAGATATATGGAATACTCTCGAAAGTACCCAAAAGTATTCTAAAAGGAAAGATACTTTTCTGCACATTTGTGTTGTCGCTCTCCTGGGGGAGCGGGAGCTGGAGCGTTGTGGCTTGGGGGATCGCGTTCTGATATTTCTTCAGCGGAGAGACATTTATTGATATTGGCTTGTATTCATTTCGTGTTCGCTTTGGGTGCTTATACCGAAAATATATATATAGATAGAGAGAGTGATGGCAGGAGGGAGGAAGAAGTCGTAGGTGGAGGTCATTCATCTTAAGGGCAGTTTGATTTACGGGTCGGAGCGGAGGGCGCGTTTCCAAAACACCTTCGTGTACCTGCGGCGTCCAGTTGTTGCTGTCGCTGTTATTGTTGGTTTTGTCGGTTTGTCGGTGTCCGTCTGTCGGTGTCCTCCACCGACATTATTAATGATCACGGCCCCGCGTGCATCGCGTCAACACAGCTCCGAAATGATTAATAAAGTTCCCATATGGGCCGGACCAGGGAGGACCCATTAAATCCCAATTTATTATCGTCCTCCGACCATCCATAAATTGAAAAAACCAACTGCGTTTTACCTGCGCTAATCCAATTTGCACCTCTATATCTCTCTGTCTCAATTATTTCCTTGAAAGGTGGGCGGATAATTACCACTTACATCATCACCTCCGAACAATACAGGTCGCAAATCAATTTTTCAGCTAAATGATGAAGATTTAAAAAACTGTAATCAAATATATGAATATAAAGGCATAAAAATACGTTTGATGTAAAGGCGACCATAAGGTCAAAAATGTAAGCGAGTGCAAAAAGGGCTTTAATTCATATTTAATAATTTCATTTAACTTTAGAAGTGATTCTTATTTAATTAAAAACATAATTTAGTTAATATTTTCATCCATGCAAAACCTAAATCTAATATTACCTTAATATTTCATAAAACGCTGTAAATAAATAAATGATTTTTGTTGTATTTTGAAAAATACATGTTAACAATTTGCAAAAATATTTATCTTATTTGGTAAGTGTTATTATTGAAAAAAAGGAGAAAACGGATGATTTATTTGTTGAATAATGAAGGGACAAACAGAAATGGATTCATGAAACCAATAACTGAAATAGCCTAAACAAATATATTTACTTATGTGCGTGAAGGGTGAGGTAAGGGTGACGTGAAAATGCTGCTACTGCTACCACAACCCTGTTTGTTCCCTTTTTCAGTGTTTTTTTCTTCTTCTGTGTGTGTTTGCGGGTTTTTTAGTTTCGGTGGAAAGGAGAAGGGATGGTTTTCCTCGAGGGCGGAAAACTTATGAGTGCGTATATTTGAAAGGTAAGCAATATATTTGACGGATGACCCTAATCACCTAAGAGCTATCGGCTGAGTTATGATATGAGCAGAAGAAAAAAATTGGAAGGAAGGAAGGAATGAACGGGGGAGGGGGTACGGGTCAAGTCGATATTCGCGCGCGCGGATTCAATAACCCGTATGTTGTACCACCTCGAACGGGGGCGGACGGGGAAGGAGGTCGGAAGGTCAGGTCGTTCGGGCCCATTCCTTCGCCACGGCCCATTTGTCAAGAGATCCATCCATCTATCCGGAGGTTACGTATAACCGGATCATAAAACTCGGAACGCTCTCCCTCATCCACCACCAAAAAGATAAAAAAAAATAAAGTAAATCAGCGAAATTACGCTTTCATTTAATTTCTCATTGAAATCCCATCAATTTGCGAGAATTAATTAGTTTCCACCTAATATTATCTTCTCTGCAACCGAACCGAAATGTAACAAATTTATTTATCCATCTATATCCAGCGGGTATTTTCCAATTCTGTTTTCATTTTAGTTTCATCGTTTTCATCGGAAGGAATGGAAAGTTCTAAAGGCTGGATTTTAAAATTTCAAAAGCACTTTTTGGCTTACCATGCCTCGCGAGAGATGGATGGGAATCGGAAATATGGGCATGCGAGAAACGGGCAGACGGGAATCCTAAAGCTTATTCCACATTCAATATTTCATCCACCTTATATTCTGTACTATACACACTTTTAACTCGATCCAATAAAACTACCCTTTTTGTATCTTTTTGAAATATAAATAAATAAAATTATTACGCACTAAAATGTGTCTTTAAACTTTCAGACTAATTCTCTACAGAAAAATGCGTTGAATCAACAAAGATCAGTCGTCGGTTAATTACCTCGGAATATCATTCTGGAAGAAAAAAAACGCTTTTTTTTTGCTTGGAAAATAATAATAAAAGAATTATACGAACTTTTCACGTTTCTGTGATTGATCTGTTTATGATAATTTATGAGGCGGCGGCGCCTCTGCCGTGACGCAACAAAAGAACGTCCGTCTCGGAGGTGTCAGTTTTTCCACAGACGTCGTGGATCTATTTTTGAACTCTCCTCGCACACCAACAACTATCATCATCATCTGTACTAATATTATTTCGATCCGAATCATTCCATAATATTGTCTTCGGATTTACTGAGAAAACTCTTTAATTATAGCTGAGAACAATGGGAAAAAAATCGAAGCGCAATTAAAAAGCGTTTTTTTTCTTATTTTTCTCTCCTTATTTCTTCGTTCGTTCCGGAGAGGCAATTTGTAGTCGCTCCTCCTAAAAATATCCCCGTTCGGAATATCTGAGGGTAATAATGGCCATTTTCTAATTCCTTCCTCCTTTCCGAAACCATAAATTCCACGCACGCATACAATTCCTGACTTCTTCTTCTTCTTCTACTTTTTCACCTTTTATTTTTCGAGCCGCATTTATTTTCGGTGCGCGCTTTTTTCTTCCCCGAAAATTAAGTAGAAAATAGATGTGTGTGTTTACTTTTCCTCCCCTAAATTCATCTAATATTCCCGGTTTATTGTTGCTTCTTTTTTGGACGATTTAAGAAGTTTTGGTGGATTCGGGAATAATGAAAATTTTCGGAATTCCGATGATAATTCACGCCAAAACGGTAATTAATCTCGTGTTCACGCGCTCTTTAATTAATCAAGGAAAGTACAAATTATAAAATTGTTGTAATTAAATGTAATTTAGTGGAGGTCGCTCCGCCACCTCCGTCTGAGGTACGGTTGGGGGGTTTAGGAGGGGCTTTGCTTCTTGGGTTTTGTGTCGGTTATGCACCATGGGCAGACGAAAACGAAACACCCAAGACCGGGCTTAAACTTTAATTAGTTTCTGGTTCAGCCAGCGTCACCGGACTTGCTTGAAGGCTGGAGAATGAGGAATATCTCATCCTCCCGGTGGTCGTGCAGGATACATGATGTTTGCTCCGCAAGTGTCCGACCGACGACTGTGCAAAAACTTAATCCCCGGAGACGCGCCGCGACCTGAATTATGTAATTGCGTTTAAAACTAGTTTGGATGGAAGTACAAAGTAATTCGTGCGCTCCAGCAACCCTAATCCGCATAACGCACTTAATCAATTACACCTTTTATGAAGCATCATGAAAATATCATAAAATAAAAGTTTAGTAATTACTTTTACTTAATAAGAGATGTAAATGCTGTTATGCATAATCAGGGATGATTTTAAGAAAATTGAGGGTGAGGAGTTTAATTGTGAGTGAGAGTCCCTTTTTGAAAGATTCCCATTCGTTTAAGCTAATTGATTTTCTCGCACCGGATTTGCATATTTACTTTTTCGCAGCAGGAAGTTTTTGTTGCATTAATGAAGAGGTGGGTGGATGAGGGTGGTTGTTTGGAAATGATGAAGTTGGAGTGCATTTGGTGATTAATGCGGGAGAGGAAAAGGAAAATTATACACCGATATACATTCATCTTGGGCTCTCTCGGATGGATGCGGAGGAGGAGAACGAGCGAGCGTTGAAATAATTCGAGAAATTATTCCCAATGAATATGCCCCTAATGATTACCAACGGTGATGAGGATGGAGAGGAGAGGAGAGAGACGCGATGCTCATTTGCAAATGACTTCATCTGGAAGTTGAGGGTAGGTAAGACAGAGATAGATGTAAACTGGAAATTGAGGGCGAAAGAGAGAGAGAGATAGTCTAGAGAGAACATCAATTGCGGGCCAATCTTCATATTAAAGCGCAGACGAAGGGATGTTTCATCACGTAATATAAAATATGTAAATTCTGCACAAATCTGAAATTATTTTATCTTAAATAAAATAAGTTTCTGTCTTAAATTTGATAAATTACTGCATGAAATAGGTATGTGTCCAGTGTAAGTAATTGAGTAGATCATTTGTATTATGTGGGGATGGAAGGAAATTGAAAAAATGGAAAAGTTTCTTTCTTTGTTCGGCGTGTTTTAGGTTTTGGTTTTCTTGTGTGTTTTTTTTTTCTGTTGGAAGAAAGGGATGATATATGTGAAGGGCGGATGGTGTATGAGCGGCGCTGGTTTGAGCGTTGACACGCAGGATTGAAATGTATGGGCCGAGTAAACCCAAGGGTGGCATCTTCTCGACAACTGATATTACTTGATGTATCGCGCGGTCACTTCCAGCCCTCCTCCACCTACTACTCCTCTGTGTGCAGCGAGGATGTCGAGAGAAAGAGGATGACCCAAACCGTGAGTGAAAACGGGAGCAAAAAAGTGCATGATGATGAAGATCAAGAGGATGGACGGAAAGGAAAAAAGCTAATGTAATAGTTTTATTATGTCCGGGGAGGAAAGTTTTATTCTGTCTTTTTTTTATTATTATCCTCTTCTGGATGGAGGGGATGACCCGATATTTTGATATTGATATTTTCATTTTGTTAACAAGTATGGTAATATATTATTTCTTTGTTGAATAACACAATGATCGAACTGTGAGATTCCTGCTGAAAGTGGGAGAACGCTATTTAAAGGAATCACCAATTAAGCGAAAGATGTGTGTCATAATTCAATTGAATGCAGCTTTATCATGGGCTAAGTAGTCGATATTTCTTGTTCCATCCTCTCTCTGCTCGTGTCTTCGTTCCCCTTGCGTCGTCTCGAATAAAGGTGTATGGGAAAATGCAAATACCTCGGGCTCGAGCTTTATCTCGATTCAGCCGAGAATTAAAGGCACGAGTAGGAAAGGTGTATATGGAATGGGGAAAGAGTGAGAGAGTGAAGATGCGGAGAGAAGAATACGGTGGCATTGTAAATATAAAAACTAATTAACAAAAATATTCGATAACCCAATGGAATAAGCTGCTGCGAGAGCCGAGATGGTGGTGGAGTCTGCTGCGGTCTTAATATATTGTTGTTCTCTCCTCCCGTTCTCCGTTCTTGTTCTTCCTCTCTTCTTTCGTTCATCGTTCGTCTGGATGGAAGGAAAGTCTGCTGCTGCTGCTGCTGAGGCGAACGAAGGCAAGGCAAGGCGCGCAGATATGGTTATTTTATTTCGCGACACTCCCTATCTCGCCCATAATTTGTGACGCTATGTGAATTTATGGTCTTTATTTTGTGAGCCAATTAATTAATTCCCGTCCGCCATGTTTGCCTCCGACCGACCCGCCGAGGCTCCAACAGAAGCAAAGGCGGCCCAAAGCGAAGGGGGTTTGGGGGGTGGTGGTGCTGTTTCGGAGAGAGCCCCCCATTATCCAAGATTGCCATGGCTTATACTCCTGACACCGGCTATAAATCTCCGTTCGGGGTCCTCGCACTAATATTCCGCACTTCGCACTATTCAAACTCGCACCAGCTAATTACCATTTCTCAGGTAGATTTATACATCCAAATCTATTTATACATTTTTAATCCATTTTGCTTCGTAATTAATATCAATACTAAATACATGTTTATTTAATGATAAATACAAATTTTCATTGCTCAAACCTGCGAAAAAAATAAGGCGGATATTTTCGCCGACCGTCCACTACGTCTTAATTTCCAGTAAACTAACCTATAAAATATAAAATTGTCTTAGTGACAAATTTAAACCTAATAAATGTGAGTTTTTAAAATAATAATTTGTAATTTTTTTTTTGATTTCATAATTGCTGTTTATTATATCTAATTGGAGCTTTGGATAAAGTAAAAAAAAATATGAAAAGCATTGTTCTGAAAAAGAGGAAAAAAAGAAGTAAGTGGATTTGTACGGGATGAAGGCAGGAATAAAAGAAATGGGGCTGCTACCAATTTGGTCCCTCGAACGTACTGAAATGAAACTGGATCTGCTTTGCTCTCTCTGTCTCTCAATCCTAGTGTTGTTGTTGTTGTTGCATGCACGTTATTTTCTTTCTCCCTTTTCGGTTCTAATTGTTCCCAGCAAGAAATTCGTTCGTGATTAATGAATATTATTAAGTTTGGAATTGCAGGCCGATCGAATCACATCCTTTCTCTCTCTCCTGATTTTTTTTCTCTGTGCGCTTCTTCCGCACAATTCTTTTCCATCCTCGCGTCCCAAATGCAAAAATAGCGAAGGATTTTTGTTTTTGTTTCGGTTAACGCGGCGAATTCGAATTTGGAATGAAGTGGAGGTTCGGAAAAGGTAATTCGTTAGTAGGCTCTCCTCGACAGCGGAGTCGGTAATTCGGATGGCCGTGTGCAAATGCAAATGCTTGATTCCATTATGGGGTGTGTTGCAAATCCTCCAACCCTTTTCCCCCCTATTTTTTTTATTTCGCATTTCCTATCGTCCCCCCGACGGACGGCCAATTGTCATTAGTGCGCCGGACCGGCTATTCACGTTTTCCCCAAATTCGAACTCGATTTAACTCACTCAATCCGAACTCTCTTCACCTCTCTTCCACCCGCCGCAACGCGCGCTCAGAGACTTCCAACGACCAACCCCACTTTTGTGCAATTCTATCTCTCCATTCAGACCCATTTTTTTTTAGTTTCTATTTGTATTGCCTTTGCAAATTTCCCGCTTCCGCCATTTCACGCGCTCTATTAAAACGAATCTATCCCTCAATCAGTTTACACACCCTTTTACAACTAACAATCGGTTACCATAGAAACACGTCTACTGTCAAAGTTGCCGTAATAACCTAATCTAACTTAACCTAATTTAAGAAACCTTGACATAATCATGGCTGTCAAATAATGTAATTCCTTTAAGTTTATTTCAAATCGATCGTTACGATTCACAAATCATATTTTTTTTTTTCGTAAATTGATTGCTGAAATTCAACAAATTTTATTTAAGAAATGTCGATGTTGGAGCGTTGCGAAAATAAATATCTTAAGACGCGTGCGATAATATTTACACAATTTCGAAAATGCAGAGCAGGCGCGAATTTAAAAAATTGCATCGAAGATGGACGTAAGCGTAATGAGCACGAGAAATGAGAAGAAGAAGAAGAAAAAAATGATGTAATTAATGATGCGAAAATGAATTAAAAATGTTTTAGTTTTTTCGTTGCGAGATTGTGAAGCGAATGAAAATAATCCGCGCTGAAACTGACTGAAATTCCACGGATTGATGAGGGGGTCATTTATCGCTGCTCCCAGGTTTGTACACAGCGGTGCAATCACTCAGAATAATGTAGTAGTAAAGTGGAAAAACTATGAGGGTTTTCTAGTAGTTTTTTTTTTAATAATTAAACCTAATGGATTTTATTATATTAAATTTAATTTAAAAAAATTAATTTTTATATTTTTCATTATTTATGTATTTTAAGAGAAAAATAAATAGTTGTACCAACTAATTTGTAGAAGTACAAGCATTTTGGCAAGTAATCTGAAACAATCAATTAATTATAAAAAATATAATTAGTAAAATTATTTGACTTTAACGTCTTATACCTATAAAAATCAGTGTAAATTGTGGAATACTTAATGTAAATAAAATGTATTCATTTACACGTTGCGAAATTGCGTATCTTTAAATACTAAATTATGCAGACTTTACGAGTTTTTAATCTAATTCCTTCGAATGAAAACATCGAACCTCGAGCGGACGACACTTGTTCAACGGCTAATTGATGACGCGAGTTTATGCGTTTTTGATTGAGAAATAATCGCAGATTCCGTTTTATCTGTCGTTTTTATATGCATTTCGAATGGACGGAGGAAGCCCGCGCCGCGCCGTTCGGACATCATTTTTATGAACAATGAAGCGAATTGCGAGAGTGCGATATCTCGCCTCATTTATCCGCACTAAAAAAGAAAAGTATACTCCTTTCGCTCGATGTCGTTTAATAATAATTGTAATAACGAGTTCAGTTTATTTTCGAAATGCAGATTAAGTGAGGATATTTGTGTTTGTTTGATTTCCAAGATGAATAGAGTTAAGAGGGAAAAAAAAACTATGAAAATATAGAGAGAAAGATGTGGAATTATGTAATTCCGCGGAGGAATGCGATCCGCAGCAGTAGGCCTTATTCGACATTTATTCTTTCCGTTATGCCTCCAGTTTATAAATCTACTTTTAGATATGGAAACAGTATGAACGTAGTTTATGACATCGGTCGCATAGAGATACGTGCAATCCGCGTATGTGTGTATGCGTCTGAGGTAGGTACAGGAAGAGATGGCTTGGAGCACGCTCTCGTTAGCTTTTATTGCTCCGAGAATCTTTCATACAAACATACGCACACACGTACATTGATTTCAAGAGAAATACAGAGAAACACACGCGCACGTATACACATTCTAATATGAGAAAATCAGATCATCGCATTCATAAAACTACACTCGCGTCCGGCAGCCTTCACCCCAACAGATGGCGTTGCTGCTAAATAATTTCAAAATTCAAATTTCCCGCCTGATTACCACAATGTTTTATTTCTAAAGTTTAAAAAATGAGCGACAATTTTGAATACCTAAAAATTTATTATTAGTTATTTTTAGATAGTTGTTTCGAGCAATCATTTTCATATTAAATATTGTTATAAGTTTTGTTACAAATTTTGAATATTTAACAAAATAAATGAATAGTTCTATTTGTTTTAATAGATGGCGCTAAGTAATTACTGGAATAAAACAAATTTTTAAATTTTCAAATAATTTATAATAGTTAGTAGAATTGAAGTAACAACACCTAATTGATTCAATTTTAGAGTGTTTGCTAGAAAGAAAGAATTATAGTAAAGTATTAGTATATAAATAAGCAGGATTATGTTTAAGTGCTTAAGTGTATTTTTTTTCTGGCGTTTGTATTAATGACGGTGTGAATTGGCGGTGCGAAGTGCACGTTGCATCGGATCGCGCGGGGGTTGAATTTGTATCCATGATTTGATCCATGCGTGCCATGAGCATGGATGGCCGCGATATAAAATAGGATTTGCAAACGGCCTTATGTGTGTGTGTGTGTTTGCGCGCATCCCATTAAAGCTACAAACGGCAAATCTCCGACTACACGATTCACACATCCAAAAAGGAAAGGATAATCCGAATTACTATGATCCCTCCCACAGCCGGACAAACTCTCCCATTAACATTACCATCATCATCATCGTCATCGTCGTATTACAAATGAGTAAAAATGTATCATTTCGTGCTTCTGCAGATCACCAGATGGAGGCGAGAAACGTTTAACGTCTTTATTAATTGAAAATGTTACTGTTTCATCGGAATCGCGGCTGCTCCCGTTCCGTTGCGGACGAGACGAAACGCAGCGATTCCATGTGTTTTTCGGTGTTTATCAAACATTGCCGAGAGTGTTAAACACCGTTATATTTGTGTTATGAATTCCGGATCGTTTAGCCAGTTCCAGAAAATCAGTCCAGTTGATGGTCCTTCGCTTTAATGGTTCGAAACACCTTAAAAACCTTAAATTTCTTAAGAAGATTCATTCGTTTTTTTTTTATTTACGTCTCTTTGTAATCTAATTTATCAGAAAAAGAAAAACAAATTTTTCAAAACATAATTAATATCACAATGACGTTTACGTCAAAATGACAGTTATGTCACAATCATGTCATGTTGACGTTGATCATATGAATATGTCAAAACATGCAAAATTAATTATGAATCTATCAATGTATGACCTTTTTGTATCTATGCGGAAGAGAGGAATCCGTTGATCCCGAAGGGATTTTTGCCTCAGGTCAAAATGAAATTCTTCCCTCATGCATGCATGACCAAAGCCCGGGCAGCACTCAAACTTAACACCATGCATTATTAAGCGAGCACTCGGTCATGGTCCTTTCTTCCTTCCTTCCTTCCTTACTTACATCCTGCGGTCCTGCACAAACATATTTAAATGTCCTCCCGTGAGGACATCGCACGCACCACGAGAAACCCAAAATTTTGTCCATCCTCATCTTCATCATCGCTGCGTGTGCTGCTTTTTCTCTCTCTATCTGTCTCCTTCACTTCATTTTTTCTTGGTTCCTTCTTCTTCTTCTTCGGAGAGAACAAAGGCGGCGGCGGCTGCGACCACCGAGATATTTTTATTGGTGCCCATTACGTATACATCAGATGGGAAATGTTGAATTTGTGTCCGTCGTTCCCTCCTTGAATATTTCTCGTGCCTCCTTTCTACTTACTGCACACACAGAGAGAAAGAGATTCTGTATTATTCCGAGGTGGCCTCTCTTATCGCTTGACACAATCAAACCTCAAATAATAACCGATTCCATTTTTCAATAACCCATGTTTCGGCAATGCGTAGAAATAAATACAACAAAACACAGGAAGTATATCAAAACTAAATCATAATTAATAGGCTCAATCAAATGGTCAAATTATCAAAGATAATAACTCCGACAAGGAAATATAAAAATAGTTTCTCTTTGTATATATTTTTATTTAAATCAAATTAATTTAACGTTTCCTGTTACACGTTAATTACTTATTAAATTTTAGTGTTTTATGATTTAGATTTCTCATACAAAATTTACAGTAAATATTTAATTTTAATATAAATCAATTTCTGGAACTACTATTCATATTTAATTAATAAAAATTTATGAAATCAAATAATTTAAATTCGATATACTCATAGATTTATTGAAACTGAAGTTAAAATGAGAAATATTTGGTTATTAATAGATTAATTCTTAGAATTGATTCTTTGTTGGTATTTGGGTGGAAGGAATTGATTCTTGGGTGTTTCGGGAGTGAAAATGTTTGGTTGATTGTTGAACTTGAGGTGAGGTCAGGTGAATGGTGAGGAAGGAGTGTTGCTGTGTTGTGAGAAAGGTCTTTGCGATGGTCGTGGGTTTAGGGGGAGGATGACGGGCGTTGGGCGACCTTGCGCAGGTGTGTGCAATACTGGACCAACGGCATTCCGCGCCGGGGCGCTATTTCTCCTCTCCTCATCTCTCTCCCACACAAATGCATTTCGCTCGCTCCGTCTCACTCCTTGACGCGCCGTGTTACGCCGTGAGTGCACCGAAACCACCACCACCCCCCGCAACCCCCCTTGGTATAAATCTTAATAAACCGGCAGAAATGCGGCGATAAATCCCCATTTCTCTGCACCGAATCTCGCTCTTTCTCTAACTGATACATTTCCCATCCAAATATATATATTTAGTGTATCTTTCGCTCCTTCCAACGCACTGTTCGTCCTCATTAATCGTAACAACCGGACGCGTCCGTTTACGGCCGTTCGACCATAAAGCACTTCCATGTTTCCGGATATCATTTCTATAATTTCCCATTTATCAAACGAGGAGTGAAAGAGAGCAATGAAGACGAAGCACGCCTCTGCGACACTCGAGGAACTAAGCAAAAAGAGAGAAAAACCTAAGGAAAAGTCGAAGGATAAAAAAGACAATGGGATCCTTCCGATTCATTCTCGGTCGTTCGTCATGTTCGACGAACATCCGTTTCCATTTCACGCATATTAAATGCATTCGAAATAATTAACAGCACTTAAGCTTTTTAATGCGAAAAGGTAATACAAAGATTGTGTTTACACACTTTTATCTATCTCTATCTCTCTGTCTTTCTTACTAATTCTATCACTGTTATGTTTTTGTATTCCGCGACACGGGAAATGTCTTCAGAAACGTTTTCTGTGTGCGCCTATATGTATGTGTGTGTGTGTGTGCACTCTCAACCATAAAGAGTATTATGAAATCGCATTTACTGCTCGGTCATTATTATTATTATCATCATCGCCGGATGGACAATAAAGAAACGGACTTAACGCAACACGACAACAAAGGATAATTGAAGAAAGTTAATTAAAACTTGAATATCCGCGCTAATTAACGAGCACTCTTAATGTCCATCCATTACGAATCGCTTTGAAAATTTTTTAAAACTTGATCCATTAAATTAACATTATTTCTTAAATCATTTTTTAATAATATTTCAATTTCAGTTATAATTCACAAAAAAAAATATTGTAAATCTCATAATATTTAATTAAATGTCAGTTTTATATATAAATCGGTTAATAATTAATAAAATAATAATTCAATTAATTTATTTATATTTTTATTATTATATTTAGATTATTTGAGAAAATTAGATAAAATTTAAAAAAAATAGTAGGCGTTGATTTCAATTTTTAAGAAAACAAACGTCATAATAAATCTTGAAATGTCAGTCAGATTGATCGGTTCGCAAAGAAATGGTTATGATATTTGTGTTTATATATAAATATTTTAATAATTAGTAAAATAATACGATTTTTCGAAGATATTAAGTGAAGTTTTTTTGTGTAAGTAAATAATTTAAAAAATGTAATGGGAAGTTGTGATGTGAAGAAACAAGTTTTTGTTAAAGAATGCAGTATTACCAATTATTGTGAGAATGTGACTTTCATTGAAAAATGTGTGTACTTGGAAAGGTAAGAATTAATTTAGTGTTTTCTGCAATATTTCCAATTGTTCTGAGGATTCGTAAAATTATTGTAAATCATTCATAAATATATGCCAGGTAAGGAATACTTTGTATTATGTAATTACGTCAAATTAAGTGACATATCAGTGGAGCCAACTTTTGCTAATTATACATAATTTATAATAATTAATTTTATGTAACACCATGTATCATATGAAATTATTTTTAGAAATATTTGTACTTTGACAGTTGTAATTTAGGCAATTTGTTACTTGGCAAGTGGTGTTTTTGGAAATAGGATGGAATAATTAAATACTTCGTAGGGATGTGAAGGACGTGGCATGAGAGAGAGTGAATCATCTCTGGGACGTCGATTACCATTAGTAAGTTCGGACTAATGGTCATGGGTGGACGTCGATGATGATGATGATGATGATGATGAGGTAGTGTAGTGGAGGAGAGAGTGAGAGAGTAGTCGAAGAATAACAACGCGAGGAAGAGAAGATGTGGAAAGGGGGAGAGATTTTGTCGTCGGCCAAATTATTGGCCGATGGTCATTTAGTTGCCGTGTCGTCTGCAGTGGACAGCGTCCGAGTCGCTCCAATAAATATGTCAAGGGTAACATGAACCACTCACATTAAAAGTAATTATTATCATAATTCAGATCCATTGACATACTCAAGTAATTTTATTGATTATCATTCGCAATGTGCAAGCGATCGTTCCTCCTCCTTCTCTCTCCACATCTTCATCCTCGCCGCTCCATCCCTCCAACTTCTGCAGACTCTCTCACACTCCATCTCTTTCTTCATACTAGTTAACTCTTCGACGCTCATTATCCTCCTCTTTGTCGTCCGGCACAGCTAACCGGCGTTTCATTTCTAACTTTATTTTTATGGCCACCATTAAATCCACGAACATATTGTGCGCCGTTTTTTTTTTTTTTGCTTCTCATCTCATCTCCTTCGGTTTCCTCTCCTTTTTACCTCCTTCATCTTCCAGTATTGCTTAACACCGAAACGCGTTCGCAGCTGGAATAAAACGCACATTCTTTCAGATTTTCAGCTACAATTTCCACATAAAACTATTACTATTCCCAGTCCACATAAATCACAAATTTTACAACATTATTTCTTAGAATATTCAACAAAATAAGATACAATTCAATCAATGAACAAAGCTTGAAGGTACATCATAAAATCTTCCTAACAGATCTGTAACGTTTTTTACACCTTTACTTCCCAATTTTAATGCTAGTCAAATTGAGTATAGTTAAATCATCACTATAACTATAAATGTAACTTTTATTACATTCAACAAAAACTATTTGTATTCTTCTGTTAAGCTACTCGATGCAACCTTACAAATGATGGTTTGACCATTGAATGTTCATTTTGTATGAAACTGTTCAAATTTAGTTTAATTACTGGGAGAGTGTGAGGGTGATATTGTATGAGTGTGGGTGATTTTTGCAAAATCTGCACCTTGTCTGTGGTGAAGCGATGGTCAACACAAAGCGCATTCGGACCATAAAATCTCCCATTGAATTTACAAATTCCCCACACTTTCGAGCGGTCGGGCCAATTAAGATTCAGTTTATCTTACCATATGGGCATACGGACGGTGAAACTGAATCACCCTCTGACAATGGTCGAAGTCATTCACGGCTCTCGGACATTATCGACGTATCAATTTCAATGCGAAATTGATATTTCCATGATTTACTGTGTGTATTCATATTTAATACAACATTTGCTATGAATATGCAAGCATAATCTACATAACGTCACAATATTATTTCAATAATACTTTATTTAAAATAATATCAAATTATTTAACTTATCTTCAAAAAATGTATTAATACAAGATTAATGATACAGAATAATAACATTATTAATAAATGGAAATAGATCTGCGTTGTAAAATGTAACGAAGTTTGCAAAATATATTTCGAAATATCTGTTTCGAAATGTTGTAAGCGAGTCGACGAGATAGGAGGAAAAGTGTATTGCATATGGGGAAGTTATGTAAAACTACGGCGTTCGCGTTTTTGCGTCTGCAGCCTACGTGCTTGCGACCATTTGAAAACGTAAACGCCGTCCATCGAAGTGTCCAATGTGGACAATGGACGTGGAGTTCCGCAATTATTGGAGAGCGGAGATCGCGTTTCTGCACAGCTTCCTCATCCAGAACGCAAATGTATACGAACATTTCGCGTTTCGTTTTTGCTCGGATGAAATTAAACATGGGCTGTTGGTGGTACGGAGATGGTAGATTGGGATCGGCATCGGCGGCGGCTCCATTTAGCGAAATTCCCGCGATATATTTCTTCTCGTCGGCCGCGACGTTTATTATTTTTGCATACACGCTAACTAATACATACGTGCACATCAGATATTTTGCCGCTCGCATTCACCAGATTTTCATTTATAACGCGAACGAATTGACTAAACAAACTGACGTTTCAATTGTATTTCAATTACGTGTAGTTGCACGCAGATTTCATCTAAACAAGCTACATCCATTAGCTTGGGAATTTGCAAAAAGGCTCCACACACACACACGGGACACAAGCACACACACACACACACACACGCGCATTTGCATATACGTATAAACATACACACACGCGCGCTCGCACAAAGGGTATTCGCGCAACGCCCGCTTCTGCAATTAAAATAAAGCCTACACCCCGGGATAAACCCTCGGCCCTTTTATCGTCGGGCGCGAAATTTAAATTCGTCCTTGTCGTCCTTTTTTTTTTTAATATAATCATCATCAACAGAAGCAGCAGCAGCAGAAAGTGTTTTGATCGATCAATTTGGTCGTGTATTCTGGGCGATTTGTTGGTGGCTCTCCCTGCAGGAGGTCGTGCCGTGCGCCCGACGGGGGACCCGGAGGTCCCGTCGACCCGGGATATGTAATTACACCGTAATAATTCCGGACCCGTCACTTCCGTCGGACGCGAACGGGGGCCACGCGGCGCCCCCCGCAGCACCCGCCGGGCCATCATTAATTTCACTAAATCTCTGGCCGCCTCTTATTAATCGCATACTATCTCCTCTCCTTTTCCTCTCACACTCATACTTACCTACCTATTATCTACCTACACCATCCGACATAAAGAACGAGGACCCCTCGCAGCGCCCGAAAGAAACAGATCGTGTACCGCTGCATAAGCTTAGATAACTTATTTGCCCTACGAACTTAATTCACTTATCCCAAACAGTTCCTCATTAGTTTCATCTTCATTACTTATAATTTAATTAAAAATAATAAATATTTTAATAATAATTGATTCACTGTCAAACAAAATATTGTTTAATTTTTTGTATATTTTTAAAGATATAGATAGAAAGAACAAATAAATTGCAGTTGTTGATAAAATGTTTATTTTGTTGTTCATGCAAACTTTACTGTAGGTCTTAATTTTGTTAATGAATTGATTATTTGTGCCTCGATAAAACGTCGGATAAACTATGTGGATGTGAGAGCATTTTGTAGGATGCAAGGATTTACGATTGCGAAACGGTGTTTTATTTGGATGGAAACAATGACGGTCGTTGAAAGGCAAGTGTTGTATCTCTCGTTAGCGTCGATTTAGTTGGAAGTGAAAAATTGCCGTTTTTCCATGGATAATGAATGGCGGGCAATAAATGTTTTCAGAAGCAGGAGCATCTCTCTCTCTCGCTCTCCACCGCCGCAGCGTCGGGCTTTTCCAGCGGGCGAATGAAACTTTGTATGTAAATAGTAGTAGTGTGTACGGTAGTGTATGTAGTGAGCTTTAGATTAGAGTTGCCGATTAAATAACGGCGCTCTGCGCTCTCGAACAGTGACTGCTACTACTACTACTACTCTGTTATACGAGTGAAAGAGAGGGTTTGCGAAACAAGGACGCAGATAGCCGGAGAGCGGATAGAAAGGAGCGTTTGTTCCCGAGTTTGTGATGAATTATTAAAGTTTGCATAGTAATTTTCGTAGTGTAATGATATTTACTTGTAGGTCATGCGACGCGAGAGCGGCAGCACCGGCGATGGGGCGATCTCCCGGCGGAGGCGGCGGTGAAGGGCGCGCGGGGGGCGGTCGCGCCGCTAATGCACAAAGGGTTTTAATCAGTGCCCCGTGCACACTACACACCGGGGCACAAACAGTCCACTCAGTCAAAACATCATGGCGCAATCGGTTTTGATTAGATTTTCCATCAAACATTTCCCAAAAGCCTCCAACCGATTCCCATCTCTCCTCTCCAACACCAACCATCATCATCATCATCATCATCGTTCTTTCCATAGATGCTACCGATTCATCCATCCATCCGCAGCCTCCAATCGCGTCCGATGTGCAAATTATCGCTTATCAATATTAATTTGATTACGAACGCACTTCATTACCGCCTCTGCCGAACAAACACGCGACACACATCAAACGATACACCAAAAGCCATGGAAACGTTATTATTGCAGGAGCGTTTACATCCAACCATGCGAACCGAACTAGAGAACCCCGATTGTGCATTACACCGCACGCACACACACACAGCGCTACCCCGTTTACATAGAGCTTAACGGCACGAGTAATGAACAATGTTTAACGTTGACTTTCACCAACTTATTAACATTTCTTTTTCAACTATTTACGCTCTTGAATAATTGCTTAATTTTATTTTCGTGAATTATTCAAATAATTTCGTCTCGTTTTTATTTTGGGGCACAATTTAGTTATATCCAATTATAGAAACTCTTTTAAATTGAGCACAGGAACAAAAACGTCGAAAAAAAATGTACATATATTCCCCAACTGGGGGAAGAGTTTAAGCCCACCCCTATGGTGGCTGTCATGCCGTAACTGCAAACAAAACCGGGCCCATCGACACAAAAAAAGCACGTGAGTGTCCAATTCGATATAAAAATTAAATTGGGCTCTCGATTTTTTCCCCATTTTCCAAACCCCAAACTCCCCCGAAAGCGACAAAAAAATATGTGTCTGTATATATCTATATATATATAGAGAGAGATAGAACCAAATCCGCAAACGTTACGTCTCTCTCTTCCTCATCGCAAACATTCACGTGCGACAAAAGAGATGGAGAGTGCAGGGCCTAGGGTGAGCCGATTTAATATACTGCCCCTGCACTGTGCGTGTGTTTATTTAACATTTTAATCCGCGGCCGAAGAGAGAAACGACCGTTTCACAGAATTAATTGATTTTTTTTTATATATACATATGCACGTGTATATATATTATGGCTTTATTAAATGGCGTAGGAATTTGTTGATTGTGCAAATTGGAAAATAAATTGAATTTATAGAGCAGAAAAAAAATGCAGTTCGTAGTCCACTTTCAAATCGAGCATGCATATGTTACAAATAATAAGAAATTTACATTTTCGGTAGATACAAATTTTAACGATAGATGGCGTTTTATTATTATTTGACAGTTTACAAAAGTTATGTGTAATTTAGTGAATGATACCAACATTTCTTAATAAATACATTTAGTAAAATTAAATAAATATAGAATTATTGATTTTTGATGTTTACGAAAGTTAAGCAATGTTCGTTAATTAAATATGTGATTTTAATAAAATTATAATTGACGATTTATATAGATTTAAATATAAACAATATATGCCGTTTCTATAAAATTAAGATAAATTGTTTAAAAAATGTAATTAGTATGAACAGTGAATTGATCTGTTTATAGGATTTTAATGAAAACCGTAATTAGTTTGTGAGGTATCAATTAAGTTTTAGTGTGGTCGTATACTAAATATAATAAGCCGGTTTTATGTGTGTTTTTCGTATCGTTCCTCTTCAATATATTTTCCTCGGGGTGTTGGGTGTACGTTTTTTTTTTCTTCTTTTTTGTATTGCTGTTGGTGTTGGCTCTTCTGTTGGTTTTACCTACGGCCGTGTCGAATGAAACTGGAATCGTGAGTGTGTGTGGAAAAAAAAATAAAGTAAAAATGAAGAAAGAGGAGGAATAAGTGAGTAACTAAGGTCGAGAGAAGAAATAATAGGGACGGCAGGATCGATTGAATAGAGGCATAAAGAGAAGAGTTAAGAGGAGAAGAAGAAGAGCGGATCGGATGAGAGAAGAAGATGAAGTATAAGAAGAAGAAGAAGAAGAAGAAGGTGACAATGAGACAATATAAACAACAGACGTCGACCCACCTACGATATGCCGTATGAATATATTAACAACGCATAACCATAACTTTGCCTCTCTCACAACAAACACTCGCCGAAGAGTTGGTGGTGGAGGAGGTGGAGGTGTGGAGAGGACAGGAGATAGATATGCTGCGGTCCGAGGAGGGCGCGCAGGACGATGGACGATGGGGAACACATAACGACCATCAGATATACCGTCATTATTTTATACATATAAAACGTAGGGCACGTAATTATTTTACCCATTTTTATTCGTCTCTCTCTCTCTCTTTCTCTCGCTCACTAATTCTTTCACTTCAAAACCATCCTCCGCTTCCTTCCTATCTCCTTCATTCATTCACGCCGTTATCTCGCCTCGCTCTCTCCTCGCATCTCCCTTCGTTTATTCATCATCCGCGTTGCGATAACGCCTTTCCCAACAGCTAAAAGCCTATCCCAATAACAAACCTATGGACAAGCTCATAAACTGATACACGCCAGAACAAGATTATTGCAATAGATTCTTCCTCTCTTAAATACTAAACTTCTTTATACCTAATACATTTGATGAGAGAACAAACAGGAATTTTCATCGACATTCCAACTTAATCTCAATTGTGTACTTCAAACTTAATCTTTTTATATTGAAAAACTATTGAAAGTTTTAAGAACAAATTTTTATATATTCTCATAATCTCTACATTTTATAAAATTTAAAATAATGAAAAACTAATCTGATAGGTGATTACACGTATTTTAACAATACGCCATCTATTGGTTTGTTTGTAGAAACTTATTTTATCAATGAGTTTAACATTATTTACTTTTTGTTCCAATTTAGTTTGAATCTAATTTAAAAATCAAATAAACTGCAATACGATTCAGTTGAAAAAAAAAAAGAGAAAAATATCTTAATTTAAATCTTTACGTAATCTCAATTGCTCCGTAGATATGCATCATATAAAACCTAATTAAACTAATTATAAATATATTTTCATTCCCTTTCCTTTTTTTTTTTGGTTCTTTTTGGGTAATTCCGCTCTGAAAACTTTTCTCTCGTTTTCTCCCTTCATCTCTTCCTCATCCTCGTTTTTTTTTTCTCCTACTCCCCTTTCTTTTTATTTCCAGCTATTAAATTAAATTAATCGCCTCCGTCCGTGTACATTTCTGTGGCAATATTTTAAATCTCGTTCGCCTTCTTTCTTCTTCTCACTCCATCTTTCTCGATCCACGTTCGCTTCCTTCTCTCTCCTCACCAGAAAACGTCCCTAATTTACACTGGTAAACTTTTTAAACAAGCCATCACGGATGGAGCAGCGAATGAAACCCACCACGGGTTCCGAGAAAGCACACGAAGTAAAGAGGCAAGGAAAAATGCAAGAAAGATTCTTTTTAACCCTCTTCTCTTTCATTCCTTTTTTTGTGTGTGTGTGTGTATTTATTCTCTTCGTTTTCTCTTAATGCAACGACCCCCGCTTTTCAACCAATTAAATAACGAAAGTATAATTACCGATTTCTTTCTTTCTTCATCTTTTCCGACCCTTTTTCCTCGTCCGGATTATCTTGATCGAGTAAATCATTTTACCTTCTTCTCTTTTATTTATTTTTTGTAAATGTAAACGTTGGAGGGCGAAAGAAAAGAGAAAAAAAAGGAAGAGATTTTTATGGCTTCTGGAATTTTTAATCCGGTCCGATATAATTTGAGAAACGAGAGACTCTAATAGGGTTTGTTTTTTTTTTTGTTTGTTGAATATATTTTAAGTTTTCGACCTGTAATTAATTTGATTCCCAAACGCCGAGAATAATTTATTCGTATAATATGTGGCGTCGATATTTATTTAAGCCAGTTTCAATTAAATTTAATTATAAACTGACTCAACACGCTCAATATTTTTTTTTGTAAATTTTCAATAAATTTTAAGCAAATTTAATAATTAATTATCTTGATTTTTCCCCATTAACAATACTGGATAAAATCAACAAATTATAATTAAGGAATTGTCGTTGATGGAAACATGATTTATGTGCGGTGATTATTTGGGATAAAGTTATTCCATTAATATGTAATTCTTTCTCACGCTCTTATCTCCAATTAGAATAATCCCGATGCGTTAGGCCCTAGGCATTTTTGGCAACTTGTCAGAGGGAAAGGAATTCTGGCTTTGAAAGAAAAGGAAAGATCCAAGGGGTTAACAGACGTTTTATCAGACCATCAAATTTGGTCTTATCTGATTTCATTTCAACCCCCTTCAATAACGTATGATTACTATTTCATTATTATTTGTTGTTTCTGTTGCTTCTTGAAATTATTACGTTTTTATATGAAATAAGTATAATTTTTATAAATATCAATTAGTTTTAAATTAATTTATTTTAATTAGGAATATTAATATTAAATTCAGTTTTTCATACATTATTTGAAGAGTTTTTATAAATTTAATAAAAATATATTATTTAGTCAAACAAAATTTTTATAAATATATATATTAATTAATTTTTACATTATTTTAAGTATTTTCTGTATTTCTTGTTTATGAAATTTTCCTCATTTATATCCAACTAATACTCAAATAATTTTATTAAACATTTTTTTGTAAAATAGTTTTTAGAAAATTATTTATGGTAGAAAAATATTTCGTTAGTATTTAACATATTATATTTTATTGAATCTCAAGACTAGTAGATACAGATTTTATGATTTTCTGAAGGATAATTGAAAAATAATTTTCAAATAATCTTCAGAAAATGTTCATTATTTGGTAAAAAAGATGTCAATAATCAAAGCAAAAATATTTGTCTTTTATAAAAGATTCTTCAGTGTATGTTCTGATATGTAAATGAGTCTTAAGTTATGTTATTTTAGTAAATCCTTTATGAATGCCTGCTTTTTGGAATATTTAATATTTTTAATAATAACTTAATAATTTTAAAATAATTTAAAAAGATGTGATTAGCCCTTTTACCCAGTTTATCAGTTTTTTAACAAATTAAAAAATATTGAATATTTCAACGTTTTTGAGAGTTTTATATAGAACCTCTATATTATCTTGGAATTAATTGTTGAACGTTTAGAGAAGATAAATGTGTGTTCGTTTTTGCTCCGTATTTTGTTGATGAGCAATTTGTGTTTTCTCTGTACATAAGTATAATGATATAATCATCTGTGACTGTCGATGTTGATGATGATGATGATGATTGTTGGTTGTTGTTGTTCATGGATCTGGTGTGTGTGTTGTGTGCGGATTGAGATGCGAATGTAGTGTGTGTGTGTGTGTATTTGTGAGATTCGGAGCAGCTGTGCCATTGATTGCGAAGTTGATGAGTAGTGCATCTGTCCGTAGTGGCCAAAGGGCGCGCGAATGCTTCTCCTCCACCCACGCTTCGACCACCCTCCCAATCTTTCCCGATTCTCTTATTTCCGGCTACTCCACTCCACTAATGATCCATTTGTCCAGAGCCTATAAAACGGACACACCGCCAACCCCCGCAGATCTCTTCCGATCATTCAGTGGCAGCAGCAGCCAGTTTCAGCCAAGGGAGGAATATACATTGTGTGCTGTTTAGAGCAACCCCCGCAAATGAGAAGATATGTGAGGGTTATCCATAAAATTATAATTACGATCCTCGTTCGTTCCGTTGACGCTAATTAAGGTGCACGCAGTAATAAAGCCCTTTTCGAAATTAGCCTCCATTCGAGGCGGAAAGGAGAGAGGAGTGAAACGTCGGACTCCTCCGGACACCTCGTAGCCATTATGAGCAATTTGTTGCGATCCGGCTTATGTGTGTTGTTTGTGTGTGCTGCAGATGTGTATACTACAACTACTGCCTCCACCGCTAACTACCATACACACTATTATATACTACAACTACTATATAGTAGTAGTGGTAGTAGTAGTAGTACACCTAGTATGCAGCGGCCCTCGGGCTCATCGCTAATTGGCTTTCCCTCCGCATGTTATAATCCGACACGAAACATAATTGTGCAGTGATAAAGCCCTTTGTTCTACACTCTTTCCCTTCCCCATGCACGCATCCTCAATAAGATACGATTCGCAGATAACAACATTTCTTCTTCAACATGAACATCAGCAAAACAATAATATCTCGTTATGGTCGTCTTCACGCAATCATAATTATCTTACACTGAAGACATCTTCCACATTCACGCCTAATTTCACCGAAAAACGACCCACAAAAATTCACGCCGATCCGATTTCGAATTGATAACAACCAAAGTTTACCCATCGCGCGGTTCCAGCTAATTACACCGGCTCGTAACAACGGACAAATTGAATTCCACAAAAATTTCAACAATTATCAAATCATTATCAGTATTTCAAACAACTAAAAACTAATTATTATAGACATTATTTTATTTTGTAATATTTAAAAATTATTTTAATTTTATTTAAAAATCGATATGAATTACCACTTTGGTCAATTTAGTTTTAGAATAATTTAAGAAAATATTGGTAATGTCAATAATAAACGTATTTATGAAATAATGATTTTTAACTTTTAAAACCGAATTTAACATAATTCCACAGCAATAAAGTCAAAGTTATTTTGCTTCCAGAGAAACATATGACAATCAAACATACAATTTTTCATAATAAAGAATATGGCGAATATATCCGCCATATGTCCGCAAAGATGTTAATACAAACGTTAATATTTATTTCCCAAAACTGACTATTTATTACAAGATTACACAATACAGATTTGCCTTAAGACATGTTATTTTAGCAAATCGTTTCCATTCCTTTAATAGCTTAATTATAAAATTATTATCTTTCTGAATATTTCTTTCCCAAAACTATTACAAGATTGTGTATTGAGATATGCAAATGTGCCTTAGGATATAATACTTGAGCAAATCGTTTACATTCCTTTACCAATTTAGAACCGAATAATCACAAGTCTTTTTTAAACATAACTTGCTTTATGTGGATAAATTAATATCGTTAATAAGATGAGGTGTATTTTTTTTTTTTGGTAATGGGTAGATTTTTGAAGACTATAATTAAGCTGTGCGAGGTGTGTGATTGAAATATCCTTCCGTTCCGGGCGTCGGCGGATTCAGATCATTTGTGGAAGCTTTCTCTTTCCGTTTACAATCTGCGAAACGAAACGAAACGAAAGGATGGATGGACGGTTGGATGGTTAGGCAGGAGGCGTAGGTGTGAGAGAGAGAGCAGCCAACACAGCACACGCACGCACAATTGAGCTCACCTGAAACTTGAAAATTGCCTGTGAACTGCAAGCAAGCGCCAATTACTCAATTCTAATCGTGCCCCTTTTTCCCAGGACCCGAGATCATAACATTTTTATTCGAACGAGAGAAAGAAAGCGCTCTTCTCTTCAATCATTCCCATCTTCCTCCTACTCTTCATCAACATTCTTCTCCTTCTTCTCGTCGATAATTAAGTTCCGCGAATGAACTCCGCCGTCCATCACCATCACGGATTGCAGCCAGCCAAGAAATAAGAGGGCAGTCAGGCAAATAATTCGCAGCATAATGGACGGACAGGCAACAGGAAGAACAAAGCAAAAACGGACATTATATAGGAATTAACCTCTTAAGTGCACGAGGAGGGAAAATCGATCGGGCACCGCCGATTACGCAACGCTACACTCCTCCCAAACCATCCAACGTTCACTTCTTCCTTTGTTTCCATCATTTCGAGCCGTCCGTCCGTCCGTTTCGTTATTAAACCATTATTCTCCATTACCGCGGACAAACTGGGTATGAAAATGAAAACAATAACCGACCGGATATCCTAGCCGGAACCTGCGAGGTTATACCCATTTTTTTTATTTTGTTTGTTTGTTCGATTGCTTTGTATAGATGGATGTATGGATGTGCGCATTATTTAATCCAGTTACACTTTGATATGATAATTTGTCATTATGATATTGTCGCTTAGTAAATGGGACTAGGTGCGTGGGACGGAGTGGAGTGAGTACAGATTATGACGCCCGCTTCAGCTATCACCCCTTCATCTAATCCGTCGCTCGGGCCGTTCGCAATTATTAAATGGACGCGCCACAATTAAAATCGTCCTATGCAAATCAATCCGACCGTGTAATTGCGACTAAACGGGAATAATTACTTAAAGGGAACGAAATCGGAGCCCCTTCGCAACTAACCCTCCACCATCCAGCATCCCCCATCGAAGCGTATTAAATCATATTCACGGATGCGCTTTTAATAAGTTAAGTACACAGTACAAAGCCGACTTGATTAATATTTTAATACTCACACCATTCGCGCAACGCAATTACACCTAATCCTCACTTAATTCAATCACTATTTATTTATTTATTACTGAATTATATAACATTTTTATTATAACTACTTGCACCCTTCGCAATATTTTAGTCAGTATTTTCGGGACAATTATTTAAAAAACAAACAAAATTTAGTGAACTGAAAATTATACAATATTTGCATATTATTTTTTTTGTAATTAAATAATAATATAATTGATATTTTAAAATTTAACTGTTCATTATTAAATGAATGAATTAATTAATGAGAATCGTAAAAAGTAATTAAGTTTTTAGTCACGATTTGTAAATTAATTAACATTTAATATTTTTTTTTTGAACAAAGTTGCACAACGTCTTCAAGATTGTAAATGCATTTTAAAAATAAAACAATTATATCATTAGATTTGCTAAATATTTACTTTAAAGGTTTTATATGAAGAACAAAAATTTAACGAGGCAAAAATTTGGTAGTAAAAATTTGTTTACGCTCTCCGCTCGGTTTATGTAGACACGCGGCGCCAAAGATTTTCATTTTTATTTTATGTTTTTTTTTTGTGTGTGTGAAAAGTGAAATATAGAGAGAAAGAGATGAGATCTCTGTTTTGGTTACAATCTGTTTTATTGTGGATCGGATTATTTTCGTTGCTGCTGCCAATCTCTTTTGATCGTGCTTCGTTAAGTAATCGACATAAATCATCGTTGAATTAGTATACTTTTTTTGGGAATGGTAACAAGATGATGATTTAAATCGTCTTGATTATCGTTTTTTTTTTGATATTTTTTAAAAAAATTTAAGGTCCAATTACTATATCATTTTTTGGAAATGTTGATGATTTGATGATGATAGTAATCAAATTATTTATTATATTTTTTTCGAAATTTTGAAATCATTATGATTGTATGTATTATGTTGATATTATTGTAGTTTTTTGATGGACGATGCGTGCATATGTAATAAATACAGCTGATGAAGAAGGAGTTGGGTTTCGGAGGTGTACACATAATTGCGCGTCTGGCGATCATGTGTACAGCGTTTCGTGGCGAAACCGTAGGAATGAAGGAAACGGGGCGATGCGATATCGTGTGATATAGGAAGTCGCATCGCATCGCATCATAACGTGGACGGAAGGAAAGGAAAATCCTTATATCATATTCGAAATGCAAACTGCAAGAGAGAAACGAAAATGAATGGATGAAATCGGACGTTTATGCCGTCTCTCCTTTGCGGTTGTCGCACCCACGGACGGGGACCCATCCGATGGATCGGTGGGAAAGCAAAAAGGATTTTGGACGCAAATGAATGAAACCGAATATTCCGTTGGCATTTTAATTTCGGCCAGCAACAACAGCAAATCCAAAAAAAAAATATAAAAATAGAAGAGAAACCCACCCAATATTTACGACTGGGAATATTTTTCGGGGGGCTCTCATAATAAAATTATACTGGTTTATATATTTATTGGGCCCCGTGGAGGACGTCAAGGACATCCATGACTCGTTCATCCTCTCTTCTTCTTTATTTTTTGTGTTATTCGTTTGTTCGTTTGTTTTTTTTTTGCTTGGGATACTTTATTATTTCGGTTTTATTTTCACCCTTTGCTTTATTATTATTTTGTTAGTTTCTTTTATGGAAAGATGCAAAACGCCGCTCCACCCTTTTTTTTAAATATATTTTTTGAAAAGAGACAATATAAAACCTAAATGACTCACTTAATTAATGCCCACCCGAGACGGTATTTATGCATATAATAAAGCGAAATGAGATCTTTATCCATTCATCTCCGCGGTTCATTAAAAAAAAACTTATCTATCTCATTATTAAAATAACTTTCATTTAAATTTTTAATTCTTAATTTTATTTCTTCAATAACATATAATTTCGGGTACTAATTATTTTTGGAACAAATAAAATACAATATTTTGGATTTTTGCATAAAATATTAAAATTAAAATTCTTAAATCAAATCTATTTGATAATGATATTTTTTTAATTGTTTTACGAAAAATTGTCTACAAATTTTATTATTAATACATTAATTATAATTTTGATTATTAAACAATGTAGACTTTATAGTAATTAATGGTAATTTTATGGTAATATTAAATTGCTCCAAAACAGTTTTAAGAAATTGAATGAGAAATATTAGTAAAATTCGCAAAAAGAAATAATTTTATAATTATGGTCTATTAATTTTATTATTAATAAATTAATCATAATTTTGGTTATAAAATTATGTAGATTTCATGATAACACTAATTTATAAAAATATATTTTAAATTGAAATATTTTTATTTTTTGAAAATTATTTATAATATTTTAGACCAATAAAATAATTATGAAAATTAAAGGGTCTGAATGTAAAAGTAATGAAGATTTCATAGTAATATTTGATTCATGACAATTTTTTTTATAAATTACAAAAAAGTTATGATGATTTTATATGAAAGTTAGTGATTTTATGATTGTTTCTAGAGTAAAAAAGAATTGGTGAATTGGATTATTTTGAAGTGCATCGGATGCAATCGTACGGAATTCCGCAGCGGCTCAACAGGTTCGTTCTTTGCTCGAGAATCGTTCCCAAAAAATAAATATATATTGTTGCCATTTCCGCATCCCTCGAAAAATTTAATTAAGTTATTTCAGCCGGAATGTTTACCCGAAAGAGAAGAAGGGTTGTGTATTTATTTATTTTCATTAGATTTTCATTGGTTTCATGTGCGCGAAATAATTCCACAAATATTATGGTAGACCATGCGTCGTCATCGTGAAGATGATGATGATATGTTCATTTCGGAAGCGACGGAAACGGGTTTCCTTCAGATGCATGAGGGGTTTGCGTTTAATATCGCCCCCAAAAGCACACAAACAACAAAACCGTAAAGCGTCTGCGTTCGTCGAAAAGGGGTTAAAGTTAAGATTACGTCGATATTTACGTCGGGTTAACACAACACTCTGCATCTTCTGCAATAAGGTGCATAAGCCAGATATTTATGTAGAGAACACGCGCCGCGCGTAAACATCCCGAAAATTGTGGAAGTGTGAACAAAAAAATCTTACACAAAATTTATTTATTTCTTTCCCACCTCGAAATCGTACTCGTCCTGTATTTTCGAGATTAACCCTAGGGCTTAGAGCTGCGGCCGCGGTTTAACGTACCCACCAGAAGAAACAAACTGAGGGATTAACTTAAAAAAAATATGTTTATATAAGCAAACACCTTTCGATGTTCATTACGCTTCCAATTTTAGACCGAGGTAATTCACCTTTAAGACCACAAAATTTCATTTATTTCCAATATTCCGAAGTAAAAAATAATGGTCTATACTTTGGACCATTGGATTAAAGCTAGTCTAACGTTTCACTCGATAAACATTTATGAAATGGAGATATTTATTTAAACAAAAAACGTTTTCGTTCAGTCCAGTCTGGTCTGGTTAGTTGGCTCCGATCGTGTATAATGCGCGCCGTCGTCTACTATACAGAATGAATGTATGAGATATGTGTTTTGAGCGAAGAGCCAAGGTGCATGCATAATGCGCGCATGTTAATATGATTCACACGATTGCCTTCGATTCTAATTAACTTCAATTTCCGTTAATTCGTTACGTATTGCAAACGCACAACAAATCCATCATCCCTGACGACTAAATCATTACATTAGAATTTATGTAATCAATTTTACTTAGTTTTAAAAATTAAAAAATATTATGTAACAAATTTATGTTGTGAATGGAATTGATGTTTCATAAATTATAATTAAATAAATCATGGAAAATCATAATAAGTAAAAGCACGTGGAATATTTATTGCAATAATTCACATAAACGAATTGCAATGAGAAGTCATAAATCGACCGAGGAAATTACATAATTCTCAATTATTCTTACATATATTATTTTCAAATCATTTATAAAACACAAATTACTAATGTTTGTTATTTAATTAAAGTAAAATAGAATAAATTAACAAAATATTCAATTTTTGTATCAACTAAAAAATATTATTAAAATTATTATTAAAAGTCATACGTGAAAAGTTTATTTAAAAAATGTGTTAAATATTAGGTCATAGTTTTATTTGATTTTTTTTTAAGTGAATTGTGCTGAAATGAATAATGCAAAGTTTTTTCCACTCACTTTTGCTCGAATAAAAGTTGCAAATCATAAGAGGAAAAGAGCAAAAATTCATGTGGAATCCTTATTGTAATAATTCACGTAAATGAATTGCAATGAGAGGTAATAAATCGAGCGAGGAAAACACATAATTCTCAGTTATTCCGAAACGACCTTGATTGTGCATCGATGATGAACGCAATTTACTCAATCATATTTGTTTTCTTTTTATTTATTTATTGGAATTTAAACAAATTTATAAATAATTGATTTCAAATTATAGAAAATTTACTCAAATTTGTCTTCACTTATAATTTTGTTAATAATTAATGAATTTTAAATAGAAATAGTTTATTTTCAGTTGAATTTAGTTCAAAAAATTAATGTTAATTTTTTTTTGTATTTAAGTAAAGTAAATTTTCATTAAAATCTTATTCTTATCTTAATTAAAGTTTATTTATGTTCAATTTAGTTACTTTAAGAACGTTGAAATTTCAATTATGTAAAGTTTAGAAATTTGTTTTAGAAAAAATGTTGTTTATTCAGTATTTAGATGTTTCAAATTGTAAAAATTGACATAAAATAAATTAAAGTTGAAATTTAAAAAAAAAATATTTGGATGAAAGCAGATGAAAATTGAATAATCGATGTTGTTGATGATGATGGTGGATGTCTTGTGGAAATAATTAATGAGGGTATTACGAGATGTCGCTTAGAAAACAAAGTTGCCACTCTTCCGTTCAATATTTAAATTAGAGAGGATCGCACGAAGATGAGATCCGGGGGTGGCGGAAAGGTGGTTTCCGTTTCCGCTTCGAAGAAGTTATTTAATTTCTTTATATATATATTTTTTTTCTCGATTATTTCTCTTGTTCTCCCCACATGCAGAATTTTAGGAAAAACTTCCACCCTTAGAATCGATTTAATTAAACGGCTAATTGGATTTTTTTTACTCGCTCTTTATTTTTATTTTATTTTATGTTCTTGCTGGAGGGATGCGAAATTACGTGGGGGGCGGCGAATTGCGATGCGAAGGGGGAGAGTTTTGCTTTTCAAATAATAGATATGCATAACGCGACCGGCGCCGAATTACATGATAAATTAACCAATCTCTCCCTCATTCTCTCCATCTCTCTTGTTCCGTTGTTGGGTACAAATGAATGGAAATGTGAGCGAGAGAGAGAAAGAGAGAGGTTGTACACACATCCACAACAACAAGCCGCCCCAGCTTTTAACCAACCGCCGACCCTCTTTTCAGCCCCCCGCAGCCGCCCCCACCTCGTTCTAACTCTCTCTGTTTCACTCGTCGCCCGCAAAACCGACTATACTGGCTTTAATTTTAAACAATGTAACTTAATGAAATCGAGTTTCGAAAACGGGTTGAATTAGGCAATGCCGTAATGCGTTTATTCGAACGCGCCCAGCATCCGCGACGAATCTCTTCCTCACCCCCAACTGCGTACATAGAAGACCTCCAAACAACCAACCCCCCCCCATACAATCACCCCATTTATGGAGATTGAGATGTGGAAAATAAATTTTGCGCGCGAACCTTTCAATTCGATTTCCGACAATTTCATTTCCGACGATGATGAAGATGAGGAGAGAGAAAAAACGGGAAAAGAAAAGATTAAAGTTAAAGAGGTTCACTCTTTTATTCTTTTCGTTTTTCATCTTCTTTCTATACGTTGGCAAAGCAAGGAATGTGGTATTTTTCAATAAATGGGAAATCGATCAGTTTGCGAGGGTGGAAGAGGAGGAGGTGTGTGTGTGTGTTTTTTGTGTTGCAAAATCCTCTGAGACATAAAAGAGAGTTCTCCTCTATCTCTCTTTCGATATGAGTGTATCTTTTTTTTTTGTTTGTTTGGTGGATTTCACGTAGAGGGCGAAAGTCACACGGTGGCCATCTATGTGGAGACTGACCAAGCGTGCATCGTGGCCCGGGTTGCATGTGGCGACAACTACCCTTGAAAACTATGCACTCGCCTCTCACACTATTGACCAGGATTCCTATTTTTCAAATTTCTATAGAAAATCATAACAAATATTACACAAAAAATTATAAAATTATCTTATTTCAAGATTATTATAAAATAATTATAAATTTCATTTATAATTTTTTGAAAATATTTTTTTAAAAATATATTTTTCAGTAATAAAATCAATTTAAATTGTTCTTTTTAAATAAGTACAAATAAAATGAAATAAATTTATTTAAAATCGAAAAATTGAAACAACGTGTGAAACGCGAAACAATTGTCGATTGTTCGGAAAAAAACAAAACAAAAATTACACCTAAAGCTACTTAGAACAATATCAAATAAAAATAAAAAACGAACCAAAACTTTCTCTAATTGTGAAGCGAGAATGACGATGTTGTTGTTAGTGACGGTGATGATGATGATAATAATAATAAAGAAATAAACTTTGAATTTTATAATCGTAATCTATTTTCCATGTAGCTATAAATATTCTGTTCGTACGCGGAACGGCCACAATAAAACAAAAATTAACATAGAAACAAAACGGTTTTTGTTTCGTTTTATTTCCATAACTCTTTTGTTTCTACGATTATTTTTGTTTTCCTGTTTAATATTTCAATGTTTTTACATGGCCGTGCACGATGTTTAATTGGACATTCGTCATATAGGGGTAATAATAGGAGCGTGACTGCTTCTTTTTTTTTTGTTTGTTACATATTTAATCACCCTTTCGCATTAATTATTGAAAAACTTACTGGATTTAATCCATTTGTTCGTATTTATTTTTTGTATTGTTGTTGCATTTTGTATTATTATTCAAATTCCGAACAGGATGTGTTCCCATCGATGCATGCACCTGAATATCAGTATAAATGCACTCACACACATCTCATAAGCCGATTCCTATGATCGAAACAATTTACGAGTGGTTATTTGCATAGCGCATCGAACAATGCGTGATAAATTTTATGAACTCATTCGAGACGTGCATACTTTTCTTATTTATTTATTTATTTATTTTTCAATTCATTCCGACGTTAAAACAACTCAACTCCACTCATATTTTATTTATTAATTAACGCTTGTAAATTGCGCTTTTCAAGGTCCACAACAGTTACAGCATTCAACAAAAACAACAACAACATCCTTCTATTCATATTATCTTCATTCATAATTCGAATATTTCATCTCAATTTTACAAACATTTTTTTAAGAAATTTTACAAAATTACAATTTTTAATGTAAATATAAAATATCATTGCGTTTGTATATACTACCAATTTCTAAGAAATGTGCATGTCAAGAATAAACCATTAAATTATGATGAAAAAAAAAAAACTATTATTTATTATGCCTTTATACTCTTCCTATTAATAAAATAATAGTTCATAAATTAAAATTTCTAAGAAAATCTATCATAAATTGAATTTTATTCGCTATAAACAATGATTCATACCATTTATGTAATGTTTCTGTATAATTGAAGAAGAAAAAAGCAATAAATCATCAAAATTAAACGATTTTAATTTACTAAAATTATTGAAAATTAATTATTTTTTATGCATAATTCTAAATTTAATATTTTTTAAATTACTAGATTGGTAAATTTTTCTTGTATTTTATGTTTTCAATTGGAAAAGTTTTTTTTCCAATTTTTAATTATAACATATTAATTTTTGAAAAATTTTCTTGAATAACATTTAAATGGAAAAGTAAATATAAAGTATTAAAATTTATATTATTTTTATAAAATCGATTGGCAAATTTTATAAAAAAAAAATAATTTTAATTTCATTTAATTAAAGTTTTAAAACAATTTTTGATTCAAACTTTACATTTGACTTCTAAATTTACAATTACATTTTGTACAATTTTAAATTTAGTAATGGTAAAAAATGATTATAAAACTTAGTTTTTTAAGAAATAGATTGCAATTAATGCAAATTCTTCTCGATTAATGTAAGTGTAAACTGTTGGAAACGCTCCAAATGCGACACAAAAAAAACTACCCCTATTCTAAATCTCATTTCAGTCACGTTATATTTTTGATTTATTACGCGTGAAACGATTGTAATAATTTCAGAAATTTTTGCAACGCATCCGACAATTAGTTTTTACGCTACGGATAGCCAGAAGGGCTCATCTCGGTTTTAATTCCTGGTTTTACCTGAAACGCAATTCCAATCCGCTCGTTAAAACCATCTTCTATATATTTTTTTTTTTTGCGATGTCCGTTTTGTCTGCAAATTGCTTATGCTTTTATGTTAACCAGGTGAAAAAAATGCATTTGTTCTGGTCGCGAAGGTAAGGGGGTAATTGAAGTGAGCGCACTTAAAATGATTTACTGCCGCCCCTTTCTTGCACTCGCTGCGAATCTATTAAGGAAGAGCCCCGAGGACAGTTTCTTTTAGTATTATTTTTTATTCTATATTGAAAACGTGAGCAGATGGCAAGGAAATCATTAAGTTTAAAGTTATTAAAATTAAGGAAATCTTTAGTTTTTTTTTTAGTTTAATGTTTTATGTACGTATGTGCGAATTTTTCATTCATTAAAACACTTACGTACAATATAATATTGGAAATGTAATATTTTTTCTTGATTGATTTAGAATTAATTTGGAAAAAAAGCAATACAGTGTAGAAAAACAGTTTTGAGTCTAGACGATAAAAATGAATAAATTTTTTGACAATTCCTTTTTTTGTTACATTAATTGTGTAATTGCAAGTAATACTTGGTGTGTAAAATAATGTGTACTTGCATAGTATTTCAACAAGTAAATATTTTAGA
This sequence comes from Nicrophorus investigator, assembly GCA_963457615.1. Taxonomy (NCBI): domain Eukaryota; kingdom Metazoa; phylum Arthropoda; class Insecta; order Coleoptera; family Silphidae; genus Nicrophorus; species Nicrophorus investigator. The sequence continues at coordinate 37,925,266 of OY735140.1, forward strand.
AAGTACGTTAATGAAAAAATAAATATTTGACAAGTTTTACGTTAAGTTAAGAAATAAACATAAATAAATTAGTTTTTCTGTTATTTTATGTACGTATGTGAGAATTTTTCATTCATTAAAACATATTAACCGATCTAACGTACAAATGTTCGCACTTACGTACAATATAATATTGGATATGCAATATTTCTAAATTGGAGGTGTAATTTATAGGTGTAAAATTGCTTTGGTAAGAAGTTGACTAATTGAGCAACTTTCATAATGGGGATGATGTTATTTTTTTTTTGAAGGGGGTTGAAATTCGTCGATTAATTAGCATCAAATAGAGGGCGACAGCGGACACGGAACCAAGTTTGCATGTAGTTAGCGCAAGTTTCGGAAGTGTCCCTTGGCTTAAGGTGGGTCGAGCGGAGGAGGAAGGTTCCTCCTGACCACCGCAAGAACCGGAACCGAATTAAGGGCGACTCCAATTACTGCTATTACAACTGGAACTACCATCATCATCGTCATCATCATGATCGTCCGGGCGAACCTCCCGCGCATTTTTTTGTTGCTGTTCTACTTTAATTTTTTGTCTGTGGAAGAGAAGAGGAATGGATCTGGATGAGGATGAGGAGGTGGAAAGAGAGTTAATGCATTTTGACCAGCTTATAGATTCGAGCCGATAATTAGATTCCACACCACACCCTTGTCTCCTGAGTTATAAGGTAATAAGATGCCGGAGAGACAAACCTAATTTATTGCCAACCCGTCCGGCCGTGCTATGCCCTCTCGGACATTATATAATGCCGGTATACGTTTCTCTTCATGTCTCTCCTCCCATCTCTCTTCAACAGTTCCATCCCTGAGAGCAAACCGAACCCCGGCAAAGACAAATAAACGAAACTCCACTCTACTACTACAAAAAAAAAATATAATTATAGAGAAACACAAACACTAAGTGTAATAATTGAAGGAAAGAGGAAGATGCGACGGAGGGAATCAATATCCCCAATATCCCTCGAAACAAATAAAAAATAAGAAGCGAGGGTTAAAATCGTTATTTGTCCGACGATGAGATAAATTCCCATTAACGACGAATACATTATTTAGTAAAAAAAAATATAAATAACTCTCACTGATGGAAAGGGAGACGAAAATTCTAATTAAGAACTTAAATTCTTTAAAACGTGTATTCTTTTTATAATTTATACGAATCTTATATTCTGTTTCCTTGATCAATCAAGAAGCTTAATTGTGTCGACTTTATCTTCGTTACATTTATTTCTCTGAAAATTACATAAATTCACTTTAGATAAACCGAAATTAATTGATTTTTTGTAACAAATCTTATTGTAAGTTTTATTAGATAAAAATAATATTATCTTGAAAATTATTAAATTAAAATGTTTATACATGAAATTTAACATAATTAAAACGTATTACTCATTGGAAATGACACGTTTGACATCAAACCACAATCGAAGTAAGACATCTACGTACGTGGTCATAATTGTAGTTGTTGTAAACTAACACACAAAAATAATATATTCCCACGCTTATCCGCTAAAGCGAAATCGACTACGAAAATTTTCTTTTTTAATTAACTTCATTTTAATTGTATTCTCAATGCTTAAATTATAATGATTTGAAATGAAAATTTTACAAAAAATATTATTTTTTTAATTTTTATGCTTTTTACAAAAAAAAATATTACGGCTATAAATCTAGCTTTAAAGTCAATAATTTTACTTATAATATGAGTATTCATTAAGTGGTTGTCAAAAAAATCGTGAAGCATCGTTATTTTCTTAAAATTTGAAAATGTATTATTAGAATCTACATATATTTTTTTTTTATTTTGCAAATTTTTTAGAAAAATATTTAGTATTTAACAATAATATAAGGATTCATTAATTAAATTGATTAGAGCTATTAAGTATTTCCAAGAAATCTAAAAACACGAAAATAATTTATTTTTTTAAAAATTTAACAATTTATTTTATCAAAATGCTTATAGCCACAAAATTTATTTTTTATACATATTGAAACCTATAATTTTGGCTTTAATTTGAGTATTAATTCTTAAAAATAGCGTAAGTAGTTGTCGAGTTATGTGAAATATGACGTGAAACATGTAATAGTTAATTTAAGCGTATTTGCTCTGACAAAATAGAAATATTTTTATGGAATTCTTCAATAATTCTGGAATTGGAAACTGCAATTGCAGACAGTTTATATTATATTTTTGCAGCGTGATATGTTTGTCACATGTGAGGCACGGTGCGGGTGCAGCATATTAATAGAGAATTCCTATTTTTTTTTGCTTCTTGCATATTTTTTGATATAGATTGTTGGATTTTGATATTTGCTGGTATGAATTTGAAGTGAGTTTGATGTCGATGGAATGCGCGTATGTTGGACGACCTTTAGGTGTGTGTGTGTGTGTCTGCTGTGTTGGTATGGTTAGTTTTCCATCCTTTTCATGTCATACGTACGGCGAATATGCAAATCCGTTTTGTGGATTGCGATCATGTATGCGGTTGCAGTTAATCGATTGAATCAATATTTCGAGAAGGACTCGTATGAATCAAATAATTTCCATTTGAGCACGTCGGCATGTGATGTAAACCGTGCGAATAAATGTACGGCGCCGAACGGAGCACATACATAATAATCATATTTGCATGCACGAAATCATCATCATCCTCGTCGTCATCGTCGTGTTGAACATAACACACCTTCTTCGCTCGTACATATCGTGTATTATATAATGTAGCTGCAGTTTGATTGTTGTCGTCTGTTATCATTTCATTTGGCGGCGGAGCAACCGACCGCATAACAAGTGGCTCCTCCATTGATCGAGCACATCCTCTCATACGAAATGAACCGAAACGGCAAACTCCGATTATGCATGCATTTGGGTTACGTACAAATATTTATTAGTTTCAGAAACCTAATCTAGATTAAATACCATTTGAATGGTAAGCAGCGAGGCAACAAAAGCAAAATCTTCTCCACCCCGAAGCTTTTCATTTTCATTCAACAATAACGAAGTTCGACCTCGAAGAAGATGATCATCATGATGAAGAGACGAGGACGAAAAGGCGCATTCTTCGAAAGGTAAAAAGAGCGCGATAGAGTGGAGTTAATCAAAGGAGGTCCGTGTAATGGAATTTATATTTGGTGTGTATGTGGAATTAAGTTCATATAATCGATGCATGCATCTCTCCTTTCGATTTTATTTATTTATCGAAGGCAATTACACGTCTCTCATCCGTCCGCACCCATCCTCGTATAATAATTGAACCGAATCATAAACGAAAACGGAAGCCGTTTAATAGAAAAACGAGATGATTGATGTTTCAATACGTCGGCACGCCGGTTTCCATTTGGGAACCGTGAATGAATTTCGATGCCCCTGACTCAGCACTACACCAAACTGTTGCTGCTGCTGCTGCTGCTGCTGCTGCCGCTACCGCTGCTGCTCCTATATTCCTCGTTTTTTGTTGTTGTAATTGTTGCAGCATTCACGCTCGATCCACTTCAACTTTTCATATTTCCACCGCGGCGGTGGTAGCGATCATCAATCATCAATCGCAATTAATTTCCTTCGCTCGGCGCAATTCAATTGAAAAATGTGTGCAGTTTATTGCTTATCCTCATACGCAATTAAAACGAAATTGTAAATCCAATGATTTGTAACGTTATGAGATTACATTTATAAATTAATCGATCATGTCTTTTATATTTTCTAGATTAACAACCATTAAGTCCACTACTTTAACATGCAATTAAAAATACAATACAATTTTTACTGTATTTTGTATCATTTATACAATTTTGGAATTTTGTTCGAGAATCGAATTTTACAAATCATTTAATACTTTCTGTTTGAAACCACATATTTGTTTTTTTTCCAATTTTTGTTCGAAAACCGAAATTTCCGAGAAAATTGAGCATTGAGCATTCATTCAATTATCTTTTCTCAAATATAAAATTACATTTTACAAATTAGATGTTACTTCCAGTTCAGAAACAGAAACATATTTTTGTTTGAGAACCAATTCGAGAAATATTGAATATATATTTACTTTCTTTTTGGAAACAATTTTTCGAGAAATAAAGAGCATTTATTTAAAATATTCTTTCTAAATACTAAATACTTTGTAAATTGAAATATTTTTGTTTCAGATTTTTAATCGAGAATCGAATTTTCCGAAAAACATTAAATTATTTTTTACTTCCCAACAGAGAAAACTGAGATACATTTTTCTAATTATTTATTCTTACTGAATTGATAAACTTTTTATTTTACAATTAATATAAATTGCAACATTTGAATTTTAAATTAACGGTACAAATTTTGTAATCTAATTTAGTGCATTTTTTTCCTTTTTGAGTGGATTTCTGGGAATCTCGTCCCTCCGGGTTATTTCCATTTCGTTTTATGTTTGTGTTTTCTTTACTTTGATTTTATTTTACTTCTTTTCTCTCTCTCTCTCTATATATATATATATGTTTTTTTTTGTTGGTTCGTTGTATGTTTGCGGCTATCGTAAATCTCGTTCGATACCTGTACATGTCAATGTCTCTCACATATATATTAAGACGAGATCGTCCTTTAAGTAGAAGAAGCATGTCAGCGAGGCTTGTGGGACTCTTCTGCTCACGCTTTTTGTCCTCCTCTTCCCTCCGCCACCACCGCCTCACACACACACAAACCCATACATCCATATGCACATAAATACAAAGAGAGAAAGACAATTTGAGGACGCAAAAGGTGTGAATTAAACAAAATTTTCGTTCATTGCTCCGATTAGTTTTCGATTCTACCAGAATTCCAGATGGGTACGAAAATGGAATTGGAAGAATGAGACGACGAGGAGGTGGAGGACAGAAGGAAGGAGGAAAAGAGCGGCTCCGCTTCGTGCATACTAATTACGATTTACGCAATTTGTTTGATTGAAAGAATGCTGGGAGCCGGGAGGCTGGCCAACGACAGCGACCTTTTATGTAACTTTAAATGAATATAATTAATTTTATTGCGTCTGAAATTACGTTTACGGCGTATCTGTTCAATCAATACATGCATACTATACGCATATCAATTACTTCTGAAACGGAAAACATTCTTATTTTCTTTTCATTTATCCTTCTTTTCTTTCTCTCCATTTCCCGCTCTTCGTCAATTCGTTTGTTTTTACGCCATTGTTCATTAGAACTACTTGCTTGACATTAGAACTAATCCGTTATCAATTGCATACGTGTTTACTCCATGCACTTTTTAATTAATTTCCTTATTTTTCCCGCAATTCTGAAAATTCTTTCCCATTTAGAACTACTTGACATCAGACTTAATCTGTTATCATTTTTCTTCCTCTTCATCATTTTTTCAATATTCATTAGAGCTAATCGATATTAATTAACGCTTTTTTTTTTGCCAATCGTCATGCAAATTGCATTAGTTCGACTAACGATTTCGAGTGCCTATTCGCATTCCCGTCGCCTGGCAACTGTCGCAATTCGACGTGCTGTTGTTTTGCCATATACCAAACCATAGTTGTATGATAATTAGGTTCCGTGGAGAAAAACGAATGCGGCGAGCGGCGAAGGGCTGACGACCTTTATCCATTTGGTCTCTATCTCTCATTATTGCGCAACGAACTCATTACAAACCAAATGCAGCGAATCGAAAAGTCGATATGTCACATACCATATTTCGATAACAGATGTCGCCATCTACTTTTTCACTGTTTCAATCATTTACTCTAGTTTAGAGCAATCATAACCTTTCAGTTTTACACAAACAAAATTATACAATAATTTAACAATTAATTTCAAGATAATTTTTTTTAAATAAAATTTTATTATGTGATTTAGATTCAGAAATAATGATTTGTGCTTTATGAATATATTTATAATGCATTGATTTCCAAAAATTAGCATTTCCTTCCTAGAAATTGGCTTTCAATTTACAATCGAATTTCGTATAGAACTGCTCACGTTTTAAGTCACTCGCGTACGTGTTGCAACTGAATATTATTACCACTCTTATTTTCTAATATCCCACGCTCGTTTTACACATATTTTTTTTTTTCGTCTTTCATTATTGTTATTATTATTATTTCGTTCTCAATCTCTCATTGTCTCCTACAAAATTTCAGCTTGAATATTAATTAGATGTAATTCTAATGGTTTACAAACTTTCCGTTCGTTTCGATATTTCGCTTTTCCCTGAATAAATAATGAAGACATTACCAGCAATGTATTGCTTAATATTTAAGACTTTTTAAAAAAATACAATTTTTCACAGTGTAAAGGCTAGGGCGAATATATCCGCCGCTCTTCCAGTATTATTTCAGTTTTTCTAAATTTATTATGAAATTTTTTCTTTATATATATATTTTTTTTATTTATTCTTCATATTTTATAATTCTCCGTCTATGATGAAACCGAACAAACGTGATATGGATGGAATAAATCATTGTCAGAAGCGCGGAATGCGGTTTCACGGATATTATTATTATTATTATTTTTATTATTATAATTTATGAAATATTTCCGTCAGCCGCCGTAAATCATCGGGCGGTCGCAAAGGGATCGCGGGGGAATCCCCTTTCCATTGTTTTCCATGGCAACGGAATATTATTATATCCCACGGCCGCCGACGATATTCACTTTCAAAAAGCCCCGACGTCGTCTAAATCAAATACCAGCGACATCTCGTGCGTCCACTTTTGCTTTACCATCCAGGTATTCTTCTCTAAAAATTTCTTCCCTCTTCATCTCGCTCGCGCAACGACCACCTGTCCATCGCACTCCGACTTTGTCTCTTGTAATTTTTAATTTACGATGATTTTTCCTCAAGGAGAAATACCGGGAATCGATGATGATGAGCTCCCCCCATATTATATAATATAATTACCCAGATGGCATTAAATTAATGGAATTTAATAGATTCTTCTCTATACTAAGTAGTCTTCTTCGCTTTTCATCTCTTTCTCTCTTCCATATATATTTTCGCTTCTCTCCTCCACCTCTTTCATCTTTGATGACGATAACGATTTAGTTTCGAATAAAAACGTCGGGCCCGAATCGTTAGCGTATTATTTATGGCTCATAAGTTTACACACCGAGCCGCCTCCCGATGCTTAAAACCCAATAATTCCCATCTATTACCATTATGTATATAGTTCGGAAACCCATAGCGGGTCCCGGTGATGGGTAAATTTGAATACCGGTAGCCGCCCATCATCCTAATATCACCCATCAAAACAAAATCCCAAAAAAAAAACAACAAAAACAAATGATTTACGATACATAACTATGGAAACGTGCTACATGCATCCATCTATCGGAGCTCAAACCAAACTGATTACATTTTTCAGGTATTGTTTGTTATTTTTTTTTATTTAACTTTACTTAAATGTTTTATGTATTAATTTTAAAATAAACAAATAGTTTAGAAATTGAAAAAAATTCAAATGAAATTTTTGGTTTAAATGTCTTAAAAGTAAATTTTAAATCATGTCCAATTATCTAATTTGTTATTTATTTAAATATAGAAAATAGATTAATTCATTTGGTAGATTTGCTGAGTAGAGTTCGATGCAAGCGAAAGCAAATTAAGAGCGAAATTGCATCGTAAAGTGGTGAATTTCTGTTTCTTCGATTCGGATATTTCATTAGCTCCGGCGCGTATTTAACGACTTAAGTCGAGGCGTTACCATGGCATGGCTTACATTTTAATGGGATTCATTGACTGAAACGTTACCATGGTTACCACGGTGTATATTTAATCCGTGCATCCGACAAGGACGTTTCCAATTATTTTCATCTCTGTCTTTATTTCTTTCAATTTTCCATCTCCGTTTTATTTGCGAAACGCACACACCGATGGTTGAGATGGAATGGTTTGTTGGTTGGTTGGTTGGTTGGTTGGATGGATGGATGCCACCCATGCTAAACCAACTTTTAATAAAATCGTGAAGCATATAATTTAAAATTTATCCTCGCATCACGGCCATCCATCCATGTATTCCGATACAACGGCAAGTGCGGATGAATGAATGAATGAATTCGGGACAAACAAGACAAAAAAAAATACGAAAGAGAAAGAAAGGAAAAAAGTCATTCCCAAATGCAGCGTGACGTAAATTCCATCTCTTGTTGGTTCAGAGCCATGCGGTCTGTGACTCTCATCCACCCAAAAAAAAAAAAAATAGAAAAGATGTGGACAAGAGAGAGAGAGAGAGAAGTTGAACATAAAAAAAATTAAAATCAAAATCGCCGAATCATAACGATTTTGTAGAAAATTTCGGTAGCCCCGATCGTGACTCGACGGGAAATAAAAAGCGGACGGTTTCCTTTCTTCTTCACCATCATCATCATCATCTGCGGTCCGTTTTTGTTGTTGATGTTCCTCCTCCTCCTTCTCCTCCTCCCTACTAAGTTCATCATTCAGCATCGTTCCGGGACTTATTAACACTCGAAATTGGATCGCTTTATTAATAATTAATTATTTGCATTCGCGGTCCGCCGCTGGAATGGGCCATATTCGTTTCATATATTATAATTAACATTCCTTCATATGAATTCATCTTTTATGCATGCATTTCTCATTCGCATTTCGACCTCTTCTTTTAAGCAACAAATAAAAATGAAAAATTGGGAATAGATTCGAATGGAATAATTCATGGTTCTTTAAAAGTTGTTTTGTGTAGTCTTTTTTTGTCTTCTGTTTCTTCAGAGGAAGGTAATATGGTTTTCTAATATCTTGGATTTGCTATTTTTTTTGTTGTTATTTAGTGTTGTGGTTGGAGGGTGGTGCTCTTTAAATGTTTGATGAGATTAAGACTGAAACCATGTTTCATCATCATCGCTCCTCCGTGCGCGCTTTCGCCTCGTTTGCATACACACACGGGTTTTGCTCATTCGTGCATATAAACCGCCCCTCTCAGAATATTATAACAACTCACTTCCCTCCAAACGTCATCCGCGTTCATTCATTTCCATCCTCGTCTCTCACGCAGATGATGATGACGCAACTAAGCGAATCTGGCCCGAAATGTTGCCTTCTACCACCCTCACTTCCACAAGACGACACAAGACCAAGAAATATTTATTATTTACCCGAGAGAAGCCAAGATTTCACTAACTCAATTTCATCTCGAGTGAACCGCCGTTGCTCTCAATCTTCTCATCTCCTGCATGTATGCATGCACCCTCCCAACTCGAGACACACCAGACATCCTCGACTATCTAACAATCATCTTCGCAGATTTCAATTTTCTGTATTATAATTACATTTTAATATGATTCCATAAGAGTAAATGTTAATTCTTGTGATTGAGAAAACTTGCATGGAATTAGCGGAGCATCATTGTCTGGTCATTGCCTAACATCTCCGCCGCTCCTCGATTACCATTCCTCTCCTTAACTTCTACTACTTCTTGCATTTCTTGGGTTCTTCATTCGTCTCCTCCCCGCAGCGCTCCTTTTGGACGGGCATTAAAAAGAGATACGGACGGCGCTTCGTTATCACGGGATCGCAGTTTATAATACATGCAGACATAAAGCTTATTTAAATTGGCTCTTTGTTTTCATTACCGTTTTAACTTCGGATAGGAGTGCGCATGCAAAGGAAGGAGATGCAAAAAGAAATTGGTGAGAGCGAGAAGGATGAAGAGAGGGAGAAGAGAGGCATTCGCAGAACTTTGAATCGCAATTAAGAAAATAAAATGAGAAACAAAAATAAAAGAATTGTGTGTGTGTGTGTGTGAGAAGAGAGGGAATAAAAATAAAAATAAGCGCGAGTAAGAATGGTTTTGGTTCGTGGAGGAGGATGAGGATAAAATTTAACATTTCCAAGTACGTTCGGGCTGCCAGAACTTTTTAAGCAAATTCTTATTGGGGGCTGTTTAAAATAATTAATTAAATTTCTTCTTCTTCGGTGGGGGCCGAAGGAATGTTTATATACTGCTGTGTTTCGTATTAAAGTGTGTGCAGGAGCGAGATGAGCAGATGGAGAATCGAAAGAGTTGAAGGAGTTTGTCGGAGTGAAGTCCGGCCAGGAGGACACGCTCGTCGCAGCAGCGCACAGGTCCACCCATAAATCAGGCCAGGACGAGGATGACGTGGGACGCGGGGCCAGTGGGAACTCAAATGACTTTTCATTATGCCATAATCCATTACAATGGGCAATTTCATCTTGGCTGTCGATCACGTAACTTCTCGGAACACGATCCTCCGGACCCAAACGGTAGCCAGAAGTTTGATCTGACCTCCACCTCATCATCATCATCATCATTGCTCCTTTTTCAACATCTTTCTCTTCCACAGCATCAGCATCATCATCATCATTCCTTCTTCCACCCATAGCTTCTACTTTTACTCCGATGCTAATTTCTTGGACGTGCGGAATCCGCCGCGCCCCAGGAGACCCTGTCGTTTCGGACTTACTGTTTCATTAGTCTCGAACCTAATTGACCTTTCTCGCTCTCCATCTTTCTTCATCCTGCATCTCTCTCTTCGCGTTGATTTCTCAAACCCCCGGAACTGAGGCGTCGCTCACGGCTCCGTCGACGTCCGTCTCACCCTTTCCTCTTCTCTCCTCTTCCCATGGATCGGATCTGAGCCCGCTGGACATATTGGAAAATCACACGCTGAGCCGAGATTATCCCTCGAAAACTAATTATTCCAATATGAAACTGAGGGCTGAGAGCACTAATCTGCCCACGCCCCGGCCCCGTCCGTCGATTTACATACAATTTGTTTCTTATTTATTAAGCGACTTTATTTTTAGTCCATCCCCTATACCGATTTACGGATTAACCCCATGCAAAGCCCTTTCCAATTTTTTGACGTGCCGCATTTATTACGCTCGTTCCATTAAGTTTTAACATGCGCGGATCGATCTTTTCCTAAAACACCATTAGCAACTTTTACATATTCAATCATTTATCAACAAAAAAAAAAACTATAAAAATTTATTAATCTAAATAAAATTATTAATGTTAATTTAAGTATATTAAGTATAATATATAATAATATATGTTTAAAATTATTTATTTTTTTTGTAATTTCCACTGTCGTTTCCAAATGGTCTTTGGGTAAAGCACAAGAAATAAATAAAGCAAAGGGAAATGCGTCCATCTTCATCCGACATCGCCGAATCGTCACTTTGGGAATATCCTCTTCCTCCTACTGTGTCGGATCGTTTTTCGGTTTAAAATATAACAGGAAAAACTTTCCCGGATTCTCCTCTCTCTCTCTCTTTACTTTGTGTGTGTGTGTTAAGCCCAGAGCGTGTCCATCTCTCGTTTGTTTGTGTTTTTTTTTGCCGGTCCGTGTCTCTTTTCGGACGTGGGTGTGCGGTAAGATTGGCAGACCGGAGACCACCGCGGCGAATAAATCTGCAAACCGATTCTCATTGTCGCGAGTCCGGAGGGAGAGAGAGGTAAAAAAAGGATGGAGATGATTCGGTGCAGTAAATCAAACAGAGGCGCCTGGCGCCTTGGGATGAGGAAGAATCAAGATATAAACAGCATTGACTTTCTTCCCTTATCTGCGCCAACCACCACCCCAAATGCTACCTGGACCATTCCTCAGTCGTGACAGCAGCAAATAAAGCAGGATGATTTTGTGTCAGGTGGATGGATCGAAGCTGCGTTTATGAGGAATTACGTCGCGACGCGTACACAAACACACACGCATACACAGAGAGAGGAAGAGAGACAATCTCAAGTCTTATCGGGCGGCAGTAAATCTTCGGAAGCGGTCGTTGCCAATAAGAATGTACGCCAAGAAGTGTTTGGACATTGGCTATTCAGTGCGTAAGTTAAGGAGTGCGTTTGTCGCGCCATAGGAGTGGCATGAATAGGTGTCTCCGGAGATATCCCTCGATGATAGAGGAAGAGCAGACCTCGTGTGGTCATCCTCTTCTGCCAACAACTCCCGACTTCTTTCAACAACAACAGCAACAACAACAAAAAAACAAACAAAATGAAATTGCAGAAGAGTGATCATGACCGATAATGTTCGTGTGCTGTTGCTGCAGAGGAGACCACAATGGCACAAACGCGACCATCGGCATTCCCACGGCGCGCTTTTCCACCTGATCTCCTCTCCTCTCGCCGCGTTTTCTTCCATTTTTCACTCCTCTTCCGTCCTCGCAACATGCGCATGCATATGAAGTGTCCCTTTCTTTTCCAGACCGTCGAAGCAAAACCATATTAAGACGAAATGCGCCTCGTCTTAACGGGCACCTTTATTGCTTATTATATCGCGTGTCCGCGGCGTTTCTAAATTGGCATTAGAGGAAATAATGGTCTATCTGCCTCCTATCGGTGCGAAAAAATCGCTGCACAGTCGAGATTTATCCGCGCTGTCTGCGTATGCATCACGTATTCATATTTACTGCCTTGCGTTTGTTTAATATAAAATTACACGCGCCGACGCTAATAACTCTCGGAAAGGCTCTTAGGAAAGCCTTTCACCATCTCTCGGCTATAGCAACCAACAAACAGACACACTCACTCACTCACTCACTCGTTCCATTTATTTTCTTCCTTCTTACCTTTTTTTTTGTTGCTCTTGTTGCCCCTTTTCCTCGTTTCCCCTTCGATCCGGATTTATTAATTCTTACATTTTCTGTGGGAAAATCGCTGATCTGATTCTACGCAATTTATTATTTTTCGTAATTCTCGCTAATTGAATAGAACGTTTATTCATTGATTCGACATGCAATCTAACTCCATTTCTCTTAATGTATCAATAGTTACGCTAATATTAAACGAAAACCAAGATTTTAAAATACATATGAAATTTCAAACGAATTGATACAAATTTATTTATATTTTATTTTTTTTAAATTGCTTAATATTAAATTATAGAAAATAAAGAAAAAAAAATTGAAAAATATTTCTGTAAAAATGATGAAAACTCTCGGACGTGGACTTTGTTTGAGATTGAAATTGTATTTTTATGATCATTAAAATATTGTCCTTTATAAAACCCAGACGCGGATCGGGCGCCACCGTCGAATTGCGAGAAACTGAATTTATAGCGAGATCCTCTTGTCCGAAGTCGACCGATGTGATGGGAATATTAGATAGGGTCTTGATTGATCTTTATAGACGATTAAATAATTACTATGTCCGTGGGGGCCCATAAAAAAACGCGCATAAAATCCTTGTCGCAATGTTTATTATTTTTTTTTCCTCAATTTTTATGTCCGACGATGAATTCTGATATGGTGACAATAACGTGAGGTCGTCATAAAAGTTACCGCCTCCATAAATCAGTTTTTTTTTTTAATCTGGAGCTGGAGGAAATGCCTTCACCGTTTGACCGAGGTATCAATTTCAGAATTTCCTTTCAGGTAAAAGAAAAGGAAACCAGTAAAGACTGACGATTATGACGCGGTCGCTTATTTATCGGCCTTTTATCGTCCTCCGATCCCTATCGCTCTTTCCGCTCGTCGTCGCTATTGCCGATGTCTTCTAGCTTGAAGAAGGTGCTTTTAATAAGGCATAAAGTGGGTGGATTTATTGGCTGTCCCGAATGCGAGATGTACAAATTAATACACCTCAGGACCCGTCCCGTAAATCACGACCAATTTTATTTTACATCCCGAAACAAAAACAACAACGACAACGACAAGAAAAGCACAAATCATCTCTGCATTAAGATTTGGCATTGCATTGCTGTACGAATCGAAGTTTGTTGGGAGTTTGTTTTAAACGGGATTTTAGAGGTATATTGGAATTGCGGGCTGATCCCGCGGAGCGGATGTTTAGTTTATGATAATCTGCGTTAAATGCATTCGCTGTATACGCTTATATCCAGCGGACGTAATAGGGAGGAAAGGATTGGAAAAGTTTTTTCGAGAGCCGAAGGAGAAAAGAGAACGAGCGAAGAAGTGGAAGGCGATGGGGAGTTATGCGATTGCTGGGTACAAGGCTCGGATGGTATAAGGTAAGGTTGGGCGAGGGATACATTGAAATTGTGTGTGTGTGTGTGTGTGTGTGTAAGAAAGAGAGAGAAAGACGAAGATGGTATTGAAGATGGAATGAATGAGAGAGAGTGAGTGAGTGAGAGTGCGTTTCAGTGGTGTGTGTGTGTGAGTTGTGGAAGAGAGACTCACGACTATCTCCTAACATGTTTTAGGAGTAACACCGTAGTAACAGCCTGAATGGATCAAGTCTGCTTTATGCAGACATGCCCATACCGTGTCCCAATACCTCAATCAGTTACCCACCTGATGTACTTTACCATTACTGCGCATTTATGCAAATTATGTCAATATTGCTGCCAACTTTGCGTTTGGGCACAAAACACACTGCACCACCACACAGCTCACACACACACACACACATTTCAAACAAACGCTCTCTCTGTCTCTTTGGTTTTCGGTTTGCATATGCAGCAACATAAAGGCCCTTTGATTTAGTTGAAAATTTAATTAAACTAAAACGCCGCCATCACAATGAATTTATAATGCAAACAGATTGCCACTCACTATTGCCGCTACCCATGAATTCTGCACACTTTGCAAAACAACATCTCTTTATTAATTCCGATGCACGAGGAGGCAAAGGCGGCCGTGCGACGCCAAACGTACCACAACACCTCCTCTTCCTCCTCCAAGCCCCCCAAAACCCACGTCCTCCGCATTCAATTTTTAATCCGATTTCCACAATCAGCTTACTACGCCCGAACTAATTCCCAATTGCGAGAATCGACCGACACTTTCATCAATTCTCTATCACTCAATTTTGCTGCATTAAATCCAAAACTATATGGCAGTTTTGTAGTTGTTTCCAATTTTCTATAATAAATTGAATAAATCTATTTTTTATACTTAAGATAATTTAAAGAATGAATTCGAAAATGTAGTTTTTATTAACATTTTATTGTAAAACACATAATCATATAGGGTACTAATGGCCAAGTTTTAGAAATATTTAATTTTACTATTTAAAAAAAAATTATTACTCGATAACCGCTGATACTAATTACCATTTTGAAAATTTAAATCACGTAAATTTAATACGTAATTTATTATCAATATTTGTTTATTTATTTTTTATGTATTTACATAATCTTTGCTTTTAGTAAATGAGCTTAAATGTAATTAAAATGTAGAGGAATGAAATGAATTGATTATAAGCATTTTATAACTAAGTATGTTAATTATGTATTAATTTTGTGTATCGACTGGTGGAATGCATCGATTTAATGAAACACTACCTCATCTGCAGGCAAGAAACGAATTGACTTAAGTCGTTAATAAGAAAGTATGTTAATTATATAATTAAAATGATGTTATATATTTTCATGGTTGCCATTAATTCGTCTCGGGTCGTTTAAATAAATTGATTTCAGTCAGTTCGAATGGGGTCTAATTAAGGCGGATTATTCATCTCGCGATAACTTGAGAGAATTGAGCGGGCACGAAAGAGAGAAGGAGAAGAATCTGACGGTTTTTCTTGTGACCAGTAAAGATTAATTCAATTGCGTTTATTGCAAAAGCAATTAGTTGTGTTTGCAGTGGTCGTCGTTGCTGCTGCTGATGCTGTTGTTGTTATTGTCGGTTTTTCTCCGTTAATATTTCTTTTTCCAGGCTGCCGGAGGTTCGCTTTTTCCGATGCGGTCGTACGCCGTCCGATTTACATATTTGATCGTTTGATGGATGGATGGACGGACTTTATGTCTGGCTGCGTCTGGATTTCATTAAGAGCGGAGAGAGTGGCCTAATGGGTGGTTTCTCGATGGAAAAAGCGAATGCGTTCCGTGCGTGCGTGCGTCGGGCAAAGGTAAAGACCCAGGCCAGAACAGATGCTGTGGTGCAAAAGAGGAGAAGGAGATGGTTTACAATCATTTCTTCTGAAAGACTGAGCGAGAGAAGAAGACGGTCGTCGTCGTCGTCGTCGTAATTAAGGATTCAGTTTTTGCGACAATTGAGATGAATTTAAAGCCGGCCCCAAATGAGCAATATCTATTCCCCGTGCGACGTCCATGCAGCCCCGATGTGCATGCAACTCGCATCAATCATCAAAAGGACTTCTTCTGCTTCTGCTGCTGCTTTAACTTCTTGGACTTGCTTGGACTCTGCGCCGCCGGAAAACAAGACTTATGTCGAATTATAATTTATATATTTGGTATTATGCGATGGATTGGATCGGAAAAACTTGGAGGAGAAGAAAGAAATAAGAAGGAGGACGTTCGAAGAAAGAGCGGCCCGCGTCCGGCACGTCAAAGGACATTATAAATATTGAATCATAGTTGATTGTCGCCTGCCACCCACGAAGATACCGAATCGAATTCTTCTCTCATTTCTTCTTCTCTGGTCCCATCATCCCCTGACTCATTTTCATCTCTTCCAACTCTCTTCCACCAGAGAACGAGAGCCGCGTGATCTCACCACCACTACTACCTACTATTCTGCACTACTCTACAACTACTTCTCGACCATTTTTTTTTTCTTCTTCTCTTCTCTTGGTTCTTCGTCGTGCTCTTGCAGACTTGTAAGACCTATCCACATTTCGCATGCGGCCAGCTCGTCAATCCTCCGTAATCGGTCGTCACCATCTCGGACATGACCACCGTCAGATACATGACTGCTAAATGACTGACATCCAGCAAGCATTTACATAAATTACTAATATTATCATCCGCTTGTAAACTCCAACTCCGACTCTCTTTTCCGCCACGACCACCACTTTCCCAACAGCACAACCAAAACGGTAATTCACACCATAGATTCAAAACTGTAAAATCCATAAACTAAAACATTATAAAACAATTAATTTATCATTATCATGAAATTTGAATATATTTGCTTGTTGGAGTATTGAAAAATAATTTAGATTTTGGATGAAACTCTTTGTTTTGATTTTTTTTTTGTGTCCGATGAACGAAACCGAAATGAAGAGTGCTACCGAAACAGTTGCTTCTGCCAATACCTTTTGCAGTTTTCTTTTGTTTCTCGTTGTTGTCCGCAGCGTTTACAGTTATCCTCCGTTTGTGCTCGTCGTTCCATTCATGCATTCATTTCGTATTCGAATCTTCGTCCGCCGCGTGCTCATATTTCCACAACAGTTCTCGAGCGCGATTGACGCGCGTCCTAGACATCAGGACCTTGAACCCCCTTCAGCCGCTCCCAGCTCACCCGTACGTGACAATATGCAAAAACGCCGCCCCGAGAATATAGCATATAGCGATGTCCGGGTTTGAAGACGTCGAAATACCAGACATTCCCCGATAAACGCACCAGACACGGCACGCACGAAGACAATAGGGGGCTTCTTCTTTCTGCTGGTTGTTCATCAGCTTCAGTTTCAATATCTCGTCGACTCTCACGACTTTTATTTATACTCACTCTTCTCATCCCTTTTTCTTTTTTCTTTTTGTCCTTTACATGTAATCCACGTAGGGTCGTGTCCCTCTCCGCTCTTCGCCGCCCCGCGTCGCGAGCTCCGGGGGTGAAGAAATGAGACTTGGACTGTTTACTTTACGACATTAAATTTTTCATGTCGTATAGGGCTATAGATCAGGAGGGCCGGCGCTCCTGCAGATGCGGAGGTGGGGAGGCGGTCGGCTTCGGATAATTCATGTCACTTAACAACATCGACGGGGCTTTGCTCTGGCAGTTTTATTGGAGCACCAAATTGGATCGCAGCGGAACGTGTCGCATCTACTCTCTTCCTGCAGCATCCGCCGCTGCCGCCGCCGATGCCGCCCTCCGCAACCTCCTACACCCTGCGTCCTCCCTCATTTCGGCCGTATCTCGCGGAATTAACACCGTCCCATTGATCACCTCCTCCTCCTCCTCCTCGTACTCCTCCACCAATCCCCCACGAAACTAATAATCCACTAATTTGTACTGTATCGGCTAATAGAAATTGTCAATCCAGTTTAAATCTGTGGGTCCCTCCGAAGAGTACGGTCCCCGGGATCAAGGTTCAATCGAGTATGGGCTTACGGAAGGACAAATGAAGAGAAAACAGCGCGCCGCCATTGATCCTTGCCGACCTAAACACACACACACACACACACAAACACATCCATACAGATACATACGAAACCAACACCAATACACATCCAACTCTATTATCACTAAAAATACTCAGATGCTCAATGGCCAGGCTACACCCCCCAATTGCCCTACATTTCTTCGGCATTCTCACTCAGACAGCATCCACACAATTCACTTTGTTTTATTCCCACCCTGCACAAACACATTATACTGTACCCTTTTTCCTGCTCACATCCAAATCACTCTTACCTAACCATCCTTCCTACAACACGATCAAAATGAAAAGTACTCAAAAAAATCTTAAAATTTTACAAATTACTTCTTAATTAGTTTATTTCTTAAATTATATCACAATCCATTACAGTTTTAATTTGCCCATGACTGACTTATTTAATTGAAGCCTTTTTCGTAATCAAAATTAACATAATTAATTATATTGTTAATTTTCTTCGTAGAAATTAAATTATTTCTTCAATTAAATTAGTTAATTGATGCCTTTTTATTAGCAATATTAACAAAATCGTGATGAATATTTTTGAAATTTCTTCGTTTATTTTGTAATGACTCAATTAGATAATTCAAGTTATTTTCGTAAAAATTAGTTTCTACTTGATAGTTTTTATTTTGTGTTATTATTATAATATTTTGGTAATTATTTTAAAAATAAAAATTAATGAGTCTTTATCGTTCCGTGGGGATATTTTCGTTTTAGATTTTGCTTTCTGCCGTTCGTTTTCGCATTCCTGTTGTCCGTGTGATTTGTGTATTTTGTGCCCCACTAATGAACCAAGAACAACAACAGCAACAACCATCGTTGGCGTGTCCTCCTTTTCTGCTTTTCTCTCTCACTCAATTCTTCCTTTCTTTCTCGTTTTTTGCTTCGTTTTCATCGATGGCCGCTGCGGGTTTCGTGAGAGATATATAAAGAAGATATGATATTTTTTGGGGTCCGTAATGCACTTTATGTTGACGTTTCGCGGATGTATGGATGGAGGCTCGCGCATGCAAAACATCTCCGAAGCAAAATATATATAGATATAGAAGGATGAAAGAAAGAAAGGATAGATGGATGGATGGAAGGTTGCCGGATGGATGGATGGATCGATGGATGAACGCAAAGCGCAAAGAGGATGAAATTGATGAAACGGACGATTGTTTTGTTGCTGTTGGAGTTGGTGCTCTTCGGTCGATGTTGTTGTTGCTGCTGTTGTTCTCGTCCTCCTTCGTCTCTTCGCGCTGTATTTATGTGGATCAGATATGTATTGGTCCCGGTTTGAAGAAAGAAGAAAGAGGACGAGAAGAAGGACCAAATGTGTGTGTGTGTATGCGTACATTCGTGTGGTCGAAGTTTGGTGGATCATTAAAAAAGAAGCGCAAAAAGGCGCACGGAATGAAGAAAGAGGACGGAGAAAAGAGGATCCCCTGGATTTAGCGCTGATATCGCAATAAATCCTATTAAAAGTGATTCAGAATCTGAGAGTGATTTAAAATAATTCGAAAACTGGAAGAACTGTGAATGTGATAGCAGCATGTGACAGCTGCAGTGACGGCCACGCTCAGACACACAAATCTCCCGACCTCATTGTTTCCCAGTTTAAAACAACACAGATTTTGACAGATTTACGAGTTACGAGGCCGTGCAGAAGAGAGCGCCTCGTTCTACTCACTCTTCCTCATCCACACAATCTCTATATTCCTCTCGCTCTCTCTCTCTTTACATCGCAGCAGCAACAGCAGAATCCAAGAACGGAATGGAACGCACCACAACCCTCCTCGTCCTCCCGAAAACCGTCCACCATCATCATCATCAGCAGCAGCAGCAAAACCATTATTTTTACTATTTACTATATATTTCCCTTCGAAAATACCTCCAATTAATTGTTTATGCTGCACCCGCCTTCCGCCACGTTCCCGGCATAAATCAAAAGGCTCGAAACAACAATGCGCGGCTTTTACTGCCTTCCTTCCATTCTCCCCCAAGAACAAACAAATATTATATCGCCTTTATACACAACACACAAGCAGTTATATATTCTATGTACGAGCGACGTAAACCGAACTCCACAAATAGACACTATGGCAATCAAAAATTGTCTAAAATTAGCGCACCACCAGTCGTTCCTAAGTTCGATTCTTCCAGTCTGAATTTCAATCACGAATTCACAAATTCAAACACATTCAGTTTTCTGACAAAAATCATAAAATCAGTTTTTTTATAGATAAAATTTTTATAGACAAAAATACTTGAAAATTTTTAAATAATTTTTAAAGTAAACTTTTGATAGTTCAATAAATTTAAAAAAAAAAATCATTAATCTTTAAAATAAACTTTAAAACTTATTAATTCTAAAATGTTTTATCTACAATTGCGTGTTTTCAACAATATTCTAGAAATAAGTCAAAATTTCGATTTGTGTTTTAAAAAATGTAAAATTTTTAAATAATATATAAAGAATTCGTTATTTGGAAATGGAATGTTGTGCACGTACGTAGCTGAGCATAATTTATAAATATTTTTGGGTTCGAGTTTATAATAAAACATTTGATTGCCAAATGAAATGTCGAAATCCTGAAAATCTTACGTATGTAGTAATTCTCTTCTTATTTTTTGTTTTGTTTACTCAACTCGTTCGGATGCCAATGGAATATATAAATATTTAAAAGCGCCTATAATTATATTATATATATATTTTATTTTTTTTGATATTCAGTATTTCTGTGACTATAAATACTTGTTGTAATTTAAACATTTTAAAATATTTTTTTTTAATTCTATAGATTTAAGCGAATTATAATTATGTAAATTTTATGAAAAATGCAGAAGCTATTTGTTGTGATTGATTCCTCGAATATTGAGATATTGATTGATTCAATCCGTCGGGCGATTTAAATGACGATCTGATGAGGGGCTGAGGATGGTTTGGAACAAAAAAAATATGAGGATGAAGATAGAGTAGAGAAGAGAGAGAGAGAGAAAGGTATCTGTCCGATGGCAATAAATATGTTGAAGGATCGGAGGCCAGGACTAATTAGTGTAAATTAGAGTCCGCATAATATTTTGATGGGCGACGGACGTCGGAAAATAAATACGTTATGGGTCCGGAGAGCTTCGGGTCCCCCAATAAATTCGTATTTTATGGGGCCCCCCGACAATGGGGGGAAGCGAAAAAAGTGGAGCGCGCGGCTCGTTGGGGGGCGGCGGCGGCGGCACGGTCCTCCTAGACGTCGCCACTGTTTTGGGCTAATAATTTGTGTCTGAACTGGAAAAAGAGATGGTCCGATGGTCAATGAATATAAAGGTATGAGAGAGAGAATGAGTCCCATGATGATGATGATGATGGTTCATGGTTCCGAAGAATGGACAAAGACGGGGCGGCAGCGGCGGCGGCGGTGCACCATTACAAAACTGAAAACAAAAGGAGAAAACAAAAGAGCAAAACAAAAAACAAAGGAAAGAACCGCACGCGAATGGCATTTTTGCAATTGCATTTTATCCCCGATGACATTTTTATTATTGCAAAACGGTTTTTCTTAACCCCGTCGCATGGGGCCGGGGCCCCCATTTAAATGCTTCAATCCGCCAAACGGGCAGCGCCAGTCCATAAACATCGAATTGTATAAATAAGTTATAAAATAACCCGACTTGATGGGGCCCACTGCGCTCTTTAATTACACCAACCGTGGAATTATTATTGCCTCCGATTCCCGGAGAAAACCCCGATTCCCGCGATCCGAATTTCACTTGTTTCCGCTCCACCATTAAAACTGCAACAAGAACAAAAACAAAAGCAACAACAAATAACAAAAACCGAAACAAAACCAAAACACTCCAGAACAAATGAAAGAGGACCAATTATTTATATTCCCATTTCTGCATCGTCCCATAAATAACCTACCGATAGGCATCTCAATATATATATATATATATACACCATCAAACACAACTTACTTTCACTTCTCTTCTTCTTCTTCTGCTTTTTTGACCGAAGGGAACCAAGTTTGGAAACAGCCCTCGGGGGCGCCCGAAATTCCTCCCTTCTCACATTTGATATTCCTCCCCGATAACAACAGTTCCTTAAGACATCTTAACACTTCAGAAACACACAAAAACCACCTTCATCAATATTTAACTCCGGTGGTCTTCTCAGTAATTATTTTTATTATTTTATGCATATAACCACTTACAAACAATCCTTAATTTTTCAATAAAAACTGACAATCTATATTTAATATTCCAGTCATAAATTGACAGCTGTCATATCAAAATAACCTAACTTCTAAAGTATTATTTAATAGAAATTGATAGTTATTTCAAATATTAAGAAATTAAATGAAAATTTTAAAGAATATAAGAAGATTGCAAAGCGGCGGCGGCGTTTAATGGGCGTTTAATTAAAACGTTTTATGGGGCACAAATAGCGAATTATTACAATGTAAAACTTAATTAAAATTTTCCGTTTTTTTTTTTAATTGAGATTTACTTTGTAGATGACCGTCCTTCTTAATTAATTAATAAAACGCCCACGTTTCCGTCCAAACCGCCCCTCGGACAACGCTAATTGACAGCTGTCATAATGCTAACAACAAATTGTAGTTTGCAGATTAGTTTCGTTATTGATCGTCCCTGAATACTAAACTCTAACAATTATCTCCTACAAAAGAAAATGCCGACATTAAAACAATCTAATTTTATCTATCAAGTAGCAATGTGATAATTGACAGCTGTCACTAAAATATTATTTACAATTATAAAAAAAACTGCACACTGCATTTTGAAAATATTTCTACTACATCTATTTTATTGGAAAATGTGAAGCGGTAAATAGGTTCATAATATTTTTATGAAACGAATGAATGAAGCAAAAAAAATAGGAAGATATATCTTGAAGGCTATTTAATCTAATGAGAAATCCATTTTTTCACACATAAATCTCCGTCGAACGAGTGAGAAAATTCCTCATCGTAAAGCTTATATAATTAAGTAAAGTTAATGGAAAGACTACATTCCGACTCGACTGGATCTTCCGGAAGCGCCGCAAAAGAATCGTCCACAAAAAAAAAATAAACGAATAAGAAAAAAAGAAGTCAAAAAGCCGACGAATCAAAACGCGATTTTTGCGTGATTTATCGCTTGCCATCCCTTATCTAAATCCGTTCATCCCTTTTGTTCTTCCCATCTCTTCCTGCATGTATTTTTTTCTTGTTAATACATCCTCGTGTGTTTCGCTTTGTTTTGCTCCTCTTCTGGTTATTGTCGTCGTCGTAGTCGTTGGGTTATCTGCGCGTAACGATCCATTAGAATAATCCTCGTAATAAACATAATAGAGAGATGCAGATAAGATCGCCCTTCTGCACTATCCACTGTGTGTTTGCATGCGCGCTATCGACGCTGTCTTTACTCGTGTTTACACTTTGGATAAATGCATTTTCCGAATTGCATAAACACGCGTCCCCCCCCAGATCACCGTTAAATTGTTATGTAATTTCATATACGGCGGAGGGTGGCGATCTTTTGATTAATGGATGATACGCGCTCGCTTTTGCTATCGTTTATCATCATTAAACTCTTTTCTGTTGCAAATGAGTGATTATCGGGATGCACGAGGAAATACACAGCACAAAACAGAGCAGAGCAGAAGAGAAGAGTAAATAAAGGATGCAGTCCTATTGGCATTAATGTAGATTCGCGCGATCGATAATAGTTTCCTTGTATACACAGCGAGATTAATCGGGATTAAACTGTTTACACGGTGCCGTTCAAGTGCATTATTGAAATCTAACCTTGCGAGTGAATAATGAAAGTCGCACATCATCCCTTTCCTTTTTTTTTCTCTTGTCTTTATACTAATCCCATGATTTGTTGCCTTCGAGATTTCCGAATTCTCACTGTGCGATAATACCATTTTTCATGATTACTTTAGCTTTGTTAAGTAAAGATTACATTAACTCATTTTTAACTGTCAGAAGCGAAACTATTTTGAATTATTACGTAGTAGCGAATATTGGTAACAAGAGTTACAGTTTTAACTAAAACAAAAATTTATAACATATGACGACCAATGACGTCTGAAAAAGGGTTGGGCGTATATAACCGCCGCTCGCCCGTAAAGGAAATAAAAATAATGAATCGGTTTTTTTTTGTTGATAAATAGTTAAAAACTGAGAGTTTATTGAGGATGAATTTAGTTTCCGCTGGATTAGAATGTATCCCGTCTATATTTAATAGGTCCAAATATAACAATGCGATGGCGGCATAATGAAAAGGCGGAAAGTCGTTGGGCCGTGACGACTGAAACTGGACCATATTTCATATTCGAAGCAAAGAAGAAGAGAGACCCAAATAATCTTTAGTTTAAGGATGAACGGAGGCGGTTTCGTCGATGTGTGAACTGTGTAATAGCATAAAATTAAACCTATAAAGTCGACTCATCGTCGAGCATTAATATTGTGTGGACGAATTATAATATTGTTCTCGCAAAGAAATAATGGTCAATAATTCCAGAAGCGTATAGAAAAGAAAAAAATAAGTGGAGGAGTGCAACAAAGAAGACTCATTTCCTTTTGTTTGATTCGTGACTCGGCACGAATTTTTCACACGTTACGTTAGGTCATGTTCAAATGAACCACAAAATTGTGTTTTTTTCTTCTTCTTGTATCTTCTGCTAGTTCTTTCAAGAAGGTTTAAGTTTGTCCAAACAAACGTACCGTGCGTGTGGCATTCGTTGATGAGCTCATATATTTTTTTCTTAATCTATTTTATAAATTGCGCGGTATTTTTACGCATTCTAATATGTTCTGGGAAAGTGATTGCAGATGGCCTCAACTGCGATGAAGAAGTGGCTGCTATACTGATAAATGGAGGTTGTTGATGATGATGTTGATGGGGCGGTGGTAAGAGAGATGCGAATGGTTATGGGTAGTATATGGATGGATGGACAGGATGGTGGGTCTTGCGTCGCGGCCTCCGCTTCCTGGAAGGTAGTTGGCAACGATTTCTTGTGAAAACGGGTGCAATCAACTCGCTCGGCCAACATTACAAGTGTATATTAGTATTGTGCATCGGCCGTGGCCAGTCATTCATAACAACATCCCAGCAGCAGCAGCAGCAACAGCAATGACTCCTCGATAATTATTATATTGCGAATTGCGTGTGTGCAATGTCTGTGTGTCACTGAAGAGTGCCGACCATAAGATGAACCACGAGAGAAGAGGACGAAGACGAAGACGGACAGTTAGACAATTTATACCGTTTCATATGTGCCTCTCTGATTCTGCTTCTCCATCCTTCTCCTTTCTTTCGTTCATTCTTTTTTTTTGTCCTGTTCATTTATTTTCCAATGAAAAAATCAAACTGTTCGCGATTCTGCGGCTGCGGACGCGACCGGAATTTATCGGTTTTATACGTTATAACATTTCATACATGCACAGAATAACTCTTCCATAAAGCCATATTGCACATACGAAGAACATCCATCATCTTCAATCAATTTCAATCGTACAAATTATTGAATTCCGAAACATCTTCACAACATTATGTTAAAACGAAATTTTTAACATTCTCCTAATTTTCAACAAATTTCATATTAATGCTGTTATTAAAATTAAAATCGATTCATTCACAATCCTCCTGCAAATGTTTACATTTAATTTGACAGTACAACTTATTTGACAGTCTGTATTCAAATGTCAAATTGACAGTTCAAATTTATTTGTATTGAAATGTCAAATTTGACAATTTATATTTTGGTTATAAGGTAAATAAATTATTGCTTGTCATAGTTAATGAAATGTACGTCAGTTTTGCTGCGCTGTCCACTTTGATAAATCGCGTCGAAATCAATTACGTCAGATTTCGTGTGCGGACAATCATCGAGTCGATTATGCCCTTTTTGTATGATGGAGTGGGTGAGAGAGAGAGAGTGCGCATCAATCAAAATAAATAAATGAGTGGCACGCTTTGACACCTCGAGTCCATAACTCCAGGGTCCTTGTACAATAATAATCACTTGTTAAACTCCCTCGTAGCTCTCTCGCCAATCCATCCATCCATCCATCCACTGCTCATAATACCCTCAGGTTCGTTCCAGTTTTTTTCCTCTCTTCATCCACGACGTATTTTCGTCCCTCCTGGGACAACACCCCCTAATATCATAATAGAACAATTGCCGATTCAATTTGGATTACTCCCGCTCTATCTGCACTATCCATATTTGCTCTTGCGCCACCCCATCAATACTCTCTATACAATACTTTTTTTTTGTTGGCTCCATCTCTGCGCGTGTTGTACAAGGCGATTATTTGACGCCTCGCGTATGTGGGAAGGTCTCCCTTGTATGTATTAATGAAATATGGTTTTCCTCGCCCCTTCCGGAATCGCAGGGGGGCAAGACCGAAATTAAATACTTTAACTTTCCAATATCCCGGCCGACGATACGCTTTTAAGTGTTTTAAACTCGCCTTTATTGCGTAATGTCGCCTCTCTCCCTTCCCCACCCATCACACCATGATGAATAAACTGCGTTCTCTATTAATCAATTCATGCTATACACCCTTGGCATGAATACACCTTATCCCTTAATCGAATTTCATTTGTTACTTTTTATCACCCAATACAACGACTGTTGAATATAAATAATAAGTAAATATTAGTGAAAATCAATTCATTCATTCATACTGGCCCCATCAAAATATAATATAATGTATGTAGACGCAAATATTTAAAGCCTTATATTTAATTTTTGCAAATGCATAGTTGAGCAACCAAATTAAAGTAAAATGTTCACTCACGTAATCCACTGTCAAACTTTCAGAAACTGTTTTTTAAGTTTCGAAAAAGCAGTGTCTTTAATAAAATATTCAGAGCTTTATACAACTGCCAAAAAAATGTAAATATAATAAAATTATATTTTTCATTTAATTTTTTTTTTAATTCATTATAAATTTATTAAATTTGTAAATATTTACAGGAAATTTTATTAAATTTTGTATTGCTTTGATTCATAAATTATATTCGGATTTGATTCTATTGTAGTAAAATTTGGCTTGATTCGAGGATGGATGTGTGTGTCGGAAGATGTATAGACAACAAGAGTCCTTTAAGTACGCCGCTGATTGATTTCCATTTGTAAGAATTTGAATGAATCCTGGTTTCTGAACTGTCCCGCGTTTTATTTTGCATTCGTCCAGTGGAGACCGTGAGAAGATAAAGAGATTTCAATGTGATTTTAATTGGGTAAAAAGTTGTGTAGGTCCCCTTTGTTACCATTAAAACTTGAGGTTCTGTGGGTCCACGTACATTCGATGGTAAATTATTACTAATCGTTGGGAGAAGAGGATGAGGTTGAAGACGATGGGTTAATTGTGTACGGAGAGATGGAAAATAGCTTTGCGTGTTTATTTTGTCTGCGGAAGAAGTTTAGTGGAAAACGTAAATAGATTTTTATAAATGGGGAAAAACGAGGAGGGAAGGAATGGCATCAGCATCAGCAGCAGCAGCAGAAGCGTTTGTTAAATAAAAGGTGGGCAAAAGTAAAAACGAGACTGCTGCGTGCGTATCCCTCCGCAGATGAAGACGTTTAGAGGCCGATTTCAGGAATTCCAGACGTTTTACGATAATGCTTCTGGAGAAGCTGAAGAAGACAAAAAAAAAATAGAGAAACAATATGTATGTGTAAGCGCGGGATGATGGGTCGGAGCGATGTTTAGAAATGGTGGAAAGGAAGAGGAGTTCTTTCTCTTTATTTTCTCTTTATATCCCAAATGGAAATCCAATTACCGTGGAGGCATCTCTGTCGGAGCCGGAATTGAATTTCATTATACACACACACATTCAGCCACAATATTAAATATAATTTCTTCGTGTGAATCGATTTCGCTCTACGTGTGCTGCTGCCTATTTTAATCATCGTCCCGGTATTGGTTTCCAGCAGTCGCAGCAGTCGAAGATGAATAAGAAGAAGGTGGCGGTATAATGCACCTTGTATCCGGTCTTCTTTTTCTTCTTGCACTTCTCATTCTTCATCTTCATCTCCTTCTTCATCTCATTTCCTCTTCGTCTTCTCGTTTCACTGTTATGATGACTTGAGATGTTTCCATGCCAAAAGGGATCTCGCTTCAGGCTCGATTAAGCACACCTTAATATGGCAATAATCGGCCCCGGCCGTCACAATAACACACCGCACGGTCCTCATCCGTCTCTGTCTCTCTTCCATATTCTTCCTCAACACACACACACACATTTCAAATTAATTTTTACTCTCCATTTTGCGAAACGAGAAGCGAATCACTTCTCATTCCGCTAACGAACTCCCATTAAATCCTCCGGGAAACAGTTTACCTTCAACATCAACTGCAGAAGCAACAACAACAACAACAAAAAAGAAACTAGTTTACTAATCCAGCAGACTCGAAACATTCCTGCAATTGTAATTACTCTCAAACATAAAATAATAACAATAAATGACGACCTAATGAAATTGTTCTCTTTTTTCTTTCTAGCAATTATTCGATTATAATTTAAAAGGAATGCTAATGGAAATTCATTTGAAATCTTCAATTTAAATTTAAAAATCTAATTTAAGTAAATATTAAATAATAATATACATTAAAAAAAAATTATATTAATAAATTCCGAAAGATATTTACTTGAAAAATATAATATTCTAAATTAAATATACAAAAAAAAATAAATAATTAATTATAAATAAAATTCAAGTCTCTATGCTTCACTTAATTGAAACTTCATTATAGAGATTACAAAATGATTCATAAAACAATTAGTAATAGCATAAAATCGATGAAAGCGTTAAAATTTCACCAAATCATCAATTTTAAATTTGGCGCATTTTTTTTGTATAAGTTTGGCAAGTTTCAAATTATTACATTTTGAATGTAGTAACATAATGATTGTAAGTGCGGTGTTGGTGGATTGTTCTGTAATGGGAACAAAGACTGAACGGAGAGAAAAAATGATGATCCAATTTGTCGTAGCGTAAATAAATGATGGGGATCGAAGGGTGGGCATGTCGAGCCACTTGACTGGCCTGGAGAGTCCCGAAAAATCAGGGAAATAATGAAAGTAATCGCTTTATTGGCGCTGAATAATTGATTGCTCCTCGATTTACTTTACTTTCCGGCTTCAGACTTACTCTCTCTCTTTCATTCTTGTCCCTCTTGTTTTATCTTTCTCTCTTTCTCTATTCATAGCCATCAACGGATGGCCAATTTATACGATATTCTTTTTGGGGATGGATTAATAAAAGCTGGAACAAAAAAAAAGAAAGACCAAGAGAGAAACGAAAGGACCCTCTGTAAGTAGTGAATCACAAGTAGCGAATCTGTTTATCAGATTGAATCCCGAAGCTGAAGAGTGAGAGAGATAGTGCTAGGAAGAGAGTGCATTATAGATGAACAGGTACTTGAGACTTAGTCCATCCAGTCCGATGCAGTCCTTTGTGTCCATCCGTACGTCCACCAACCCTCCCTGCCGCCTCTCCTTCAATACACACGACGACTATTTCTATTGCTATATTGCTATGCTCCTCTCTCTATACACGCTACATACTACATACATACACTCAACTCCGATCCACTCGACGCATCCAAAAAGGGTCCGGTCATCGAGTGAGTGAGATAGAGATAGGATAGCCAGAGCGCACAATGGGTGAGCCCGTGAAAAATCTGTCATCTATAAATTGTCATGCTTTAAACGACACGCACTCCAAACAGATGGTCCGAATTCCACTTTATTTTATTCATATTCAATACTTCAACAATCTACCCTCCGCACTGAAGCCGAAGGGCGATCCGACTTTCACGCATATTAAATTCGCATTTTCGACTGCACTAATATCACAATCGTACTCCAAATACAAAGAATATTTACAGAATTATTACTAAATCAATGTAGACGTGAAAACTACAATTCGATAATAATTTTGAAAAAATACACGAAACGATCAAAATCTTAATGAAAATATAAATTAAAAGATGCTGTCAGCCGCAGATTTTAAGGCATTTGCATTTATATTTCAGTTATATTTGGTGAATTCACTCATGGTTCATACCAAATGGATGAAGGTGTTTGAGAGAGAGATTGATTTGAGTGTGTTTGTTTTGTGTAGTGGATTCTGGGGGGAAATTTCTATAGTTCATTATTATATGATGGCGCGTAATATTGGAGCCCGCGGTGTTGTTTAGTGATGAAAGCGGAGGCGGCGGCGGCGGCGGCGGCAAGCCAGGCGTGAAGCTATTACACAACTTTAATGAGGCCGCCCGCTAATCTCACCTCCTTCAGCCTCCAACCCACATCCTTCTACAACTTCACCTCCCATCCCATCTAAAGACTAAGATTTCTGCTCTTCGCCGCCCCCTCGCGCCTCTATCGATCCGATATCCATCATTTTTTGAGCAATGTATTATTGTTAATTATTATAGTTACTTAAATAGTTCTAGTTTCACTTCTAAATAAGCATTGTAATTATGTAATTACATAACATCACTTTATTTTATTTATAAATAAATACCAATTGTTTTACATAATACCAACTTGTGCTTAACCAGAAATAAAACGTGAATGTCATAAAATTTCTTGTGATAAGCGAATAGGACTTAAGATGGCGCCACTTGAGTTATCTTCCAGATTTAATTCAAGCGCAATTTAGATGAGAAAAAGAATAAATATGTATTGTCGTCTTTGGTCTGTTTAACATAATACCAACTTTCGCTGGGATGGAAACAAAACACGTGTATTATGAGTAATAAAATGGACTTTCAATTCTCCCCCAAGTGAGAAGAGGAGCCCTTCTGCCGTTGTATTTATTCCACTTTCATTTTTTTTTCTTCGTCTTTCATTCTTTCTCGTCCGGATGTAATCCGATTATGTGCGAAATAATTCAACGGGGCCCAGTGAAAATATTGTCGTCCAGGAGAGGTGGATTTCTCCCCACACCAACCCCATAAAAAAAAAAACCGAGAAAAAGGGCATAACAAATCGCGCCCTTTCACGCACCGAGGACGGTCTTCCTTCCGAACATATTGATGGCTCGGCTCAAAGTGCCATTAGACCCGTGCACACAGTGCGCCTACGACGTCATTAATTAACGGTTAATTGAATTAATTGCACTCATTATTTCAGATTTCTCTGCGCTGCGAACCCAAAGAGACAAGGAGAACGGGCGAAGAGCGTGCGGCCAATATTGAAGGAAAATAACACACACACACACACACACCACGCTTATTGAAACAAACGACAAGCGGCGGGAAAATTGATTTTCTCCCCGATTTTTATTTCTTTTAATTTCCTGTAACATTCCACATTTTACTCTCCTCGCGCCGCCGTCGAGGCAGTTACCTCCGCTCCCAAAACCCCTTGCAGTAAATCGCAATACATCCCAGAATGGATTCATTATATCAAACACCTTTAATCCCGTTCCACCCCCGACAAGATATATATATACAGCGCCCCCTTCATTTTCATTTCGCAAACAAATTAAAAACGATTTCGACGTTTAATTAAAGTCGATTCCGTTCGGTTTGGCACTAAGAACTGTTGTATTTTAATTAAAAAAAAAAACCTCCTCCATCGACACACGGCAATCGCGTTACGCAACGCACGCAACCACATTATCATCAATTTTGACGTAGCTATGAAATAAAACAAACTAGGGAGAAAACAAAGTCGAAACGCTAATGTCGTGTTTGCGTTTAGTTGATTGAACTACTTATTACATCATTGATTAATGTACGACTTCACCTATTAATAATGCGCATCATGCGTTATATAAAATATACAATTCTTATAGTAAATTACATTTATTTACGTTGGTATATTAGTTGACAGTTCAGTTTCATGACGTGGCTTCGCAACTGATCACGTAATTTGAAATTCTTAGATTATTATAAATTTTAAATTATTAATTAGATAATTTTTGTGCATTATTCAATTTAGTTAATACAATTTAAGTAAATTTAATAATATTGTTTTTTTTTTGTACGTTGTTGAAATAATTGAATAATCATTGTTTGGTTACGTAACTATTGATTGTTTGTTATTATTGCTAAGGTTTTTATTGTTTGTTATTCTATTGGTTAGATTTTCGCATGACCGATTTCAGTCGAACCGTAATAACAAATAATAATTGTGATGATGTGGCAATATATGCATAACAGAAAAAAAAAATACGAAGCAAGTTCCTGTGATTCTCTATTCCAATTATGCAGTATTCATGTAGTGTTCATATATATTGAACGTACATGGAAACAAAACGTTATTCTCGTTATTTTGTACGAAGCGATTGCATTACACATTAATGCGGCCTCCCATTGAAATCGTCGATCCGTCACCAAATACATTTTCATAAACAATTGTCGAACCGCCTCTCCTGCCGCCGCCCCCTCGATTCATTATTGAAGCGGCCATCAAACATTCACGAGCCAAACCGAATTTTGACGTGCCTCCCCAGGAACACAATCCAATACCGTGTGCGCTTCGCAACCCATTCCCCCCATTTATCAATTATCCATTTTACAACATTTCATACTACAAGCGACGCTAATTTTAGACACACACAACATTATTTCATATGCATACGTGTACATACGATTCGATCAATCATTCAACAAGCTTTCGTTTCCAAGTCACCTTGACAACGAGCTTAAACAAACATCAATATAAGATCGTCAATAATTTAGTTGACACCTGTCAGCAATTTGTCTGTTCGGGTTTATTGCAGTTCAGTTTAACTGTGAGTTTTAAAAACTTGTGAATAACATTAGGAACGTGCGTTTATATGTTAAAATCCAATTGTTAAGTAACTGGTAAGTAATTGCGATTAAATAGAATTTTGATGTAAATTCGCTCGATGCGTTTTGTTTTTAGAGTAATTCGGTTGCATAATCGATGATTCAAGGAGTACGCTACAATTTCATTGATGCAAACCAATGGGAAGAGTGGATTCATCTGAATAATGCGGAACCGGTGGAGCTGCTGCGGTGAGCGTGAGTCAAGGGTTTTAATGGTATGTGAGTAATGTCCGAAACGGTCATCCATCCCCCTCTCAGTTAATGTAATTTACGTTTTCGGTGCGGAATCCGCACCGGGTGCGTTTTTATAAGATGAAATTGATAGGCCGGACGGCCCATTTAATATCGTCGAGTGGCAGGAGGAGGTCGCAGGATGCAGGTCTGCGGGGGTGGACGACCCTTATGAATTGTACAAGCTTACATATGTATAAATGCATGTATCGATGGCCATTGTGTACGCAATCAATTTCGACACTGCGCGACCCCTACTCGCCGCTCGCCTCTCCAGAGGATTCCGATGACCATTTTAAAGGACGCTCTCTGCCCTTCGCCCCCCCCCCCACACACATACATACGCTGCTGACCCCTGCATCGACGACGACGACGATCTCACCCTCAGCGAAACCATTTCGGCAAATATTACTTCCTTTGATATGCGAGATGGCCTCCCTTTCAATTCGCAAAATACTTCTTGTCCTGCTCCTCCTCCTCCTTCTGCAAATCCTATACATATTAGAACGATTCGAGTTTCCTGCTATTCGCAGAAGCCACCCCTAAGTCTGCAATATTAATAATAAATCGCGAAAAAGATTCGCCTGACCGGCAAACTAATTTATTGAGCACACAACAGAACAAAGAAAACCTTACGTAATACAAACAACTTCAACAGAAATCAAACGCAATCTCAACTAGGCTGTAATTTTTAATATTATCAAAATTCAACACTAAATTATTAGAAAATCGTATTAAGATTTTTACTCTTTTTTTTACTTTCAATTATTTTTTCACATGAATTAAAATGATTTCTCAATACCATTAGAGAATTAAGAGCTCACCAAAATGTCATTGCATAAAAGAAATAAATGTTTATTATTGAAATCTTGAAATTTATATTGGAAACAATCAATGTATCATTAAGTTGTTTTCGTATAAATCTTGATTATAAATATATTTGTATAAGGTTTAATAGTAAATTAGTTTAATCGACGAATGTAAATTTGCTGTAAACGAGTTTTAATATTTCCTAGCTGCGAATGCGAATAAAGTATCCGATTTTAGTGTTATTTCCATCGGAATCGTCGTGGATTCGTGGCGCAATGATTGTAATATTGGCAGAAACGATAAATTTACCAATTAACAAGGCCTCTCTTTCGCCGTGCAATTTTCTCGTTCGATAAATGGCGATCTGATCGATAATTTAATGAAAGAAAAAAAAAACAATAAAGAAAAAGACTTAAAGTAAACAGTTTAAATTGGAATCGCATATTATTGATATATTAAATTATTATGAAGGCAATTAAGGTTGCAAATTTACTGCGGCGAATGCAAAGTGCGTCCGACTGCAAAAAGCCACTTATTTATATTCACTTATGCGTAAACGTAAATGTTTATTTTCTTTTTATATTATTTTCGCGTTTTGCATATGCATATGTTATTCATAAATATATTTATGAACCTGCAGAGAGGAGGAAACGTCGATTGAAACTCGATGTTGCTTAATTGAAGTCGACTCTAACGATCGATATTTATCGACGCTTAACGACGGTAAACATCAATAATAATTATTATTAAATAAAATTGATTGCCTTCATTTAATTTTCCTATTCGTTTTATAAATAAACTCAAGAATGATAAATGTATGTGTGAAATGGAAGAAAGTTAACGATTATTCAAGCTATTATTAGACGTCCTTTATGCAATATGCACATTCGTCTCTTCAATTATTTTTTTCGTGCACGTTCAATCGCTTTTCTTTTTCCTTTTCTTTCGGTTCGACTCGATTTATTCGTGTATTGATAAATTTGGGTGGCGCAAAGTGAATTTCTGATCCGGGATCTCCATTAAATCGACATTTTGCGCGTTTAAAATGTATGAGCCGATCGATAATAAAACGTAATTTGACTCAAATACCTTACAAAAGTCTTAAAATAAAACAATTTATTTCATACGATTCTTATCGATGAACAAAAATTTACTTAAATTATTTATTAGCTCAAATTCCAATATTTCAACAATTTACAATAAAAATTAATTGAATTTTCAAAACATTCTTCGATTTTAATGTACATTATAATAATATTTACATTTTCAAAGCAATTTCAATGAAATTCAATTAGAAAATTGAAATTCACAAACAATATTTTTTTGTCTTCATTATTTCAGTTTTAATTTTCCAATCCATAAATTTATTTACTATGCGTTGTTTTTAAGAAATTATATAAAATAAATTGGAATTTTATAGAAAATTAGGGATCAAAATAAAATTTGAGAAATTATTTAGTCCCTTTAAGTATGTGATTCAGAAATTAAATTGAATATTTTTTAACATTTTGTGTAAATAATTTTTGCCATTCATAATTGTATTTACTATTCGCAGTTTTTATAAAAATTAAGAAATTCTCAAAATATTATGAACATTTTGAAGATTACGTTTTGTAATATTTTATGAAAAGTTATTAGAAAATTAATTTTCTCATTTCTAAATTTATAATTTCTATAAAAATAAGAATTTTTATAGAAAAATTATGAAAATGTATTAAAACTAAAACTTTAAATTTAAGAACGTTCTATATTTTTATGAACATTTTATGGAAAATATTTTTTTATAGAAATTATGTTTTATATTTTATTATTACATTGCGTTGTTTGTTTTTGTAAGAAAAGGGATCTAAATTTGATTTCCTTGAAGCAGAATGGCTTTCGGGCAAAAAGCAGGACGAGTATTGCAGTAAATTAGAGCCAATTAAGTTTCGCAGTAGAAACGGCGATGTATAATTCATGCCTCGGGATGAAAACTAAGATGGTTTCCGAAAAGTTTTCCATCCAGTTTTCCACCCGTTAAAGCAAAACACAGAGAAAAAGAACATAAAGAGGAAAGAATGGATCCGGGCATTAGCATTTTTTCCTCCTTTTCCTTTTCCAACTTGAAGGGGTGGGTTATGCTATGCTATTTTATAGGGAGCATTTGAACTGTGTAAATGTTTATTATCCGGCGTTATTAAAAACGGGGCCGCCGCGTCTCCAAATGGTACGTGACAGAATTTTCCCAACTGGATCGGGGGTGGCTTCGTCGCTCCAACCGAGATGAAACAAAAGACGTAACGTTTGTTTTATGCAAATTCCCCTCTTTCATATCGGAGATAATTAGTCGGAGGGACTAAAGAGAAAGAGAAAATAAAATTGTACTGAAATAAACTGCAAAAAAATAAATAATAATAAGAGGAAGAAAAGTTTCCGATGAATTTGAATAAATGTTTAATGCGAATTGGTCGAAGTTGGATCAATCCGTTTATTAGGATTAGGAGAGAAAACATGTCTGCTCTTCGTCTTCTGGTTAGAATGAGTGGAAGAGGTGAATTCAGACTGCATACTTGAGATTTCGAGATGCTGTATGCACGCATCTCGCAATGATCGACAATTAACCGCAGACAGGTGTTTGAATCGATAATGCGCGTACGTCTCCGACAAAGGAGCACTAACCAGAACAAATATAAGTTTTATAAAAAAATGAGAAAAACGACTTGAAAGAAGTAATAAAGAGGGAAAAAAAATAGAGGCGGTGGCGGCGGCGGCGACGACGCAGGATCTTTAATTGCGAATATCGGTAAGGCATTATTATGTGGCATTATCTAGAATTCCTCGCTCGTCCTTAAATGGTTTTATTAATACCAATTTAAGTGTACGATCGACATCATTTCAGTGGCTCTCGCATTCTGCGTGCGTTAAAAGAGGAGATCTTTCCTTTCAATATGCAAGGGAAACGGAGACGGTTGAAAATGGGGTTTTGGAAAAAAAGGAAGTAGAGTTATGGAATGAAATCGGGGAGGAGAAGTTGAAGAATAAATGAAGCGAAATTACAGAAAGAAAAAAAAGGAGGAGACGAGGGAAATGCGAAAAGGACAAGTGTCGTTCGGCTTATTTGGATGGGAGAGCGGGATCAACGTTTGCCTACTACGTTCTTCCGAGAATAATGAGAACTGACTTACTCCACTCTACTGGACTGTAGTGTGTGTGTGTATGCCTCCTGCTCTCCGATTTACAAATGAAGATTTTATATTTTTTATTCAGTTTTGGCAAGCGGCAGGCGACAATCGGAAATGGCGTGTAAACATTTCGGTTGTAAAAATTTCGGCTGAAGTTCGGAAGATAACGAATGCCTTTTGGAACGCAATCAAATTATTTATACGACTGACTTAAACTTAATGATGCTGTGTCCAAAAACAGAATGTTGTTGAACTTTATAATTCAATGCTTTTACACTTGAATCTCTTCAAAAATAAATCATTATAATCTTAATTTTAAATTGAAATTTATAAATTTAAGTCAATATCAAAATTAACATTTTACAAAGATTTCAAATGATTTATTATCAAGTTTAAAACGTGTTAAAATAAAAACAAATTTTTGATCATTAATTTAAAAAAAAAAAATTAATTTTTAGCATAATTCAATTATAGATTTTTGAGTTTTTATTAAAATTTCAGCAAGTTTTAAAACTAATTTTAAATAATTTATAAATTTATTAATAACATCAATATTTTAAAACTAAAGTAACGTGAATATATTAGTACCAACTTTGCTGTATGTAATTTGATATAGAACATTAATTTTGTTTTCTCTTTGAAAATGTATATTCTAAAATTAAAAATGTTGTTTTCTCAAGAATCAAGATTTATTTACAAAAAAATGTATAAGTTTATTTAAAGATATATTTTGTGTTGATTCCAATAAATTTTAAATATTTGAAAATAATGTTCGTACTTTTCGAGAATTTATAAATTTTTATTAAAAACAAATTTCGAAAGCAAATATTAACTATCTCAAATTAATTAATTTTTCTTAGAAATACTGAAAATAAAAAAGTACAATTGATATTTTGTAAACATATATTTGAGCAGTTTTTCATTACAAGATGTTTAAATCTCTTAAAAATAATACTATTAAAAGTATTTGGTTTAAAAAAAATCTTTTAGCTAAAAATACAACATTGAGTATGACATAGATCACCAGTTTAACAGGTAGCGTCAAAATTGATTTGTGTTGAAGACTGGTTTTGATGGATATTCAAGCATCGCTTATGTTTCCATAATCGAAGATTTACGATTTTCGCGGTAAAAGCCTTATGACATTAAGCGACTTAATTAGATCCATCATAGATGGAGGCGGGAAGAGGAAATAGGTCGTAACTCAAGTTAAGATGATTTTTTTCTCTGGTTCTTCACGAGCTGCTAAAAGGGTTAAACGATGCGCGCAAGTGTTCAATCATCGCGTGTCATAATAACACGTGTTCGACACACACACACCCACGCGCTAAATCCTCGAAGAAAAACACCTATATAGGTATGATCCAGTTGCGCGGAGACTTCTTCTCATTTTTTTTTAATTAGCCTACCTGATGATGATTATATAAGGCGATCGGGGCATGTGTTTACACTTTTTTCCTCTCCCCCGTACGGAAATAGAGACCCATTAGATGCCATCTAAGGGGTGACCCAAAATAATCTTACACTCTCATTCTCTCTCCGTTTCACTCGAGAAGTGTATAGTAGTAGTAGTAGTATGTTGTTTTATCCCTTTTTTCTTTCCTCTTCAACTTCTTCATCTGCCTTCACCGTCTCTCTCTCTCTCTCTGAATCCAGCTTCCAAATCTAAATTTATATTTATATACATACATTTCATTTGAAACAATCATCGGCGCCGATGATGTGAATGCTGAATGAGCGTTGCCATGCCTCATTAAAAATAAAAAGCAGATATATATATGTGTACATATACATATGTGTGTATATGCGTGGATGAGTAGAGACAGAGTTTTGAAGCTGCGGCGCGCCTCATCCTCCTCCTTCTTTCTTCCTTCCCTTCTATAAATAAGAAGCGCGCACAGTACCACCTATACAATATTATTTAGAGAAAATTTATAAGGCCAATAAAATTCCCCGGGTGCCTTATTTACTTTTACAACAGATATTTCAGGAACTCAACATTGAACAGAGATGATTTCCATCAATTTCACAATTGGAAATTCTACTGCTTTGATTGAATTATTTTCTTAAGAATATCAAGTCTTAAATTACTTGCATTTCAAAGATCAACATCCTACAGTTCCCAAAAATCTTATATAAAAATATAAACGAAATGCGTAAAAATCTCTGCAAAACGGTTTTCGAAATTTCACAAAAAAAGAATTGAAATATTGTTTAAAAAATGCATATGAAAAATTATGAGAGAAAATATCACTGTTGACAGGTGCATCCATTTGAAATAAGCTTAGTCTCTTGTGTAAATAATATGGCGGATATATTCGCCGCTCATTCATAAAACGTTAAAAAAATAAATACTAGAGATTTTAAGTAGTGTTTCAATAAATTGCTTTTTTTGCTAAAATGAAATTCTCTTGTCCTTTGTATAAATTAATTTGGTTTAGAATTTTTTTCTTAACTAAATGTCTGTGTGAGTAGTCATAGTCGTCTGCTGCTTAACGTGCAATGCGGAATATGCATGACAAATTCCCATGGAACAATTAACGTGTGTCGACGTCTCCGTTCCTTTTCTCGTCTCTCGGTGATTTTAATTTTAGTTATGCCATAAATCTCGTCCGGCTCTATTTTTATATCGGTGCACATAATGCGTGTTGTTGTTTCGGCACCCCACAATAGCTCTACATGCATATGCACAGCCGAATGGCAAAACAGGAAAACATAAAAATGAGTGGTCCAAAAAGCACCACTAAATTCTCCCAGTCTATTTTCTTCCTTTGTTTTCTATTTACATGTATTTATTTGTTGTTTTTTTTTTCGATTGTGGTATTGTTTTGGTATTAATGCATCCACCCTCTTTCTACAAAGTGTATTATGTAATTTGATCTCATTCTATTTATCTAGATTTGAATTTATTGTTCGGTTTTTGAAATATATGGAAGCTATTTTTGTAGCGGATAAAGTTAAACAATATCGTTTCCAAATTTACTCCACCACTTTCAGGAGGTGAATAAGGGACAATATTTGTAGACTATGTTGAAAAAAAAATAAAAGGGGGAACCTAAACAAATGTTAAGCAGAAAGAAAGAATGAGACCCCTTTTAATTTGTCACGAGAATTTATCAAATATGCATGAATCCATGCCATATACATATTCGTTATTTGCAAGGATTATAGAAGGAAGGAAGATGCAGCGGAGCATAGAAGAAACGACGCCAGAGGGCTGGAATCGTCATGGCCAACTGTCGACTGGTGTAGGGTTAACGAGTAACAATTGACGACAAGTCTATTTTCCCTCCTTTTCATTTCATTCCATATATAATATAATATTCCCCCAACATAATTTCCACTCAACATTAACCATATGATCACTTGCTTCTCCCTTCCTTTTCACGTGAGAAACACCCTCACACTCTTTCTCTCTGTATGATTTATGCCCATATTTATATCGTTTACGCTCTAAATGCACACCACTTTACACTCCCCGATCTGACACATCGACATCATTTTTCATTTTCTCCGAATCACAATGGGCTGCACAAATTTCATACAACAATTCAAAACCAAATCTCTCCACCCCTCTATAAACCTCTTCATAACGCTTATTCCTCTGCACACTTCAAATTGATTAATGCTACAATTCGCATGGGACGTTCTAATTCTTACAAATTTCAGTCATCAAATTTCAGAAAATATATTTTAACAATTTTGTTGGAGTTACGCCCTCTACAATATAGTTAAAAGACTAATATAAGCGTTGGAAATTGAAAGCGTAGGTTTCGAGGTTGGTATTCGCAAACTCACGTCAATTTGCGACACGTCAGCGCAAATAGCCCGCCTTTTTCAAATTTTATTTCGACCGATTTTATGATCCTGCTTTATTTCAGCATTTTATATATATTTTTTTCATCACACACACACACACTCTCCCTTGTTTATACGAGGGTTGTTTGAAAAAAAAAGTGTAATAAATATATGGCAAAGCGAGCTCGCAAAACAAACCGAAAGAAGAAAAAAATACCCGCATACAGAACACAAATAAAATGGCAATCTTATAAATATGTAATCCAACGTGCCATAAAGTGTTACAAAAATGCGTGCGCTTTATGCCTCTGTTATTTTTTTGTTTTTATTTCGTTTGTTTTGTTTTTCGTTTGTTTTCTGCTGCCCGATAATACACATACATCTGTATTGTGTGTGTGTGTGTGTGTAACAATAATTTATGTAGGCGGTTATTTTTATTGCGATTTTTTACGAGGCAGCAGCGTCCACCGTTAATATTTAAATGCTTTCCATACATAATTCCGTTAGCAGCTATTCGGAATAACATTTTTCTGTCACATTTACAAAATCGTTTTCCCATACGTCCGCATAAAATATGTATGCGCCGTATGCATTTGTTATTCCGATCGCATGCCGAACATTTATTTCGAAACGTACGCCCAAGTAATTCATAATAATAATAATAAT
This sequence comes from Nicrophorus investigator, assembly GCA_963457615.1. Taxonomy (NCBI): domain Eukaryota; kingdom Metazoa; phylum Arthropoda; class Insecta; order Coleoptera; family Silphidae; genus Nicrophorus; species Nicrophorus investigator. The sequence continues at coordinate 37,966,756 of OY735140.1, forward strand.
AATGATAATAATAATACAAAAAAAAAAGAATAAGAAGAGAAGAAGGCCGTTTGGCGTGATTGACTGTAATTCCACGACAAATGAAAGGAGAGAGTGTGTCTAATCAGCCGTTAAGCGTTTCCGGTTACCGGAAATGCAAACGCGCACGCAGCTCCATCTACATCCTAGAAGCTTTTGTGTTTGTGTGTGTGTATACTTTCGTTTTCATAAGCATGGCACCCTTATGTGTTTATACGCATTATATGACTGCGAGCAGTTATGGAGCATTTATGTAACTCCGTCCGAAGGGGAAAGACTATTTCCGATTCATCCGAAACACACACACAAAGATGTACAATGTTTAGGTCGTAATGTAAATTTTTTCCTTGTTTGCAGGACTGCTTCCGGTTTTCGGAAAAGAGGGATGACTTTCACTTCCGGTAAGTCCAATATGTGCTCGTTTCACCCCTCCCGCCTTTTTGCTTCTCCTGCAGCGGCACGCTCCGAATCACAATATTTTTCCTAGTCCGCCCCTTTGCTAATTTTTTTTTCTGCCCTCATATCATTTTCCTGCTAAGCAAACGGAACGTGCATCGCAAACTTTATTACGCTTTAGCTCTCTCTATTCTCGTTTATTCGCATTCTGCCCCCCTCTTCATGTTTACACAGAACATCAATCAATCGAATTGTCATCGTTTTGTACGCATTATGTTTACATTTTCATTATTTGACAAGTAACGTATATACAAGATGGGTACAAATTATTTGAACTAACTAATTTTTTGCAGTTGCTAATCATGTAAAAAATACATTTTATACACATTACTTTTACATTTTCTGTTTTTCTTACATGACACATTTATTCTAAGCTACAAAATTATGTAATTTTAACAAATGTTTTACAAAGAATTAAAATTATCAGCCCGAAACATTATTTAAAATAAAACTTTAAGAACCTAAGACTGAATATGAAAATACATATTTCTACCAATTGTTTATATGAATTTCTAAAATATTGACTTTTTAATTTCATTACATAAAATTACTTATAAGGAATTATGGAATTAGATAGAAGTAGCATTTTGTAATATTGATACAGTGTGTATGTTAATTGTGTTTTTTTGGAGGTGGTGGATCGTGTTTTGTGTTTAGTGTGATTCGATTTCGCGAATCGGGGGTTGAGATGAGCACGTGAAGTTCAGGAAATGCGGGGGCGGTTATATGGTGATTCCTCTTCTCTTTCTTCTCTTTCCCTTGCACGCTTTTCCATTTGTTATCCTACTTCGTTCGATGCTCACTCTCTGGGCGTTTTCTTTATTTGTTTGTTGGGGGGGTGGTGGTGGTGTTGGAGGGCAACATTTATTGATAGCGCGTTTCGGTTTCATTACCGTCTTTTTAAATGGGGGATCTTTTTCCCGAGAAAAGCGTGTAAGAGAGAGAAAGAGAAAAGGAGGAATTGCCTCGAAGAAAGAAGGATGACGGTGCGATGGTGAGCGTTGCGAGGAGCGTGGAGGAGAAGGAGAGAAAGAATGAAAGGTATATTTATAAGTCTCCTCCCTTAGTTCTTGTGCACCACGCAAAACGAACAGAAAAAGAAATAGGTGATGTCAAGACTTATGGGACGTTCGATAAGATTCATTTTGGCCCGTACTCCGCCCCGAGTTAAATGGCTGAAGAGGTGTTTTTATAACCGGTCCACCTCGGTCTCACCGTTCTCTCTCTCTCTCTCTGCTCTCTTCTCACAACTCTCCTCTTCTCTTCTCTCTCTTTCTCTCTTCACGTCGATTTATTACGGCCGATGAAGTGAAATAAAGTACCCAGGCCAGATCAAACCCCGCCGATTGTGCAGGTATTCAGAAACAAGCCGAATTAGCTCTTCGCGAAAAACACACACGCATCCAACCAGAGCATCCAGAAATCCAGAGCTCAGGCAATCCAGACCTCCAGCAATCCATTAAAAACCATCTTCTCTTTACATATCTCTCGGTATCTCTTTCTGTATCACTTGATGCAGTCTTTGGATGGGATAGGAAGATTCTCTCCTCGTCGTCGTCGGGGAAAAGACAATGAGGATTCCGCGTCCGTAATTTGTATCATGGCCAGCGCAAATTTAGTGCCCGGCATCGAGATTCAGTTTTTCTTCTGGTGTGGAGGATCTCGCGCGCGCCGACAAAAGGAAGTAGCAGCAGAAGCAGCAAACGCAGGGTGTCCCGTCGGGGACGTCCTCCAATTTAAACACGGTCATCTCATTCCGCGCGAATCCGAAACATTCTTCAAAACACCACGCCGCATTACATCAAATACCACCGGATCGTCCTAATCAGCATTATTCAACCGTACGCCACCACCGCCCATTGTGCTTAACCAACAGCATTTAACACTGCAATGTTGCACTCTTTGGATCCTTTAAGACAATTTAAAATTTCAAAATTTTCACTCTAGCAAATCATCTTCATATTACTAACTTTTATGTAAATAATAGGATGAATATCCACGGCGGATATATCCGCCATATTTTTTACAACTTAGTTCAAAGGTAGCTCATCATTGTTTGTAATTCGCTTCATAATAATACACAACAGTTTCATTTATGATAGTTAAAAATCTCGGTATGCAAATGGTTGATTTCAGTTAATAATAGTTTGAGTCATTTATAAAAACAAATGTTTTTGTGCTGTGAAAAGGCATGACTAAGTTAATCTTGTTATGGAATCAGAAAAAAAAGGGATGTTGATGTATGTTTATGCAATAATCCTTGATGGCTATCGGTATTGAGGGGAAAACATAATCCGTCCGGAAAATGTATATTTGTCGGAGTTCCCAAAGAGATTATTGATGTAATGCGAACGTAAACAGGAGAGATAAAGTTTCCAACGGAGGCCGGAGATATGCAAATCTGTGAGCCGCCGCCACCGCCGTTGCCTCCCGGTTATGATAATCCGCGCGTAATTCCATCGTTATCAAGGGGCGGATTTTCCAAGAAGGGCGCACGTGTCGCGACTTATGATGATTGCAATGTTGTTGATGATGATGATGATACCAAAAACGCCGCCTCCAGTAACAAATTAGCGTTGAGGTTCGCGCTTTGAATGGCAATACCCGAACTTTCCAGCCCCCCTTTTTATTGTTTGTGTATAGGATAGGCAGGTGTATTCATTTGGGTTTTCTGGGGGCGGTGGAAAAGTTTTTGAAGACCGGTCGGAATTCCGGTCACGTCCGCGAAGATATTACCATTCGGGAGGGCAAAAATTAACATCACTCGTTTTATGACTGCTTAAAATTCACAAGATGTCGATGCCCGTGTTCCGGAAGCGGAGGTGGCGAAAGCAATATCGCCTTTGCCGCCGCCTCCGCAAGAACATCCACCTAACTGTTATTCTTTTAATTTTAAGCAATTCATTGGCAATAAAATGTAGAGAGACGCGAAATGAATGAAGGCGAGAGGGGAGAAAGAGCTGAGCTTGCCGCCCCTCGCTTTGAGCGCACCGCCGCCGTTTCCACATGCAAATCACGCGTTCGTTTAGGAGAGAAGCGAACGAACGAACGAAAAGGATGATCAGTTATTTTATGGTTTCGAAACTAAAAAAAATATATATATATAAATCTACATATTACCCAAAAACCGGGGTGGATGTTGCTCTTCCTCTTCTGAGCATAAAACCGTACCTGCCGCGCCCCCGGAAAACCCTCATTTCCTTGAAACAACATAAAACAGAAGCAATTCATTTCTACGCGATCTTATTACTATTCAATGATGCAGGCGGCAACGGTTATGGCCCGAGATGAAAGCTTATGCATGCAATGTTTTCAACCCGGCGCCTCCACCCATTTCCCTCATTCCCTCTCTCACTTTACATCCTCCAGAGCGAAAGAAAACTCGCGCGAGAACCGAATCAGGTGGGATCCCAAAAAACGGAATTCCCATCCTCCGCGAAAACAATAAAACAAAACAGTGGAAAATAGCGAAAACGGAACGAAACATCCGACCACATAACCGAGCGCTTGAATTACATTTTATGTTTATCTTTTTTCTATACGAGTTTTCACATAATAACATTTACATTATTTTTTTAGATATTTTTAAATATAAAAATAGATTTCTTTAGAAATCCTCAATTATAGTGTAATTTGAAAATATTTTAAAGCGAAATAGTAAAAGTTGAAAGAAAAAAAACATCAAGGATAAAATGAGTTTGATTAGGATTGTCAAGGAGTTTAGAAAGTTATCTTATATCTGGTTTGCGCTGTGCGTAAGGTCCTTGATGACCCCAGGATTCATTTATCTCACGCTCATAAAGTTTAAACGAAACGAAGAGAGAAATAAAACAAAATGAAGAAAAAAAAATAAACGGCGGCGGAAACTTTCGGTGTGCGAGGGAGAAAAAGGATGCGGGAGATTTGTTGGAAATTGCGGGATTTTGTGGAAACAAAACAAAAGTGTATTTGTATGTATGTGTGTGTGTGTGTAGGTGAGGCGGAGGGTTTCTCTTTTTTTTTGGGGGCGGCGCTGGATTCCAAAAGTGGATTTCCCGTCGGCTTTTCGTTTCATGGGGCGCCGCGATAAGTTGCGCACATTATTTCCCATATCTAGAAAATATCTCTCTGTGTGTGTGTGAGTGTGTGTGGGTGAGTGCGAGGTTCACGCCGCATCGAGGGGGCGGTTGGCGATATGGAAGAGCGAGAGGAATGCGGGTTTTTGAGGATGGGAATGAAAGAGAGAGGAGAGAAATGTTGGAGGCGGTTGAGGGAAAGAGAGCATCGTTATTGCGCGGCCGGAAAAATGGCGCGTTATTCGTTCGTTGCGAGAAGTGTGTGTGAGAGAGAGAGGGTCGATAGGAATGGGGAGGAAGGCGAAGAGGGGCCCTCTTATCAAAAACCATAAAACCGTCAGGCCGTTTGGAAAATGTCCATTTTTACAGTTTCTCATTATGCGAGTCTATGAATAAATTCGCACTTTCCAACCGCCACGAACTGAAGACGAAATACTGGAGAGGAATTACAGATAAGCTTACAGCCGCCTCCATCCCCACCGCAGCACCGATAGGTTCGGTTTGGGGGGTGGGTGGAGGCGGTGCGCTTCATCACTTTTATGTGACGGCGGCCCACATAAAATATGGAAATTTCTATCAATAACTCTCATCGAGACGTTCATCAGCCACCGCCGCCGCCGCCCCCGGAACCATCGAAACTCGGGGAAATTTATTCAATCAATTTGGAGAACAAACGCCGCACAACTTTTTTTTATTTTCGCCCTCGTTTCCCCGCGTTCATTCATTCTACCAAATTACACCTGAAACGCCGCTCTCGAATTGCCCACTCGTTATTCCGTCATAATAACTTAAGCAAATACTTACCAAAAAAAAATCACTAATAACTTTAATTTACAACAGAAACATAAAAAAAACGATAATATTAAAATATCTGTCATTAATTATTACAAATAACCACTTGACATATAACATTCATGCTAATAAAATTGTGATGTAATATAAATTATAGAAAATTGCTCTTTTTTTTATAAATACATAAATAAATGCTCCTTTCTTTCGTTCATCTCGCACCCTTCATTATTTAACTGGTGTATTATATCATTTTACTCGGTCGCAGCGAAGCATTGTCATGTCTAGGCAGCAGAAGGGTGCACTCTTTTTTTTTCTTCTTGTCCCGTCTACCGTGCATCGGGCACCTGGTCATATTTAAAAGCGAATTACTTTCTCCCTTTTGTGCCGAGACTCGATGTTGCGCAACAGAGGATTGCACAATGGCGCAAATCTACCATAAAATAATAGCACGATGAGAGGAAAGAATGGGGAGGACAAGATAAATACGAACGTGACATTATTTACGTTGACATGCAATAATATGGATTTCATGCTATGATTTTGTTAACTGCTTTATTTCGATGTTGACAAATTGAAATATCATGTTTTCTTTTTCATCTGCTGTTATGTTATATGATTTGAGGTTGTGTTAGATTTAGTTAGATTAACTTATTTAACTTCCTCTTATTCGAGGTTAGTTTAAGTAAAATTAGTTACTTATTTAAGATTTGGTTTATTTATTTTGATTTAGGTTATTTTATATGAATAAATATATACTTATATTTGTTGAGGAAGTTTAACATTAAGTTTAAAAGGGATTTCGTGCAGATTTTTTTTTTAATTTTGAAGAAACGCGAACTCGTATAATTACGTGCAATTGTGTTGGAAGTTGATGGAAGAATAGTGGAACAGTGCATTAAGTAACAATGAAGCAATCAAAAGTCATTATGCGTGTTTGAAAATGATCGGAGCGCATGTAATTGGCGTGACCTGCTTGATCCGTGGTAAAAGCTGAATCGAGTTGTGTGTAAGTGAATGAGGAAGAGCGAGAGAGAGACAGAGATTTCCACGCCTTTTGATTGCACTTAATTATTAATTATTATCGTGGTCGATCGTAGATAAAGGCGATTTCTTCCATTTGGTTTCGTTGCGTTTTCCCTCCCGCTTTGGATCGTGGCACGAAGAATGGTAGTTTGCGGGAGACAAAGAGAGGAAGAGGTTGATAATGGCCGGCCGTGTGTAATTACGTGTTCAGATTGTGAGCTAAATATTATACGCTGTTGCACAAATTATGGTTGTCTTCCTTTGTGCTCTTCGCTTAAAGAAAACGAGCACGAATGGAGGAGGATGGAAAGGGGGTGGAGTGAATAGATTAGAGTGAGAGAAATGAAGAGATTCAGAGAGTGAGTGGGAAAGGGAAGAAACAATCGGGAACAATTATGGGCGATGGTAAATTGCGCCCATCGACCGTTTCGCTTTTTTCTTCCTTCCATTGATTGACGGTTTCCTTCCGCAAAAATAGTCGTATTTTGCTTGTGGAAGTGGAGGCGGCTGCGGTGGCGGCGGCAGCGGCTTCGAAGATGTGTCATTACTACGTATGGGTGTGTGGGGGCGGCTGAGGCTCAACGCGCTCTTCTCTCTGCACGAGAGTGGTAAATTGCTGAGCAATTGCGACTGGCACGCAAATCGTTGCGATTAGTTGGCGCATCAGCCCAAAATGCCCCGGACTTGACACACTGATTGCGGGCATTAAAACCGGATACGTTCATAACTGTTCGCCGCCCCCAACTCGAACCGTTCCAACACAAAATAAATCCAACCGTATAAACACATTCAAAATCTCATACAAAGTAAACTCAATGACATTTGACACTTTCAATAAAAACGGCGGATATATTCGCCATATCCTGTAATTGTCATTAATGTGGAAGTTGTTAAAAGTTATTAGTTTCGATTTTGACTGTTGAAAATATGTCCTAGAAAAATGATATTTTATTATAAGTTAATAATTTATTTTTTATAAAATTGTTTGTTTATTTTACTCTAGAAATGCACTTGATGCATACGACACAATAAAAGCAACAAGTGCGATTACAAGCAGACTATTTTCTTGTGAAACTAAACGTACGTTTTCGTTCGAGCATTTCGTTTTCGCTTTGTTTTAACGATCATGATGGTCATGCGATCATTACAAAGACTTATTGTTCTCTGATTAAGGTGATTTTATGATACGATTGAAAGTCCTCAGTGGTGGATCAATTGAAACTGAAAGCGAGTGAATGAGATGTATGCGATGATCGGAGATGTCGTATGCCGGAGGTATGCATGCGTTTGTTTGCGCGCACTCTCAACTCGTCCACTTTGCGCGCAATTAAGCGGAGGGAAAATCTCTCTTCTCGCATTTCGCATTTCGTTTTGTTTCCACAGAAAGACAGTGATTTTTCTGGCGTCCGGAATGAAGTTGTCTGATCGTCTCTATCTCTCTGTATAAGGGCAAAGGGCACACGAGTCGTCGATGCAACGAACGGCCAAATGCGAAACAGCACGTGTATAAATACATACATACATATATATATATATATAAAAAAGGCGTTACGTAATTCCTGGTAGATGGATGTACATAAGCTGAGAGACTTGATGAGTCTGGAGCTGAATAGGAGCGAGAGAGAAAGAGAGAGAAACGTTGCAATTAAATACGACCTAATGGAGCACTTAAATCCATGTCATCATTAGAACTCTTTCCAAAACGGAGACGCGGCGCGCGCGGATTTTTCTCCGTTGAGCAATTAAAATTTTCCGAATTTTCAACTTGATGCCCATAACCATTGTTTTCATTTGCACCGTATCCGGGAAGCAGATTCGCTCTTTGGAATACTAATTTTATGTTTTTATTTTTAATTTCCTCAATGTTCGCATCGCTCCTATTCTTATATGGCCTCAAAAGCTGCTTCTCGAATATTCCAAGTGTCGATTAGATTGCACTTTAAATAGGAAACTATTGCTTCTGCTGGCTGTTATGCAGTGATACCAAACATTCTTTCGGATTAAGAAATAAGTCTCCTTTTTCGTATAGTTCTTATGGTAGGAGACGATTTTTACTAAATAATTGAGATTTGATCGAAAAGTCGTTTTACAATTTTAATGTTCTAAAACAGGTTTCTTCAATCTGGGTTCCACATAACCAAAGTTTAGCAAGTTCTATTCACCATCAGTGTTAGGGTTCCTCAATGAATATTATAAACTAGAAGATTTCTAAAGGTTGAAGATCAGTAATCATCACAGTTACGACAAACTCGAAAGTTTAGCTGTAGCACCGTATAATCAAAAACTTTTACTATTTCAGGAATCATCCTAGATTACATAATATTTATTTTTATTTGTGCTGTATTGTAATATGAAATAATTCTTTAACTGTTCTTCTATTTGTTGATGGTTTTGCAATTGTGTGTTGGTGATTTGATAAATAAATTTGTCTCGCGGTTGGGGGTATACTTATTTTTTTTTTGTATGTGCGTGTGGAATAAAAGGGGGCGATTTTAGTGGTTCAATAAAGAAGGGATGGATACAGATGAAGAAAAAAAATTGTGTGTGTGTGTATATATAAAAGATGTTCAGAATTCCAATAAGGAAACCGAATGGAGGAGGAATATTTTGTATAGATCCGTTTGTGAGAGAGCGAGCGCGCGCGTGTGTGTGTGTATATAAAGTTTATGTAGTTTTATGCCGGGGTCGTTTTTATGGCGGATGGGTCTTGTATCAATCTGATACACAGAGGGTGGAGAGAAAGGAAGAAGCCTTCATCCACCTCCCCCGCTATGTACACATTAAAGTTTATGACTTGCACGTATAGTTGGTTGCCGTCAAGCAACCAACCCCCTTGGCCCTTCTCGTTTTCGATTTGCGGCCAGATCTTAAAAGTATGAGGAAGATGTGGATGCGGGAGGGTGGAAGGCGGCGCGAGGCGAAGGGATGACCATAAGGAGATTGTCATGGGCGTCACGCGCGTCGCCTGATTGCGGCCCCCATCTGACCGCCGCCGCCGTCGTCGTCTCTTCCATACCACCACCCTCCCCCCATTCTCATCCCGCAGCAGCAGCCGCCCTCTCCTTCGACCCCGAGAATTCCTGATGCCGGCCACGTCCCCGGCGAACTACGGGACCTTAATATACTCTATACTCTATATAACTTCGTGAGTTGCCTCAGCGTTTCCCATATTTCGGACTCTCGGGGGGCGGCGGCGATCGATGGCCGCGCGCTCCGCCGCCGCAGCCGCCCTTCCTGTCCTGTCCCCCAACGACTGGAGGAGACGTCTTCCATCATGAAAATTAATGTTCCCCAAAGTATAATTTGTGGAGACGGCGCTGCGAGAGGAGCGGGCCGGGGTGATGTCGGCGGATGGCAAGAAGACGCTCCGCTGACTATATAATATGTCGCTTAATTGTCTCGAAATGAGAAATTCGTTTCCAAGTTATAATTGGATACGCGCCCTCTGGACGAACCACGACGATTTTGCGGTGACCCCCGCCCTCCCACCTTTTCTTCCTTCACTCGTACTACCGCCAGGCTCAACCTTTTGCCGCCTCCGTCGACATTTGACCCATCAAAATCAACCGATAAACTTAAATAACAGTTGCAAAAGTAAATCTTACATCTTCAATACTATCAAATTATTTGGAATGTAAATTTAGAAAAAATTAAGTAGTATCTTGATGAAATAACAATACATTTTAGTTTTACTAATTTAAGTTCTGTTTCGTTTGGTTTTACGTATAAATATTTACATTTATTTGCATTTTGTAGTTGAAATATATATATATAGATTTAGGTTTAATATTGTACTGTATATATTTAATTTACTATTAGTTTTATATATCTTCTAGTTAGTTAAAATTGGATTTTAATTATGAACATTTCATTAGTTTTGGTAATTTAAGCTTTATTCAGTTGAAGTGAATTAATGATTGCGGGAGTTGGTCAGAATTGAGCAGAGCAAGTCAAGTCTCTACACCCCAAAATAATAATAATAATAACGTCGTGACGGAGGCGGCGGATGAGGAGGAGGAGGAGGAAGAGAAGAAACGTGTAATATCGACAGCCGCTTGAGATTGCGTGATGGCGGGTGGCGGCGGCGGCGCTACGGACCCGCCGCCGTTCGACCGCCCTCCCGCCTCACCTGCTGACCGCCGCCCGGCCCTGCCCAGTGCCCGCCGTCTCCATGGCAACCACCTCGTCATTAAAGCATCGCCTTATCATAACCGTGCCAGCCATCTTTGGTGACCACATAACATGGAGAGCGCAAACGCGCGCGGCTCTCCGGCCTCGGACCCCGGCCGCCCCCGACTGCCCCCGACCACCGCCGCAACACAAAACCAACCACCCCCCATTCAACCGTGGGGAAGACGAATACCGGGATGCGGGGGTTTTCAGGAAGAGTTAGTTATGATAAATTCGATTCCTACGCTTCGAGTGAGAGGTTGAGGAGACGATGATGCTATGGCTTTTCGAATCGAATCCATCCGACCGCAACCGTGCAACATTTGTCACATTACCCGCGGCGGCGGCGGTGGCGGTGGCTGCAATTTATAATATATTATATAATCCTTCCGCTCAATAGCAGACAGAAGTACGAATCGCTGTACGTCATTTGTTTCCGCTACATTTTAATGGAAGCACGAGTCACGAGCACAAAGAGCGCGGGTCGAAGGGGCGGCCGCTCCACCTGCGCGCATTAATAAGTGATTTAGTGTGTGGCACGATGCCATTTCTCACTCATAGATTCATTAATTACATTATTCATGCGGAGAGGCGGTGAATGGCGGACGCGTGCCAGGGTTAAATGCAAAAAGGGAAAAGAAAAGATGAATAAAAAGGAAAAGGAGAAAAGCGGGGGTGAACGGTTTGAGAGAAAGCAAACGTAGAATGAAGGGAACGCAAAAAAAAAGTGGCGAATTCTGAACGGGAAACGAAAGCGAAAGGCTGCTGCTAGGGAAGCACACAGACAGAGAGCGTGGGGAAAAAAAGGGGGGACCGTGGGGCGGTTTTTTTTTCAGCCGCCCCACGGTTAAAAGGAAGAGGACGGAGGATAGAGAGACCGGTCTCTCCAGCTTAACCCGACACTGATTCCGAGCGATAAACATCCGGCGCGAACCTCGCAACAGGTACGACGAGGACGATGTCGACGTCGACAACACGAGACGACGACCACCGTTTTTCCACTCATCTTAACAACAATATCAAAACATTGTCTAAATAAATATTCAATAAAATAAGAAAATACTCAAAATAAATTTATGAAATAGGCTATTTTCAGAATATGAAAAACAAATATTGCAAATCACTTATAAAATATACATTTATTAAACAATTCAAATATTTTTTTTTATATTTTCCTAATTGCAATGATTTTAGTTGTTCAAATCTGGATGAACATTGCAATTATGTGCGATATTTATGTTTTGTGGAGTGAACAATTCGGCTGGTTGGAAATTTTGGGGAATTTTTGAGATATTCGAGGCACTTCCGGCCATCGAATTAGGTGGAAATAATTCGATGTGTGTACGCGGCGTGCAGTTTGGGGGATTGTGTATTGGCTTAGTCAGTAGCACATAACTGGTTTTTGGGGGTTAGGTAATTCCGTTAGAGTTGAATAGTTTGGTAGAGTCGGTAGTGTGGTGATTAGTGTTCATGTGTGAGTGTGGGAGGGCGCGATTTGTTGGCAAAATGCGGTGTTTCGGATGCAACTGGTTGAGGAGGGTACAAATAGCCGTTGCTGCTTTCGATCTTGATCTTCATCTTGCTTCCTTCCAGTCGAACGACCCGGATGTAAATTGCCAACGATCATTGGGAACGAGCAGATTAACCGGAATTTGCCGTCTGCGAATACGACCATCCGCCTATGAAATATTATGTAAACAGACGCAGTTTCAATGATACAGACACACGCACGCTTCGGGGTGGGATGTGCTATTATGATAACGCGGCCACCGATCATAGGAAGTGCAGGGACATTCTTCCGCACGGTTGCGTCCTCATTCCCCTTCTCACCAACACACTACATCATCATCATCACCATCATCAGAAAGGAAGAAACGATTGAAATTAACGAAAATCTCTCTTTACATTTGGGGTGGATTAAAAAGCGAAACCCGCCGGTCGCAGAAAGGCGTGTAATCTTTTTGATTGCGTGAGGCGGTTGGATTTAACAAAAAAAAAATCAAAACATTCCCTTTCGTTTTTTTTTTGTTCAACAGTTATTCAGTTGTTGTCTCTCTTCTCTCCTATTTATTTATTTCTCCGCTGTTCCCTTTCGGTCGGGCTGAAGTCGGCGAGCCGCGAAATGGAACCAGATGGGAGCAAACAGTCACAGCTGGTCTCCTCCACCTCCTCTCTATCGCGCGGCGTCGGCGGTGTCACTTACATCTCAATAGCCGCCCCCTTTCGCCTTTCCTTCCTTCCTCATCCTGAAAACCGATCCTCATCTCAATATCCATCCATATGGTGCACCTAAAAAAAAAACTAAATATCTGTTTACATTTCCACCACAATTGAAGAAATCATAATCTTCCACCAAATCATAGCTAAAATAAACAGAAATTAAAGAGTATTTACGTTTTCAACAATACGTCAGTAAAACGTAAAGAAAAAACAATCTTTCCGCCTTCACAAATTCAAATAAATAATAAGTGTCATTCAACTACAAAAAATTAACAACGGGTGGCTTCCATCCGGTACTTAACTTTTGACAGCTTCAGTATTATGTAGACTTTCAATTATATTATTATATTTAAAACAATTATTTACAGATGTAATTATATCCATTTTAAAGGCATAAATGTTTGGTTTTGAAGGAATATTCTGTAATTGCAATTTTTTCGCTTAACTATATTTTTTTTGTGTTCATGTTTAAAGTGAAATCTGGAATTTTTCTGTAAACGGCAAAAGAAAACTGTTAACGTGCATTTAATTGGAATTGTTTTTCTTACCCATTTCTTATTTGCTTTTGCATGCAAAAAATGAAATAAAATAAAATGATGGAGGAAAGATGCGACTCGCACGTAACATGATTTCTTAATAAAGAGATTCCTCCTCCATAGATAGATTGATACTAATTTTTTATTCTCTCCTTTCACTTTTGGTGAATCACGGTCACAATCCGTGCGTGAATTCGTGAAGATTCCAAGCAAGTCTCGGAAATCTGTTTGTCGCATCGAATCGCGTCTTGTTTTTTGCCCTCCTCGAAATATTAATGAATTATTTTTGCAGCCTAATGATGAGGATTTTCCGCTCCAGAAATAATATTTGCCGAGCGAACATCGACTGTTTTTCTTTACCATCCCTACCACCCCTCAAAAGAAAAGAAGACAGGGTTTATCTTCCTTCCACTTCTGGAAACGCAAGAGAGTGGATTCTTTAAATCAATATTGCATTACTGCTGGAACAGCAGAAGCAGCGGCGTTTTCTTTTCTTTTCTTTCTACTTTTTTTTTTGCTCGTCTTCTTCGGATTCGGCGTGGGGGTGGTAGAGGGATGGCGGTGCCATTTATTTAGGCGATTCTTAAAACAATAGATCGTGATCCGGGGGAGACGCATCTGAATGTTTTATTTGCATACGTACAATGAAATTCTCGAATAAAAAGTAATAAAACCGGCTATAAATTTATCGGGACATCGGCGGAGGCGGCTGGGGTGGCGGCGCGAGATAAAGGAGGAACACACCTCGCGTGTATATTTTCATCGAAGGAGGAAGAGAGATGATCCGAATCGTCTATGAATGCGAGGAAGAGAGACGAATCTTGTGTTTGCTGGTTCGGTGGGGTGGCGCGCGGATACAGATGGAAAGTATACGCCGTTTATATTTTAAAGGTGCCGCTGCCGCCGTCTCTGCCGTCCCCGAAGCGCGATTTTATATATTTAATAGACATCAGATCCGCAGCCCTTAAATTATTTAATTTAAAACTTAAGGACTTTTCCGACACGTTTGAATTTATTACAGTTTCATTATTACATTTTGTTGGTTGCCTTACGACAAACGTCACTTTGACATTCCGAGCACAGAAATACTTCAAAATCGCCGAGTTAACCATTTCTGTAAACAATTAATTGTAGAAACGTAACGCTTATTAATGGTTTCTATTATTAATTAATTGTAGTCGATTGGAGTTACTGATTACTCAATTAATTTGAATATTTCATTATGTAATCATCAATATATAAGTTATTTGCACGATAATTCAACGATTGAATTTGACACTTTTTCCTGTCAAAGTAAACGTCAAAAATTAAATCGTAGTTGGTAGAAAATTAATTAATTATTTGATGAAAACTATGCAATTAAATGTGAAAAAGTTAGTTTAAAATAATTTACAACAGAGGTCGAACTTTAATAAAACTGTCAAAAGTATTAAATCTGTGGTGCATGAATGAAGTGATGAATGAAAATACATTGTAATTTTAATGCGTCACGTTTCGTAATGTTTTAAGAACGGAAGAAAAGAATAAAATAAGGAGGGATTATTGGAAAACAAGTCGGAGAGCTCGGTCTTGGAAACATGAAGTATAAACTGTGACAAATGATATTGTTTATGGTCGATTCCGTGCGTTTTCCTGGCCCGTTTTTGTCCAATCCATCTGCACATATTTTTTCCTCTCTTCGTCCGTTCATTCTGCGCCATTCTTTCCCGCATTTCAGGGACGAAGGGCACCGCCACTTTTATTAATGAAGCTCATACATAGAGAGGCACTTTATAATCCTCCCGTCGAGAGTTTTTCGAGATTGATCGCACAGGCCATTTACTCTCTCCTCTCACTCTTTCCATTCTCCTCGGCCTGCGAAAAACAACCCGAAAAATAACCAGACGTTGTTGATGGCTACATTCCATTATTGCCGGACCGTATGGAATGCGAAATTATGCGGCCACCCCCAACCGCCTCCGCCACCGGAAATTTGAAACGAAAAGAAAAATAATGTATTTTGAACGTGCCTGCTACTTGAGTTGCATAATTATTGTTTATAAAAATCAATTTGTTTTATAATTTGAAACACATTCAAATTGAAAATTATTTGTCAATTATTAATAATTAAATGAATTTAAAAAAAAAAATTAACAAATCCATTTAGAAAATATGATTTTAAATTTAAAATTGTAAATTTCAATAGAGACATCTATTTTATTAACTTGGTATTGCAGATGACAACAGAATAAAATGTATTACCTAATAATCAGCAATTTAGATTACAATTAGTTAATTTATTTATAAAACAAATACTAATTAAGACATATCTACTTACATGGTAAAGATACAATCGTGTTTTGTATTTCCTAATTGACATTAATGCGAATTCGAATTTATCAATTGCGGAACAAATGAGATTAAATACTTGTATCTTGTCAAAATATTTCTATACATGGTCGTATTAGACAGATACAAAGTATATATTATGTAATTAGTAGTAAAACTTGAGTATTTATTTGAATTATTTAAATTTGTCTAAATACAAATGCGTATATTTTATAAGTTAGTAATAACTTAAGTTATAATTAGAGAAATATTTACAATAGAAATTCGAATTTTGAATGTAATATTTAATAACTTTAAATTAGTTGTCATTCATATGTCACTTTGTAGAGACATCTATTTTGATTTTATTGTACCAGATTTGACATTATTGTAATAATTTGATATTACGTAATTGTTTACAATAAATTCAACACAAATTTCAGCGGTGATTTTCTTTTTACATGGTTTCACATATCAAAAAATGTTCATTGTAAATAAATACATTTACTGTCCTTTTAATTTAGGGAATAGGTGTACTTATTTTATATCGTGTATATCCTATTGTATCTTTATATTGATAACATATTGATAATAGTTAATATTTGACATTGAATTTTCAGATATTTTAACTCTTTGGAAATATGAAATATGATTTGCATAGGTTTCAAAAAAAATGTGTCCTCTCGTTCAGTGTATAAAATGTTGAAGAGGGGGTGGCAGTGGCGGCGGCAGCAGCGGCGGTGGGTGTTTGGGGCCAATTTCCATTTTCCGTGCCGTTAACTAAATTCCAAATTAAATTACTTCCAGTATCGCTCCCGACCTGCCAGTCCTTCTCTCTCACTCTAACTACAAATTCGTTTATCCGTCACTCTCTCTCTCTCACTCTCACTTCCATATGCATACGACAAATTTCCCTAATAACCAATTATGCATACATAACGAGCGTGCATAATACATAAACATAAGCGTTATTATATTTAAAACGTGAACGAGCCATGGGGGAGGAAAAGCGAAACACGTAGACATAGACGCGGAGACTTCCAATGACATTATATCAATTTCTCGCATGGGGGCGCCCGATGAAGTGACATAAGGTCAACTTTGTCGTGGGTCCCCCGGGGCTCCGCTCTCGATCGCCCTCTTCTTAATCGGCATCGTTACGTAATAATCGACTTAAAATTCAATTTTTTCCGCCTCCCAAATCGACAATTTATTTATGTACGAACAAACACAACCCTCTTCATTCTTCGTCTTCTTCTTCTTTTTTATTACATTATTAAGCGCGCACAAATTTCCAAAACATATGACATACGGATGGATGTAATTGCATTTGTTTCGTGCAATATTGATGGACTTTCCGGTTGCGCACAAAGCGACGACACGTGTTTCCACTAACGACTATTTAATAATAACGCACGTCAAACATAAATTAAAATTTACATCAATCATCGAAATAATTCATCGCAATTACACATCTTTAATTTTATTAATTTATAATTTGATACAATACCTAATATAATTTAATTTAAAACCAAGCTGAATTATATACATTAGTTAGTATTCTCTTCAATTTAAATTAATGATTTCGTCATTAAATTATTAATCACTTCCAATTTAGATCAATTGCATTTTGATCAATTATATTAGTTTCTTGGATTAATTTCAATTGGATTACATTCTTGTTACAACTATTTTCAGTGGCGACATCTATATTGACCTATACTACTAGTTATTTTTGAATTATTTTTAATTAAAGAAAATTTATACAATTTATATATTTTTGATCTGATATTGTTCTACCAACTCTTGATTTAAAAAGTTATTTTATTTTGCTCTGCTTTCTGCTTTTATTTCGTTTCATTCAAACTTTTATTTTACAATTTTTCGTTTGTTTCCTCTTCGTTTTTTTTTTATTTGTTTTGTTTTTTTTTGTTCGTGTTCACCCCATTCGACGAACGAGTGGGTGTAATTAAGCGGCTGATTGGAATTATGTATGCAATTGAAATATTCACGCGGCCGTTGAAATTTTAAAACCGGTGGATGGTACAGGGCGCACCGATCGGAAGGGTGTTGGAGGCGCGCGATCGCGATAATAACGGAATTTATGCAATCCACCTAAAATGTGCATGATAACAATCCATAAACATCATAGTTTCGGTCAGAAATTATTGAATACAACATCGCGCCCCGGTTTTTTGGTAGAGATAAAAGCGATAAATGTTGTTGAAAGCGCGGGTGGGGTGGAAGGTCGGTTGCGGCGGCTACGTATGAGCGGTGCGGTTTAGTGCTGGCGCACATTAAATTGGAAAAGTTTACACGAGATTTTAAATCAAAATCGCGGCTACAAAACCGCCACCCAACGCCCCCTCAACCCTCACGCTTGCACCCCAACCCTAACACAGGAAACGCGAATGCATGCAGACGTGCAATCATAATCGCGGGCGGCGGAGACGGTGTTTACTTATTGATATTGGCATGGCGTGACCGGATACTTCTCCTTTTATCCATCTCTGTCTCTCTCTTTCCCATGCTTTAACTATCACGACATTAGGAAAAAACAACAAGAGTGAAAAAGAGAAAAGCCGCCCCCGCACGCGCCACCGGCGTTGCGAAAGCCAATCTATCCGCGGCACGCTTTTCCATTGTTATTGTTTGCAATTTGTTCTTTGTTCTTCCGTTGTTTTCTGTTTCGTTTATGGTCGTCGATGGCAGCAATATGTTCTATATGAGAGGCTCATTGGGATTAATTGGAGTTCCGTGATCGGAAATCGTCGCGTCACGCCATCCGTGTTCAACCCTTAATCCCACCAAATTTGACGACCTCTCACAAAGTCTAATCTATATATCCGATTTCCCGTGTCATTTGGGGTGGCTTCGTAAAGGTCGCAGAAGACGCGCGCTCTGATCACCGTTCGGTCATTTGCAGAATAATCGTGGTGCGCTTTGCCGACCGACGTCGTCTTATGTTTAATCCGACAGATTTCAACATTTTCCCTAATTTCCCCCAAATTACACTCAATAGCCGCATGCATTGTATTCAACTCAACTACTAAGCGAAAATTATTTATTTTACATTTTACTAAAATTTATATAATATATTTATTTCATAATATTCTAAAATATCTACTTGTCTTTCATTGCATTCATCGACATCGAGTTTCATAAAAGAAAAACAGAATTTATTAAGCAATTTAAATATATCTTGTAATTTCATTATGCTATTCACCATTTTTTTGTTATTTTCTTACAATTATATAAAATTTTTTTACAGAAAAATATTAATATTTTTAATAACCACATTTCTTACTATTTGCGAATACCAATATCAATACTTTTTACCAAGATTTACCAAATTTCAATCAATGAAATATAAATGAGAAAAAATGTTGTAAACAACTTTACAATGAGAAATTCAATAAAATGTAAAAATTATACAAATTTGTGATTTGTGAGAGAAACACATGAAAATTTAATAATACTTTTCATAAATTTGTAAATAAGGATTTTTATTATTAAATATTTAATTTTAAATTAAATATTTTATTATAATTACTAAAAAAAATAATTTACAATAAATCAATTAAATAAACTGTACCCGATTAGCGGGCATCAGTTTCCAAGGTAATTTCAATGGTATTTTGTTAAATATTGACGAAATGGAACAAAAAAAAATAAATAAAATCCTCACTGAATATAATATGACTGGAAAGTAGGGAAAAATCTGCGTTGGGAAATATCTGCCATGGAACAGGGGGGACGAGTTATAAATTTGCAATTAATTAATTTCGAGCGGATTAAAAGCTCCGGATTCAAACACTCCCCCTCCCCACGTTCTTTTTTTTTTCAATATACGAGTTTCCACACTCACACATATGTATATGTATGCGAGAGAGACAAATATAGAATGTGTGAGTATGTAGGATGTAAATTGGAATGTGATTTATCAATTTTAATGAGTTTTGGGTTGTGTCAATGGAAACATTTTATATAAACGGCGGCGGCTGCGGTGTCGGATGGAAAGGGCGTATATGAATGCATGTGTGTGTGTGTGTGTGTGTGTGTATGTATATAACCATCGCTCGCTATTTGTACAGCTAGGTCGAGACAAGCGCTATAAATTAGGAGATATCTAATAAAGTCGCAGGGATTTATCGGGCCGCTGCTCAGATAAATTCCAATCACACGGCATTCGCTCTCTCTCTCTCTCTCTCTCTCTCTACACACGTTTGCATCTCTTCGTTTCTCTCTCTCTCTCTCTCTCTTTGGTCTAAACGCCGCCTCCGCCCCGATGTAAATTGCCTTTATTGGGATGCCCATGACTGATGCATTAATAAGGGAAGGATGGAGCGTCGCAAAACATCATCGCACCTCGGCCAATATCATTCGCCACCTCTCTGTTGCTGCTGCTGCTTCTACATCGTCTTCTTCATCATCTACCGCTTTCCCTTTTGACATGCTAATACCGTCGACGGTTGTGTCCGTCCGTTCCTAGAGGAGGTACGAGTCTGATCTCCATCTCTCATCATCATCCCTCCGACATCATGAATATTTACCAGCTAATTCGGTATTGCCTCAAGATAATGACGGCTTGTCTGATGGCGGAGCCCATCGCCAATCTCGCGCTGATTATGCCGCCCCCGTCGCGCGTATTAAACCCAGATGAGAGACAGAGAGATGCTGACGATAGACACAACCAACATCCACTCCCAGTTTCAGCAACTCGTTCGCTCTGTCTCTCATTCATCGCACGATCGAAGCTTAACTCTGTTTTATACACACACACACACTCACGTGTATATATCAGGAGAGACGTGCACGCTGGAAGAGATAAAGTAAATTAGGGGATGATCGCAAAAATCCGATCATCATCCGCGAGATTCATCAATCTGAAACCTCGAGTTTCCATCTATCATTCCACGCTGATAATCTACAAAATCAAATCTTCCGCTTCCAATAAGAATTTTCTATTTAAAAGACTTTAATTTTCATGAAAAAATTACAAAAATGTAAATGCCAAAAATGTTGTTTTTTTAAGTTACAAATTAAATATTCTCTATTTAATTATCTTAAATTTTCATATTTATTACACGTGAATATGCTCTACTTATTCCCTGTTCTTTTAGCTTTACTATGTAGATTTTGTACTCTAATCAAAATGATTTATAAAAAATTCATAAAAATGTAAGCAAAATTATTGCAATATTTTTATTCATTCACATTGAATATATTTTCTTCAGTTTATAATGAATTAAATTTTATGCATCAAATTTTAAAACTGAAACTTTAAACTTTAATTGTGAATAAAGTGGTTTATAAGAAATTAATTAAAATTCCACAATTGATTCTAATCCAAGTGATTTATGATAAATTGTAGTCTCATTATTCTATATAGTTTACACAAAAATATGTTATAAAGTTTATATAAAAAATTGTAGAGATTTTGTCTGAAGCAATTGAAATGGATGAAAAGCAGTGAGAAAGAGGCAGAGAATGGATAGGATGAGGGAGGAGGAGGAGAATCCGCGACGGCCTCATCCATCAGCGGCTCCGTTCTTCGCAGATGATGGAAGTGAAGCCTCGACAACATCCTGGTGATAAGGGATGAGCGGTCCGAACGGAAAAACGCGCCGACTATCTGAGCTGCGAGTGGAAGGAGGAGCAGTAGGAGGAAGAGATGTCTCCGAGATGCTTTATGTATGTATAAAAGAAACGCGCCAGTCGAGAAATCTCCTCAGATCGCGCAAAAGCTTCACATTTATAACTAACCTCATCCATCTTCTTCCGGCTGGAGGAGGAGGAGGAGGAGGAAAGGTCCCCCACGTCATGATGGGTGCGAGCGAGAGAGAGAGAAAAGCGAATAGAAGAGACGGGTGGCGGAGAAGAGAAAGCGGGACTCAAATGCAGCTCAATTTGTCAGAAAATCTAATGCTTTGGGAGTTTTCCTTCTCCCGTTCGCTATATACGAGAAGACCCGTCGCTATATATGGCATTTGCGATTCCAATAAAACCGAAGAATCGCAAATGCCCCCGCGATCATCGTTTCCGCCGCCCCCATTTTATTTTTCCTTATGTATAAAATGTATATATGAGAGCGCTCATCCTGCTTCTGCTGCTGCTGCTATTCCTCCTCTGCTGCCTCCACCTTTCTTCCCTTACCATCCCAGCTCGAAACTCTCTATCTTTCCCCGTTTATGTAAAATAAGCCAGTCTATTTTATTATTCGATCCAAAACTACTCGCACACGCTGCGAGAAATAACAGGAAAATCAAACGGATTTTCGCGTCTGAAAAGTTTCGATACGCTACAAAATACACACAAATTCCAAGTCACATATAGACATAGTTACAATTATAAATACTTTTTCAATATTATCTAAACATTTCATCATTTATCTAAATTTACTTCGTGTTGTTATAAACTCGTATATGTGAATTGATTCATTCCGCAGACTTATGGGAGATGGTGTAATTGAATTAAGCTTAACGGAACCTTTGCGTCGGATTATAGTTTGTATAATTGTAGTTTGTGTGTTCGGTTGTGTTTAGGGTTAAGTCTGCTAGTTTCCCCCCTAACTAACATAACTTTCGATTGATTAATACTACATGTCTAATGAATTGTTTGGATTTTTATTAGTAAAGTTTATATTGAATGCAACAACATTCAATTGATTTTCAAGTTCGCAACCGAAGAAAAAGTCACAAAAAAGTCCGAGTTTTCCGTGCAATTATTTTACGAAATTCTAAAAACTATCTATATTATTTTATTCGACGTGATTCAATGCAAACACAAATTACTTGCAATCAACCTGTCATTCCGATCGTTATTGAATGCAGGGAGACTGACGTCTTCAGCCAATTCTAATAATTCCTGCTATTCGGACTCAATAAATAATTGGATTTCAAACACATCGATCACTGCTTTACTCTTCATATTGTTATTATATACAGTAATACCTCAATTAGTACGATTTCAGGACTGTTTAAAAGCGGACTGTTTTAATCTTAAAGCAATGAATGTTTTTTTGGGATGCAAAGCAAATTTTGTAAGTCTTTAAACAAATAATTATAAACTTGGTAAGTAATTTTTTTTTAAATTCAGATCTACAGTGATCGAAGCCAGTATTTTTAGTATTTCATCATCTCGTTTTATTTTTATCGTCCCCCTTCGTCATACGTATACATTTTTTTTTGCAGTATTTGCTATGCGTGTACATTAAAGTACGCTTGTCATTATTATGCGAGTGTGACTAAATCACGTAGCGTTTCGATCCCCCATGGGGGAAAAAGCCCCGTGGGGATTGATAGGGGTGGAAAGGAGAGTGAGAGAGATGGAAGGGTCGTTCGGATCGTGGGCCCACTCATATGCATATCATGCTTCAAACTCAATCACCGTGAAACGTTGATTTAATAATTCAGTGTCAAAATAATAATGCACTTGTCACGACCATTCATCATCAATTCATCCCTTCTTTCTTCCACTGCTAAACTCGCAACGTATCCTACACCTGTCATCGCTAGCACTTGTTTTTGCTCCCCCTCCTCCATGGCACGTTCGCATTTCTATCAATATGGAAATTATTTTGACACTTATTTTGACACGCGCCTTACTTGATTTATTTGTCGCCTCTAAAATAAATATTGCCATGCGAGTCTCGACTTAATTGATTCGTTTACGACGAATTTGTCTACTCACCCTTTTCAATAATAATAATAATAAAAACACCCTCATGACTTTCAATATTCTTCGTTTCTTCAATCATCTCATTTCAAAATTAATTTTAAAATAAAATAAATTACAATTCACCGAATTCAAATTTAAATATAGAAAACTAATGATTTTTATCGCAAGAATCAAAAGTTATTTCATACAAAATCATAACATTTCTACAATATTTGCATAATTATTTATTTATTTTCAAAGAATTCTTTAGATTTTTTGTAAATTTTAAAAATATTTAACGAATAAAACGATTGAATTTTGTATATTGTAATTTTATTATAAAAAAATACATAATTTTAATAAATTTAGTAACGCTATTAAACAAATTAATATTCTACAATTTCTTTGAAATGTTGCTCGGACTCGATTTTTCCGAACTTTTGTCATCTTTCTTAGCTTCGTCATTGCCAAAAGGTCCAAATGAGGTTCAAATTCAATACTTTTCCATAAAACTGTTCGTTATAATATCTATCGATGAAGTTGATTGCATCCGGACAACACTTGAAGATGATCATAGCAACTCCATCGACGTTCTGAGTTCCTGCCTGCACGAAAAATACAGATTTCAATTCTCCGAAAGGTTCGCAGATCTTCCTCAAAGTCTCCTCAGTCACAGAAAAGTGCAGATTTTTAACTTCAACTGCTCCTAATACTCGACGACTCTTCATCAATTTGCTTCTTTTTCTGTAGTTCCTTTTCTGCGATTGTTCAATTCTACTACTATATTTTGATGAGGTCTTTGAAGTCCTCAAATAAGGTTTGCACACCCTGGAGAACTTCATCTTTTGGTTTTTGGAAATCAGCTTCAGACTTAACTCGATCAACTTAATAAAGAACTTAAGAGATGTTAACTGTTCAATGAACAAACTTTGAATGTGTTTAAAATAGGATAAGCCCTTCAATTTATATTTTGGTGATTAGCGTCGGAGGGGCAATAAAATTTTCCTTTTTTTTAAGAGCAATAAAATTTTCCAGGTATGCAAACTTTGAATGTATTTAAAATAGAATAAACCTTTCAATTTATATCAGAAAATGTAATAATATTTAGATGATTAGCACTGGAAGGGCAATAAAACTTTCCTTTCTTTTGAGAAAAATACAATTTTCCTGGTAAGCAATTTTAATTTATTGACGAATTTCAAAAAAAATAGAAATATTGATGTCATCATAAAAATAAATCATTTCTAAATTCTTGTTAGTATATAATTTCCATGAATTTCTATAGACTTATGGTTTTATGGTACAATCCACTGCCAAATTTGATACATTTTTCAAGCTATAATTTCATGTTTTACTCCAAATAAAGGCTTTCCTTTTACAGATTTCAAACTAATCATTAATTTAATTATATTTTATTTTATAATTTTCAGGATATTAATAAATTAATTGATTGTATCTATAGGAGATTTGATGGTAGAAATTGATTAAAGATGAAGCTAATATGTATTGGCCTTTCGCAAAGTGAAGTCAAGATAAAGTTTCCATCCCTTTTTGCTTACGTGCTGCTTCTCTTTTGTCGTTCCTCTTGCGATATTTCATCTGCGATAAGCGAGCAGAAGGAATGCTTTCATAAATAAGCAATAGGACGAGGAGGATTGCGAACTTCTTTAGTGGACAGATACATTGTCGGGTGCATAAACATGGTTGTAGTCGAAGCGGAGGGTCAAAGCTGGGGGGAAAAGGAAGGAAAAAGGGATGGATGATTTGTTGTCGGCAGAAGAGGGAAGGAACGAGAAATGGACTGTCCACTTCCACGTTCTATCGTGTGTAGTGGAGGTGGGTGGAGGTGGCTGTGGACGTCTTTCCCTTCGCGTCGCACCCTTCCTCCAGGAATACATATATATATATATATATTGACGACCTCTCCTGCAACTCTCTCTCTCTCTCCTTTCATCCTCTCGCACTTATTCGCTTCAGCAGGATGATGGTCATCTCTCTCTCTCTTTCTTTCGTCCCAGGAAAGCGCGAGAGAGCGAGTGGTCGAAGAGCAGCGGCGGTGTTGGTGGTGGTGGTGGAGGAGGAGAAGGGCTCCCCCGGTTTTCGAACCGTCCATCTCTCGGAATTTATATGATGTTCGGCTCCTCGCGAGAACGAGTATTGGTCGACGCCGGCATCCAATAACCGGCGCCATTTCATGTCAAACTGAAAGAAACCGCACCGATAAAACATGACATTCCTCGGAACATGGACAGCCGGAATCTATAACTCCCTTTTTCCTTCACGTCCAACGACCATCCCGCCCTTCCAACCCTCCATTCCCGTTTCATCTGCCATCCAGAAGGAATGAGGGATTGTAGGAAGGAAACAAACACAAAAACGTATACGTATACTAGGGACTTTGTCCAGTTTAAATTATATACGTATATTTCGCTGCGATCGGATTTCGCACCCTCGTTAAATCTTAATGGACCTCATCCACATCCACATCCCTTCTCACGATGACAATGTTTTTATTCCCAGCTCGACGATACTGCCGACATAGAATTCACTTCATATGTGCTTTAAACATGCATCGAACAAAACCTAAACACACTCGGAAACGAGTCAATAACAAATCATTCATAATTTAGAAGAAAATCACAATTCTTTTTGTAAATATAACATCAAACTGCATATTGTAATATTGCAAATCTGTCAAAATAATTAGTTTATGGTTTGCATTTAACAACCCGTCTCTTAGCAACAACAACATCTGAACTGGTACGTCAAAATTGAACGTCAGAAAATCAACTGATAGAAAAAAGTTTTCCAATCTCCATCCACATCTTCTCATCTTCAAAGTAAAAATGTAAATATTAAATTAATTTACATCATAATCAGCTGATTTCTTGACTTTTAAACTTTATATTTTGACGTTCAGATGTGTCATCTAAGAAATAGTAGGAAAGCTTGATTTGCAGTTTAAAATTTTATTAGGAAATATATTTTATTTCAACAAAGTTATATTTGCAGCGGTAATCTTTGACTCATTACAACCGTAATCGACTTAGGCGTAGGCAGGACACGAAATTAACTGCAGGATTAGAGTTTTCGGCGATTAAAGTCGAGTCCAAATGGGAGGGTACAAAATCTATGTACGACGTCGAGCGGGAAAATATTCGAAATCCGCTTCAATTTTATTAACATTAGATTATAATTTCAACTTTCAACAAACGGAAAATAAAATAGTTGGAAATAAGTAATTTCGTTTTTTTTTCCGGTTTGTTGCAGTGGTCCATAATCTTGTTCTCGCTTCTTCCGCAAAACATCCCCAAATCGTCTCTCTTCTCACCCGCACGCTGAGAAGAGGAGTAAAGAAAGGAAGAAATAAGAAGGGTGAGTTTTGTGCACCCTTCGGTCGACCGTAAAACGGTGTCTGTTTCCCTAATGACGGCCGCTTATGTGCGGAAGCAGATGACGGATGGTCTAGGGGTGCGAGGGTTAATTTTCGGACCGGATAAATGCAGTTAATATGGTAACACGACAAAAAAAAAGATGGGAAGAAGAAAATGCATAAAGCGATGGAAGATAAAGAGAGATAGAGAGAAAGTTGAAAGCTCGGAAAGCGTGTAATCCGACGTCACCTCCCCTTTTTATCGCGGCTGAATAATTCGACACTTTGTCACAGATATTTATTAGATGAGGCCCTGCATGTTGTCTGCCGCTCACAATTGCCGCCGCAGGAAGAGCTTTTATTTTTTTTTGCGGTGGGATGTGAGAGGGTGGATGATGCGATAAAACGCGCACATCCCGATAATTGGGCTCTGTTTTCGGTCTCGTCCTTGCGGTTTGACACAACAGATGGCACAACAAAACTGCACCGATGTTGATGTGGATGATCGTGCGGAGAGGGATGAATGTCGTTGGCGTTGATTAAATTTCTTTATTGCTGATTAATAAGCAAGAACGTGATTGCTTCTGCAGAGGATATTTACGACCCGACATAAAACGCGTAAATCATTCCCCATAAGTGCCCTAACCACTTAACAGATAGCAGCAACTTTTGCTCTTCCCTATTTTCCATTTCCATCGATGGATTCGATGAGTGGTTGCTTTCTAAGCCTCTACTCCCCAACTTTACATCAACCATAAATCACACGATAAATTTATGCATATTACAGAAAAGTCCTCCAATACAAAAAAAGTTAGAAAATTTTAACGAATTATTTCATTTTCATATACTTTTGAATCAGATTCAATTTATTCATATTTCGTGTAAATCAAATTTGACTCATTTTTAGTAATTTTTCGAAAATCGTGAACTAAATTTGATGTTACTTAAATTTAAATAATATATTTTTAGATGTAACAAATAAATAAACTAAAGATATTAGAGAATAATATTTTTAAACATTTTTTTTTTAATATTCTAATAATAAGTAATTGTTAAAATTTGTAAGTTTCTTTGAAAGTATCCAAAGTTTATGTTCGTCGACGTTATAATTTGAGGTGTGTTGGGGGTGGTGGGTTTTGGTGGTCGTTGATTCGGGAAATGTGTGCGAATTTCGATGATTCAGGTCGGTTTGGTGACCGCATTCTAATTGATTCCGTTCACGTTGCATTTCGGGCCGAACGAACGAACGAACGGACGGACACAGAGGCCAGAGGCGACGTCCCATTTCATCCCCCCGGTCCAGAATTAGAGTTAGTTAATTTGTTTTGAAAAGACCACGTCGAAAGGCGACGTGCACGACGACGATCTTGAGGTTTCCGTTTAAAAGCGTCCGCGCGAAATAAGGGTCCGAAGATCACATGCGCTCGCAAAAAGGGTCCATCGTAGGAGGCTGCGGCGGTCAAACGGAGGCAGCTTTGGCGGAGGGGGCTTTTTAATACCCGGCACGTCCACTCACCGTAATATATGAAGGGACGTACCGGACCGTGGCATGTTTCATACATGCAGGCAGCGCAAGAATGGACAGGCCTAGGGGTGGAAGAGGATGAGGATATGCTGGATGGGGTAGGTGTGTGTGTGTGTAATGAATGCATTGCGCGCAATTTATTTCACGGTGATACAATTAGAGACGTAAGGTATGACCGGGGCACTCCGGTTTACTAAAATTAATAGCCGCAATATAAGTTCGGGGGGATTGTAGTTTGTTTCGGTGTGCGAGTTCGAGCCCAGATTAATACGTTATAGGTGAAGATTCGTTACAGGTACTGCTACTCCTGCTGCTGCCGAGGGATACAGGCAGATACACGCAGGGTCGGCACAAGCCAACTTTTCACACCCAATTTCATTATTATTTCGCATAAATAATTACAACATTTCAAAATAATTAAATATTACTACTTCTAAATTTGTTCAATTTCTAAAATATTTTTTATTTTTTTGAAAGTGTTTTGATAAATAATAATGATTATTTTTTGGTTTCGTCAAATTTAGGATAATTTTGCTTCGTATAGTAAAATTTTTGGCTAAATCCGATCCTGGATCCGTACTAGGAAGAGAGTGAGTGCGATAGGGTGAGAGGTATCTCCGCAGGGAAACCTGAACCCTTTCAAATTAATACCCCCAATTCTGATTATAATTACATATTTATCTTGTTAAGAGAAGGATTCGCCTTCAACTGTAAACATAGCATCGGCGGCGGCGGCAGTCGTTGATGGATCGGAGACCTTAGATGATTTTATCTTCGACCGATGAAAATTCTAATATGTTGTTGCTGTTGTAGTAGTAGTAGTTATAAGAGCAAAAGGTAGGAGACATAAAAGGATTTTTCGAGCGGTTCGTTGGCACTGATGAAAAAATAATACGTTCAGTGTACACTGTACGTTAGGTTTAGTGTGTGGGAGAGGAGAGAATGTGGATGGAGGAGAAGCCTGGACGTTATTTAATTTCTGCAGAGGTTGTATTGGAAGAGTGCAGAGGAGCGAGAACGAGAGCCAACCGCCGCCGCCCTTTGTTCTTGCTTTTACCCGCCGCCGCCGCTGCCGCCTCCTGCTGCTGCTGCTGCCGCCACGTACACACATTTATATATTTTTTTCCCCGTTCTCTCTTTTTCCATCTTGGCCGCACATCAATCTTATTTATGTGGCTACAAAACTCTCGGAATGGCGGCCGACCGAAACCATTCTGGCCGTTCGCGTTTCTAACTGCAGCCGCCACCCCCGCATCCCCATCAGACGTGAGGCTGGGTGGGTGGCTGCCTCCAACACCACCGCCACCACCACCCCATTCTCTCACTCTCTCTCCCTCTTACACCTCATTCGCCGCACCTGCTGCTGATAATATGCCCAGTAACGACATTGTGAAACTTACCGCTGAAATTCGTTTAGCCATCTGCAACTTTGCACCCCTTTGCACCGACAATGGTTATAACTGTAACAAACCCTCCCACACATACACACAAAATTTTCTACATCCAACCAAAATATCGAATTCTAAGATTTTATTGTCATACAACTTATTTTTAGTTGTAATTTTAAATTAATTAATAAGTTATAATTAATTTTGTAATACACTAATCATTTTCGGCGTGTATATCCGCCTATCCTTAATGGTCATCGAATAAAATTTATTTTATAATAATGAATTAATTATCTACATTCTAATTTACTTGCAATTTAGTTACATAATTTATAAGACAATATTTTTTTTAAACAATTAATGATGATGTGTTGTTGGAAAGTGAATAATGTGATGTGAGTTGGTATAAAGATGCAGAGTTGATTGAAATGCGCGTGTTTCCTGCAGTCTGGGTTCGTTGAGATCTGCGGGTCTCAACCGAAACACAATGGGACTTCATTAATTATGTCGTCAATGTCGTGGGGGGTAATTATTTAGCTGGGCGGAACGTCGCGCGATCATAATTAGCAGAAGCGATAAAATTTAATTCGGATATTCTGGATGCCAAGATATTATATTGTTCGACTGCCGCAGCTAGCAGGCAGGAAGAAGCGGGACAAAAAGGACCGGAGAGCAGAGCAGAAAGGAAGAAAGAAGTCGAAGTGTTCGCGGAACGCGGACGGACGACTTCGAGGAAACCAGAACAGGACAGGAAAAGTTCGCTTCGACCCCCGAAAACAAAAGGAGACACGGGATAAAACAAAATGAATACAAAGAGAACAAGAAGAAGAAAAAAAAGAACGGCGGCGGCTGCTGCTGTGAGAAAAAGGCAACCTGATGGCGTAAACCGATACAGACACTACACTAGTAGCGAATCTCCTGCTTTATTTCCCGTTTGCTTCCATCCCAGATATTATTGACACAACTGTTATGCGCGTAACACGAGCTTAAAAAAGCAAAAAAATAAAATGCATAAAAAGCACGTTCCAAATATAATATTAATTGTGTTTTTTTTAGATGCATCTTATATTACATACACAAACGGTACATGAATCATAAAATTTGTAATAGAAAACTTTTGCAATCGACGGATATATCCGCGATATGATTTGATACGGTTTTAGAACTTATGTATTGATTACGCAGAAGCAACAGTTTTAATTGATAAAATGACAAAATACAAGTACACTTTATAAAAAAAAGCAGATTCTAGTGTTAATTGGTTTTTGGGTGGTTGTGATGAAGTTTAGGATGGCAAAGGGTGAATTCCATATTGCGCAACAGTCGGAGCTTATAATTGCTTTCGCGAAAGTGACGAAACTAAATCCCGCGTGTCTGGAGCGCGAAAACCTATTAAAATTGTTTTGGGACGGTGGAGAGGAGCAGAAGCTCTCCCACACCCCGGGA
The DNA here is from genome assembly GCA_963457615.1 of Nicrophorus investigator. Taxonomy (NCBI): domain Eukaryota; kingdom Metazoa; phylum Arthropoda; class Insecta; order Coleoptera; family Silphidae; genus Nicrophorus; species Nicrophorus investigator. The sequence goes on from OY735140.1 coordinate 37,997,724, forward strand.
ATCCCGCAACTTATCAAAACGCAAAGTTCATTTCGGTGGGGGGGGGGAGACATTAAAGAATTTATTATTTATCCTGGTTTCACGTTGAAGATGGAGCTGGAGAGAAAGATGGATGAAGAGATAGTGGCTGTAATTAAATTCGATAAGTGAAACTTTTGCTTGGCGATCCGATTAAAAGTTTTCCGCGCGGATTGAATTTTTCCTTTCTTGTTCTCCAATTTCTATTTTTTCTCTCTCTTTTGTTTTCTTTTTTCGGGATTCGATTCTTCAGGATTCGATTTCGAATATTTGTTAGTATTTTACTTTCATGTCATATAGATTGTGTGTGTGTGTATATATATATATTTGGTGCGGATAGAGTGGCGTCGGGGCCGGAGAGATAGATTCGTAAAATCAACAAAAGAACACGCCGCCACCGCCGCCTGCGAAAGGGGGTAACGAAAATGGAAGGAGGAACGAGAAATAAAGGAAAGAAGGGATGAGAACAGGAGAAAATAAAGGAAAAAGTAGAAGGATGCTGTGTACGTGTGTGTGTGTGTATATATAAAATAAACGAAAGGAATAAAAGTGAAGGGTGGCTGCGGGGGGAAGGGCGGTCTTTTTTTTGAGCAGGAAGAAGAAAGAATGAGATTTCGTTTCGGGGGTGGTTGTAGATGGATTCGCGTGAGTACGAGAGAGAGGGTGGCGGGGGCGGCGCGTGAGCGAGAGAGGGAAATACAGAGTAGCAGCGGGGGTGGCGGCAGTACACACACACACATACACACCGAGAGAAGAGGAGAGGAGGAAATTCTGTTTCTCATTTTATCTCTCCTGATGAACAATGGTCCAGAATCCGTTATAGTTGCTTTGTTAGCACTCCGGCGGTAGACCTGGGTATTGATCAGCGGACTTTCTCTCTCTCCTTCTCTCATTCTCTGTCTCTGTCTCCTTCTGTCCATCCGGCGGTCTCACTTTGGCCCGCGGGCCGCGCGATCGTCCCGTCTCTTTCTCGCCGCCACCCCCTCGTACCGACCACCCGCTACCGCCGCCGCCGCCGCCACCACCGCCCCAACGAACGAACCGGACCCTCGTCTCTCTCTCTATCTAACTCATTCCTCTCTTCTCTGGCTGCTGACCAGTGCCCAGTCCAATTCCCTCCTGCACCCACACTATGACAAATGCTCACACGAATCGATATATAACTGCTGTCATTTACCGCACACATGCACAAATTAAACCGTCCCATCCGAAAACCCATCTCTCCCAATCCCACTTTGTCCACCTCGGCAATATTCTCTTTCCGACAAAATATCAAAACCGACATTTCCCAGATAAACAATTTTCTTCTCAATTTTCTTAAACATCATTACTGGAATAAAAGAAGAAGACACAGCCATTCAGGACTCCCTTTTTTTCTCCAACTAAGTAACAAACACCAACAATTTTTAAATTTAAATAATTTGCAATAGTTTTCCAAATAGCTTTCTTAAACTTTAATAAATGGTAGTCATGAAGACTAAGAAAAGAGATACATCAAACATAATAAAATATTCAATCTTTATTAGTAATTCAATTAATTACGAACTGGCTGGAAATAAAATCAAATATGTACATTAAGGCTAAAACAAATCATTTCTTACAACTTCAGTAAAACAATTTTAAGGGTCGTTAAAATCGTTGAAATTAATTAAACCACAATAGCCATATAAAAGTAAAAATAATTATATTATTATATTTCAAAAGAAAACATATTTAAGTAGTTTCTTTAAATTTTAGTGAATTTCTCATAAACTAAAAAGACTAAATTTAAATTCAAATTTGACTAAAATTTCAGAAAATATATTTTATGTACATCTTTAGATTTTATTGAATTTCTCATAAATCATAAAGGTTAGAGTCAAAACTAATTAGGTAAAATAATAAAGTATAGTGGGATAGATTTTGTGTAATTTGATGTGAATGTGTATGCAGATATCACGGATATCGTCGCTCTCGCGATGGGAATTGGTTTGGAAGCAGGTGAAATCTGCGGAGAATGCAATGATTTAGAAGAACAAGCAGAGGTGGACACGTCGATGAGGTTGTGGATGGAGGTGGAGAAGGAGGAGAATGGTGATTAATTAGAAGAGAAACTTTGACTCTGACTGAATGTGAGTAATAAATTTTTGGCGAGTGTTTATGAGGGGGCAGAGCCCGTGCATCGGAATCGTCTCGTTCGCTTTTGTGCAAAATCGATTCCTCATTAAGATTGATGAATGCCGCATGTTTCTCCCATTGTCCATTTGCGAGAGAGGAGAAATACATACATACATACACATATATATATATACTTATTGAGAGAGAGAGAGAGAATTAGAGGAGAGTAGTGAATAGAGTGTAAGGGAAGCGAGAAAGAGAGATGAGATGAAATGAGAGACGTACTCTTATTACAGATGGCCTGGGACACGGAAAAGAAAAGAGACGGACGGACGGACGGGATCAGTGTGTGAGAGAGTGAAGAGCATTGGAGGCGGCAGCGGCGGCGGCGGCGGTGGAAGCAGCGCACATTTGCGGACTAAAACTTTGATCAGTTTGATGGAATTTATTCCGAGGGCATTATGGTCAGCCATTGCGGCACTCACACACACACACACATATTCGCACGCGCTCTTAACTCTGGCCGCATCCATCCAGAGAGATGGAAGAGGCCAAAGATTTAATTTATTTGTCCGATCCGCTTTTATCCATTGCTCACGCACTCTCGTCTTATACGGCGGTCCGAAGAAAACGAACGAACAAGAAATGGCAATAAGTAAGAAAAAGAAGAAATAAGTCTGCGTTGAGGAGAGACACGGCGTTAATTTAATCTTCGGCGATGAAGCGAACCGGAGGGAAATTATTATTAAGAAGGGTTGAATAATTGCCGCCCCCGCCTCGGTTATTAGAATTAGGAGCTGAGCGGCGGCAGAAGCAGCAGCAGCAAAACGCGGGCGGCTTCCACAATAAATTGAATTATCCACCCTTTTTAACACTCCCACCGCCGCCGCCGCCGCCGCCCCAGGAGCGCACAATAATGATGAACACATTATGTACACCCAAAGAAACGGGAATTTCATTTCATTAGTTAACCGTCTGCTACACGCAAATAAATTGATTAATGTGTCAACAACTTACAAGCAAAATTATTCTTCTACAACCATTATTCAATTTCATGGAAATATAATATTTATGTAAAGTGCACTAGTCTTGAATAAAATGTTTCATTTCCATGAAATTAAAAAAAATTCAATATTTAAATATTTTATTAAATAATTATTTTCAAAGATTTCATACTGTACGATTTCAAATACGGCGGATATATCCGCCATATCCTTTACAATATAACGCAGCCATCAAATTTTATTTTTTTTTAACTGTCAAACGTCACTAATTATCACTAACTGTCAATAATTATGAAGCTTTGATATTATTCCTATAGAGTCGCCAACATACGCAACAGCATAAGCAGTATTAAGTTAAATTTCATGTGAGTTTTGTAATGAGAAATTCATGAATCCATTTAAATTTTTGGTGTTAATCAAATAGAGAGATGGATATTCCCGCTAATGAAATCCTCTCTATTATAAATTGCGAGATGAAAGCCGCGCGGATGATGATGATGATGAGAGAGAGAGAGAGAAGTGCAAAAGTTAAAGCCGCTAAAGGGGGGGCACAGTAAGAAGGGTTGAATAATTAATGCGACTCGCTCATAACAATTTAATAACATGCGCGCGTTATATAAAGTGAGATTAATTTCGTGAGTTGTTACATAATCGCGCGGCAAAGACGGAAACGGGTAATTCCACTTGAAGACCGTAGGATAAAGAGAGATAGAGAGACGTCTCGGAGGAATGCAGGTAAACATTAAGATGAAAACGAAATCTTAATAATTGTGACACAAACATTATACGGAGATGGGGTGAACGCGACACGGCGAAAGAGAGAGATTCTGCTTTTAACATGAGAGAAACGGAGACACAATTTAGGAATAAGGCTCAAGGGCTCAAAGACTTAATGGATTTTGCACGCACATTCAAATTCCCTTCTCTCTCTCTCTCTCTCTCATCCCCATATTAAATTAAACTCGCAATTGCTGTGGAAGCAGGGAAAATTTGAAAAGTTATATTTTTCATTTGGGGGACGGAAAAGCGAGAATTTAATATATAAATGCTTCTAATTGGATCATCCGAAAAATAAATTACTCCGAGCCGCTAATTAATTCAGCTTGAACGTAACGAAATTCCTTTAATTAATTTATTTTTTGAACGCTCAGCGATAATTAAATGTAATCTCTTATATTCATTTACTAATAAAATTAAATAATTGTTAATTTTTTTAAACATTTAAAAAATAATGATACAAGTTATGCAATGAAAATACAAGTATATTTTTGAATGAATTCATTGATTTAAAATAAATTTGTATAAAAAAAATACTATAAACGTCGAGTGCAAAGGAATGCAGCGAAAAAAAGGTAGACGATTCTCGGAAATACGCAAAATCATTGAACGAAATGAATGAAACGTTGTAAAAATGTATAAAAAACGGATGTGTAGATAATTCCGAAACGCGTCTAGACGATAAGATAAAAAAAATAATTTATTTCAAATAAAAACTATCAACGTCGTCTCGCCTATTTTTTATTTATTATAGTTTCATTCAATTCATTGCCTTTTAAATTATTATTTTTTTAGTCAAATTCCTTTTAAATTGCATATTTGGTAAAGTTATTACATTTACTCTCGGAGCATATTTCAAAAAGTAAGAATTTAAAAAAAATTCTATTTCTATTATCTAAGTTTTATAATTTAATTTTATTTTATTAATTTCTTTTTTATTTTTTCATTTAATACTTAATATTACATTTTTTTGATAATTTTCTTATTAAAATTAATTTAATATTAAAATGATTTCATCGAATGCAAAAATTTTGTTTAAACAAATTAGAAAATACTAATTTTTTACTATAAATATGTATATTTCAAAAAAATATTGATTTTCTCTATTCTAATATTTTTCAATCTTGGAAAATCTCTTTAATCTAATTTAAATAAAATAAATCAAAATAATTTAATTATTCTAGCGTTTGAGATTCGCTGGCTTCATTCTGATTATTCGTAAAGATTCGCGACATTTCGTGAGTTCGCGATTTTTTAAATAATCACTTAATTTTTATTACTCTCTTATTGAATGTGTGAAACGCACTCCTTTTTGTGCCCAAATAAGGATTGTTTAATCGTGTGCAGCTGCAGCTGCAGGTGTTTCATCGTGACGCAGACAAGCGACGTTTTCGTGCCGAGTTTCTTATCAAATTTGCAAAACGTACTCATTTTTATTAGTCATCGAGACGCAAAGACGAGCAGAGTTTTCGTGCCCAAATATGGCAATTTTTTATAGAAAAATGTACTCATTTTCGGAATGTTTTAACGTTTGATATTCGCATGTGCAACTGCAGGTGCGAATTAGTCATCGAGACGTAAAGACGAGCGACATTTTCGTACCCAAATAAGGCGATGTTTAAATTATTTATCGAAAAATATTAATAATAACAAAATGTTTTACACAACAAAAATATTAACTACATTTTACTTATGTTCAGATTGAAGCGAAAAAACAATTATAATTGAAATACTTTCGAAAAAAGTATAATTATGTTTCCTGACAAATTTTCTTAAAGTTAAATATGAAATTACCTTTATCTTCTAAAACACTCTATATATTCAATAATTCAATCATTCTGATTATTAATTATAAAATTATTATATTTAAGAAAAATATGTATTCTATATTAATTTTAAACAAACACTTTTTTTTCAATATTTTCAGGCTTTATTTGCGAACAAATTATGAATTTAATTTAAAGATTAATTTATCTATATAATTTAACGAATCTACAAGATAATTGAGCTGCATGTAACGAATTATGAATAATGAAATGAGATTATTTTTTTTTCCAATTGTATTTTATTGGTGAATGCAAGGCTTTATTTGCGAGCAATGTATGCAACAGATTCCTGGTTTGCCTTTCGCAGCTCTTCGGGGTGGACGTGGAGGAGGGTGGATTCTGCTGTAGTCGCAGCAGGAATCGATACGGGGTGGTCGGGTGGTACGAATGAATAATAAATAATACTGACATCTGTACAGAGCTGGAAATGACAGTCTGCTGGGTGCAATATCCTTTGTTTCGAAAATCAACGCTTAAATAGCATCCTCCCACCTATACGGGTCAGAGGTCCGCGCTGGATGAGGACAATTGGACATCCTCGTCGTCGGCCGGAAAAAGGATGGAGCGAATAGCGAATGGGGAACGTTGAAGGGAGATAGTAGTAAATGGAATAATATTCGTGACCGCTGGCCAGTTTCGCCTCACCCTCGCCGTTAATTCCCCCAAGTTATTGCCTAATCTGCCAGGCTTACACAGGGCTAATAACAGCTATGGGACAGAGAGAATGCATACAACGAGCCATTAAGAATTTTCCCATTTCCCCGAAACTTGGAGTGGATCCACGCGCCATCAATATTAATATCGCCTTCCGCCACCCCTAATTGCACCCAATATATATAGATGGACGCACACACAAATAACCAGCGATTAAATCAAATAAACATCAATCAATTTGCTTCTAAATAATGCATTCGGACGTAAAGCAAATCTGCAATTACAGATTAACATTAACTTCTTCGTGGCAGCAGCAACAGAAAGTGAAGAGTTTTCAAATTTGTAAGTGGTGGTGGCACTTAAATGAAGCATAGCTCGGGATTAGAAGCCGCAGTGATTTAAACGTTAATCTCGAACGAGGGAGGATGAAAAAAGAAAGAAGAGAGAAAAAAAGAAAAGAGGAGAGGAAAAAGTTAATTTTGTTGTAGCGACTCGTGTTATTTTATTCTCCTACTTTTACTTATGCTGCGCGTCTCTCCGTTCTCCCTTTTGTCTCGAGTTTAATTTAGAGGATCTGCGCGGGCGAATGGTGAAAATGTAAAACGGAAAGTGAAGATGGAGAGTGAGTGGCCTCCTTCGTCATTAGTGTGTAAATACCGGTTTGTGGGGAGGAGTAGGAGGACGAGGACGAGGAGGAGGAGGATAAGGATGAGAACTGAAGGAAGAGGCCGCAAATTAACTTTTGATACTGCTGTTCTCGGCGGAGGAATAAAAAGGTCGCGGTAATTTCGACATCGCTACTGGGGATGATGACTACTGCGAAGATGTCTGAACGCATCTAAATGGAAATCACAATCGGATATTTCCCACAATTGACTCGAGAATTAAAAGAAGGGAAAGAGAAAACGTTTGAGGAGAAGCAAAAAATCTTGATTTTTTTTTCAAGAGAATGTAATTAGTTGTTACGCTATATTTCAGATATTTTCTGTGATTTCAATTACTTTAAAGCAAAATTTATAAACAAAAAAAATACTCAATTTAAAATTTATGAAAAAAAACACTAAATTTTACTACTTAAAACACAATAATTTTAAATTTACGAATTTCTACAATAGTGAAAATAAATTAATGATTGCTATACTTTTCCTCAATTGAAAATTTACTGTAAAATTACAAAAATAATAATTTTCAACAATATTTGAGTAAAATTGATCAAAAAAATACTTATTTTCATTAAATTCTTACAATATTTAAGGAAAAAACACTTAAGAATGATGCATAATTATTCAGAAAAGTTAAACGTTGTTTAACGTTTAAATAAATAAAAAATACAAAAATCATGAATATTATAATAATTATATAAATAATAGTTTTAGTAATTAAAGTATTTTTTTTTATTATGTCGTATAATTTTATTTACAATCTATTCAGAAAAGTATATTTGATAAAATATTCCTTTAGAATAAGTTGCAAGTAAATAAATAAAAAAATAAGATGAATTTGTGATGAATAGTGCTTAAAATTGATGAGATGAGATTGTAATTTAATTTTAGGATTTTGTGGTGTATGGAAGAAGAGAATCGTGAATCTGTATGCAAAATGCATGGAATCAAGTTATGCTTTCGCGAAGTGCGGGCCTCTTGCATAAATCATCTCGTACGAGGACGGAGATGCAAGAGATGCGAGGTGTTTTCGAAAATAAAACAAAGATTGAGATAAAATTTGAATGCAATAAAGTCGAGGATTTCGCGCTGTAGACTGCAGAGAGGCTTTAAATATTATATAGACAAAATCAAACAGCAAATAAAGTAAGAAGGGAAATAGAATATCCAAACGCGGTGGAGGCAAGCAGCAGCAAGCAGAAACCTTCCTTCTTCTACTTCGTCCTGCCGCTTCTGGCGGGGCGCAGCTTAATGGCCGGATCCCGGAAATTGTGAGCACATATATCTCGAGGCAGATTTATGAAAGTGCTTTTCTTCCAACCAACCCAAACCCACCACCCACCAAAAAAAAACACACACACACACATACACCAAGCAACCAACCACCCCTCGGCACACGCTTCAGCATCACCTCCGCAGCCCACCGACAAGAAATATATATACAATAGCGAAATCCGGGCACGTCTTTAAAAACCCTTCTCATCTCTCTTCTCTCGCACTCATCTCCAAAGCCACCTGCCCTTCTCGGACTTTGATGCTCGTCCGGCCTGGCCTGGTGGATGGTGGAAGAGGATGGAAGAGCTGCGGCGGTCGAATAACAGAAATTGAATTTCATCTCTCTCTCTGTCTCGTTCTTCCTCATTCCTCTTACTGCGAAGATAAGAGCCCACTCAAAGGCGCCTCCGAAGTCCGGATATTGACGGCATCTCATCTCACCTAAACCAAAATCGTGGGGATGAAGGTTTCGGTCCGAACAATCGAAATTGAGATAAACACCGAATCGGCGAATTTCATTAAATTTCCTGCAATCAAAATATTGGGTCTCCACTCCTCTTCCCATTCCGAACTCCCCTACATACGGATTAGATCTCTGGTGGAAGAGGGAGGAGGGAGGAGATTAAAACGCGGATTGATTTTTAATTTTCACCGCCTAACGAAAACCTGGACATCTGTTTGCTAGAACTCTCGTCTCGTTTCCTTTTTTCAATGCAGGATTATTGCAGGAAACAACAATGGGTGAGGGAAGATATACACCCACTCAGTTGAAGGGCAAAAATATGAATTGAACAGAAGGGAGAAAAATATTTACATACACAAACTATTCAAGTCTAATATTTCCATTTTTAAATATTATTACTAATGTAATGAAACGTTTTTAATAGAAAAAAAAACAACAAAAAGCTTAAAAATTTCTTATTTAAAAAAAAATACAATTTTTAGGTAATTTCTGCACTTTTAAATTTCTTGTTTGCAAATTCAATGTGATTTCTGAATGAAACATTGAAATGATAGTGCGTGTTTTCCTGGAAAACGCGATGGCCGAAAACTTTTTGATTTAATGAATAATGCAAGGTCGGTTTATCTGGGGGAAAATTAAAGGGAAAACTGAGACGGAGTTTGGCTTTAACGATTTATGCAATTAAAAGGGGATCGGTCAAGGATTCTCCCCCGGCATCATTAAATCATCTCGCCTTAACAAGGAAAACTGAAATGATCCCAGTTGGCTCTCGGATACCCCCGAGAAACATAAATAATTAGTTGTCATGTGTGTGTTTGGGGTCATTTCCTTAACTTCGTTATTTGCCGGACCCCTCGTCGTGTTTCCTCCGGGATGGAAAAGATTTTGACCCGCACGTCGATCGTTTGGACGAACTTCTGGCACGGACAGATCCATCCATATCCATCTCGCTCGAAGCGCAACCAAGAAAAAAAATAAGAAAAAGAAGAAACCATCCCCCCCCATCCTTGCACATCTCTAATTCCGGTTTGCCCCGAGGATGGGTGGATGAGGATAAGAAGAAGTGGAAGTGGAAGAAGTAGTGGAAAAAGAAAGGCGAAAGAAAACGTAAAACAAGAAATAACGCCTGAAAGGATGAGAACTTCTCTCCTGCGTAGATTGAAAACGAGAGAAAAATGACCGCTGTCCGAGCTTCATTCTCTGCGAGGGAAAACTTATCAAAGTTTGATGGTCGAGCCCCGAGTTTGCAGGAAGCACATAGAAGAAGACGGGATGAAAAGCAGGAAAGAGTGTGTGTGTGTGTGTGAGAGAGAGAGAGAAAAATACCGCCGGCGTGTGCAAACTCGCCCAACTTTCTTTATAAAAGAACAAATAACTTTCAAGTATACACCCTGTCTCTTTCTAACGCTCCAGCCAGAAAAACACCTGCACATAAAACATCCCCTTTCTAATTAACGGCATTTCTCTCTCTCGCTCTCGCACAGAGAGGGCAACACATTCGCAGCATCCCTCCAGCAGAAAAAATCTTTGCACATTTATTTTATATTCATTAAAAGATCCCCTCCTTTCTTCCATTTCCTTCCCCAAGCTCCAGTCATCTCTTTTTCTCTCTTTATGTATGTGTATTTACCTTCCCGTTGAGTGGTCCGAGGAAAAGGAAGTTTTGTTCCTTATTTTTCCAAAGGATTTTCGCGCTCGCAAAAGCGTTGGTCAAAACATACTTCCAAGTCTTCACATCACGATCAATATTTCAAGGAATGAAGAAAACTATTTATTCAGTTTACGAATGAAAAAATGATTATAAAAGTGAGAATCGACGAAGGCGACGGAAAAAGAAGAGACGAACGGATGGATGGATGGATGGATTGAGAGGAGAGAGGAATCAAAGCGGGAGAGCATAGAGTTCAGGGTTCACCTGAAATGCGACCACATCAAAGCGCGTCGCCCGACAAAACCCAAACAGAAAGGTAAATTAATTCTGTCAGCAACAGAACAAACTTCCAGTCTCCATGCAACCATCCATCCGTTCGTCCGTCCCGGTGTTCGCGCACGATTCGAGGCCCGAAGCGTTTTATTTCAATCTCGGAAAGAAAGAAACAAAGAAGAGAAAAACAAAGAGACTGAGAAATGATTGACTTTTTATAATATCTAATATTTAGTCATTTAAATAAAATTTCATATAATTCGATAATTTGATTTCGTATTATTTATTTACTACTAAATTATGACATAATTGTCAAACGTCTGAGGCTGTAATTTCATATTTTAATTGCCATCACGAATAGTGTGGATATTCCATTAGATTGTATAATATTCTGTAGTAGTGTAAGGTTGTACAGGTTGTTTGTGCGGTTTATAATTATGAAAAGGGGAGCGAGCGTTGAATGTAGAGAGATGTGAAACGTTTGCGGGGTAGCCGTTTACTTCCGGTCTGGCGGAAGGCTTTGTGCGGGCAATTGAGAAGGTGGGGTGGGACTGAAAAGATATGCAAATCGAGTCGATGATGATCGAAAGCTTAGCTCGCATCTTGCATATCATCTTCACGATGATGATGATGATAATACGCTGTCGTCGGTCGCTGCTCTTCTGACTCCTCTGCTGGTCGCATGCAGGATGAGAAGAGGAGATTCGAGAAGATGAGTGTGTGTGTGTGTGTGTTGTAGGTTGAAAGTGGGCAGGTTCCTCAGATCCATATCTAACCCCACCAATGAGGGCCGCGAGCCAATCCAGGCCCTTCTGGATATTACATCCATAAATTCATCATAATCATAGAGCGCGGGGGTCGCGAGGGCGCCTCCGATTGGCGGGAGAAAGACCCGTGCGGCCGATGCGAAGGGGGGCCGCGGGGGTGGCGCAATGCGGACTTCTTCTCTCTCTCACTCCGCCCGCCGACTCGATATTAATATTGAATTTTTGTGTGTTGGCCCCGAGTCTCTCTCCGCTGCCCTCTTCCATACACCCATACACACCATCAACCCCTTCGCCGCCTCTCTTTACCGAGCAAAAGAGAAAGAGAGGAGCGTAAAGCCGCCTCCGACGCGCGCACCGTCATCCACACAAACCACCCACCTCCCCTGAGGACCGGGCCGGACGCACACGGGTCCGGCCCGGTCAGCTCCAGGAGGAGATACCTCTCCTCAGCCTCCGCCGCTGCGCCGGACCTCATTATATACAAGTGAAACGATATTTACTGATGGGACCGCCGCCTTCGAGCGCTGCCTCCGTCGGTATGTAGCGTAGCGCTGCTGCCTGCAGGAAAGATTTCAATTTAGGTGGCCCTCCTCATCCTCTCGCTCTCTCTCTATCTCTCCAACCAAAGTGTGCCGGACACACACAGAAGGGAAAATCAATAACACATCTTCTTCTACTTCTTGTTGTTCGCTCCTCTTCTCTCGGCCAAACACTTGGCAGTGCACACACGCAGCTCTCGGCCTTCTCATCCTCAGCCTCGGCCACCCCCCGAGGGACGATCCCGTGTGTTGCATTATAAAGAATGAGAAATGCAATATCAACATTCGGCTTGATTTCCCCAATTCCCGGGATCCCTTTGACCGGACACATCCTCTCATCCCTACAAGATGGAGGAAGCAATTTGAATAAAAAAAAAACAAACTCACGCACACTCTAGTCATCATTTTTCACCTTCTTCGAACGATCCTCTTCACCCGACTAATATATACATACATTTGAAAGGAATTCCATTCAAACTGACGTCGAAGCTCAATATCCTCTGACTTCCAATTTAAACCAGATATAATAACCCATTCGATTCGCTTCAAACTCTATAATCGAAACAACTTATATAAAATCATGTAAAACACTAAATCTACAAAACTTAATTTACGTATTCAAATTTTAATCATTATTAGTTGAAGCATATATGTTATTAATGTCATAAAAGAAACATGCAATTGCTATTTAATAACAATTAATAAATAAATGTGTGTTTAGAAAACGAAAACAAATAATAGCATTTTCTACTTTTGTAAGCAAAACACGCTCTATGGTGATATAAATAGTGGGATATATTTGTAATTGTGGTTTTTCAATTTAGTCTGTCCGACGTCTCCTTCGCTCGCTCTGCATTTTCTCTCTCCATCCACAAAGCCCGAGTGTCATTACCTAAACTATTTTTGACGTGCTTAATCTTGCCTTAACGGCGCCTCGAACCCATTCTTCGGGGATCGTTATTGCAGGCGAAACCAAAGGGCATTTCAGAAATAGATGTTTGTTTGCTCTCCGACACACATAAATATTACCCACAAAAAAAATAATAATAATAATAGAAAGCGTCGGCGCCTCCCGAAATGACAACCGGATTAACCCGGCTCACACTCATCCGCGGGATTAGCTAAATAAACGTTTAATTATTAGGCAATTTTGTGACCGCACTATGTAACTACAATTGTTTCTAAATTTATATAATAATAGAGGATTAGTTAAGCTTATTCTCATTCTCTTGATTGACTAAATAAACATCTTAAAACAAAAAGATTATTTTGGGAGGTGTTGTGTCGAATGCATTTATTATATACTGAATGTGACTTCTCAGGAGTAATATTTTGTCTGTTTAATGAAACATATAATGGACAGTGTGGATAAAGAATTAAGGTATTTTTTATGCGATGGTTGAGAATGGCGGTGGAGGAGAGATTAGATCCGAGCGTGTTTATTAATTAGATTAAGAAGTGGGCGAAGATTGTGTGGGTCGAAGACGAAGGAATAGAGAGAGAGAGAGAGAGAGAAGTTGATGTCTCTTAGGTGCCGTATATTGGGCTGGAAATTGGCTTCAGTAGTGGACTTCCCGGGATAATCTAATTTCGGACATTAAAGTGAGGGACGTTACGTGCCCTGCGATGCACACGTCCAGGATGGATCGCCCTCCGAGAAGATAACGAACTCCATCAAGTATGATGGGCGTCCGGGGCCGAGAAGACCACCGAACGTGGACTTGTGCTGCTGCTGCTGCTGCTATTACTACATAGTTGGCAAAATTCATCCATCCAGTCATTGATTACATTTCCTCTCTCTATATCTTTATGTTCCTCTCTATCTATCCGCCAACAAAACCTCCACCACCCCCAGCATCCAACCTCTTTCCAGTCGTACTGTGTACTATATAGTATATACAGGATGTAAGTGGTTTTTGGTTCTGCGCCTGGCCGCGTATGAACGTCGCCCAATGACGACGATATATACAATATGATATGAAAGAGAGTCTCTCACACACACATGCATTCATATATACACGTGCAGAGAGTGCGAGTAGCGGACGCTATCGATCTGGGGTTGCGCCGACGCCGGCGTCGCTCCACGTCTGGAAATGACCCCAACATCGTCGACCCCCTCCACACCTCGACGGCCGATATCATTTCATATTTTTACCGGATTGGTCCGAGTTATTGGGGCCGCTCTCCGCCAATCGCGACGCCTCCTCTAATATGATATTTCATAATCCCGGCGTTATGATTGGAGCGCGCCGCCGACGTCGCGACGCTCTCTCATAACTAGCATCGCGACGGCGACGCCTTACCATCTCCCGCGATTCATAATTCCGGCGAATCATAACGCTCCGTTCTCCCCCTCGAACCATATTCATCATCATATCTGCACTTATATACTTGCTCCCTCCGAACACCTATGTACTGCACATAGTTCCTCCCACTTTATAACATCTAAAATATTAACCGATAATATTACCAAGTTCTTCATCGAAACAAATCAAATATTAATAATTTTACATAAAATCCAATCCATGTGCGCTTAATACACAAAAAAAAAGGTGTTGTGTCAAATATATTTACAACATAAATCATCAATTAGATTTATTTCTAATACTACTTTAAATAGTGAAAACTATTAAGAATTATTAAAGTTTACTTTACAGCTATAGCTATTTTGTTCCAAATTTCTCATCCGATTTGCATCCATTAGTCCAGCTTGCGATTTCATTGTAGTTGCTTTCGTCGGCCGCACTAATTCGTATTCGTGAAAACCCTCCTCTTCAACGAATAAAGTCTTACCCGAAAGCTGTCTTCGTTTCACTCCATTCTAGAGTCAAGTCATACTCAGAAATAAATCCAAGAGAAAAATTATTATTTATAATTAATTTCATTATTATTACAATATTTATTTTACTTAAAAAAATATTGTGTTTCATATATCTCTCAAAATAAGATTTTTCTTTTTAAATTATTTTCTACGAAATCTTGTTTAAAAGTTGTATAATCATTTTATTTATTCTTGTTTTCTCTTTTGTGTTTTATGCAACTATTGTGAATAAATGTTATTATTTTGTGTAGTATTTAATTTATCTAAATTTCTATTGATTGTGTCAATTATATCAAGTAAATTGGATACAACACCTCCGCAAATTGTAAATGTTTTGTTCTCTAAAACTCAAATTAGAGAGGGCTTTTTGTATGTATGTGTAGACGCGTATCAAAGAAATTGATGAGGGTTTTAGGTTTGAGTTGCGGGTGGATGATCATCAAGGGTAAGGGCGATTATGGAACGTGCAATAATTCCGATGGAAGGTAATTCTGTTGGAAAATTGGCATCCGCACATAGAGGGCGGCACACGCACGTGCAAACTCCGAGGGGATTGAGCGAAACCGCGCGACTGGAAATTATATTAAAGTGCTCGCCCTCGCATCCCTCTCTCACTCTCTACGTGTTATACGTACTATATCTATAGATATATACATATATATGTATGTATACTATATAGGTCTATCTATCTGCACGGCAACGAATCATCTCTCCCTGCGGCTTAGTAGTGCACAAAACAAAGTTACATTTCGTCGGCACAAATTAAATTTTAACAGGGCGTAATTGAACGCGCTGAATGCCGCCGCCGCCGCCGCTGCCGCTCTATACGCTCCCAGCATTCCACGTATTTTAAGCTTAATACAGGGACCGCAAATAATTGTTACCCTCCTATGTTCGATCAACAGATAATATAAACTCTCTCTCTTACCTGTGGCTAAAACCCTCACCAATCCTCCACCCCCGAAAATCCCGCATCCGAAAACACGAGGCCGAAGCAAAACCACCCCAACCTTCTCATCTTCTCTTACTACAACTGCTGCTGCCAACCACCTCCAACCCTGTTCCTCTTTCCCCATTTCCATTCATCCACCGTTAAATACTTCGCATATTCTTACCCTCCTGATTTAAATCCACTAAACAACAACAAAAATAAGATTTTGCTTTACACAATTAATTAATTTAAATTATTTAAGTCAAACTATGTTACATCTAAGTCATTAACAAATAATTTCTTGTTTCTTAATTTTACATATATCTTACATTTAAGGAGACAATAATTCACATTTATTAAATAATTATATAAATAATATGATGTGATTGAACGCAATATTTAATTTAACTTGAATAAATCGAGTGGATTTTTGTATTTTTTAAATTTTCATTATAATTTTTTCTTATTATTTTATTCAATTCTTTTAAATTATTAAACTAGGCTGTAAATTTTCTGTTGTAAATATATGAAACCTAGGAGTACGCGGTTGATACAAGGAGGGTGGGTTTTAAACGGTTCCGGTGTCTCCCCGCGGAATTCGATAGGGATGAAACAGAACCGAAACACACTCACACACAAAAAAAGTAAAAGCAACAACTAAATAAATAGGAATAGTGACAGGACGAGCATTGAAAAACAAGCAGCTGAGCAACAAACGTGTGTGTGTTTTTGTGCGGAACATAAACAGGGGGGTTGTTTGGTGGAGAGGAGGACAGTGAACACGGGTTTTTACAGCATATTGTCGTAAATAAAAAATGCGCCGCTATTTAAAGTTGTGATGTCCACGGCGGCGGGTCCAGGTGGTGGATTGGGGTGTTCCCCAAGGATCGTCCACGGGTCAAAACAAGTGTCAATCGATCAGAGAGGAGTAGATGGATGCGAGTGTGTGTGTGTGTGCGTGGAGGATGAGGAAGCAGGGGTAGTTTTGTATGGTAGTAGTTTTTGCAGGACGAGAAAGAGAGGAGAGGTGCACACCCTCCGCAGCATTGAAATAAATGTAGACTCTTTCGGAATTTATTTCGGGCATAATTTATAAAGCCGGACTTCCTATTTACTGCCCTACGATCCCTTCATCCTCCTCCTCTTTTCCAACGCTTCGAACACATACAGTACTACTACTACTCGCACATGCGACTCATTTATTATATAAAACTTAATTTTCTTTTTATACACATTCTCTCACTCTCTCTTTCTCTGCTTACTTCTCTTTGCGGACATAACATAAATCAATAAATAAATAAATAATTTGATAATTTGGCAACGAAAATGATTGGGTTTTTGTCTTTCAGATGCCTTGACCAACGCCGTTTGCATTGTGGAAGCTGTACTCGGAGGCGTCCATGTATCGATCGTGCTCATCTTCGTGGATGGGAATGGTGTGAGTGTGAACTTTGACGCCGGAATCTCCTCCGTCCGATTGGAAGATCTTCTTCAGCGCCACGGATCCGACCATCAGCAGTGCGATTTTGCTTGCTATCAGCGCCTTCCCGGCGATCAAAGCCAAAGTCTTCATGATGAGCGGCGCCGATAGCCCGAAGATTCCCAGGAGCACCATCATCGTGTAGTGGAAGTACTTTCGCTCCTTCTTGCTGACCTTCATGTGAGCGCCGTCCTTGAACCCGTCGCTTTGGAGCTGCCTGGAGAGGTCGATGGAGAGCGTGTGCGATTCCAGAAACCTCCCGATAACCGACTTCAATCTCTGCACTCCCTGCACGCTCCTAGCTTCCACGCTCGCGTTCACCACCTTCCCGTTCCTCTTCAAAGTCACTCCATCGAAGACGGGAATATCCCAATTCAGGGTGCGCTCTAATGCGTTCGCTGCCTTCTCCACCAGACAACCGTACCTGACTTCACCTCGGAAACAGTCCAAGATAATCACATCGGCCTGCACCGAACGCAAAACACCGAACACAAGGAAGCTCATCACCAACGACTGCATCTCGACCCACAATAAACCAACGTTGGCCGCATTTTGCGTTTATATACCGGCCGCATATTGTGCGTGCCGAACACCAGCATTTTCACGGTTTCTTTACCTCCTCGACATATCTCATCATCTCGCTTCGCCAAACAAAAAATCTTCATTAATTACTCCATAAATCGCTTCTTCTTCAACACACACACATGAGATCGGATGTACATTTTCTCCCACCCGAATATGCGTTGCAAATTCAAATGTTTAATTATGCATCGCTTCTTAAAAAAAAATCCTAATCACTGACCGAGATACGACCGGTGCATAATACTGGTAATTAATCCTTCTTCTTGGATTGAACACGCGAACCTTCTTCCCAGCAGCAAAACGGGAAACCTCATTGTACACTTTCCGAACTAGGCTATACCGATTTGAGAACATCTTCATTGACAAATACAACGCGCAAAAATAAAAATATTGAAAATGAAATTTAAATCCTAATCTGCCGAATGTATTCTTGAACCCAGAAGAATTGCAAATTATTATGCAAATATTGATATAATTTTCTGAAAAAAAGATTAGAAATAAATTATATTCGTCGGCATTCGAAACTATTTTTGAAGTTTTTAAATAGATGAAAGGAGACAAAAAAAAAAGCGAGTGTGAAACGTAAAGTGAAGATCTCATAGTAGCGGCAGCATCCAGTTTCTTAATTGTGGACAGCTCGAGGCGGAAAATAATTGCGCGTGAAAAATCATCGTAAATCATCTAAGGCGAAACAAAGGGAGGCGAGGAAAAACACAAAGTAGAAAGCGGTAAGGCGAAAGAAGCGAAATTGGTAATTAGAGTGTTCGGTCCATAAATCGCGGAGGCAATAAATAAATTTAATCGCGCGCTATTTTTCCGACAAAAAGAAAAACTCGCGACCGGAGCGAAGAGAAATATAAATATTTTCATCGATCGTCCAACAGACCTTAACCGATAATTAGCGCTAATTATTAAGGAGTGTATACATATATTCATACATGAGGATTATTCAATTTATAATTGCCAAGCATAACTTGCGTTTCTTTTACTTCATCTTCTCGCATCTACATTGCAAATCGTAAATTATTCCCGTTCTTTTACGTAATTATTTTACAATTATTACATTTTTCTATGGTTACTTTAATAAATTGATACGTGCGGGAGGAAATGATCGTTTTCCGTGTTTAATAGCCATGACCTAAAGATCTACTTTAAAAAGGAAAATCTTAATTCGATGGATAATATTAAGTTGACATTTTGCTAGGAATATCAAGTGAGGTACATTAATAAAATCGTAAATGTACAATCAACAAATATATTTATATTATTAACTAATCAGAAGAGAACCTACGTCTCGTTGTACTCGATGGTGGGGTCGGAGAACTGGTGAACATCAGCGTCGTACAAATCCTCCTCGTGGATTTCATTGGTGTTCAGGTAAGTGGGAAACGGGACCGGGTTCGAGGGTTTCCTCAAAGGAAGAATGGTATCGTAAATGGTAACAATCGAGTTCGTCTCGCCTGGAACGTTCTGTCCGGACACGTACAGCACGTTATACTTGGTGTTGATGCGCCATATCTTCAGGCCCTTCAAAACCCTGTACCTGTTTCCCATATGACCGGGCATCTTCGTGCCAGGCCAAACGCGAGCCTTTTCACCACCGCCACCGATGTTACCACCCCTTCTGTGCGTTTTCGTCACACCGTGAGAGGCAGGCATGCCTTTGAAACCGTGCCTCTTCATGACGCCCTGGAAACCCCTGTCGACGGTTTTACCGCGCACGTCCACGAAATTGCCAACCTGGAAATGCAACGCGTTGATCGGAGTACCTGGTGGCAGAGCTGCGTCTGGACTGATGAAGAATCTAGCGAGAAACTTCTTGGGAATCACCCCGGAATTCTTGAAGAGACCGCAATACTCTTTGGTTAACAACGACGGATCAGTGCCCTCCGCTCCGAGCAACAGACATCCTTTCTTGTTCACAACCCTCGTTTTATTTGGCAGCGAATTTTCATATTCCTCTGGTGTATAATACTTAATTATATGATTATCCAAAACCTACGAATCGATTTAATTAATAAATATCAAATAAAATATACATGAATCTATCAGACTTGAAGCAGAGTAGTAGTCATTTTA
The DNA here is from genome assembly GCA_963457615.1 of Nicrophorus investigator. Taxonomy (NCBI): domain Eukaryota; kingdom Metazoa; phylum Arthropoda; class Insecta; order Coleoptera; family Silphidae; genus Nicrophorus; species Nicrophorus investigator. The sequence continues at coordinate 38,017,623 of OY735140.1, forward strand.
GTGCCATCCTTCATCCAAATAGGATAAATGCCAATTTTGCGAGCAATCACACCAGTTCTTTTAAATGTTGGCTGCCACTCTGCAGCGTTAGCCGCAATCTCCGTGAGCAATGGCGACTCATCTTTTTTACTATACTTATCCTCAACCACTTCTTTAACAAACTCCTTATTATCAGGGGTGATTTCATCGTTGTGAACCTAAAACTCAAAATAACATCACAGCAATACTCTTAGCTTAATGGACATAACAGTAACTTACGACGCGATGTTTCTTCGTGAACCAAGTGGGATTCCTCAATCGAGGAGGCGGGTTCATAATATGTCGCTCTCTTATTTGAGTCCCACTGGCTGAAATACTGATTTGAGGTTATGTTACTACTTATTACCGTATTCCTTAATTATTTAACTCACGATAGTGCCAGCAACTTATCCTCCAAGCTTTTCACGCATGTTTTGCTCACTATATTACTTAAAATAAACGCCATTTCGTTTACTTTTTATTTAAAACTATTAAACTTTGTTATGAACATAAATTGAGGTTATTCCATCCCTCATTGATGCCAACTTGAAATAAAGGTAAATACCAATTCGAATTTGTTACTAGATTGAAAATTTGAATATTGTTACGATGGGATAATTGTATTTAAAATGCAAATAAAAAATATCATTCGTTTATTATTCAATCATTCATATTTATTAATATAATCATTTTGTACCAGTTTATACAAACAGAAAAAAAGAAATTATTTAAATCGACACCTGATTTAGTGGAAAAAATAATATATATATAAATTTATATATATATATATATATATATATATATATATATATAGAGAGAGAGATTTACAATCATCAATCATTAGATCAGAATGAACACAAGACTGTTTTTTTTTTATATATAAAATTACACTAGAAGAGAGAAGGAAATTCAACGTACGCGACGGTACTCTTCTTCAATTAATTATATCACAGATATATATGCGTGGATCTTGATCTAGAAAATCTGTTTAATATTTTGTTTTTCTATCTTTCTTTTTTACTTTCGCTCCGTTTCCCTAAGTGTTTTGTTGTCTTTTATGAAGTATATATATATTTGACTCTCAACCGTAATTATCTAGGTCGTCCGGCGGACGTATGTACTGTTCGCCGAACTTGGACATGTACTTACGCACAAACTCCTTGGCTTTCGCTTTCACGCTTTCCGTGCACGTCAGATCCTCGATCTTTTGGCAGTGCTTTAGCTCTTTCAACATCACGAAATGCGTTAACTTGAATAAAAGTAGGAAAAAAAAACACATTAATAAATTATTTTTAAAATTTGTCTAAAAATAACTCTCACCTTTCTGGCCAAATGCTTGAAGTCATCGGTATTCGTAATTCGTCCTTGTTTGCAGTCTAATTTCCTATACGCATTCAAAATACCGACCATCACTCCGGCCATATTGGACCTGAAGATCTCCTTGATCTTGCGACTCGCCTCGTTATTGTTGTCCATCTCTTTCAGCTTCGTCTTCACCGCCAATTTCTTCTTCGGTTTAACTCCAGTAGGTGTTGTTGCTGAAGAGGGCGTCGATGGAGGCGTTGACAGACTGGTCGTAGTAGCCGAGGTGCTTGGAGGCAACGTGGCCATAACCTTTTTGCTTTGCAGCATGATCATTTCCTTCTGCTTCCGCAGCATCTCCTTATTTTGCTTGTACTTTTTGATATTCTCCTTGAACTGCTGCCTATCCTCCTCAGTTCTTGGCTGTAACAAGAGGATCATTCAAATAAAAAATATGTTATTATTTTAGAAAATAAAGAACTTACGCTAATAATAATTTCCTGGACTAAACCGATCCTACGCTTCTTGGCTGGAGGCGTATCCCTGAGAATTCCCAACTCTTCTATCCTCCGATCCAAAGACGATTTGTCCCCGGATGTCTCAGTTCTGTCATCGTCCTGCAGACTAGACTCGTCCAGATCGTCTGGCATAATACTATCGTGCGCCTCCGCCAGGCCGTGCTCCAGGTCATCGGAATCTCCGCCGCGAGCTTTCAACAACTTCTTTTGCGCTTCCATCCTGTTGAACTTGCTACGGATTTCCAACATGAGCTGCTCATCATCAATGTCATCACTGTCCGAATCCTCCGAACTCGAATCCGAGCTAAGGCTGCTCGTGTCCGAACTTGACGTCGACTCTGAATCTGCAATAAAAATACGCCAGTCAAGATGCATTCTAAATCACTAAACTAGTAAGCACACTTACAATACTCGACCTCTTCAGGTGGTAATTCCGGGGGCTCCCATTGCGATTTCCTAATCTTCACATGGTAATAGTATGGTCTACCGAATTTATCCTTGGCGCATTTCCACTTTGGTGGTAATTTGACAGGCGGAGGGATGGGACCCATGAACGTCACCTTCGATGGGTCCTCGAGTTTATCGTGATATGGAAGCGTTGGCATTGGTGGTATATTAGGCATGGGCGGCATCGAACCCATACTTGCCTCGGCCATCGTAGGTGGAGCCACGTTGGGCGGAACCAGGCCGGCCGGAATGCCGCTCGGAAGCGGATGATTGACTGTGGTTGGTGGAATAGTATGTATGTTGGGCATCGTATGCGGCATTCCGTGTACTTGAGGTGGTGGTATAGTATGCATCTTCTGCGGTGGAGGCACAGACATATTGTGAGTTCTAGGCATAAAGTGGATATTCGAATTGGGCATCTGATTGAAAAGGACGTGCTGATCGGAGGACAAAGCGTAGTTTTGCCACTGTCCGATCTGCGGATTCCATATGCACTGGTAATCACGACTCGGATCGTACGGCGCCGTGAACCTAGGGTCCGTGCCCATCATCATACAATGCTTCTCGTGTTGCCTCCATAACTCCCTCTGCTTTCTACGTCTCTCCTCCTCCGCCTGCTGCTCTACCTGCATTGCAAACTGTTTTCTCCTCTCATGTTTGCTTATTCTTGGATAAGAATTATGACCGGTCGAGCAAACGCTATTACCAGACGCCATCCTGTCATTTTTGCGGTTTCTGTCGCAATCTCCGAATCTGCTGGACGACCGATAATTGAACCTCGAATATCTGTTTTCCCTACCCCTCTTTTCGTGATTCTCCCCTTGCTCCCAGGCCATCGCCTTGTATCTTTTATCCGCCTGCCTCTCGTGCTCCTTCATCTGTTCTATCCGCTCCTTCTTCGGGATCCTAAAAACCTCTTTCAAATTTGCCCAGGTCTCCAATAACTTTGATGCAAGCGCCAAGATATCCGCAATTATGTTCGGTTTGTTACCAGCTTCCTTCTCTTCGAAAGCAATCGGAGAAACTTCCGAAGCATCATCGAAGATATTGATCAGTTCATCAGCTATATTCTTGAAATCGAACTCCTTATATGTGGGTCGATTCACAAAGTCCATTCCCACTGACCTCCTAAACTCCTCATCGTCGTTATTCACCGATTCCTCTTTCTTCTCCGACACCACTTCCGGCATCGGTTCCTGCTCCAACTGCGGTGAATTACTTTCGGAATCTTCGGACGACTCAGCCGGCTTTTCGGAAACCGACCACTTCTCCACGAGCGATAGCACCTTGGAATCTTGAAGCATTGTCTTGTTGGGGATCGGCAGCGTGGCTAACGTCTGAAGCGTTTCCAGGCGCATGTATTCCATAGCGTTATCATCGCTGGCCAACTGCTGGGCGTCCGTCATCCAGCCATGCATCAAACGCAACCCGTGGTAGTCCAAGAAGAGTCTTCTGCAGGGCATTTCCCCGGCTTTGAGGATCGCTAATAATTTTACCCTTTGATTGCTCTCCTTGGCACGCACCATCAACCTGCTCAACTTCAACGTATGCACTTGATTCTTTAGCCCTGTAGTCTGCAGCGATGCTATTTCATCATCCAGAGCAAGATCCTCGAAGATGTCCATTCGCGTGATCTTTTTCGCCTTCGTTTTCTTCTCCTTCTTCGGGGACTTCTCCTTCGGCACCTGTATTTCCGTTACTTCCATAGTCTTCTCCTCAGCCTTCACCTCTTCATTGACCATCTCAGGCGCTTCCTCTTCGCTGATAATTTCCTTCACCTTCTCCGAATCCAATTCAACCGCCTTCTCGACAACTCCCTCCTCTTCCTCTTCATCCTCCTCGTCCTCTTCCTCTTCGTCATCATCGGGCTCTTCTCCTAACCACCCTCTGCAGTTCGTCGCCTCGCAAAAACACTTCTGAGCTTCTTTTCTAAAATGGAAACAAAATCAAATAATCACTTGCATTTTCATAAAATTTAGTAAACATACCCGTATCTCTGAAATTGATAATCGAATGTGACTTCTTCACCAGCTAAAATTGTTCGAGTACTAAAAAATCCGATTCTAAGTTCACCACCAACAGTCCATTTTTGGGTCTCGGCGTTTGGGTCGCAAGAGTGGTTTATGAATCTCGAAATGTTACCTGCAAAAACAACATTCAAGTAAATGAATAAAGCGCCAATTTAAAATAATAAAACGGTTTAAGTACCCTTTTGTGTTGCATCTATAACAGCGTCAGCTCTTAAGGACATGAAGTAGTAATGTCTATTTTTATCCTTGGAATAGTCGGCTGCCCTATCTTCAAACTCCTCTGGATCCAAAACTTCACCAACATATTCCAAAATAAATTCTCCACTGAAATTTATAAGAACAAATCATTTATGATTAACTAAATTTTAATTAGTTTTCTTTTTTTGATAACTTACTATGGGATGTTTGCGGCAGCTCGAATGCCTAGACCTTTCTTCTCCGTCCTGAATACTTCGCACGGGGCGCTCTGCCCTTTCTGGAACCTCTTGTTCGTGCACCTATCGCCCACGGTGCATAGATTTCCGCTAAAATAAACATAAATATTGTTAATTTGATTGAATTGATGATTGAATTAATACACTGCTCTTACCATTCAATCATGAGCAACCGATTTAGGCAATCCTCTCCACAGCCGAATTCGCCTTGTTGGATTTCATCCTGCGTGAGGAAACAGTCGCAGGTCATTTTCTTGGCTTCTTTGCAGCTGATTCTTTCTGTCAGATACTGATTCTCCTTGAGATGAACGAACTGCTTCAGACGTCGCTCCACCTCTTCGTCGATTTCCATCTTCTTGTTTCCACTTTGGGCATTCACCACATTACTTTCAGCTAATGAAGAAGAGCTTCTGCTTGTGTTCATTTCCAATTCGCTGGTGCGTCTCCAACGAGACTTCACCTTCACAGGTTTCGAGTCGACGACGCTCTTCGTGGGCGCCACCAAAGCCGGTGAATCCCTCGATGACTTCTCGTACTCTGCATTTCCCGAATTGCTGTTATCGGAATTATCCGTGTTATTCGATTCTTTCTTCACCAAACCCTTTCCCCTCGAAGACTTCTTTTGGCTGCTTATCGTCTTAATACGACTCGATCTTCGGATGGCTTCGTTCGCTAACTCCTCGTTTTTCTTGATTTGTCTCGCAGCTGCTGTTTGCTTGGGCGAAACCCTCACCATTTTCTTCTTCTTACCGTTATTGTTATCAATCTGCTTCGTTTCCTTCTTCAGTTTCTTTTTAATGGCGATCTTCGGCGGTTCCACCTTGGGCTCATCGCTCTTCTCCGACGTATCCGTTTCGGTCAAGACCTCCTCCTTTATCTCCGTTTTCACTTCCACTTCTTCTGTAGGCTTCTCCTCTGCAGTTTTTATTTCCGCCTTGACTTCTTCCTGTTCATCTTCTTTAGAAACCTCATTCAGCTTCACATCCGTACTAGCCGCCTTCAACTTATCTCGCTTCAACGAAATCCTTTTGCTCTTCCGACTCGGCAAAAGCACCTTGGGTTTATCAGCTTCAATTTTCAACTCTACCAACTCCTTGGATACTACCTCTACCTCTTTATCATCTTCCATCTCCTCTATGCTCTTACTAATCGTTTCTAAACTTATCTCACCTTTATCAATCTCGTCGTCTTTAACTTCGCTAACAATAACACCGTCGTCTTTAGCATCGCTGCTAATAACATCGTCGTCTTTAACTTCGCTGATTATTATGTCTTCTTCGCTAGTTTTTTCTTCCAATTTCGATTCACTCTCGTCCGTATTCGATGAAACCGAACAACTCTTCACCTCAGAATCTTCACTGGACAAGTCGGAACCATTTTTCAAAATATCAGTCGCTTCCGAAACATCCGAATTTTCCACCGTACCGGCATTTTCTACTATTGCCTCCTCAGTTTCTGCTTTTTCGTTCACGAAAGACTCTTCCTCGATATTTTCACCTCCATCATCGTTTTTCGCGCTTGCAACCTGAGCCTCGTTATCAGAAAATTCGCTAGTGAAATTAGAATCTTCGTCGCTCACAACAGTCTCAAGTTTTAAATCCTTCTGTTCTGCTACATGTTCTCTATGTACAGTTTCCTCCCGTTTATTATCATCGATAACGGAATCCTCGCTCGTTGTTATTTCTTCGCTATTGCTGGTCATGGTGCTATTATCTTCACTACTTACAGTTTCAACTAGTACTTCATTAACTTGTGGTATACTTTCTTCTTTATCATCTGTAATGATTTCTTCCACTGGTTCAGATCTTTCCAGAATTGTTTCCTCACTAGTTTCTACTTCCAAAACAACGACATTCTCTGAATTTTCTAGCATTTCCTCTTGAATGTCTTCATTACACATTTCTTCAGGAAATTCTTTTTTACTTGCTGCAACTGAAATAAATTATTGTAAGAAATGGATTGTTATAAAAAGCCTTTCACATAATCCACTCATTAAAGTGCTTACCCTCATCTTGATATTCTTGTGCATCTTCACTTTTGATGACAATATTTGAATCCTCATCGGCTACAATTTCCTCCTGTTGCACATAAAAGTCTTCCTCGATGCAGCCCAGAATAACCTCAGACTCAACATGCTCCTCAGACTCAACCACCTCTGGCAGCTCCTGCTCATCAAGCACCTCTTGTGGTTCACTTAATTCATCACAAACATCTTTAGTGTCCATGGTTTCAACAGGAGACTCTAAGCTTGGGGTGTTACTATCTCTGCTAAGCTCCTCTCCATCAGCAGCAGCATCCATCTCTGTGCTCACTTCATTCAGGCCACGAAACTTGCCAATCCTCTTTGTTATTCGGGGCTTGGCTTTGACTGCAGGCATCTTTTTCACTGCTTTCACTGGAAGCAATTGTGGCACTTCCCTCTTGATAAGCTTTCCCTGAGATCTGGTCTTTCTCGTCGAAGCTGCTGCTGTCTTCGGCGCATCCTCCTGATCCGATGGTAGTATTGGGAGCTTGGCGGCTTTCCTCTTCTTGGGCCCCATTTTCCGACGCCGATGTATATTTTAAGTATATATATATATATATCCTAACTAACTCTCTACACTTGGACGCATAATTGGTATTGAACTAATTCCCGTTTATATACACACACACAGCACGCAGCTACGAACACATATTTTTGGTTTTGTTATGTGCATGTATTTTGATACATCCACAAATATATAGACTCCTGCGTTGTCTCGGCTGCCAACAATTATGCAACCAACAGAACATCAGATAATTATATTGCTATTTGATGCTTTAATTGTTTCCTACTAGAATATCGGAAATAAGCATAACTATACGAAATAATTGTATTCCTAGAAGCGGAAGACAAAAATGAAATATCAAAGTTTTCAGAATATAGACAACTTAACATTTTTTTTTAAACTCATAATAACATTATTAACAGTACAAATAGGATGAAAGAAAAATTAATTATTTCATAAAAATATTGATAAAAATCATGAAACAAATTTAATTGATTTGAATAGGCAACCAGTTAATCATTGATGTTTTCGTATTCAAATTACGAAAAATGTCTTTCCAAGATATCATCTTAAATAAATAATATGAAAACTGATTTAATATTTGAAATTGTAATTGATACAAAATTTGGATTCTTTAACAATATAACTTTGAAACATCGACAGTTTAGATCACCAATTATTCAAATTTCAATTAAGAATATTTTAGTTTCTTCAATTTCTTTTATTTACAAAACAAGAAAAATAATAATTAAATAACAAAATAAATAGGCCCGCAATCTCTTGTTTGTTTGTTTTTTTATATCAGTATCTATAAGATATGTCTTTTTTGTTTGTATGCAATGCAGATAAATAATTAAAGTCTTAAATTGTTTGGAATTGTCTAAATGTAGAAGGCAAGTTGTTGTTACGTATTATTTTTTCTTTTGTTATTATGTGTATATCTCTAAATATGTATGTATAATAGGGAATCGTAGTCTTTGTATTGGCGAATACAAAACTAAAAAACGAAAACTCACACATACAAATCACAAATTATGTACAAAAGATAGGGAATTTCAGGTCTACCGTCGGTCATCGTCAATAGCCCCGCAATCCGTTGTATACCTTATTGTTGGTGCTTTGGTTGAGGATTCGCTTAATCTCTGAAAAAAAGTAAATAAATTAATAAATTGAAAAAATAATTTTATCGTATCGTGATAATACCCTCTTTGTCTTGTTCGCTGAATTCCTGTTTGGGGAACTCTACGTCGAACGTTATGTACAGAGTTCCTTGTAGGTTGTTGTTATCGTAGTTGGGCATTCCTTCGCCCTTCTTCCTGATGCGCGCCCCGGGCCACGTCACTTTATCCCTAGTTATAGAAACTAAATGTCCGTCCAAGTGCTTCAGCTCCAAGGCGAAGCCCACCAAAGCATCTTGCAAACTGATGGTAACATTTGTATACAAATCATCACCCTTCCTCTCGAAAACGCTGTGAGGCTGCGTTTTAACCCTGAGGATCAAATCTCCAGCATCACCGTCGAGATGCGGTTCACCTTCCGCAGTGAATCTGGTCTCCTGACCGTCCACCATACCCGGCTCGATTTCCATCTCCAGAATCCGCTCCTCGTTCACCAGCTTCACATTTGGACATTCATCGCAAACGTTCTGCTGCATCATCTGGAATCGATTACCACCCAGATTCCGGGTAATCATCTCTTGCCTGCAGTTGCATTTCCTTGTTCCCTTGGCCGCCTTCATCACAGGTTTATTCCTGGTGATCTCCACGAAAGTCCCCGTGTACAAATCCTCCAAAGTAACCATAACGTCCATAACAACGTTAGCCCCCTTTGGTGTCTCGTGCTGCTGCTCATTGTTTCCAAACGGGAAACCAAAGTCACCAAAGAAACTGGCAAATGGATCAAAACCATTGTCCATCATGCCATCCTTCTGCAGACAATCCTCTCCACACCTATCATATTTCTTGCGCTTATCTTCATCAGATAACACCTTAAATCAAAAATTTAATTATAATGTTATTCTATATTAAAGTTATTCCAATTATATATACCTCATAGGCTGCACCAAGATCTGTGAACTTCCTCGATGCATCTGGATCATCCTTGTTCTTATCCGGATGCAGCTCCTTCGCCTGCCTCCTGTAGGCCTTTTTCACTTCGTGCAGGGACGCTGATTTGCTCACACCTAGGATCTTGTAAAAGTCTCTGCCAGCTAAGACCAGACTTATGGAGCACAACACCAGCTGCACAAACAGCAGGAATTGCCATTTGTTGAAATTCATGGCACTTCGTTCGGCTAATTATTCATCAATAACCACCAGACATCACCAAAAACCTATGCGAACGACACACTTGGGGGGCGAAAAACCGATTTATTTTCCGTCAGCTCAACACACACGACCGCTTTGTGCTGCACCGACGACGCAACTCTAAACTATGTGGATGGCTCTGATTGGTCGCGCGACACGCAAATTAATTCCATTGGTGACCAATCAACGAACAACAAATATTCAAACTAAATTAAAATTACGAATTAAAATCTTATCTCTTCATCACGAACAACTTCAAAGCGCTCTCATCCATTCAATCTAAGCAAACTATCATTAAAATTAAGTTGAGCACAGAGGGTTGCCTATAAGAATATATTTGAAATTATTCAAAAACTTTATTTTTTGCTTTCCAAATTTGTTTGTTTCTATTATTTAATACAATTTAATCCTTAAGTTCATAGAGATTCTGTTAATTTCTGTAAAATTAAGGAGACCGCAATTATATCTACAAAAAACTACCTTATACAAATACTATTACGCAAACGAGTTTCACGACGATACTCATTGAACTCTAATTGCACGACTTACGCAATTTTCGTTGGATCTACTTATCACATAACATTGGGTTATTTAGGTATAATATATACTGTACTAAGAAGTGTATATTTTTTTTTAAGAATTCAACAAATGTAGAAGGACTTGCAAAATATTAATTGCATTTTAGTAAATTTAGCTCAATTGTATTTTATATTTAGACATATTGAAATAACATAAACATAATTAATTTTGACATGTATATTATAATTACTAAAATATAGACTAATTCTGGTAACAAATTAATTGCACCGCTCTTAAGTATACTACTTTATTTAATTATTTATACTTCACTTATGTATGCAATACGCTTTAGTTATAGATTTACGTAACCATGGAAAATACAATGAAAATAAATAATCATGTATTTAGAATGAAACATTAAATCGAACTTATACTAACGATTGTTTGAATAAATTTCTTGTTACCAAGGAAACTTTTTAATAATATCAGTTGGATATTATTGTTATTTAAATATTTTTACTAATTACTTTTACAACAAAAAGCTATTTAAACGTTCAATCACAACTTATATTCTTGTTAATTATATAAATAATGAATTTTGGATAATGATAATTAATTAGCAGTAAAAACAAGAAATAAACAAACTGAGTTGAAATAAGCAAAATTAATGATTTAGCTCTTATCCATAAAGGAAGTACTTTATGCATTGCGGATACACAACAACTCGGAGAAGGGGCGGCTTTATCATAGGTTTCGTATAACGAACGGATAAAAAATCTAGCACGCAGATGCATCAGCAGCACGGGCTTACCATTTAAGTACAATGAAACGGTAAGTGAAAATTTGAATATTGGCGGAAACGCGGGGACGCCGTGCGCCGCGACGCTCATTTATCGAACGCCGGTCCGTGAGCGAAGGGATGGAAAAAAAATAGTTGACAATATGTGCGAGAGAGAGAGAGACGTAGAGGAGGACCTTCATCCATGCAATCGGATGGTCCATCCATCCGAGGAGGGCCTTGCATGCGCGATGTTCATCCTCCGATACCACAATCATCTTATAAACGCCCTTCTCGAAATGAGGTGACAAACGATTCTTCCGGTCTACCATCACAGAGACTTAAGGTAAAAAATGCCAATTAACAGCAGCTAAAATCTACGATTCCCGACGCTCACGCCTCCCCCACTCGACACGGTTCCGCTTATTCTACGTTGCATCCTTTATCTTAAGATAAGATCCAAAAACCAAATGAAATCCGATTTCACAATTATTTACTAAATTCCTATTTTTTGTTTTATTCGAAATATTTTGTTAACAAAACGCGCCCGTATAATCTCGCTGCATTTTTATTTCGGCCTAAACAATATAAATATTTTTACGACTCGTTCACATTGTTCTGGTTACTACGCGAAGCGCAATTTCGAATACGTAAGTAACTTTAAATTTTACAACTTACATCCCCTTTAAAAATATAGATAGATTCATGAAAAGTTGAAAGTTTAGTTTCGGCACGTTGCTCATCCAATTAATTAATACACGTACACATGGAAAATTTTTAATTTATTTTAGTATAGATAGCAATTACCTTATCTTTTAATTGTAAAACAAAGTGAATTAGATTCGATTAAATTACCTCAAGTAAAATAGAAAAACTTTCCTAATCAAATCTCACTATTCTATCACTTATTATTTTTTTCATTACACGTCGCATAATTGCAATCACACTTTAATTTTCATCGATTATTTGCGGACAATCTATAGTCGAATTTACCCGACTGATCGATACGCATTATGCCTTCACACATTATATTTATCAGTAGTAAATTACCTTTCGTGGTGTGCGTATTTTCAAATTAAAATATTTAGTAGGATCATTTTATAAGCAAGTTTGTAAACTATTTAATTTTAACAATTTTTGTTAACATACTTTTAAAATCCCAATGGATTGTTGCATATGTTAAACAAGGGCGTTTTTATGTTTCAGAGGAGATACTACAGATGATCGGTTGGAGATGCAGACGTGGAGGCCCCAATCGGTGTTGTGGCTGCTTTTCGTAGTGGCAGCGTGCAGCCTCCTCTTCGTCTGCAACATTCTGGAAATACGCACGTACACCATTAAGACTGCGTACTTCCTGCAGTCATCGCCGAGGGTGCAGGAGGAGCTGAGCATGAAGGGCTTCTTCATCCGAACTCCGGGATGCACCATACCGGAGATGCGAGCGATGGATGAATCGATCAAGAAATACATCTTCATGGAGAAGAGCGTGGTGTGCAACAACGGCACTCCGCCTCTGATAGATTCCAACAGGACATCCATTTACTTGTTGGAATCATCGCTGGAATTCTACAACCTGAACGACACCGAGCAGCTGACGTGCTGCTACCAAGAGTTCCATCGAGTGTCTCCGGGTCATTCGAAAGACGACAACGTTGATTTTGGTAAAGAGTGCATTCCATTCGAAGATTCCACGGATATAGAGCACGAATTTATACGCGTGAAATGTTTCCACAATAGGTCTATCATCTATAAAGATTTCTTTTCATTTGTACCTGCTAAAAACGCTTCGAAAGGGATGAATGTTGGAAAGGAAAAGCTTAACGTTCTGATCGTTGGTATCGATGCGGTATCGAGACTGAATTTGCTTAGGCAGATGCCGGAGACTGTGCGCTATATGAAAGAGCTGAAGAGTCACGAGATGATGGGCTACAATAAGGTCGGGGACAACACGTTCCCAAATCTGATTCCTGCTTTGACGGGGATGAGCGAGGATGAGCTGGAGAGAACGTGTTGGAACTCGAGCTCGCATTTCGATGATTGTCCGTTCGTTTGGAAGGATTTCAAAGATTCTGGTAGATTGACGGCCTTTGGTGAGGATTCGGCCTGGATGGGTCTATTTTATTACACGAAGAAGGGTTTCAGGAGGCAACCGACTGATTACTTCTGGGATCACTTCGATATGACGGCCGAAAAGGAAATTGGGAACATGCACAGACTGAATGTGGATCAATGCATCGGGGCGAGGCTCGTTCACAAGGTTTTCTTGGATTACATCTCAAAGTTTTCGGAGACGATGCGGATCAATCGGTTACCGTATTTCGGGTTCTTCTGGGGCGCGAGCTTGACTCACGACTTCTTGAATAAACCGAAGTTGGGTGATAGAGATTACGTTGAATTTTTGAAGACGCTGAACGAGAGCGGGACTCTGGATGACACGGTTTTGGTGTTGATGAGCGATCACGGGATAAGGTGGGGCGAGATCAGGAGTACGTATCAAGGACGTATGGAGGAAAGACTTCCGTTCTTGTATTTGCGATTCCCAGAGAGCTTCACAAAACAATATCCTATAGCTATGAACAACTTAAGGACTAATGTGAGGAGGCTGACCACGCCGTATGATTTGCACGAAACCCTTCTGGATCTCGTCGATCCCAAGAAGTTGAGAGACGATTTAATCCAGGAGCGGAGCCTCAATAATCAGACGACGAGGAGGGCGTACAGTTTATTCGATAAGATCACGACGAACAGAAGCTGCGAGAACGCCGGAATATCTGCGCATTGGTGCACGTGCCAAACTAGTCAAAAGGTGGACGTAGGTGATCAGGTGGTGCAGGAAGCGGCCAATCACACGGTGAATGAGATCAACGAGCTTCTTGTAGGGTACGCGGATTGCGCTTATTTAGAACTCGAAGAAGTCATCGACGCAACCGTGCAAATTAACACCGATGTCATCATGCAAGGCACGCAGAATCAGGACTACACCATCACCTTCAGGACTCGACCCAGCGCCGCAGTCTTCGAAGCAACAGTCCGAAGAATATTTCTGCCCACCAACGAGTACCACTTCAACGTCACCGGTACCGTCAGTCGCATCAACCTTTACGGCAAACAGAGCCTCTGCATCACCGACTTCCATCTGAAGCTTTACTGCTACTGCAAACAGTATATTTCCAACAATAAAAACGTCAACCAAATAATCGATTAGCTTTCCATTTGTAAACGAGAGGCGATATTTTTTGTACTTTTTTTTTCATAAAACTGTTAAATGTTATGTAATTAAGCATATTGCAAGAGGAGAAAGAATGAACTACTTACTTAAAGTTGTGTCACCATGATGAGAGAAAATCTGTGATTTTTTGAAATGATAATTGATAAAAATATATATATGTATACTTACTTATAAGCGGAATATTTGTAAATAACATTTACCCGAGAATAAACTTGTTGTTTTTAGTTGACAATAATTTCCGATTTCTTTTTCACTCCCAATCAACGACTAAACCGATTTCTAGTAATCTAATCGCCATTAATGCAGGATTTAATGAATAATATATTACCATAATATTTACCACGAAAATTAATTACGCGTCAATCAAAACGCACGCTTGCAGATTCAATCTTTTCCTTTTAAACTGATAAAAAAAACTTACAGAATAAAATATGAAGCTAAGTAGGAAATATTAGTTATCATATAATTTAAATCTACGAATTAGCTAGATAATTTCGAACTTACCAACAGTTCTGTATTGCTGAAATTATTTCTTGGGTTTAACAACTAAAGTGTTTTAAATTAATACGGTTTTAATCAAAATAATCTTCTATATCTACATCAGGATTAAGTAAATCTTCTTTAAAACTAGACAAGTCTATCTGATTGAGGATCAAGTTCTCGCACATCTCCTCCAGATCGGTCTCACCTATGAGGACAGCACCGTGAAGACGACCATCCAACAGCACCAGTTTGATGTACTCCACGCCTTTGGTCATCCTGAAGATGATCTCGTAGTTTTTGCCAAGCTTCTGTCCGTTGTACAATCCTAGAAGGATCACTTTGTACCCGAACAGTTTGGTGGTGTGAGTAAAGAGCTCAAAGCAGAAATCTTGAAGAACCACCTCGTCTTTATTAGCGGAAGACATGGATTTCGCGGCGTAGCATCCCATCTGCCTGGCCTGCGTCCACAGCTTCATAGGAAACCATTGCTTCGCGTGTTCCCAATCAGCAGTGCACAGATCTCCGGCCGCGTAGATGTTCTTTACGGAACTCTGCATGAACTCGTTGACTTTGATGCCTTTATCCTCGGACAATTCCAAAGCAGTGTTAATTTTAAAATCGGACATCGGTTCGACTCCAGTTGCCGAGACAATGAAATCGCACAGTATTTTATTGCCGTTATTCAGGGTCACCTCTACGGGGAATTCGTTCTCTTCGTTCACGGAAATATCAAAGATTTCCGCCTGGTAGTGAATCTTTACCTCTTCCGAGAAACAGTCTTCTATGCCTCCTTGAATCTCCAAATGCTTGTACCAATCAGGACCCAACGCAGCACCTGCTTTTTTCATGTTGTCTTCGCATTCATACCGCATTCTCTTGGAAGGTCCAAACTCAGATGTCTTTTGCAGACGGGTTCTCAGAAATTCAGCGGCTCCAGGATCTATGAACGTTGCGGATATATGATCATCCTTGATGACCCAATCAACGTGGATCTTCTCCATTTTATAAACCAATTCCGAAGCAATCCCACCGTTTCCAACGATAACAACCCTCTTGGACTTCCCTAATTTCGCCAAGAATTGCTCCACAGAATCCGTATCTCTAATCCCCATTATATAAGAATTATTATCTGCGATTAATTTCGGCCTAGCCCCTAAACACAAGCACAGATATTTATACTTGATCGTCTTATTGGCAGTCGTTTTCAGCACGTTAGATTCATCTAAAATCTCGATTAAACTATCTTGGATGACCGTTATATTTGGATGCTTATCGCTCAGGGTGTTCATGTGTTTCTCCTCAATATCGAAATGCGTTAAAGTCTGCGTAATGGCTAGCAAATTAGTGACTGACTTGATTAAAGAAGATTGACTTAATAGTATTATACTTTCGTCGGGTTCGTAGAATGCCAGAGTTTCCGCGCAGGTGACCCCAGCAATTCCGCCACCGACCACGACAAACGTCGCCTCCATTACTTCTTCTGATATTGACTGTAGTTGTATTCCCTGAAAGGTACGTCGAATGGAATCAATCCCAAATCTCTGGCCTTCAGCACAGCAACAGTCAACTTCTCATGCGACTTCTGACACAGCCCAGTCTTGGTGTAACTCAAAACGCTACCAGTATGTGGGCAAATGAATTGCTTCAGCAAATCAATATTCTCTTCATGCAACACCAAATACTCGTCCCTGCAGATTGGGCAAGGGTTTCCTGTGGAGATGGTCTTAGCCCTAATGCAAGTACGTCTAGTTTTCTTTGGGGGAAACAGACCGGCGTGATTCCTTCTGTACAAAGTCCAAACAGGATCTTCCCCGTAGGTCTTAAGATAGGCTTTACTCTTCAGATACCTTAAGCTAGTTTCCAATGGAATCTCTTCGCTGCGATCTTTGCTGATCCCATGCAAGGTTAACAGTTGTTCTGGCGGCTTCTTGCTTCCCAAAGCTGGTAGTGATATGTGCAATCCGCGCCTCAGAACTGCTTTAATTAGTGTGCTCTGATTGGAAGCTATGGCAAACATTATTAGTGAATATTATATTATTTAAAATTAAGGTTAAATTTCTTTTTAATTTATAGGTTAGCGCAAAATTTGACAATAGCAGAAAAATAATAAAGACGCATTACCAACATTGAAATATCTACACTGTTTATTGCTCAAAATCGCTTGTCTTTATACTTAAGAAAATGAACTTAAATATAAGATTTAATTTATTACAATACAGAATATTGTATACTTTGATAAATCTTAATATATATTTTCATAATTATTATTTTATTAGTGTTAATTGTGTACTTAATTTTCTATTAGATTGAACTGTAAATAAAGTTGCCAAAAATATTATGTTTTTCTTTAAAATTTATTGAATTCTTCAATTCTTCAGAAAACATAATTATAAGGTAATAAATAATTATTTTCCGATAAATTTTACAATTACTCAATGTGTTATATAGTTGTTTGAGGGAATCATTAGATAATTGTATTTTTCTGAATTAAACTGAACACGTAACTGTTTCGTAATTATTATGTGATTGATTATAATGGTATTTAGGTGGAATTGGAAAGTTTTCGTTCTGAGTTGGCTGAAGAAGAAGCGTAGAAAGTATTTGTTAGTTACGGAAGTAGTTGGTAGTACTGCAGGCGTGGCTTGGATTTGGTGGTAGTACTGGAGAGCGTCATTTCCGCTCATTGCATGTAGAAGTAGAAGCTGTTTTATACACTTCTCCCGTGTAAAACGCCATACACAAAAGAGCAATAATTCTCGTTTGCGAGATCGATAATCGTTTAAACTTGTACAAAAAAAAAGCGCCATATCAATTGAAATCAGAGAGTAAATTAGAGTCACGAGAGATCTGGGAACTGTCAGAGGGAGCGAAATTAAGAGATATCTGAGAGAGAGGCAGCAGCCATAGAAGGCCCGATTTTGGTTCTCTGTAAGGTCCATCGCAGTACGTCAATGGAGGCCAGGGCGTTGGTCGTCATCGTCGATTCAATTGACGAACCTCAGAAAGAGTCGTCGTTATCGTTGTAGACCAGCTGCTGCATGAGGAAATCTGTTTTCATTAACGCCGTTCATTGTAAAGAGAGCACATCGAGAAATCCTCATGCGAGAGGAAGACGCCATCGCCGCCGCCTCCGCTCGTAGCTGAATATTGGGCCCAATCCCCGTCGTGACCAGAGCCGTGGATTTCGTAGAGAAAAATTCAGACCCCGAGATTAAGATAGAAACATGGTAAGGCCCGTTACGACATTTAACATGTAACCAAAAATAAAGTACTTCTCATTGTGTTTTTATATTTCCGATTACTATATATACTATATACATGTATATAAATAATCAACAACACTGCGTGTACACACACATTCTATTTAATTGCAAAGATTGCAAATAGTAAGAAGAATACGATATTTATATATATATATATACATACATAAGCGCATATGTTTAAATTAAGATAGTAGGCAAAATTACTGGGGCGGTTGCATATGTTTCATAGATTCGAGGGCACGCGGCCGCCATTTAACGTGTTAGAAAGAAATGAACAATAAAATGAACGTTGTTGTTCTGCGATGACGTCATCTAAGGTGAACGACACGTTTTCAAGGCGTGTAATCAAATTTCCACCAAAATATTTATACAATTCGTTCAAATTTCAATTTTTATATATATATAATGTATGGCTCATATTAATATCGCCCAAGAAACGGATATATTTATTGTAAAATTTGTTTTCTTAGTTGTCAGGCGCGCACAAACATACATCATCCATCTGTCATTCGAGATTCGCATCTAATATCATTTCTGTTATTTTAATTCCACATTTTACCTTTGCAGCCTAGAATTGATCCTCAGCAACTCTTGCATTGTTTGCAAGTGCTGCTGACACCAACTGGAGGTATCCTTTCCAAAGATGAGGTGCAACGACTAGCAAAGTGAGTTTCTTTTTTTTTGTATTATTATTTCTGTTTTGAGCATAATTACATAACCTTTATGTCATCACCCCATGCATGACATCTTTCATTTATATTTTTTATACTAATGGTTTTCACCCTTCAAACATTGCTTCTTGGTTCTAGTCTGATGACAAAATTCTCCAAAAAGCTAGTCAGCAAGTGTATATATGTGTTGATATTGAAAAACACAGACAAACAATTATTGGGGTCCTTCATGGGTGAAGGTGGTTGGAATTTAATTCACATCTGGCTCCAGGATGCCCATCTCAACAAGAATTGGGCCCTCGTCACTGAGGTACTGGAGCTGTTGCTCATCACACCGGTGGATGTGGAACGTCTTAAAATGAATAATCTTCCCAAGCTTGTGAAGAGTCTGACGAAGCGCGAAGATCTACCAGGTTAGTGATCTATATAACGCACCTTTTACTAATAGCCCAGTATGCTAAAACCTTGCATGTTTATTATTACCCATATAGGGATCCAGCAGCTTGCCTCATCGCTGGTGGAGGAGTGGCTGAAGATAGTGAAAGATGTAACGAAAGCGGAAGCTGCCCTACAGCAAGCACAAGTACCTGTACAAACGATACACGTGGTTCATCAGGTGGTGGACGCGACCCCGGAGCCGATGGACGTCGTCGTCTCCGCCGAAGAGCCACCGAGTGATACTAGCCTTAAATTAAAAGTTTCTGTGAAAGACGGTAAAGTGATTAGTAGTAAATTAGTTCCTACCGGTGAGGAAAACATCGTACCTGCATCAAATAACGTCGAGGCGGCAATCAAAGATGACGAAAAGGAGAGAAAATCCAACAATCATGATAGAAAGCATAGGAGCAGTAGCTCGAGCTCGTCAAAGAGCAGCAGCGGTAGTAGCAGGAGCTCAAGAGATAAAAATAGGAGCAGCAGTAGTAGCAGCAAAAGTAGTAGTCGAGACAAGGATAGGAAGGATAAGCATAGAAGTAATGGATCATCAAAGCATAGGAGTAGCAGCAGTAGTAGTAGTAAAAGCAGCAGTGGCAAAGATAAGAAAGAGTACAAGGAGAAGCAAGCAGAAAAAGATAAAGATACCTTAACAAAAATTCAACCTCAAGCTCTGCAGAAAGTTGGCAGAATACCCAAAAAGCTGGATGAGAAACCCAAGTCTTCGTCGTCATCATCACCATCATCTAAAGACGTGAAAAAGGAGCATGTGAAGAAGCCGACGTTCTCAGTGGAAGTGCGCAAGACGAACGAGGAGAAGCCGAAGACTGTGAAAATATTCAACTCGAAGATGCGATCTACGGGGCTGCTAGAGGAAGCGAAGCCACCGCCGTCGCGAACGTCGGTAACGAAGAAACCGACTCCAACGATGCCCGCCGTTCTGCCTTTGAAGAGGCCGTCGCCGATTCGCGATCTGATCCCGCCGCCCGAGAAGAAGTCCCGCCTGATGGATGCGCCTGCGGTGACGTCGGAGCGACCGGGCGCGATCAAACTGATCCCGCCGAAACCAAAACGTAAGGAAACCTTTCTCACCCGCCTAACAGATCTTTTGTTTTTACAGGTGGTTCCCGTTGGAGGACGGACTGTGGTGGCGGAGGCGGTGGAGTGCGGCTCCTCCTCACCGTCTCGTCGACATTTGCTATCCGGCTACGGCAACTGGACAGACTTTGTTAATTTGTTTAGGCTTTTTAAAACTTGTTTTTAAAAAATGATTGGTTTTGGTATATTGATATATCTAAATGAAAAGAGAGTGAGTGGACACAACATATCATCACGTATATTTTTCATTTTATTATTATTTACGATTTTTTTAAAATTTATTTTAATTAATTTTAATCTTTCGAAATACTTTTTTCTCTGCTCGTAATATTTCTATTACTTTTGTTTTTTTAACATTTAGGTGAAGTGTTTTCTATGAGAACGAGAAATGTTTTTTAAGCGAAATGAAAGAGAGAAAATATGATATTGATTTTTATATTTGGCGCGTTGGTAAGTTTTGTTAAAGCTAATGAGAATATCGACACTCGTAAAATATTATTATTTTATTTATTTTTTTATTAACATATATATAGTATATGGATGAGATGAAAAGAGTTTCTGGTGAAATAAATAGAATTCGATCTGAAAACATTGATATATCTATATATTGATACACAACACTTGTTGCGAAGCATTAATGAATCTAAGGCCCTATCCTATTTTATATATATATATATATATACATTACATTATATAATTATTAATTAATCGTGTGAGAGACCGAATGCGCTGAGAAGAGTGCTTGTAAGAGAAAGAGAAAGAAATTTGTGAATCTAACCGCTAGAAATCGGCCCTTGCCAACAATTTCGTACTTCGATGATTTAGGCATGCGTTTGCACAAGAGCAAATAACGAACGTTATCATCGCTCGCCTAAGATCAATAACAATACTGTTTTCTCAAAACGCACCACTAGCAACTACTACCATTACATATCATAAAATTATCGGACACATTCCGTAAACAAGAAATATGATCTAAACAATTGGCAAAGTACACATACACACGCATTCAGTTTAAGCCCTCTAACCACACCGCACGTTCAATTAAGAAAACTTGATTCAAGTATAGTTCCAATAGACACGCTCAATTTGCTTAAATCTTCGATAGTTACAGTTTTCGTTGATTTACGCTTCACATTTAAAACTAATGCATGAACATAATTCGTCTTATCTGTGGAGTGGTAAATTGGTACAATACTGTTTCTTTTCATCTAATGCAAGTGAATAGTGATTACATTAGTTTTACATTTGTAAGCATGCACATATTCATCAATGACGATCACCATCTCACGATATTATCAGTGATTCAAGTGTCGGACTGTCCATCAACAGAAATCATAAACTCGAGGCCATAAGTGTTGACTTTGACTGTTAAGTGTAGCTATTTTCAATATCTGTTCAAATTTCGAAATATTTGTTTCATTAGCGATTAGCATCGATTCACATCGAAAAAATTAAGTGTTTCGACGACTTTATAAAAAAGATAGTGTGTTTGAATTAAGTGAAAAGTGAAACTTGTTTTTTGAGATCGATTTTTTCAAGTGAAACTAAATGTTCTTCGGATGGTTCAATTTAAATATGCCGCCAATTTCCAAGAACCGTTGCACAATATTACGCAAATGATAATTACGTATCTTTTCAATTAGTTTTTTTACATATATTTGCAAAATCGAAATTTGACTTAAATATCCATTTAAAGTATTTAATAAATAATGTATACTATATGAATTTCAAAATACCAATTACCCTATTCGAATTTCAAAGCTTATCTTAAACATGTTTTTCTTAATTAATCGCCGTAAATGAAGTTAATTTATTGAAATGGAAATCAGTTGATTTACGCAAAATGAATATTTCGCCGGTGTTTCAGATCGAAAACTAATTTCACTTTTCGCTTGGTTTACTTGAGTTTACTATATACCGATTTTTTTTTTAAATTTTTGTTCTGAAATTTGTTAGAATTGTATTTTTTCTTGTCCTCAAATGTTAGATTTAACGTAGTTTAAGGGAATATTCTAACATTACTGTTTTTTTTCGCAACTTGTGAAAAATACTTTAGCTTCTAGTCGTTACAGTATTAATTTAACTTTCTCTCTTTCACTCATTATTGTATTATATAATAATTTTTGTTCATCCAAGTAATTTATTTAGATACGCTGTACCTGATTTTGTTGTACGAAAATCTCTATACTGTTAAAACTTTTGATTTGTTTCGGTCTTCTTCCGCTAGTTCGGAAAACGTTTGCATCTCTCTTTCGATTAGTTTGCATCTTTTATTTCGATTTTTAGAATACCGAAGACGCTTCTTCTCCAATATTATTAACATTTATTCTTCTCTAGCCGAAAGCGTTCTTCCTAGATTGCCCGAAAGCACACAAAATAATCGACGCTTTTCCTTTTTTTAATTTATAGTTTATCATTTTTATTTTATTATTATTTTCTCTTTTATTTCTAGAATCTCATTGGCGGAAAGCGTGCTTCATTCTTTTGTTTTTGTTGCCGGGAAACAAACGGTTTGATGCCTCTTTCACGTATGTGCCTGCAGAGCTTCATATTTTATCTTCATGCCTAAATTTCAGCAAACCACCAAGATGCGGTAGACGCGCTTCGATTGTGGTTCGTTCATTTTTTGTTTGATTTTGGCGGGTCAGTGGCGGCGAGTGCGTGCGGATATCCGGTGCTCAGAAACGCGTGGGGGACGGATTCTTCCTTTATTTTTCCCCCCTTTTTGTCGATCTGCACGTATTTTTATCCTGCACGTCACGCGCCGCGCGCTCCGTCCTTGCGTCATGCTGACTAAGCCATCAGATCAGATATTTGAAACGGTTTTTGTTATAGTCGAATTATATACCTTTTTCAAATCTTAACTAGGAAAAAATAACGAATATTTCAATTTGAAAGCATAGAAACGAAAGGAAAATTATAGATGACTTTATTTAATGGAAATGTTAATTTATTTAAGTAAGCGTCGGTGTTTGAATCAATTTGCATACAAAATTGGCGTCCAATTAACGCGTTCTATTTACCAAATTTTAATAAGAATCCGTACACTTGTGTTCAATTGTATTAATTAATTGGACGGTCGCGCTTCATTTAACTTTCAATTTATGAATCTGAAATTTACGTTTTCATTAAAAATTATTGCAACGAATATTTTACATTCGATTTCGCCAAATTCAATCAATAATTCATCTTCAATTTAGTATTTTCTTGATAATTCTTTGAAATTTATCAATTTCTACAATACTATATTCTACATTATAATTCATTCATTACTATTATTAATGTTTTGATTTTAAATAGTTAATTTTTATAATTATCGTTCAATATCTTCAAAACTTTAATAGTTCATTTATTTTCTAAGATTATTCTCAAATCAATTATAGAATTAACAGAAATATCTTTCGATCTTCATATTATATTTTTTTTCGATCATTGAAAAAATTGTCTTCATCATTTCATTCTCATCTTTAGATACCGTGAAGCATTGATTTTTTTTAAAAATTACTTTGGAAGGAATAAGAAAAGATCTTGAGGAATATTTTCTTTTTAGGATTTTTAATTGCTTATATTCTGTTGTTGTTGGTTGCGCCACCACTCATTTACTCTCGATTTTATGATGATATTTATACTATTAATCTTTCTATTTTTAGAAGAAATAAATTCGTATGCAGAATTGCTGTTTTTATTTCCAAAAATCCAGAGGCCGTACCGGATCATTTTTTATTTGTTTTATTTCTCTTATTTTCTTTGTTATTTATCGTTTTGTTTTAATTTTTTTTTTGTTTTTCTTAATTACAGCGGCAATTTTGCAAGAGAGCGATATATTTATGGACGCGCTGACCGCATCGGCGACGGCCAAGAAGGAGCCGAAGAAGAGGAAGAGAAGACCGAGCACGTCGAAGGATAGCTCGCCTCCACCATCGGAGCCGACGTCTCCTACAAATTTGAAGGCCATCACACCTGCCAACTTCTATCAGGATACGCTGACGGAGGGTGAGAGTACCATGGATGGTGATGAGGAGAAAAGCAATGACGACGGGGAGAGGGCGGAGATTCCTGATACCCCGGCGGAGCCTGACGAGGAGGACGAAGTAAGAGAGACGACGAAGACTGATGCTAACGGGCTGAAGGGGGTACTGTCGTACGCCAAACGGAAAGGACCCAAAAGGTCGATCCGTTGGAAGGCGGATTCTGATTTGGTGGAGGTGCAGTACTTCGAACTGGACGAGACGGAGCGCGTGAACGTGATGAAGCCGTTCTTGGATATGGCACGCATGGAGATGAGCAGCGAGCGAGAGGCGCTCCGATCGAGGAAACTCCCCAACGAGGATAACATGGAAGCGCAGATACCGTACAAGCCGATGCTCGAGCTCGAGCTAGCCGATCTCACCGTGGTGCTCGGCTCCAAGAGTTTGGAGAAGGAGATTCAGTTTGCACGAGAGAAACGCGTGCTTCAAGCCATCTACTTTAACAACCGCATCCCGGATTCGGCGACCGAGCCGGACGTCGAGACGCACGCGATGGTCAACCCTATAATAATCCCGCTGGAGGATCCAGACAACCCGGACCAGGACAACCCGGTGCAACCGTGGCCCGAACCAAAGGGCTCCCCACCGCACGTCCCCAACCTTCCGCCGATCTTTCCGAACATGGGAGGATCCGGAGGACCACCTTTCATGGGAATGCCCGGCCCACCCGGTCCCGGATTCCCACCGAACAACATGCCTCCGAATATGCCGCCTTTCGTTCCCGGCGGTTTCATGCCACCACCCAACCTCATCCGACCGCCGAACCCGGATTGGAACGGTATGGCACCACCGAACCTGCCGCCCCCGGATATGATGAACGGCCCGCCAAACATGTTCGACAATTACGGAGGACCACCGCCGCCGGATAATGGCTTCGGCGGCGGTCCTCCCTTCAACGGACCACCCATGTTCAACAACTTCAACAATATGCGTGGCCGAGGAGGCTTCCGAAGAGGCGGCAACGGTCCCTGGCTGCGGATGGCAGGTCCAGGCCCCAACCCCGGCAACTGGAACAACAACAGGGGCGGCGGAGGCCCGAATCGTGGTGGAGGAGGCGTAGGTCGTTTCTGCATGAACGTGAAAAAACACGGCTTTTGCCGGAATCGCGACAACTGCCACTTCGTTCATCCCAACTAGTATCCGCTCCCTACATCGGAACGTACTAGTAGCACCGTAATTCAAAAATGATGATGATAATAAGTAAAACGTATTGTGATAAATCGTGTGTAGCTTGAAAATAGCGTGCAATAAATTGTAAATAATACAAAAGTGGTGGGACATCGTCGCGATGCGTGTTTAAAGAAAGAACAGAAAATGGATGGACAAAGAGGTAGAAAGGAAGGACACATGCTAACCCGATTCAGTACACAGTGTATGTGTTGTTTCTTTGATAAGGATGCTCGCTATTAGCGGGAAGCGACAATTTTCGTCGGCAGTCGTGCATCGAGAGCCGTCGCATCGGGACAATTCTATCTACATCGACAATTTCCTTTTCGAGTTGCTACGCGATTCAAACTTACCCTCCTGCTCCACACCGCCCTACTCCCCCCCCCCAAAAAAGAAAAACAAGAATAAGGAAAAAAGTGAACTTTAACAGACATTGATAGTTTAACGAGAAAGCTAACACAAAGAGAGAGTGAAAGTGTGAATTTTATATAAGGTATGAAGCAAGTTTTCTAAAGCAAACAAACAAATTAATTGAATCATTATTATACTTTTTTCTATATATAAATATATATTTATATAGAGTGTCGTATATAGATATATAATTGTTGTACAATTTGTAAGTTTATGTATATATATATATACTATGATTATTATTATTACTACTGCTATTACAATTATTATTAATATTATTTACGGAATAATCTCACATTAATTATGTACATTCATTGATTCGTTACGAGTTTTCTGTGTCGAAAAACAACAATTTCAGTGGGGAATTGTCCACTGCATAACGTATATTTATATATATATATATATAAACTCACATATATGTATATATATAATGATTGTTTGATTTTTCTTCTTTTTTTTTTCATTTTGTTACATGATTTGATTGTGTTAATTTATTATTTTTACGATTCTATATATATATTTTCTTTCGTTCGAAACAAAAATACTAAATAAATGCAGATATAATTTTTCCACCGATCATCGGAAAACCAAACTTTGACCGTCTCTCATTTACTTGCGTTTTCACCCGCCACCGATTTTATTCACACCATAAATACTAATTTATTAAAAGCATACAAAAAAAATAATATATTTTGAATGTTATAATAAATTTATTTTTAGAATCTACGTTCGTTATCTTTTTTATATAATTGTAATGTAAATAAGGTAAGTTGTTGATTATTATTTGCACATTTAACAAAGTGATTTCAAAATTGAATTCTATTTTGAAATTTTTATTATCTAATCTACGTTATATTTTTATTAGCCATTGACATAGATTTGTTATATCAGTAAATAGTGAACCAAACTACTCAACTACATATTCTATTTTTATAATCCGAAATTATATGTTTTGTTTCCTATACAAAATTATTATTAAATTATATTACAATTATGTTTAGTTAGTGAATTAAACCAAACTAACATTACAATTAGCAACACAAACTTAATTTCAATTTGCTGTTCTGCGTGCAAATTATAATTAAGTGATTAAATCGCGAAAATAGCATTACGAAATCTTTTTCATTAAATTTGCGTGTTTGAGCGCTGCACGTATGTTCACTCATCATTATAGTTTCCGTTTCCAATGACAACGAACAAAAACAACAAATTTAAGCAATTTATTTCATTGTTTCGTCCTACAAACAACTTAGTCGCCTTGACCACCAGTAGTTCTTGACACCCGATAGTTTTGCGTTCGGCGCAACTTATTCTTCGGATTTACATTTTATTTAACCTTTGTTGGCCGTCCTTTAGTTTTGCGGCAACAACAACAACAGCAACTGCATTCTATAAAACTCGCGCTATTCTAATCGCTAATCACTAGTTAAAGCAAATATTAACATTTTCTCTTTCACCACGTCTATTCAATTGAAATCGAAAGTATAATCCGATCACCACTTTCCTTCGCTATTCGAGAAAGTCGACGACATTTAGTGTTCAATATATTATATAACTTTTTTTTTTATTTTTACAATCGAAGGTCATTGATTTTACTTCGCAGTATACATAAAATACTTATTTTAATGAGCAATCAATTACTATTTCCTTCGTTTGTCGTAATAGCTTACATTACTATTGATATAGAAATTGAATATTTTCTATATGAATAAAATATTTCACGGTCATTATGACGTATATTCGTCAGAGCTTAACGAGTTTATTATATGACATTATTTATGCTATTTCATAACAATGTTATCAAAATTGTTTTACAACAATTTTGGAAATATTTTTGTACCACGCATTTCTATTATATTATATCGTTAAAACGTATCTCGCTAACGACGCAATTAATAATAGTTTTAAAGTTTATAGCATTTATCTTGGGTTTTTCATGAAACCGCAAACGGGATTTTTGTTTACGAAACGAACTAATTGGTCCGAAAATATTATTTTATAAAATAGAATATTTAGAAAACATTCTATAACTTATCATGTAGTATTTTTTATTTTATTTGCTATTTAATTGTAGCTATTATATTTGAAATTTTAGGAACAAAAGCGTAATTGTAAATAAATAGAGTTGGCCAAGGATAAAATAAAAGATTTGAATCGGTGCCAAAGCCAACTAGAACGTAGTCGAAACACATGTTTATAATGATTATTTTTCAAAAATCAATAGCAGCTATTTTTATCAAAAAGGCGTTGCGGTTTAGATTAATTAGTTGCACGCTCTTATATATAATTGCATGTTCTCTTTTTGGCTTGTAAATTATTTATCAATTTATTTGCATTGAAATCCCTATTTATTTAATAACATTATGCTGCAAATATGATTTAGTGCAAAAGGTCAAGGATCATTTTAGAAAGTTTTTTTTTTTGTAGGTCAGATTGAGACGGATTTAATAAGTTGCAATGCGGCACAGCGAATTATTAGATTGGAAATGTTTCTTTTTTAAAGTTGCAGTGACAAAGGTTGTTGCCTTTTCGGTAAATATATAAGTTATATAATTTCAAGTACTTGTTGTTGCCACGTTGCATAAATTGCGCGCGCAAAGATCAAAGATGATCTGTGGTCTGTTTAGCTGCAGAGTGAAAAGGCACGAATAGTAACGAGGAAGTTTCGTCGGCGTAATTCAGTTGGTTGCAGTTTGCGACGTTAGATAGAACGCGACTTGGGCCGTCAAACATGCTCCAACAAATCAGGTGACTTTGAAAAGCGAATTTATTTTTATTTCCCCATAATGTCAGTGCTTGCATCGTGAACACATTCATGAGTTTTCCGTTCTACGCTCATAATTTATTTTTTCGCTGCAGGTAGTCCATCAATCTAATAAGGCTATGCAGAAGTGGTTCTTCCTTGAGGACCCGAACAACGCCAACATAAGGAAAGGAAGAGGTGACTCTCAGGAACACAGCATCTCCAGCACCATGTCCCAATACCATCCCAGAAACTGGCTGTTCCGTGTCAGGGTGCCAGAGTTGAGACCTGGAGAGGTGGTGTGTGTCTCAGGAAGTCCACCGGAACTGGGATCTTGGGCACCTGATAAGGTGGTACCTCTCCTGCAGGAAGATGACTCCGAGATCTGGTCAGCTGTTATTGAGATCCCCAATAGGATGGTAGTTAATTACAGATATTGCGTGTGTATCGTCGTCGAGCTGGGGCTCCAATCGATCGTGCGAAATTGGGAATCCAATCTTACACCAAGACGAATCGAAGCGCAGGATTCGTCGCCGGACCCGAGCGATGAGCCCGAACTCTACGGAGACTACAAAACGAATCTGCGAATTGACAAGGGTTGGCTGAACAAGGAAACCACAGTGCAAATCAAACTGACCAAAGACCCAATAACAATTTGGCTACCGAAGTACGTGAATCGCAATATATTCATTAAAGTCACGCCAGTCAACATCCTGCAACACAGCAGCAACATCCCTAAAACCATGTCTGAAGCTCTGGAGGAGTCCTTAAGCACTGACACGCAAGACATCATAGAGATACCCAAACATGCAATAACTGAAGTGGCTGATCTTAATGCGCTTGATCCCAGTTTCCACATGCAGGATCAATTTGGTGAAGAGTACAAAGAAGGAGCAATGCTGATATTCCAGTCCACAGTTCTGTTCCCCCAAACAACTGCATTCTTAGTGGATTTGTATGTGTACAGTTCGAGGTTCTCTGAGGGTGATCCCCCATATCATGCTGGATTCAGTTACATATTGCCAAGCTCTTTGAGGGGTTCTGAAGGAAACATGGTCTTGCCCATAACAAGTATAAAGCACAGACCTATGGGTGAACTGCGATTGGATTACATTGTAATCAAGCCATTGCCAGGGGTCAAGTGTGATTTGAGCTTAACCTACTCAAGGCATTGGAAGGAGAACAGGCAAGGATTGGATGTTGGCCACAGAGGTGCTGGGAACAGTTTTAAGGAGGATATGAAGAATTGCGCTGAGGTCAGAGAAAATACCATCGCCAGTCTGAAGACGGCCATCGACCATGGAGCGGATTTCGTCGAATTCGACGTTCAATTGAGCAAAGATATGGTACCGATCATCTATCATGATTTCCACGTTTGCATATCGATGAAACGTAAGAAGGAGCTGCACGAAACCGATATGCTGGAGATACCCATCAAGGATTTAACTTTTGAGCAGTTAAGATTATTAAAGGTAATTACAATTTGCTTTAATTAAATGTAAATTTCATACGATCCAATTTTGATTTATTTTGTTTTGAATTATGTGAAAGAAGTTCATGTGATTGTTTTCAGGTTTATCATTTATCAGAAGGTAAATCGAAGAATCCGCGTTTCTTCGATGAAGATTTGGAGGAGCACCAACCGTTTCCAACGCTGCAGCACGCGTTTGAAGTGTTGAATCCCCATGTCGGGTTCAACATTGAGATAAAGTGGACTATGCAGAGGTTGGACGACAGCTACGAGCTGTACCATCCAACCGATTTGAACCTGTATTTGGATACGATATTGGAAGTGGTGCTGAAGCATGCAGGAAACAGGAGGATTATCTTCTCATGCTTCAATCCAGATATATGTTCGATGATCAGGTTGAAGCAGAACAAGTATCCGGTGATGTTCCTCACGCAAGGCGAAACATCAAAATGGCCCAAGTACAAAGATCCCAGATGCTGGGATATAAAGAGAGCCGTAGCTTACGCAAACATGGTTGAAATATTGGGCATTAACGTGCACACGGAAGATATCCTGCGAGAACCTGAATTCGTAAGTTTCCGTTGAATAATAAGAGCTAATTTCCATTATATTTTTTTTCATTGCGTTTCAGGTGAAAATGGCCCGTGAAGCCAATCTAGTCATCTTCTGCTGGGGCGACGACAACGCCGATCCAGCCACGATCAAGTACCTGAAGGAGCTGGGCATGCACGGAGTGATCTACGACAAGATCGATCAGTACTCGTCCAAAGAGGTGAAGGAGAGCATCTTCATGGTGGAAGCTCGAGAATCGCAGAAGGATCTTCTGAGGTTGGCCGCTGCCAATGCGGACGTAACAACGTCACCACCCGTTCAGCCAATAATCAAAGAGCGCATCTTGGACGTGGAGAAGGCCCGTGCCTGCATGGACCAAATATCTACGGCCACCTCTCTGCAGAGCTTGGAGAGCACTATATCCGATTACCAGAAAAACGGGTTCAAACATTAACCCTAATCATATGCAAATTAATTCGAATTATCCGCAATGGAAGAGTACAACAACGGGGTTTTGCGTTGATATTAATTAAAAATTAAGATTTTTAACTCAATTTCGATACGATTACAAAAATTTGGGTGATTTTTATGCAATAACGCTTATTATATTACGATACCGGCTTTTGCCTCTGGATGCAATTCTAAATTTTTTCAAATTCAAAGAAGTTTTCAAAAATTAAATAAATTCGAACAAAGAATATACTTGTCTTCAAAAATAAACACTTTCTTCATTTTTACCTTAAATTATGTTCAGGTTAAAAATAATAAAGAAACAATTCGTAAATGTTTCTATTTAAATTAGTTTTAAGAAAATGAAATAAAAAATGGCCTTATTAGAAAATATAAGGTAAAAAAGCATGTCGGTAATAAAAAAAATGCTGATGTTTCCGAATTTATCTTATTGAGTTGAGGTTTTTTTTTGTGATTACATCAAGCATGAAAGTAATGGAGTGATTTAAACTTCCAGAGATGCGATGTACAAGACAAATTTCCCACATGATTGTGATTGTAGCAAAAGCGAATGTGATTTATAATTTACATTATTCTTAACAATAACAAGTCATGACGATAGGTTTAAAACAAGAGTTTTACCATGACAAGACTATTAGTACAGAGTTCAAATTAATTTTGTTATATTTACAAATTCAGAATTTGTTTGTTTCGTTAATGAGGAAGTTCCATATTCTCTTATTATTATTATTATATAATTAATAGATTTTCATCTTCGATCGAAATTTGCACATCTACCAAAAGTTATGTTAAACAATGCAAGTCAATAAAGTTTACACCATTTTCTCTTGTTTGAAATTTTTTAATTATTTTTCGAATATGATGAGGAATTAAGGTTTGTTTAAATAAAAATGTCGATTTAAATAAACAAAAAGAATATTTATTTTTAAGTAGCGACATTGCCTAGTCTTAACAAAAAAAAAATACAGGAAGAAAGATGTAGTTTATATAAAATATATATATAAAAAAATAGTATTTATGTAACAAATAAATTAAGTGTGCGGAACGGACGTTATAAATCGAATGTAACTTTTTTACTGCATCCTTGTTCGTTCAATCCGCTGATCAAATTTGACTCGAACTTCTGCAACATTTTGTTGACTCTAGCGAAAAGCAGTTTGGCATTATCGTCGACTGCATCCACCGTGGGTCTCAGATTGTTTAGGCTTTCGTAGATCTGATTCATTACTAGGCCGACCTCAGTTCTACTCATGATCTTAGTTTTCTCCTTCTTGGCGGCGCTCGTCGTCAGAATATCCTCTAGTTCTTGCAGAAAGTTCGTTTTGTACGGGGATAGATTGACGTCGACCGTCTCCGATTCCTTCATTACTCTAATGTGCGATTCCAATTCTTCCTTTCTCTTCTCCGTCTCAACCAATTGGTTTCTGGTCTCCGTGAATCGTTGTTCCCAGTTCAGCTTGGCGGCTAACAGCTGCTCCTCGGTCATGGACAGTTTCATCCTTAATTCATCCATTTCTTGCTCGTGCTCCATCGAATCGCTGATGTTGATCGTGGAACACATGGAGTTTCGTTCGTAGTCCTGCCTCAGTGCCCTCAGTCGTTCGACTTCGGCCCTCAACTCTCTGATTAACTTGTCGTGGGGATTCTCGTTGATACGAGCTCTATTCACTATAGATCTTGCCTGGCACGCGTACCTGAGCGTCGCCAGAGTCTCGTCGATGTTGCTGGAAGCTGGCGTTATTGTGGCCAACATCGCCGTTAAGGAATTTCCACCCAAACTCTCTCTCAAAAGCCAAGTCAAAACCGATTCTCTGTACGGTATGAATTGCGTGGACTTCTTGTTCTCAGCCAAAGCAGAGATTACTTTCCCTAATGTCAGCAACGATTTGTTGATGCTGACTCCTTGCTTGATCCTCTCGTCGTTGTTCATGGCATTCGAAATCCTCTCGCTACCCGCCAAATCCACCAAACTGATTTTGCTCCTTCGCGACGAACTCTCCTCCTTCGTTCCTTCGGATAAGCAAATCTCGATTTGGAAAATACTGTGCGAACGTGAAGACTTCTCGTTCATCGCCGTTGCAGCCGTCGCTCGGTTCTTGTTCCCTAACAACAACCAGCTCCGTAACTCTTTGTAAGATTTAACAATGTGCACGCTCAAATCCACAACGTACGGCCCCCAAACTGGGTGCTCCCTCACTTTCAGAGCCGTTTTATTCGGTGTGTGCATCGCCAGCAGATCGTGAATCTTCTCGTTGTAAATCTCGTAGTAACTCACCTCCACCGAGGCGGGACACTCCAGCACGGAAATCCTATCGAACAATTCCTTGCAGAACCTTGGAATTATTCCCGCGTTCACGTCGATGTCAATAACATCCCCCGAATTTTGTCCCATCATACTGTAACTCTTCCCCGAACCAGTCTGTCCATATGCAAACAGACATGCATTGTACCCCCTGAAAGCACTCTCCAGCAACGGCATGCCCATTGTCTGGTACACATCATCCTGACTGCAGTAACTATCATTGTGTTCGTCGCAAGACCAAAATACGTGATCATACTGAAAGATGTGATCCAAATTGGTCTGATTTCCCACCACGTTTGATCTAATAATGATTTCCTGATCCTCCACTGTTACAGCATCAGAGACACTCACGCAGGCCAGTTCTCTTGCATTCATAGGTCTCACCCTCACAGCCACTGTTAGATTTCTCTCCTGGTCAAATTTTTCTCGGTTGCTGAGCCTTTTTGGGACTGACACTGGCGTTTCCATGGTGACTTTGTTGAAACATTCTGGGGTCTGAGTAGGCACTTGATGTTGTCTTACCATTCTTCGCGGGGTGGCGTATAGGTTCCTCGGTGTATGTGGAGCTGATAAAGCCATCGTATCACGCAATTTTTTTGCCTTTTTTCTACCTTGCAACAAACTGAAGTATTTTTTTTGAAATCAACCGATATTTAAATGTTTCAACCGTCATTTGACAGACGCTAGTCGCGCATGACATCCCGCCAATAGAATTACAGCATGAAGTTAGCAAAGTAGTTCAAATAAAAACTGTCAATAAAAAGTAGTTCAAATATAAATAAATTAATTTAAACATTTTAATAAAATGTTACCTATTAACACTTCAACTAATTTTTTAAAACTTTAAATTAACACGAATTCCAAAAGATACTGATGAAAAAGGTAAAATTTGGTACCCTTGAAGCATGAAGTTAGCATTCATTGATACTGTAACGTCATCCAACTTTAACTATACGTCATCCTATCGAAAATGTTTTATAACCCTATTTATTAACTAATCCTAAATTAATCTTAATTTAACAATTTCCTTTGATAAAAAACAAGAATGTGGGCCGATACTCTTTTGATCGTGTTCATCTCAATTTGCACGGCTCTCTTGGGCGAGGGTTTAACGTGGCTTCTTGTGTACAGGACCGAAAAATATCAGAAATTGAAGAACGAAGTGGAGAAGCAGAGCAAGAAATGTAAGTCTGTTGAAAATTGTGAATTAAACTGATATTGGTTTTCGATTTTGCAGTGGAGAAGCGTAAAGAGGCTCATGGAGAGTCCTTGGATAAGCAGCACAAGAAGAAAATTGAGCGAGAGGAGGAGAGGTTGAAGAACAATAACAAAGATTTGTCTTTTGTTAAAATGAAATCTATGTTCGCCATTGGTTTTGCATTCACAGCACTTCTGAGCATGTTCAATAGCATGTAAGTTTTATTTCATTTAGTTTTTGGGAAAAACAATATCATGTGACTGTAACCTAATTATGTAAAAATTATTTTTATTTAAATTGAATGTGTTATTTTGGTTTTAGTTTTGATGGAAGAATTGTAGCTAGATTGCCTTTTATGCCAATATCCTGGATCCAGGGTTTGAGCCACAGGAACTTGTCTGGAGAGGATTACAGTGAATGCTCATTCATCTTCCTCTACATTTTATGTACAATGTCAATCAGGCAGAACATCCAAAAGATGTTGGGATTCGCTCCATCGCGCGCCGCCTCCAAACAAGGCAACAGCATCTTCGGCCCAGGCCCGGGTCAGTTCAAATAAGCCAGAAAACATCGATGATCAAAGTTTTTAGCCAGTCAGTCGGTAATTTTTTTTCTCTTCTCGCAGGACGTTGAGTTATTTTAATGTGCGTGTGCGTAATGATATTATTATCCATTCATGTTTTCGATTTTTTATTTATAAATAATT
This sequence comes from Nicrophorus investigator, assembly GCA_963457615.1. NCBI lineage: Eukaryota > Metazoa > Arthropoda > Insecta > Coleoptera > Silphidae > Nicrophorus > Nicrophorus investigator. The sequence goes on from OY735140.1 coordinate 38,052,731, forward strand.
TAAATCCGTTGGAAAATAAACAATTTTTCTAAACTATGTTGGACTCGAACATTGGCTTGTCGACTATGAGTCGATCGAATCCTAGTCTGGTCAAATCTATGGTCTGGAAGCCTCCGTCCAAGATCAACTCGGATACCGCTCTTCCTACAGCGGGAGCCTGCTGTATGCCGTGGCCGCTGAATCCTGTGGCCATGTAGAGGTTGTGGTAGTAGGGATGTGGACCGATAATGCCGTTCTCGTCGTAGCAATTGTAATCGTAATATCCGCCCCAGGCGTTTTTCACCTTTAAACGGTAATCGTTAATATGATATATGTGCATGAAGCAATTATTTGGTACATACTTTAAGGCTGTTGAATGCAGGTACTCTGTGCGCCAAGATCGGCCAAACTCTGTCATCGAAGAATTGATGATCTACATCCAAGTTTTCGATGCTGGGCTCTTCGTGGGCTTCAGGCGATAATCCGCACAGGAACGTTCCACCTAAGCCGTCTCTCCTGAAGTAAGTTCCCGTGTAGTCGATGGTCAGTGGAGTGTTAATTCCGGGCATTTCGTTGCTTTGACACTCGAAGTGGTAGACGTATCTTTTCCTCTTCTCCACCGGCAAAGGTATCGAAAGCATACCCGGTCCAGTACCGATGCGAGCTTTCCTAGCAATCTCGCCGGAATCTCCACCACCAGCGATGATCGCGTAAGCAAATTTGATGTAGTTCAATTCACCGTCCGACGTTTTGACCTTAAATCTGAGGATTTTCAACTTGGAAAACAATTAGCAACAACCTCCACTCACCACAAGCTCGTCCAAACCCTCGTACTCTCCCATCTCGACACCTTCAACGAAAATATCGTCGCGGTTTGTAAACGTGAAATCGACGACGTCGCCGCTTATATAATTCGCGCCCATATCCATCGCTCCGCGTCTCATCAAGCAGAGGAACGACCACGGATCGAACCATCCTTCCTTCTCCAAACCCAAACATCCCAATTCCACATCGTCCACGTTCAAAAACGGGAATCGCTTTTTCAACGCTTCCTTTCCTAAAAGCGTATTAACAGCTCCCAATTCCTTTTGCAGCTTGCAATTATCCATCAGCTGCTCAGCGCCCTGCTCGCTGGCCATCATCAAATACCCATTTGGAGTGAAGTAAACATCTGCGTCTTCTCCGAATCTCTTCTTCAGAGTTCGCATAAATTCGGCGCCAAAGAGCGACATCTGAATGTTCTCTGGCAAAGAGAACTGTTGCCTCAGTCCTCCCATTGATAGCACAGTTGAACATTTTGAATACTGAAATAAGTAAATAATAATAAATTTCAAAATATAAACCTTATCAATTTGGGTCATCCTCACAGACAGATCCTTCTCAATGACCACCAGATTAAGTCCATTAAGACCTGTTTTCTCTTTGATCCAGTAGGCTATGGATGAACCCACAGCTCCACCACCTATGATAACAATATCCGCATGAGGTGGAAGGGTTTTTAGTGGCATATAAGGTCCCCTTTCCTCCTCCACCTTCAGCGGATTTACAATTTTCTTCATGTCATTGCCAAGGATACGGAAGGTTCTGCTGAAGGGATTCTCATGTTTCCTGAATTGCACTTTGCTGGTGTGGATGAGCCTCCTCAGTAGGCCTCCTTGATTGCAAACGCTCGAAACTTTTTGGAACAACATTTTTTCGCACTTTCTCGAACCACACTGGAGCTCTTTCGTCAATTAGCTGTTATCATCGCCAGTTTAATAATCAATACAGCATTTATGCGATAAACTATTTTTCTTATCCTAATTGTTACATGCCCCGCAGATAACGCGAAGAGGTTATGTCAAATGTCATCGAGGTTCAAATATTCTTTACGTCGGTGGTAGTTTGGTTGCATACCTTCTGCAATTTGAACAACCACATATATACTTTTAAAATAATTAATTGCGCGAATAATTAAAGTCCTCTAAATCGTAAAACTAATACAGCATTAGCAAAACTAATTAATTACATCTATATAACAGATTATTTCTTGACTTTTAAAAAAAAAAGTTGGTATTGCGCAGAAAAAGACGCCATTTGAAGACAAAAAGTTGTGCAAAGTAACTCCTCCAAAGAACCAAAGTTTTCTGCAATTTGCCGCTTGTTATATAGATGTAAGTGACTAAATAACGATTTATACCTAATCATTAAAAATAATGCAACTATTTTAATCATGTAATTCACGAAAATAGCGAAATTTCTATGAATGTGATACATGTAAAGTTGAGGAAATTTGAACCCATGATGCATTGCGCACTCGACGTGCTCTCATTGGTTGATTTGTGAAATTCAGCAATCCGATTGACTCGTTTGAAATTAACTGAAAACCATTTAGTTTCACTTAACCTTAAGTATTAACAATATTTTTATGTAGATATAAGATTAAAGTTAACAATTGTATTAACGATAATATTTTTAGTAGTTAGTATTAATATTTTGCTTACCTTTTATATATTGTTAAAGCAATAGCTATTATTATTTACTGTTACTGTTGGAATTTCCTAAAATTGGAATGTATTGTTAATCTCATCAGAGAAAAAACGTTATATTCCATGAATTTCCGATGCGAAATGAAAAGTATCAACATACACTTGGTATTTCTATGGGTGCGGGTATGTAAATAAGTGGGAAAGATCGTAAATAATGTGTCTATAATGGATTTTATTTGAAAATAAAATTATAAACAAATTCTAAATGATGTTAAAAAAGTTTTCTCGTAACAGCAAAAAGCGTTAATAGTAGTAATTAATAAAGAGAAAACAATACATATATATATATATATAAATATATATATATTGCAATTATATCAACTTAACTTAATGAATCTAAAGTTAATTAAAATAATAAAAACACATTAAAAAGTCGATAAAATTATAATTACAATAAAAATAATTAATAATAAAAAAACAGATATCATCATCATAATAATGTAAAATATTGCAATAGATAGAAACGTTTCGTATTATTTTTTTTTTTATAAATTTCTTTACATAGTGAAAGAGAATATAATTAATTTGTATTAACAATAACCGTATATAGCAACACATATATATAAAAAAAAAACTTGGAGCACCTAAAGTTTAACAATTTTACGTAATAGAGATATAAGAGAAGCCTGTCGCGTTCATTAATCATCGTGCGACTAATTAAAAGCAATTTTTGCACGTTCATTCTGTTCAATAAATCATGTCCTCCCTCTATAAATAGCGATAATTCTACAAAACGAAATAAATAATAATTGAACAAAAATGATTTAAAATAAATGCAAATAATAAGTTCCGAGCATTGATCATGCAAAATGTTGGGAATATCAAATCAGCGTTTGAGAAATCACGAAAGGGAAGGAAAGAAAAAGAAATGTGATAAATGCACAAGGATTCATCAATTTTTATTTCTTTCCGTTCCCCGCTCTTCCGGAACTGCCGGGAGCCGGAAGCGATGCGCTTTCCGGCGCGCCAGCATCGTTTCCGGGTCCCATCGCTGCGTATCCAAATAATCAAGCTATTTAATTTCCGAAAAATTTCGAATGATCTAATGTAGGATTGTTTTTAAAAACGACTCATCAAATCGATCAACAAAATTGCAAGCATTTTGTTGATTGTTTGAGAAATAAATAAAAATTTAAAATAATGACCGAATTTATGGGCTTTTTATAGATGGCGGAATTTAAAAATTGCTTTTATCACAATGATCTTCGCCGATTTGCTTCTCCTTGAAAACATTTCTAATATATAATAAGTTCTACAAATTTTTCAACGACAGGCACATGAAAGTGATTGGAAGTTTTTCTCAAGACTTTTTCTGCTTCGATTAATTGAATTTTGATTCTATTGGAAAGATCCGCATTTCTTCTACGATTTTCTCTAGTTTTTAAATATATATATATATAAACTTTTGGTGTGTGTTCGCGTGATAAATTCCATGCAAAGAGATCAAATATTTATCGTTTCATAACTCGTATGTTTCCTCATTAAGACACTAATTTCGTATATATTTGTTATATAATATAAGCTCATTTTTTTTCTTCAAATATATATATATATAATCTGGTGGGTGCTAAAACTATAGCAAAAATAGAGTGTGTTCGATTGGGAATTTATCTATAAATATATCTCGTCTTCTCTAAATATATATATATAATCTATCTGACTAATATATACTTCAAATTGCTCTCTCTATCTCTTCATTCAGCTTAATCAGTATAACATATCCGCAATTTTTCTTTTACATAATCTTCGAAAAAATCTCTTTCAATTCAACAAGGTAACAAACAATTGTTTTAAAAATATATATATATCTATATATATCTATATACTTCTATAGTTTCCAAAGAAAAATCACCAAAATATAATAATATCGATTGCATTCGTTCCTCTCGAAGTAAACGTTTAAAAATTAATAATAAAATACACACATCATTTTGTACTTAAACTTGCGCAATTAAAAAATAAAACATATTTACACACGAGCCCTTCTGATGATTAATTATTTTTTTTATTACGTATTCTCTCTAAACAAACAAACAATTTTTTTTAAAAACATACCTGCGCGTTTCTCTTTATAACTCTTTTTTAAATAACAAAAATAATAAATAATTATCTGATTTAACCGGCGACGAGAAGGGCTTAGTTAAGTAGTCTACTTACTTAAATGTTACTTAACAAGATTTGAATAAACGCACGATCGATTGGTTGGAGCGAGGGTGTTGGGCTGAGGTTTAAGATATTGTTCCTGACTAATAATTATTCCCCTTGTCCCACAGCTCTCCTCTATCAACGTCACCATCCATCAACGTCTCTCCTCGTTCGTCTTCTTTCAGCCCGCCCGCTCATTGTCGATAGCCCTGCATCAGTTCGTTCAAGTTCACGATGCCGTTCAGGTCGATGTTCTCATCGAATGTTTCCAAATATTCCATAGCGTTGGTGCTCGCCGTCGTTGTTGCCGTCGTCGCCACGGATCCCGCGTAACTGCACAAATATAACCAGACATCACACATACTGCAACACAGACCAAACCAAGAATATCGTCCAACCAAAAAAAAACTAATCTCTAAATGGTTTAAATATATTGGTTTTCATCTGAAGGATCATCAAGATTTTAACTAATAATGGCTAAAATAAAACTAGATGATAATTCAAGTACAATCATCCAGATTTAAATCTGTTCAAGAATTTTTCTTTAGCTTATAGATTGGATGATCGAGAGGATTAGGTACTGGGCAATAGAGTAGAGAGAAGTAGAGATGAAGAGAGAGAGTTACATATAGTATGTGTGTGTGTGAAATGAAAGCTTTTTTTCAGCCGAATAACGAAACACATAGAATAATGTTGCAAGGAGATGTCTGGTTATGTCTGTTTGCAGCATGCTTATTAGGACATATATTTTCAAGTTCACAATATAATAATCCTAACATACTTTAACACAAATCGACTCGCCCCACGACAAACATTGCTAGAAACAAACCTCTCCACTCTCGTTGATAAATCCACTCTTCTAAGCTCATGTCCCCCAGTAAGTAATACTTAATAAATGTATACATATTATGAATGAATCATATTCAACCTCGAGCATACTGCAAACACACGTGCTACAACTAGCCGAATTCAATTAAAGTGCACATCATAATCTAATTGCAAATATTTTGAGAAGTGCACGTTAAGTGACCAAAAAAAAGCAAAAATCATTTGTATCATAATAATGAGGATGCTGGATTTCGTTTCGATCCGTGTCAAATCATACAAAACTACTGAGAAATTATTTATTGTTATCTTGGTAAAGGATAAACAAAGGCTTCGCTCTTTTCTTCTATATTTATAATAAAGATAAAACATCAATATTCCAGTCTTTAGCTCAAAAAAATTAAGAATCGTGTAACTTTGTGTTTGAAAAGTGATTATATTTATGTTCTCAATTTTTTTGGATCAAAACATTTCTAAATCCTAATTAAAGCTGGATCTAAAGTCTAAGTCTATGTGTATATAAATATATAAAAAATGATTATAAAATAAGTAAATATATATGTAAAAAAAAATAATATTAAATTTTACTTTAAAAAAAATAAAATATTAATATTAATAAGTATCTGATACAGTCAAAATGTTACGTAAATTCTTTGATTATTTTGCTTTCTTTCTTTTGAAATTGTATGTGCATATTTTGATTTTGTTTAGCAGTAATTCGATCCAATGCTTGATGACGAATATCTAGAAACACTACGGTGATTCGTTGTAGAAATTATATAAGAACTATATTTGTAAATAGAGGTGTCCGACATACCTGCTTGCAACTGATGGGGTGTCCCTCGATGGATCCGGGGACTGCATGAAGGGATGCTGAGGCGTGTTTGGGTAGCTCACCGCAGTCGGACCACTCCATCCCGGTATGTGTGTTACCAGCAGCGGTTTCACGTAACCATTATTCGATGTCGGCTGATTGTCTGCAAATCAATCGATAGTAGTACCATTAGTTATTTCGCATCAACAACCAGAGAATTTGGATTCGCGTTTAAATATGATAAATTTCACATTTTGCGCGATAAGAATGTTGTGTTTTTTTTTGGTTTCTTGTTAGAAAAGAATATTTACCTTGGAACGGTGTATAATATTTGTTAAAAGCCGAGTCTTTGGATATGTCTGGGTAGAGATACGTAAGATGGCTCAAGTCGGCAATTCTGTCCGCCAAGCATCGAATTGCGAAATCCTTCGATGTGAAAGGTTGAAGCATAAAGATTTCTGCGGTTTCTGTAATGATAAAGCAAATTTTGTGGTCAAAACTAAAGTACTTTTTAGATTAAGCGACGCTTGCTTACCAGCAACCCATGCAATTGTTACACCTCCCAATTCGCTATCCGAGAAACGGAGAAGAAAAGTGCCGTTCGTGCAATTGGAGAGCATCTCCTCAGTCTGCCTTTTCATAATGAAACCCAGAATAGCACTGCAAACAAAATTATATTAATATTACTATAGTATTATTATTATTGAATGTTTCAGTATTTACCCATCAGTCCAAGGTCCTCGCAGATGTTCCCTGGTGAGCTTCATAACAGCATAAAACCACTCCCAGAAGGTGAAATTCCTATCAGTTAAGGGTTCCTTGCAAAACTGTGCCCAGCTAAGCAATTGATTTCCATCTATGAAATTTCCTCGAAACGCCTTCTCGCCGAGGAAACGTAAGTTATCTTCTGTAAGCGGTCGTCCTGTTGCCGCTCTGAACTTCAACGACAACGTTTCTGCAACCTTATTCCATGGTACCTAAAACACCAAATCATTGTAAAGATATTGTAAATTCGATGATGATTATTCTAAGCTCACCTTATCTGGTACACTGAAAGGATTCCTGCCGGGCTCTGCAAAAGCGTTGTCCCATGTAACCGTTGCCCAGGCATGTGGTTCCTGATTACCATGAACAATAACAACAACCGGTAAGGATAGAGTCCATACGTGGAACATGAGTTCACCACCGCCAACACTGAATTGTGATTGGAAGTGCAGCGAGAACTTCTCATCCATCACGCTCTCGGTGCCCTTCTTCTCGGCGCGCTTTATCTTTTTCAGCTGCATGTTTCTGAAGCTTACAGATAACTGTTTCGTGGCCTGCTGATACTCCATGGTGCCCGTATTATTCAATATCTCCCCGCTTGCGTCACTGCTCTTCGCCAATTTGTCGTTCTTCAAAAGTACATTAGCTTGCGCTTCGGAAATAATCGTCACCTTGACCTGAGGCGGGGTCATGTGCACGTTGAGCTTTCCTCCTACCAATAAACGTACAGTTGCCGTAAACCTGGTGTTCGTCTTCATCACCTGCGGAGGTTGCTTTTCGATGATGAAGGTGGAAGTCACTAGGGAGCTTAGCAATTGTGTTATCTCGGTTAGGAGTTGCTGAAGGACTTCCGATACGCCCGGCGGGTCGAGTGTTAGCTTCTGCCTCAATCTTTCTACTTCCTTGATCTGTTGCCTGTTCATCCATATCAGCTCGGCGAGATTCTCGCACCAATCCTGTATGGTGTCCAGGTTACTGTTGAAAATGTTACCGTTTCCGGATAACTGCTGTTCCCTCTTCCAAAAGATCAACTCTTCGTCTAACACTCGCGATTGCAAAGCATTCAATAGCTGGAAGGATTCCTTCAGCTTATCACTCAACGCCATTCTGCCTTGAATTAGGTGAGCGACCTACACAATGCAAACAATAAATTAATAAGATCGAAAACATATATATTGTAGACAATTACTTTCTGATTCAACACCTGCTCCATGTACTTCTTTTGATCTGTTAATTTTTGCAGACTTCCTGGCGATTGTTGACTGGTAGGGGTATTTGAGAGCTGCTGAATATGCGCTGCAAAAAGTTACAAAACACATTTACCAACAATTCAATATAATTTATATTAAGACATACCATTCATCTTCGTGCACTCGTGGTATTGTATTGCGAACGCCTCCTGGTCCTGCTCCAATCTACGTAAATCTTCAGCAGTTTCCTGGAAATAAAATAAATAAATACACACCGATTCATGCCGATTCCACAAACAATTCAATTACCTGAGTTCTTCTCCTCAGCACATCAACTTTATGCATCACATCTACACCCGAATTAGTACCAGCCGTAATATTGGTCATTCCCAAACTGTCCCCTCCGATTGCCGTTTGAATGATCCTCATCTCAGCGGCCAAACATTGCTTGATGTAGTTGTACAAACGGATAGGATTTTGACTGCAAATAAAAAATTGAAAATTAGTCGATTAGTCGATTTCAAATTTAGCTTTGATTAATCTTTGTTATTTTTTTTTTGTTGTTGTTGCAGATTCGACTTACCCGTAATTTTGCCTGAACATCTTTGCAGCTTCGGCCAACTTTAATTTGACGAGGAAGAATTCCGCATCGTTGACCACAGCTGCTTTGTTCTCGATCTCCTGGATGAACGTCGATATTAAGCCGGAGACGTACTGCTCGAATTGTGGATTGTCTGGACTCAGTTCTTCGGTCCTGCGGAAGAAGAAGTATACGTCAGTGAGCGAACGTCGAGATGCGAGTGAAATGGTAAGACTTACCATATTTTTTCTTCGATCCAGTGGGCCATGTAATGCCGAACCTCTATGGGGAAGTGCTCTCCATAGATGTTCCTAATCTGATGGAGCTTTTCCTCCGGCAGCTGTTGCGCCTTTGCCCACAGAGACATCCCGGGTTCTTGTGATACCTTTACGCACGCAAAACGAAAAATAAATAATAATAACGGCGGTGGTGGTGGTGGTGGTATGCGATGAGCACGAATCCGAAATCGATAGCAGCGACAAAACAATAAGTTACAAACAAAACACCGCACGCTGGTTACTAACTATTCCACATGTACTACAAACAGAAAATGTGCATTTAGCAACCAAGGTCGCACTGAATAATACACGCTGGACGTGTGTCGCGTCGCGCCAACCGACAACTGCTTCTCACTCCAATGTCGGAGACCAAGTGTTGTATATTATAGAATGCTGTATACAAACACTACTCGCTCAACGAATTGGCAAGAAGTGAAGACGTAATCCTTTCTAATCTGGTATTAGCAGAGATAAAGGGGTGGGGGTGTAGGTAGGTACGAGAGGGTGTGGAGGGGAAGTCCGAAGCGAAAGCTGGAACTCGTTTGAATATTTATTGTACATGCAATATATTATAAACATTACGACTGGCGCAGATATAAAACGTAAATAAAAATAGAAAGCGGTCCGAAAAACAGGGGGGACCTACTCTTTTCATCCATCAATTAGCTTGAATCCCGATTTTCGCGTACTTTCCTAGATGATTACTAAATATTTACCGAGGATACCGCCGCTGTTATCGCCTTAATGAGAATTCATTTGAACCCAATTTATTTCAAACTTTAACAAAAATCCAACCGCGATATCCCGTTTCCGCTTATTTTTCCGCACTTATCAACTTCTTACACTCATTCACATATATATTAGCTGCTTAATTAAGCTGCTTACTAAGCTATTTTACCCCAAACAAAAATCTATTTAATCGATGCAATTGCAGTAATAGTTTTCGAACAATCATCAAACGCGATGATGATATGGCGTTCCATATACCTTTTGTTTATAATTACATTAAACCCAAGTAGAAAAAAAAACAACATATAATAACGCTCGATCATATTTATCTTATCTAACCGTGGCAGAAGATTACAATTCAGCGCGCTCTTGCTTATTTTTATTTTCGACTGTGTAAATTTAGTTTTAAACGAATTTAATTCGAACGCAATTTTCGCACCATTCGAGAAGCTGTGACTCAGTCGAAACTCGTCCGCAATAAACAACAATTTTTGCACAGAAAAAAAAAATCAATTTTTACAGCTTGCGTAACCAGAAAGGGTACAAAGAAAACAGAAACATGTATATTTGCATATAATTGTTTCGGTTTTTCCCAACTCATTTGATATCGAAATCACTTAACCAATTAGTTGATAAGGTAAAGTATTAAACAGCAAATAAATAAAACAATTGAATTTTTCAATTCTGCGGATGGATGGTTCTTGTTAAACGATTTTACTGAAAGCCTTTTTCCCGCTCATTTTCTCTTAGGTAACGACCGCTTTTCGATTGATTCACATTAACGAGTCCTTGAAACGAGTTTTTCAATCTTCGGGCGATCCCATTAAAACGCGATTTTCGGTTCAGCTCGCTCGCTTTTCCCCCTTTCAGATCACTACAACGAGTACGGATCCACTCGCTTTGCTAATAATAAGTTCAATTCATTTCCAGACACTTTGCATCGCATAAAAAATAAGTTTACTCATCGGATTACTATTTATCTTTTCAATTTACTTAACGCAATCGCTTTGAGTCACATAACAACTATAAAAATATATATATACTATAAATACTATTTTTAATAATTAATTTCACTCGTGCATTTTATTGCATTATCAATTATTTCTAATACAATCTACAACTCATTTAGTTGATGTTTTTTAAATACAAATATTACTTGCGACAGTTCATTAGCAATTACGCAATTACACGTTTATTAAAACATAATTCAGTTAAACGTTGCGCGATTTTAATTACTTTAATTTAATTAAAACTAATATGAAATACAGTTTAAGTTCAAATTATTCGCGACGCAATTTGCTTTTTGAACTAATTATATTGTAAATTAATTGATTCAGATTTTTATAATAAAACAATATTGAAAATCTCATAATTAAAACTATATAATTTTATAGTTGAACTACTTTCAAGTCAGTGAATTAATGGGGGAAAAAACAAATAAGAAATAAAGTATAAATCGTAGTTGCAAGTTACGGGAAATTATTGACAGAGACGTAAACCAAATGTTTGTGTTGGAAGCTGAAATCGCTCAAGATTTGAATGAAGTCTTAAAAAAAGAGTTAGCAGAGAGGAGAACGCAAACACAATGCTAATCATCGCTCCGTTGTATTTGGCATTTTGCCTGCTTCTGAGCGCGGTGTGCTTGTTTTCAATCAAAACTTTGGTGAGGATTTACGACTGGAAGTTTTGAAGGAACAAGCAAGAACGAAAATAACATTTTGGCTTTACGAAGAAGTATCCTTTACATTTTCAAATTGACAGTAGCTAATAAGTAAACAAACATTATTCTTTGCGCGAAGGAGCAAATAAACATTATCATGTTAACCATGTTTTATTTTCTTTAATATCCTGCGCTCAGATCATGTTAAATCTTACGAATTTTTCAAAAGTAACAAGTCTTGAGACCACACACTTTGTTTGCGGTTCATCGCCTTACAATCGATGACTAATCGATTGAAAGATAAACAGATACTGGCACTGATAATATCCAGTTTCTTAACGGTTCGTTAAATCGTCTATGTTAAAACGTTTGAGTTGACGCTTCGAAGATCAATTAGCTATCCAGCATTTTTACGTTTTTAATTAATTCGCAAATGGAAATGATTATTTAATGGCCGTGAGTAATCACTTCGGAGTTTGCGTGCCTTTTTTTAGTTCGTTTCGCCATCTCGCAACTCCGCCAGTCGTAATTAACAATTAAAAACTTTTTATGGGGCTATCTCCGTTTATAGCCACTAATATGCATAATTCACACATTAACTTTTTTTCATATACATCGAAAAAGTTAACAAAATTGTAACACCTATACTTGGCAAGTAGTTCAAATGATGATTGTACACATAGGTTTATTTCTAGTTGATAACTGAAAATAAATGACCTTTAGGCCATACGGAATTACCAAGTGATCTTGCCAATTGATCTTTCAATTGAGACTTGTGTTCCATTCGAGAATATGTCCATTAATCAAAGATGCGTCCGTCACACTTGAACCAATCTGTTGTTGCTGTAGGTCAAGAACGTATGACCACCAGACGTCGTGCCGTGATATTCCCCACGATTTAATCATCACAAACAATGACTTATCTGCTGCGAATTTCCACGGAAATTACAACTTTTAACTACAATCCGATTACTTTAAACCGTACTTTAAACTCTGACTGCAAGAAATCACGTTTCGGTTTCGATTAATTTAATTTAATGCGTTTCTCGGTAATCTAGTAAAACTAGTATTAACCGAATTTAGTGAATAGGAAACCTGAAATCAATGCTTTCCCCAAAAAACTAATTAAACGAATGCTGCATTAAACGTCGTAAAGATAAGATGCTTTAGACTATTTTCGGTGCTTGCATAATAGATGCTTAAGTGAATATAACGTTAAGTCTCATTAATTTATAATTGAGTTTAAAATAAAAAAAAAGGTTGTTGGTCAGTTGAATACTCATTGTTGTTTGCTGCAATCAAATTCGTGCAATTCAAATCGATGGAAATTGTTATAAAATTGAAAAAAAAAAATCAATATCAATTAAGCGTTTGGAAATTAACGCAAATGACCTGTTATTAAAATGTTATCGTAATTTGTGTGGGTAAGAAATTTTTCCCCCATTATCTTTTTCAAAATGAGTCATGTAACATGAATTATTCTTAATTCTGAAAGATTGCATTACTAAACTAAAAAGTATTTTGCAGATAAATAATTGTATATTTGTAGATTTGTGCGGCGAATTATTATATTATTCACTTTGATTTAGGGTTGTAATGATACGAATTGTATAATTCCAGATCAAACGGAATCGATGAATAATTGCATATTCAATATTTATGCAAATTCGTTTCCGGAAAATATGTGGGTGCCGCCTTCTGGAGGGAGAACGGAATTTTCCGGAAACGCGACCAATCATCATCTCCGATTATTGTTTCGATTGTGCAAGCAAAGAAGACGACGACGGTGTGAAAATAGATCACGTTCTAGATTTTTCCGCATCGGATATTAATTGTGATGCAATTGCGTAAGAATAGGTAATGTTTGAATGCGTACAATGGATGGAAGTGTGAAAGAGAGGGATGAAGTGGAGATTGCATGTTTTGAAATCCGATACGGCATCCCCTCGCCGACAAAAGCAGAAAAGGTGGGCGCAAGGTGGAATGGGATTTCCCATCCACCTTGCGCGCCGCTTCCCCTCGTCGACAATTCCAACATCAATTGCTCCGTTTCTTCAGGAAGTTATTAAACCCTTCAACGTTTGTCTGTTAGAGGAGGATGATTATGATGGGGCGTTAATGCGAAAGAAACGCGCGCTCTTCTCTTCTTCTCGCCATTCTTTCTCATAAATATTTTTTTCTTGTCGTCGGTGTTTCGGACTGGACGCTTTTAATTTTAGAAGCGTTGCCAAGTAATCTCGGAGAGACCGATTCGCGGTTTTTTCCCCAGGCTCCTCTGTTATCACGCACAAAGAATGTAATCTTATCCGAGATGCGGCTTCGTCCGTGTTTCAGCCGTGATCGGGAATATCTGCGAATGCACCTAGGTTATCGGATCGTGTAGATAGGTAGAGGTGGTGCAGGTAGTGGACGTTCGGAGATGGCAACAGCGGCAACGTGCGAAATATGGGTACAACATAATGCAGGGTAAAAATACTGCTGCTAAACGAAGAGATCTAATGACCAACGATGACTTTTATACTACTCACCTCCACCCTGTATATTTTTAACTGCGACTGCTATTGCTTGCCTTCTTCTACCTCTTCTCGTAATCTCTTTCTCACTGGACTCACTCAACGCTCCTCTCACTGCGTACTCGGCACATCAACACGCAAAAATCTATCACAGACAGGCACACACACACACCGGAAGTAAACAAAACGTACAAATAAAAACAAAACAACAAAAAGATAAACGAACGATGCACTTCCGCTTCTTAAGTATCTTTGCTGTTCGATGCTGCTTTGCAAAGTAGACAAATATTAACGCGTTATTCCCTGGCGGAGCTCCCAGGTCCGAGTGACTGCTGAGGAATCGCACCGCAGACCAAACCTACCAAGTGGCCATTTATAAAACAGTGTCTCTTACAAAGTCACGTGATCCTCGGCACTGGTCTACGACATTGACTTGCTCGTTGTCTACATAGAGACCTCTCTGGACAACATCTTGTACATGACCACGCCATCTATCCATCCATCATTACCTAATCCTCCAATTAATCACTTTAAACAACAGTTAACATCCACAATCCTATACGATCAAGATCAACTATCACAAAACAATATTCCCTTCAGTTAAATCAAGAGATTTATCTATATTATTTACAATCAACGAAAAGCCATCTATCGTAATGCTTTCAAATTGACAAAGAACGCGCCAATATTTAACCATCCTTTTTACCAAATAAATAATTTTAATTAACACCAAAGTATAAATCAGTTAGAATGAATTACTTTTCATCTTTTCAAAAACGCAAAAATTAAGACTTAAATCTTGTTAATTTATAAAAAAATAATCATTATGAACGATTTAAAGATTGAATATCAAGTGCTACATAATATAGTTTAAACCTCTGTTCTATCTAATCATTGTTCAGATTAATTTTGATTAAGTAATATCTCAATACATATAGTCTCGTCTATAGGAATTATGTTAAAATTTATAACGAACTCAATATTTACATCTGAAAACGTATTGAAAGTTTACAATAGAAATAATAAGTAAACATTTATGACAATCATATGTTAATAATTACATAACTCGAGACGTTGTCATTCATAATTTAAAACACATGAATAAAACTGCAAGTAAAAATCACATCTTGGAAATATTAATCGTCATTGTGACAATTTTATTTAAATGTTTTGTTATTGCTTATTGAAGAGGTTTAATTATAAAATCGAATTGAAATTTAAAATTGTATTAATAAAACAAGTGATAATTTTTATAAACAAAATTTTCAATTTCAATTTGTTTCTAGAGAATTTTAGATATAGAAATTTAAAATCTAAATTAATAGGTAATCCATCATATTAACACTCATCGTGAAGAGAATTATATTTTGAAAAATAGGGTATTAATTTGAGGGTTGTTTTGCTTTGTTTGGGGGGAGGGTTTAGAAGAGCGTGATAATATAATTCTGTTTGCATTTACATAATCCGGGCACCCTTTTTTCTCTATTTTCTCTCCCTTTTATAAAAGTCAGGTAAGCAAGTATATGCACAGCTTAATCTTTTATCATCTCGTGCAGGTTTTTCGAGGGGATCGGCATCCCTTTGAGCCGCACGCTTTTCCCTATACTTTTTTTTTATTGCATCCCTCGAGATATCGCTTTGGTGCGTGAAGTAGACTTCAGCACCAACTACCATTTTTCTCTCCTTTTATTGCCGAAGCCACATTCCGTTCTTCTTGTCGCTGTAGAAAAAGAAAGAGAGAGAGAGAGCAGGAATTATGGGTCTTTTAAGGGCATTATACAAAAAAACAAACAAATGTAATAAGTGAATAAGCGAATGCAACGAGACAATTTAATTAATTAGAGTGCGAATTAAATTATTCTTGTCGACGGAATTAGCGGTTATGCTAAACGAGTATAGAAAAACACGCAATTATTTACATTTTTTTCGCTTCATTGAACTATTCGTTTAATTAATTTAATTTAACTTAATGAGACTTGATTACTGAACGGCTAAATAATAAGAGTGCAATGAAATTCAGAATCTCGAAATAATTAATATTGTCTTATTATATAAATACATAAAGCGGAAAGTCTAACCTCTGACTTTAACGAAGATTACCAGTATCGTATTCACAATACCCTCTTCAACCCATCTTCAATGATAACAATTAACACACAAATTTAATTGTTCATTTGTGTAAGTTGAAAGTCGTACTAAAAAGTTAAAATTTACTTAAGAAATAGAACGATAAGTAAAATATCTAAAGGTTGAATTAATTTAGGGATTATGTTAAACGAGAGAACGTCCGTCCTTTTTACCATAAATAACGAGAGAGGGAAGAAACGATGAATTATGCAACATCTTTTTTTTGCCGGAAGGAAACGCTCAATCTTCGTGTCAAACTTTTTTTTTGTTTACTGAAATTCACAGTTTACTCATACGGAATTACTTATTTCTTCTCCTACTCAAAGTGGCCGTAATTTGCATTACATAAATTGGATGAAATTGCACGTTTCATGTAATTTAGGTTGAATAATAAATTAAACGATTTTCAAATGTACAAATAATCACAAAAAATAATTGCTTTCTGTTGTTGTTGTTGTTGTTAAAGGGTAGACAGATTTTTTGAAATTTTGAGCTGTAAATATCATAACTTTATTTTTACAATTTCTAAGAAAACTAAAACGAGTGTTCAGCACCGAAAATTTTTGCTAATACTTTAATTGCAAAAAGCAAAGAAAATAAATCATCCCTAAATTTTTACATATTTTATTAATTAGTAATTTATCCATTTGCTTACAATAAGATTTTCGTCACATTTAGATTCTACAGTTTTTGCTGTTGTTAAGTAAGTTCTAACAGTTGTTGCAGACTTCTTAAAATTGTCACAGACGCCTTAATCTTATTACTATAGAAACCTTATGGTTACTATGGATACTTTGAGACTTGTTACAGACACCTTTCAGTTACTAAGACCTTTTGTTGTGGACGAAAAGCGGTTGTCAATGTGATCGGTTAATAATACATATTTTTATATAATAGTTTTGAAAATATTTGTCAAAAGTAACATAATATTTGTATTTTATTTTAAAAGTTTCTAATTAGTTAAATTATTTATTTGGTATCTACAAAAAATATTACGTTATTTTTGACACTTAATAAAGACGTATTGACAGTTCTTAAAGTTGCCATAATTATATTATTACTGAAACCGTACAGTAACCATGGTCACTGTTACAGTTGTTAAAGTGCTAAAATCTGTTGTTAGGGATAATTTGTTTCGGTTATTTTACAGTTTAATAATACTATTTTTTTTGTAAATTGTTGTCGAAAACAACAAATATACTGTTACTTTAAATATAATAAAACGTAAAAAATCATTATTTAACTTTAAAATTTTCTAATTTGTTAAATCATTTATATGGTAACTACAACATACATTATACACTTGACAGTTAATAAAGACCTTTTGACAGTTCTTTAAGTTTACATAATCATGTTACTACGGAAACCGTACAGTTGCCATGGACACAGTTACAGTCATTAAAGGCGCTTTCCTGTTGTAAAAATTTGTTGTTAGGGATGAATGGCATTTGTTACGATTATTTTACAGTTTAATAAGACTATTTGTTTTGAAAATAGTTATAAAATTACATACAATTAATTATATGTAATTAACATATTATATAACATATTATTTAAATAATATAAATATTTATTGCAATTTTCTACAAGTTGATTGACGAGTATTTATAATATAACGTATTAGAAGTTCGTTCATGTTCCAACATTGAAATGAATTTCTTAGAATGATTAAATTGTTTCAATAATAAATAAAGTCGTAATGTTTATATCAGTTACAATAATAGTTGCACGTTCAAAGTGAAGGATTCTTTATGACACCATTGTAAAGAATCCTAACTTTGTGCATATTGCAAATTTTTATTTTTGCAAGAGGATTAGTTTGGGAATCGTAAAGGGTACGTGTTGTCGTAAATTGCAGTAAGTGTACAGAAGGATGCGTAGTTAAGCTTTCTATTTTGTTGGAGACACGGCTTGCTCCGAGGGGCTGCATTATATAACGGTACAAGCAGTTAGATTTATGTGTTTGACCGGTGGCAACCGCCGAGGGGCTGGAGAGCATCCACTGCACCCCGGGGGAGAGGGGTGTAGTCACCTTCTTCCTGGAAGCGGTTGAGCGCTGTTGAGACGGACGCACGTCTAAAATGGAATAGAAATTGCGGAGAGAAACATGTTTCAGGGTGGTTGACAGAGACAAAAGGAAGCGTAGGACATCTTTTTTATAAATGCCATGTTTACATTTCGTATTTTTCCCTACGTTATTAGTTATTATTATTATTACAATCATTCCGTTCTCAGTCTTCTATCCACGTTCAGGTCTCATTTCGGCTGACGGCGACAACATGCATCGAGTTACGCCGCTTCTGATTCCCGGAACCTAATCTTGATTCTAATTCTGTTGACATTTTCCGAACGTAAATAAGAATTAATACCCTTCCTCTTTCCCTCTGCCAAGAGGACTCCCCGATGCGACCAAGTAGTATTCGTGTGCATCTAACTATGTGTATGCATGAGCCTTAGAGTGTTAATAACACGAGGAACATTCCTACAAAACTCTTTCCTCGAGTCAGGGATAAAATATTATTTTATTCAACGCTGAAACAGCAAATAACAAACCGCTCTTACTTAATTCGCGAGCAAATACTCACTCAGATAATTTCAAAACTTGCACAAAACAAACAAGTTTGCTATTAACATTCAATTAAAAAGTCGTCAGAAAATCTACCCTTCTTTTGCAATATTACAAATTAAAGATTAATTAAATTATATTTAACTATTGATGATTAATGCAAGCATCAATTACAATTAACGCACGATACTTGGTAATTTGAGAAAAACAAGTAAAGGAATTGTATTGATTAAAATTTTGAGATATTACAAATTAAACATTAATTAAATTATATTTAGATGATGACGATAATTATAGTAATTATAAATAATTGTTGTTAATTTGAGAAAAAACAAGTAATGGAAAATTTGAAGAAATTCAATTCAATCACGTTTTTAAAAAAAAACAAGTACATTTCTTTGAGGTGATACGAATTCAAAATATATTTTGGGGATGAAAATGATGGTAGATTTTTTATGTTTATTTCGGTAATAAATTTATTTTAAAATAAAAAAAAAATGTCAACAATCCATATAGTTCATAGTATATAATATAATAATATATTTATATATATATATATAACAATAAATATCTCTAAATTTTTTCTTGTCACGAAAATATAAAAAGGAAAATGTTAATCGACGGAAAGAGACGAAAAAAGTCGCGATACAATAGTATCCGTTCCGCCCTTTCTGTACAATAAAACGAGTCCGCTTTTAATTGATACAAATTTTCTTCCCTCGAGCTAATTTATTGACAATAGCATCCACACGCTTGTATATAAAATAAAAACCAAATGAAGGGCGTTTTCCGTCCGAATCTCGAAGTTTTCCAAATCGAAGCCGGAAAATTCGGAATGAGGATAGCACAAATAATCGTAAATAAGAAGAATAAAGAACAACGAATCAATCTTATTAAAGCTTATTAGTGTATTTGTATGTGGTTAATAGTGTGCGGAGTGAGTCTTTTATGTGGTCGTAGGTCGCGAAACTTATGCCCACGGCTATCGGCCCTTTGATCCAGTTCATGGAAAGACCTTTGTAGAAACCAGCGACGATACCCTCATTGCTGCAAAACAAACGAAATCAAGTACATGCTACATGTAAAGTATGTATATAGACTTACACGTAAATTAAACGCAGAGTCTTCAGTATTGTCGTGTATTTCCCTTCCGCGTCCGTCTGCATTCGTCTCCTAACAATATCTAATGGATAACTACTCGATTGGCCCAGCATTCCGGCCACGGCGCCGAAAGCAAGGGACGCAAACGTATTGATTTTCTCAGTATTTTCTATATTTTCTGCAACAAAAAAACGCAACGATTATTGTAGTGTTATGAAGTTGCACAATTATGGGCGAAATGTTCGGATCGTACCAAAACTTTTGAAAGAAACGAAATAATCTTTCAATAACAAAACAGCATTCCATAAATCAACAGAATATTACCTCTATATAAACGTTTCAAAGTGTCGTAGGTATAAAACGAAACGCCAGCGTAAGGGATGACCCCGAGCATGGTCGGAACGTACCCTCGATAGAACGAGCAGCAGCCCTCCTCGTAGTAAATTTTAATGAAAACCTATAAAAATGGAGCAATTAGAATTATTTCGAACGATTTTAAATTCCCGCTGATCCACTTTACTTGTCTCAATGTGGCGTATTCGGTCTTTTGCGTGACAGCCATCCGCGCTCTAGCCAAATCCAATGGATAAGTCAAGGATTGAGATGTTATTCCTGCCAAAGAACCGGCCAAAAGTTGTCTAGCCGGTGAATTTCTATAGAGAAACAATAATTACCTAATTATAGTATTAAATAAGTAACTTCAAAAATTCAAATTATTATTTTTATGCAAGTTGATTTGATTACGTTTCAAATTAGTATTTTGCATTTATAATGCGATAAACCAGTTTGCAAATTCCTAATAAATGATTAATATAAGAACGTTTTGAAATATGAATATTTGATATATGCAACTTAACATGCACGTTAATCAATGCACATTCGGTTGTATACATTATAGAAATTAATTAATTGGTCTAGATTTCTTCATGATAACGTAATTATTAATTGATTTTCAAGAGAAACACAATGTTGCTAATAGTTTTCAGCATGTTCTATTAATAATTATTATTTGATTTGATGATGAAGTAATATCTATTATGCTTAAAAGTAGGACAGTTGTAAATCACATTAATCCTAGATAAAAAAAAATACTAATTAAGACGTGAACTCACGTGCTGCAATCAATCTGCAAAATCCTCTTCCACTGTTCGTGTGCTGTGAACTGGATGGCTGCATGCGGCACAATCCTTGCCATTGTGGCACTGTTTCCCCTCCATAGTGCATGCACCCCCTCACTTTTGTAGGTGTTTATTAGGAATTTTAGAGCCCTCTTTGTAGAGTACGGCTTGGGACTGCAGTTGATGAAATAGAACAAACAAAAAAAAACAGAGCAAATGAAATATAGTTGCATAATAGAGGATGGCTGTTGAACCTGAGGGAGGATTGCATTGAGAAAAAAAAACAAAAAAAAACTAATACTTACTTTACCTGATTTGAAAATTAATCTTGGTGCGGTCCAATGGGGCTATTGTGGATTTGGCGAGGGCCCCCGCAATGGCCCCCGCGCACAGACTGGTGAGCACAATGTCTGCGTTGCTCAATTGAATGAATTTTTTTCGAGATACTAGGCAGTTCTTCTCGGGAGCTACCATCTTGGAAGACTTTACATATCACCTCATTGTTCCACAGGCACTGGAAGTAAAAACAATTTTAAGCAACAAGAACTGAAGAAGTAGAAGCAGCAGCAGTAAAATTGTGATGCTCTGCAAGCAAGAGGTGTCTCCTCATTAACAGTATGTGATCCCACGAAAATTGAGCGCCGAGTAAAGTCCAAAGAACGTTTTTCGCATCATGCCTTCCTCCAGTTGCGTACGTACGAATTCGATGGTGTACGTGTGTGTAAGTTGTTTATTTTACTTACTGATAACGTATCTCAATGAAATGTTTATTAACTCATCTTCGCTAAGACGGACACTACTTCTTCACCATCCTTCTGCAACACACCTTATTATTGTTTGTGTTTTTCGACTTCCAAACCTAATCGCACGCACACCTACGAGTTAATAAGTCTGAGCGCAAGTTATGTGACTCCAATCGAAGCCGCTTTCGCCGTCTTGCATAACTACCGATACTTAAATTAACTGGCGTCCAGGGACGCCGAACTTTAAAGCGCGGACCGACGACGATTTGAAAGAATCTAATCAGACTCGATAACAGAATTTCCACAATACGATAAGTCCGATGACTCAAAAAAAAAAACTGGAAAGAAACTAATGAAGTCTCACTTGCGAGCTCACATCAGATTCTTAACTGCTGCGCAAACACAATTAACATTGCGGTTTTTGTTTACTAATTCTAAATTAACACCTTTTCGATCGCATCTCTATGACCTACTCTTTCGTGATCACGTCGAACGAATTCTATATTTAGTAAGACTTTTTAGAGAGACCTTTATTGCTATTTGTCTCTCTGTTCTCACGCGCATTTCTTTTCTTTCGAAGCAGGTAAGACGCTTTAAGAGAACTCGTTATTTCCGATACGATATTTAATAGAATGCCCTCGACCTTGAACATTTACAAGAACACAAAATAACAATAAATTATACATTAAAAAGACAAATCTTAGTATTCACATCCTAATTTTTATTACACACTTAAACTAAAGCAATTTTAGCGACCATATTAATAAGTATCCATAAATATACTTTTATTTCGACAAACGGTTTTATCAAAAGTTTATCTCGTCCTCAAAAACGCGAAAAGTTTTGTAAACTGTTGTTGATAAGCAATAGAATCGACCAACTTTAATAATAATTGATTATATAATTTTCTCCAAAACTTAAATAACGCAAACTTGACGGTTCGAAGTATAATTAAAAAAATTTGAAAGTTTCATTAAGGTGATTTAACAGTTTTCACACGGGCAGAAACTAAATTATATATAAGCTCAGTGACACATCACTAAAGAACGCGTTAGACTTTAGACCGTTTTATTCTTATACAAATTTTCAAAAAACTAATTACAAGTGCACTGTTAAATAATAATGGCTTGTTAAAGCCATATATTTCATATTATATACATTCTAATATACAGCAGCTATTAAAGAAAAATATGTTTCTATTAAATATCGTAGAAAATACATTTTGTTGTTGCAGACATTGGCCACGAGCGTAACAAAATTTTCATAAAATGCATGAAATATTTGTTACGTTACTAATGTTATGCTGTAATGTTTTTCAATGAAATATATTGATAATTTTATTCATTTTGAAGCTGATCAATGCGAAATTCGATTGCACAATGTTTGTTGTTGTTTTTCTGGCATTGGCACGAGCGCATCCAAATTTCGATAGTTCAAGTAA
Organism: Nicrophorus investigator; assembly: GCA_963457615.1. Classification (NCBI taxonomy): domain Eukaryota; kingdom Metazoa; phylum Arthropoda; class Insecta; order Coleoptera; family Silphidae; genus Nicrophorus; species Nicrophorus investigator. The sequence continues at coordinate 38,075,833 of OY735140.1, forward strand.
TCGAAAGAAACAAATAAAAAACTATGTGCTATTTTTAAAGAAAACATCGTCTGGCAAAAACAAGGAAACATGTAATATATTCTTACTATTCACTAATTTGTAATAGTTTGAATGCATTTTGTGGATACTGTTAGAAGAAACATTGTAATGTTAATACAGGCCCAAATTATATGAATAGAAAATTCATTTCTTGACCTTAACGAATGATTCAAGTGACACGTGCGTGTTGTTTGGGAAACGTTGCACAGAAATCAAATATGTTGTATAATAATTAATTCTCCTGTTAATTTTACTGGAATATAATCTGTTTTTTGTTATCTTTTAAGTTAGCAAAACAAAAAGGGAATTGATATAATAGAAGGTGAAATGATTACGTATAGATAATGATACGCGCGTTCGAACAGGTGGAAATCCACCTACTTTTTGCCCGTGCCGAGTTACCTGTACCCGACCGAGTAAGTTCAATCGGCTCGTAACGCTTTAACTCTAACCGTGACACGTAGACTGCAGTCGAGTGAGTGCGCGTAGAGTTGCAAAAACAACAAACAAAGCCGAAGTGACGAGATGGTAAGGATATTTAACTTGAGGATAAACAAAAATAACTACCTTCTATTACTGATTGCAGGCCAGATATTTCAAGGAGCAAGACATCGACGGTAAGCAAAAATGAAGCGCCCTTGAACTCTCAACGTTATTTACTGGCCAGCAATAAGCAGCAGCAACAACTTGGTTGCTGGCCGACGGACGAAGACGGAAAAGAACCGAATATCAAAAACAACTCGCCAGAAATGAACAACACAAAAAAACCGATCGCAATTAATATTCAATTAGCTGCGAGTAATTACCGCGGTCTGCCAACATCGCGAATTCCCCACAATCTCGCAATCTACAGATAAGGCTTTTTCCGATATGACCATTGTGCGTTTTTTTGTTTTGCAGAGTTCAGGGAATGTTTCTATCTGTTTGCGCGCTCCGGGCAGATCAAGTCCCTGGATGAGCTGACTGTTATAATGAGGAGTTTGGGATTATCACCAACCATCTCCGAGCTGGCTGGTTACCTGAAGCAGAAAGGTGGCAAAATGTCCTTCGCTGACTTCCTGGAGGTGATGCATGTACATTCCAGATCGGAGGACCTGCCCAGAGAGGTGGTTAACGCGTTTAAAGCGGCCGATCCGCAAGGCAAGGGGGTGGTTTCGGCCAAGCAGCTGAGGATCATGCTGCAGACCTGGGGCGAATGCCTCTCCACCAAGGAGATCGACCGCATCTTCAGGGAGGCGAACGTCCACAATAACAGCATGGTGCGTTACGAGGATTTCGTGAAAATCGCCTGTGCCCCCATTCCAGACTACTACTAGAAGGCCACTCACCTTAGTTATATATTGCATAAGATGCTATTAATACACAGATCATCGGAGGAAACAATATATACAGCATTTGTCCAGGGGTCTTGCTGTGTAGCTGCTGACTTATGTGAATGAAAAAATCACTTCGGGCATCACAGTTTATGAATTTGGATCACAGAATTTTTAGGGACCTTCACACCAAATTGTGTGGCAAACATGACAACACACATACACAAGGTTATATGACATTAGCTTATTATTTATTCTTTTATCAAAAGTGGTCAATTTCCAATCGACTAGAATTGCGCGCACTTCAACTCCGTGAGAAGAAAACCCAGTTATTTAATAACACTGATCTACATGTAAATCACATTTATTTTTTACTATATTATATATGCAACTAAACACACACAAATTCGTTTGCTTTACAACTTCCGGTATTCTCAACTTCGCTTTAACTTTTAATTCAGTTTATAAACACCATTAATCTTGTCATCTTCACACACATCTGGTTATTAAAAATATTTAAATGTAAATTGAGCTATAGAACCACATACACTAACAGGATCGCTGGATGCATACACTAAAAACCACTTGCATTTTATATACTTAAATTTACTTATTTTATAAATACAAAAGGAAATGTATTACAATCTAATACTAATTTGAAGATTAGTCTCGTGTTTCACCTTCCTCGTCTTCTTCATCGGTTCCTCTGATATACAATATATTGTTACACCTAACAAGGACTTCTCCCAAATTACCTGGAAGAAATAACAAAAAAAAAATTATACTCATTGCATTTAACTAGATATTCCAATATGATTTCAATAAAACTATAGTTTTCTTACCGGTAACAGTTCCATCAATAAACTCCTCAGTGTTGGCCAATTGCAGGTTCATGTATCCATCAACGGAGACAAGATAACCTTTATATTCGTGGCCCCACTTGAGCTTCACCATCACAGGTTTTCCAGTCAGACTGTTCAGGAAGGGTTTAGGGTTGATGGGCATAGACGTCGCCATGGTAATAAAGGTACTTTTAATTAAAGTTTAACTTCAAAATATCTTTGGCAGTTGAAATAAACGCATCAAACACGCTTTCGGTATAAACAATGTCAAAGCAATTGCCGTACCAACTTAACTAGTTTACCTCCAAAAAATGATCTTCCTCCGCAAAGAGTATTCACAATATATTTTACTCGGCTCAATTACAATAATTTATTGTTCAAAGTATAAGCTAATAATTATTCATACAATTATACTAAATGCGAAGAACTTTAGTATAATTGTTTGCAGTAGTTTTTGATTTTGAAGATTGGTCACATTGGGGTTATTCGGTTCGAAGATTTACCAGTTACTTTTTCAATTAGTTTTTTAACGGATGTGCGAATGTTGGTTTTCGTTAATTTATTTTTTTCATTAATATTTATTTGTGAATTTGGTTAATATAAGTTAATTATTATTGAATGTGAGTATTCTCAATCTGTGAAATATAATGATTGATTAGCAAATAATTAAAATATTTAACGAACGTTAAATTTGAAAATCTTATTGGAAACTTTATTCGTAAATATATTTTAATATCTAATAACTGCTGCGAATCAATTTGGAAAACTCAGCATTATTATTTATTGCGTATTGTTTATGTGTTTCAGGTTGGTTGGCCTGTGAAACCGGTGTTTATGAGATTCGTATGTTTTAAAAATTTGAAGTTTAACGGAAAACGCAGTGTTTATGTTGTATTGTGATGGATTTGTGAATAAGGCGTGAGAGAAAACTATGTTTTTCCAAGTAAGTTTTCAATTGTATATTGCTGGAGTATGTAATATTGGTTTGCTTCTTTGCCTAGGTTAATGTGACTCCAGAGGCTAAGCCTAAGAGAAAGTCAGTGGTGAAACCTCCAAATGAATCGGAGGAAGTCAGTGTTTTGTCACTGGCGCCATTTACGGCCAACCCAAAGATATTCTTTGAGGATATCCCAGTAGGAAAGGAGGCCAAACGCTTGTTATGCATTAAGAATCCAACAAAAAATGCCATAGAAGTATGCTTTTAATATTAATTATAATTAATAATATAGGATATTGATTAATTTGATTTTTAGTTGATTATAACAAAAGCACCACCTCCAGAGAGGCAGGTTAGTTTCAATTGGGGTGAGAAGTTGATAGAAGCTGCTTCTGAGGAAATTTTTGAAATTAATTGGATTTCAATGAAAGGGGGACCATGGAGGGATAACATTACCTTTGAGGATGGTTATAAGATCAAGAGGGATGTCCCAATTACATTTAAAAGCCTTCCTCCTAAGGTGATAAAAAAAACACTGAAGAAGGCCATTGTTAATATAAAGCCAGCACTTAAGATACATAAGTCTTCAGCTCCATTAAGGAAAAGTCCTAAAGTAAGTGTTAATTATATTTGTACTTGAGATGAGATGTAAATTTTGTGCTTTTATTGTTTAGAAAATGCTGAAACCGAAACAACTCAATCCAATTATTACAATTGATTCACCATTAAGAAGGCAGACTTACGATGTTGACGATAAGGAGAATTTCAATTTGCCATTATCGAGTACGTTACGGGATAACGTGTTCGATTCACCGGCGAGTTCGACTTTCAATTTAGAACCTACCAACAATACGTATACAATGAACATAAAAAAGCTGAACGACAGCTGCACGTTTGAGGACAGTTTGGAGACGCATTCGCCGATGAAGATGGAAGAACCCTCACCTATCAAGCGATTGCAGAGTCTGGCCTTCACGCCTCTGGTGAACCACAGTCTGACCAGCAGATTGAAAGACATCAACTTCACGCCTGACCATAAGTTACTCTTCAATCCGAGCATCTGCTCATCCGGCGAGAAATCTCATACCTTCAACATGGAAAACGAAAAATCGCAAACCATATTCAATTTAGAAAACGCTGACAAGGAAGTCTCACCAATTAATTTGAGCACGGAAACATACGTGAAGGAAAACAACAGTTTCGAGACTTACGTTAAAGGTAACCTCAGTGGGGAGACTTATGTGAAGAACACAAGCACCTGCACGTACATCAAAGACGATTCTATAGGGGATTTAGCTGCCCTCAGCAGTCCTGTGGAGATCAAGAAACCCGACGCGTTGTCGGTGAAAAGCATAATCGAAGCTAACATGTGGGCGACGGAACCGCAAAAGAAAACCAAGCAATTGGATATGATCGCAGAAGAATCGTCATCGTTCTCCTGCGATAACCTGACGCCGAGTAAATCGTTCAACATCAGGAAACGCAAGTCGCAGTTCGTAAACATGGTATCTCCACCAAAGAGATTGCAGCGCGAAGAGAACAAAGACTGGGGCAGGAAGTCCATTACGACGAAGAAGACCAAAGTGAACATGGTTTTGAACTTGAAGCAATTTATAAACAAGAGCAAGACGAATTTGGTCGAGAGCGATTTGGTGGTGTTGCATAATCCGGACGCCTTTTTGTCCAGCAACCCGTACTTTTACGCGGAAACGGGCAAAGGTTTCGATCCATTCATGAGCGCCACGCTGTATTACGAACCCAAGTGGATGGACGAACAGGAGGAGAGGTTTAAGAAATGGTTGAACGCGCTTTTAACGCCGCCCGAGGAGCTCAGCGCGAACAGTGACGGCACTAAAGACATTTCCAGGTTGTGGCAGGAATGCAATCGTAAAGAAGTGGAGAAACCGTTGAGCAAAGAGGAGATATCCAATAAGGTCCATGTTAAAGGTCATTTGGAGGTGTTGAGGAGGAACGCTGTAGCTCTATTCAGATCCAGGGAGATGTCCGAGGTTCTATCTAAGTGCGTGAAGATGGTTGAAAGCAAGAAATTTGAGATCAGAGCGGACAGAGATGTCCACCTAAACTTATCGCTGCAATCGGAAGTCATGTCACTGTTCCTTTCTTACAATCCGCTCTGGCTGAGAATCGGTTTGGAGGTGGTCTTTGGATTCAAACTTAAATTGAGTTCCAATTCCGACGTCTTAGGGCTGAGCAAGTTCTTGGTTCAATACTACTTCAGCGAACCGTATTTGTTGAAGAAATACAAAAGTGTGCATGCCAGCAATTACACTGCGGAAATCAATAAGCACATGCTGAAGAAGTTTTTGATGCTTGTGTACTTCCTGGACCAAAGTAAAAACATAAAATTAATCCCGCACGATCCGTGCCTGTTCTGCAAGAATTCTGCAATCAAGGAGAGTAGAGAATTACTAATCAAGTTCTCTTCATTGCTGTTGCACGCCATTGGCGATATTACAAAAGCTCTGAGACTCATTGGCTACGTAGTCAGTTACAAGCAGATGTACATTCACGAATTTGAATACGCTATAGAAAACTTAGGCGTGGACTTGAGGGACGGTGTACGACTTGTGAGGATTATGGAGATCATCTTATTGAGAGACGACTTGACGAAAGGCCTCCGGGTGCCGGCAATTTCGCGTATCCAGAAAGTCCATAATATGAAGATCGCTTTCAAAGCGTTGGTTGATGCGAAGTACGAGATTCTGCACGACATCGAACCCAAGGAGATAGTTGATGGGTACCGGGAGAAGACTCTATCCTTCTTGTGGCAGATTATCCATAAATTTGAAGGTCCCAGAATGAAGAAGGCCGTCATCACCGTGCAGCATTGGTGGAACTGTTTGAGTATGGTTATCAAACGGAGAATATTGAAGAAGCAATTCGAGAAACGTAATAATGCAGCGCGGATAATTCAAGTGTGGTATAAGAGGCAAAAGTATAGGTCCAGGTTAGAATATTTCATACCACTGCTGAAGCAATACCTGAAATTGATGAAGGAGACCAGAGCTGCGGTTAAAATCCAATCCTGCTTCAGGATGCACGTCCTAAGGAAACGATACGTGACCCTACGAAAAAGCGTCATAACGATCCAAATCTTCAGCAGAAAATATTTGGTCAAGTTGCAAGTGCACGTGAAACTAGCAGCCATAATTACAATCCAATCTACGGTTCGTACATATCTGGCGAGGAAGAGATTTATGACGCTGAAAGCAACAGTTCACTACGTGGAGCACATGTATTTCGCTAAAAAGTCGATGGAAGTTCGCAGGAATTACTTCTTGAAACTTAAGCAATCCGCTATTGTGATCCAACGCCAATTCAGAGCTATAAAACTGATGAAAACTGAAAAGCAACGTTATTTGAAAATAAGAGATTCCGCGATCACCATACAGCATGCATTCAAAGCTTACAAAGATAAACTTAAATACCAACAATTACGTTTGGCCACGATTTACGTGCAGCAAAGATTTAGGTCGTTGAAACTCATGGAAATTGAAAAAGTGAAATATCTTGAGAAGAGGAATGCAATTGTAGTTATTCAAAGGTGGGTTCGGGCCCGAAACGAGCGCAAGAAATATGTGAGTTTGAAAAATGCAGTCGTATTGATGCAAAGGAGATTCAGAGCTTCTCAGTTAATGATTTCTGAAAAGGAACATTATGTTAATAAGAGATATGCCACTGTTACAATTCAGCGCGCTTTTAGAGCTCATGTGGATAGGAAGCATTTCGTGAAGTTGCGGCGGTCCGTGGTAATAGTTCAGCGAAGATACAAAGCTCTCAAATTAATGCAGATTGAGCAAGAAAATTACGTGAAAGTTAAAACTTCAGCAGTTAAAATTCAACGTACGTTCAGGGCGTACCAAGATCGCAAAAACTATTTGGAACTCAAGCGCATAGTGATCAACCTGCAACGAAGATACAAAGCCTCGAAACTGATGCAAATTGAAAAAGACAGTTATTCGAAGTTAAGAGACTCAACTGTAAAGATTCAACGGAAATTTAAAGCTTACTTGGATAGGAAGAACTATTTGGAATTGCGAAAGGCTACAATTAACGTTCAGTTAAGATACAGATCTTTGAAACTAATGCAGGTAGAAAGGGACCATTACCAAACGATTAGGGATTCATCTATAAAAATACAGCGTGCGTATAGAGCTTTTGGCGAGAGGAAAAAGTATTTAGAATTGAGACGCTCTGCAGTAACTATTCAGCAGAGGTATAGAGCCTTAAAACTGATGAGATTGGAGAGGGCAAATTATTTAAAACAGAAAGACAGCGCTGTTAAAATCCAAAATAAGTTTAGAGCATATAAACAGCGTACAAGCTATTTGGAACTTAAGCGATGTGTAGTGGTGATTCAGCGTAGATTTAGGGCTCAAAAAGTGATGGAATTGGAACGTCGCAATTATCAGACTTTGAAAAAGTCTGCGATTAAAATACAAAGTTATTTCCGTGCTTACAGCGCTCGCAAAAGTTATTTGATACTTCATCGGTCGGTTGAGAACGTTCAGTTAAGATATAGAGCTGTGAAATTGATGCAACTCGAGCGTCAGAAATATTTGCAACTTAAGGACTCTTGCATCAAAATTCAAAGATGTTTCAGGACTCACGCTCAGCGGAAAAACTATCTGGAATTGAGAGGTGCCGCAGTTGCAGTGCAGCGTAGATTTAGAGCTTCGATGTTGATGAAACTTGAAAGAGAAAACTATGGGAGACTGCGAGAATCAACTATGAAGATTCAACGTGCTTTCAGGGCGTACTGCGAGCGTAAGAAGTATTTGGAATTGAGACGTGCGGCTGTTGTAATTCAGCAAAGGTTCAGAGCTGTGAGAATGATGAGATTAGAATCGCAAAAGTATTTGAAATGCAGAGAATCGATTGTAAAAATACAGCGCGCTTATCGGACTTTTGTTGAGTGCAAGAGGTATTTGCAGTTAAGACGAGCCGTTATTGTTGTTCAAAGTAGGTACAGATCGTTGACAATGATGAGAGAAGAAAGGGGAAGATATGTTAATTTGCGAGAGTCGGTTTTGAAGATTCAACGTGCTTTCCGGGCAAGGCAAGAACGAAAGAACTATTTGGTTATGCGACGTGCTGCTATAGTAATTCAACGAAAGTTTAGGGCTTTGAAGTTAATGGAAGTTGAGAGGAGAAATTACTTAAGTATTCGAAGTGCTTGTGTCACGTTGCAGGCTGCCTTCAGGATGCGCTCGAAGCGTAAGAAATATTTGGAGATGAAACGAGCCGTGGTTTTTATGGAGGAGAGGTACGAAGGTTTGTTGTTGATGAGACGGGAAAGAAGTGTTTATATGAGATGGAGAGATGCGTGCATAACGATTCAAGCTTTCTATCGAGGCTGCAGAGAGAGAAAACTATTTTTGGAGTTGCGACGAAAGGCGATGGTTTTGCAGGAAAGAATTAAGGCCATGCTATTGATGAGGCGAGAAAGGGATATGTATTTGAGATTGAAGAATATGGCTATTAAGATACAGAGGGCTTTTCGGGCATATCGTGAGAGGAAGCTCTATTTGGAAAGGGCCAGAGATAACGATTCGTTTTTCGCTAGACTGCAAGCCAGATGTAGGGGATTTTTGGTGAGGAGACATCTTACGAAGAAGAGGAACAGCAGGAGAGTTTCCGTTACGAAGATACAAGCGATGTGGCGGGGTTACAAAGTGCGTAAGGTCATAGAACCGGAATTGCAGAAGATCAGGGAGAGGAAGAACTCGGCGACGAAGATTCAATCCGCGTGGCGAGGATATAAAATTCGGAAAGCGATGAGTTTGGATCTGCAGCAGATCAGGACCAGAGTAAAGGCCGTGGACGCCGTCCCCGAGAAGACGTTAGGTCAGAGGCGGATTAGGGCGTTGAAGATACTCATCGATAGCTACTCGAGCTTGCTGCAGATGATCCGCGCACTGCAAGATCTGGATTACATCACCAGGAGATCGCAGGAGTCCTGCTTGCAGATGAGCAAGGAAGGTCCGGAAAACCTCTTCGCCATGGTAATATCGACGGCGCGCTCGTTGCCTGACATGCAGGCCTGCCAATTGGCCACGAGCATCCTGATCAATTTCTGCAAGTACGAGAAGTCGAGGAACAACTGCTGGTACCCGCAATACCTGGAAGAGTTCGTTAAGGTGATGTTGCACTGGTGCGACAAGGAGGGCGATCTGTTCCCGCACTTCTGTACTCTATTCTGGCTGTACACCCACGACGCGGAATGGCTGGAGTGCATTAAAAAACTCCCCAATTTGGAGCAGTCCTTCGCCAAGATGAAGACGCTTACAGAGAGGAAGGCCAAGATGGTAGTGAAATCTTACAACAGCAAGCAGGCTTCTGCTTTCTCCGCCTACGTCAAACTACCTTTACCTTCGCTGAAACCCGACTGGGGTTACGAGCGCAAAGATAAACCCAGAATATTCACCAATTCGCTACACGCGCTCAAATCCATCCTCGACAAATTGCAAACACCCTGAAGGTGTCAATTTTATTTTTTGTTTTGTGATATGTAAACTTACTTTTTAAGCGTTTTTTTTTCTGTCAATCTCGTTTGTTTTAAATGAACCATGTTTATATTTTTATATTATTATATTAGTAAATAAAGAGACTTTTATAAATATACTATCAAAATTTAACATTAATATTGTTTATTTATTCATATTTTTTAGTTCAAATAAAGAAGTAATTTCAAATTTGATGCTAGTAACTTAATTTTACTTTTCCGCAATTAGTTGAACTAATATTATAATTTAATAGAAAAAGCAATGTCTTAAGATTCGTGCGTGCATAAGTTGATGAATTAATACGTTCGAATTTGTGGTAAATGGAAATGTTCGTTTTGTTCCCTCGGTGTGTGCAGGCGGTAGGAGCTGGTAAATATTGAAGAGGCGATCGGAAAGGGTTGAGCCAGGATAATTAGAACAATTCCCGTTGTTGGCGCACGGTTGACTGGTTAACAAATGAACGTCGGCGGGGTCGGAAGGGTTAAGGTTGCGGAGGGCGGATTAACGTGCTTAAAATTTTAATTGTGAACAAATAACGGATTGTATGTACACGATTATTATTTGGATAATGGTCGATCAGGATGATGGTTGGTGATGATGATGATGATGATAATGGAGATCGTAATGATGATGGAAAATGACGGACCGCCGCGGTAAATGAACTGTCGGCGGAGTGCGAGCGCCGTTTTCCCTGACTTTGCAATAAAGTTATAAAACCGGGCAGGAAATACCGCCGACGGCAAATAAAGTGTGCGATCTGAGTTAGCGTTTTTATGCAACTAGTGTTTGTTTCTTCTTCCGTGGATGTTGTGTATCTGCATACATACAAACTAAGAGGGTCCCTTAGAAAAGAAGAAAGCCACATTTATTTATTTATTTTACGCCCCCTCACTACTCGCATATTTCCTTTAATTTCCTGCAATTTTTCTTAAAGAAAAAATATATCAAAATCATATAGGTAAAAATTGATCTCATCATCACAATTCATCAACACTTTTTTATTTTTGTTGTTAAAACCAATAAATTGGGATTCAAAAATGAAAACCGTCTTGTGAAATTGATCGTCTTACTTTCAGTCACGCGTCCTGCATTTGATGTTGCGTAAAATTAACGCGATATATTTACAATTTCCATTGGAGGTTAATGCACGTTAAGTAATTCAATATTTATTATTATCAAACAATATAGGCTTCGAGATGGTTTAAGAATTTTTAAATTATTTTTGGTAAATTTTCGATTTTCAAATTATTTAATTTAAAAAATTCAATATTTGAAATATACCTAAAATAATAAGTAAAATTCAACATTTGAAATTTACCGTAAATAATGTGAAGAACTGAAATATTAAAAAAAATTGTAATAAGTTGAGCAAATAAAATTTCGAAAAATCTACATCTTAATTTAAAAAATTATATTATTTACTTTTTGATATTATAAAACTTTATAACATGCAAAATTGTATTTTAAATTATTAAGAAATAAAGCGACCGAAAAGTTTTTCTCATCCATGCATGCAAATTGATGTGAAACCTAAAACCCGTGTCGTGACGTGAATATAATACAAAAAGAGCGTAGATGGAGATAAGTCATGTTGAGATCGAAATCGATTTCACCCTCGAAATCCTTTGTTCTTCACTAATTGTAGAACAATAAAGCACGTTGCTTCCTTACACCAAATATTAAAATAAAAATATGCATACAAATTTTCGTCAATATAAAAACTAAGAACATTTTAAAAAATAAAAATTCTTTATTTGAGATTTATAATGCATTTTTTTCCTTCCGTCTTAGGGTATTGCGGATCTGCAATATTCGATTTTTATTGGTTTTGCAAGGAGAGAATCCAAAAACTGATTCCTCGGCCGGGGACCATTAAATTTATTGGATGAAAAATACGTATTTACGAGTTGGGGTGGAAAAGCTAAACGCGCGACAGAGCGGGGGACGAGAATCAATTAAAATCGAATCTAGATGTCGTAATTCATAGCGAAAACAAAAAGCTATAAATAATGTACATTCATAGATGTATATATATATACGTGCGTGAAAGAGAGACCAGCAGCATTTCATAGAGAGAAGGAGGGAGAAGTTAAGTGAATATAAATTGTGGCGAATTTATGGAGGGAATTAAAAGTTTCTGGAGCTTCTCCATCGCATATCCCTTTTTTTTTGCTCCCTTCGTGGCATCGCGTGCATCCCCCTGCCCTTCGAGGCATTCAAAGTCGAACAATGTCCATATATTAGAGAAAGTCCTGAATGACCGAACTCCACCCTCCTCCTCTCCGTGTGTTGACTTATTAGCTAATCTCCGCAAAATGACAACGATTATTTATGAAGTCTCTGCGCGGAGGAGGAATAGGGGCGGATGAGAATGAGGATTTGCAGCAGGATGCAAGGATCAAGGATGAGGCCGAATGACACGCTCGTCGCGACATCATAATCATTTTCCCCGGCGCAGCCACTTCACTCCGCTCCGTGCATGCATACTATATTAACCTGTTGCATCCTACGTCGAGGACAACCTTTCCTCCCTGTTTCAATTCCCAGACCTTCCTCTCTCTCTCTTTCTCGCTCACTAACTCTACATCTTCTCTCTTTCTCATAGGCTAACGCACATAGTCCAACTCCCTTCATTTCGGTCTCGTTTTTCAATTTATATTACACTCCCTCTTTCCTCTCGCGAATATAATAAACTGAACGTGAAAAGGAGATGACGAAAAAAAAATCGAATTAGAATTACATCACGAGTTAATTACCATAATAGTAAATTAATTATTACCTCATGTTGTCAATTATTCAATTTATTTACTAACGTTTCTATTTAAATGTGAGTTTTGAAAATTAAACAATAAATAAAGTAAAATTATACTTGGAAATCTTACAACTTGGAAAATGTTGATATATAATTTCATGAAATATTTGGCAAACTATTAGAAATTACTATGTAAGTATTAAATAATAAAAATCATACGTTTCTATGATAATTTAAAAAAACAGGAAAATTTTAGAATTGGATGGTTTGACTTTTTTTTATATAATATATAATTTATTGGAAAAAGAAAATACTTTTTTTCAATTGACAAATTTATTAACAATTCTATATTAAATTAATAAAACAAAATATAAGTAAACTATTGAAAATAAATTTTGGAAAAAAATAAATAAATACAAATTAATTTATATAGTTTTATCCACCAATTAAACTTATTGCATAAATTTGAGTTATAATCAACTTTTTTCATATTACTTATACTTTTGCATCAAATTTAATTACTTTTGACAGTAGATATGACAATTATGTAATAAGCGTTTTGAGATTTTCCATAAACTTTCCACGCTTGTTGATAATTCTCTGTTATTCCAATACTTAATTTCCATGGAAAGGAGATGCTTTTCCCCAGTGGCCGAAATTGTTTGCATTGTTTTTGGGGGGATGGGGTTGGATCCATCCAACCAACCGCCCAAATCTCTCTCATCCAGTCTGCGGAACTTCTGTTTGGCTTGAATAATTAAATATGTGCAGCGCGTATTAAGTAAATAGTTCATTAGAGGGAAACCGGAGCAAAATCATCATCATCATCTCTCTCACTTTGTAGACCGAGTCTCGATAATTCGTGGGCATTTCGCAACGCGATTTCCATCCGTTCACGCTCCTTTTTCGATTTTCTCCTAAAATTATTTATTTCTTTCATTCTTTTTTCTGCACGGCCATAATCTTATTACAATCTCGCACCAGCGAGGTCGTAGGTTACACATGGAAACACTCCGTCTATTAATTAGATAGATAGTTTTATCATCGGTCCGGTTTTATTGCCCTCAAATTATCTACATTTTGCATACAATGTAACTTTTCTAATATCAGGACTGGACTACTGAAAATTATACTTACTGAAAATTAAAATAATCACCCTTGTCAAAACGTTAATTGTAAAATATACAGACTATAAAATACGTTTTCTTTAATTATATTTTACAATAATTTATAAGTTACAAGCAATATTTCTCTTCAAAAATTAAGATTGATTTTTTCCAGAAATGTTTTCAACTTCAACATTTTATAACAAAAAAAATGCATATTTTAAAATAAACAACAAATTAAATTATAATTTTCTATTACTGATGGAATTTGAAACCAATTTGTGATTTAAACTTTAATCAAATTAATTGCGTACTTATTGGTAAGTCATCTTCAATTTTTTTAGTATTAATATTTAAGTGCTTAGCAACAAAGTCAATCGTTTTGATAAGAAAGCAAACGATTTTGATTTCATGTATCAAATGTATTTTATTTATTCTCGATAAACTGAATCATTTCATTAACTATTAATAAAATATAACTTAAAATTTAATTAAATTTTTAATATATAAAAAACTAAATGTTTTAAATAATGAAAATTTATTTTCATATAAACTTTCTTTTATCAATTTTTAATATGAATAAAATAATGAAAATTAATTTCCATACAAAATATTAATTTTTCATTATGTAAATTTTAAAATACAAAAAATTGATTGTTATACAAGTTTTTCATTATTTTATAATTTGATTTTTTAATATTCAAAAATTTCTAAATAATGAAAATTGATTTTCGTGTAATAAAAATTCTGATGATTATAAAAAATGTTGAAGCATAATTATTAAATAATAATCTGTAAATTTTGTATTGATTACTGCATTATTATTATTAATATTTAATCAGAAATATGCCAATAAATCAAACTCTGCAAATATCAATATTTATAAACTTTCGTTTTTCAATATTTCGTTCCATTTACCATGCGTTTCGCAACAACAAAAAACCATATGACTGCGTGTTTGGCAATAACAGACGAAAGCGAGAGAATTTTTGATAATTTACTGCCCATGTAAGCATAGGAAAATCGTTGAACCGTCTGGATATTTCTGTGTATCCCTCCAGTATATAGAAACGAGAGAGAATGTGATGAGCTTAGCAACAGGCCGACCGAGATTCCTCCCGATTCCGGGAAATGCGACGGTCATGAATGAAACGGAGAACCACGAAAATCGAGAGAAATAAAAGGAGAACTAATCTCAAAAATGATTATGGACGACGACGTGCAAAATAAATAAATAAATGTATGAATGATAATCACGGAAAAACTTTGATCTCTGTATGTTTTTCTTCGCTCCGCGTTTTGTTGCAAGTTTTCTTTAATTAGCCACGACGCGATGCAACATATTAATTAACTATAAATAACTGGATTTATCTCTGAGCGCATAATTTCAATTCATAATTTGCTCAAATGCGGAAATACCAAATGACAAACTGGATTTTATTTTTTCCTCGAGAAAAATTTTCATAATCAGTTGAAAGGGATGTAAAAACTAGAAATTTATGAAATATTGTTAAATTTTTGAGATTTTTTTAAGGAAAACGCGCAAAAACGAGAGGGAATTAAAAAATGGTTATTTTTATTGTAAGTTTTGAATTACGAAGTGTAATGTGGCACCCGTAGAGCGTGTTGCGTTTATTCTTTTTCTGTCGATGCTGCAGAAAAAATGTGACACCTCTTGACTGCCGAAGAAATATATTCTTTCCACGAAACGCGCAGCAAAATAATAACTTACTAGAAAACGAGCCATGCATTTTCCATAGATTTAAAATTAGAATTTTTATAGTTTGCTCTTTCAAATCCAATTTTATTTCTAATTATATCACAAAAAAGTTCTTAAATTTAGTTATATTTTCTATAGATGTATTTTTAAGAAAATTATATAAAGTATACTTAAATATTATTAAAATAGATGCCAATAAATTACATTGTTTGTAGAACATAATGATTTGAGAAAGTATATAAGTGCCCCACGTTGGGCGCCAATTTCTATATGCATTTGAATAAATGAAGCATGATGTTGTTTTGAGGAAATCGAAGACTATTAAATAACAAAATAATCTTGTATTTAAGTAGTTCTGTTTAAATCAACAATTTTATCTATGAATATTTTGGTGCTGCGGTATTATTGATGCGAGTATAAATAAGTAAATCGCTGAAGAGGATGTCGCGTTTTGCGAGAAGGAAGTTAGAAGTAAAAAAAAGATATGAGAGCGAAGCGCAATGTGCAATGCAATCAGAATATATTCATTGTCGAGATATGTTCGAGAGTTTGTCCATTCCGGCTTTGCGATTCATAGGATTCGGAATGCAAGACTGCAGAAAATCGTTTATCAATGAAATGCAACTGCGAATCGTGTACGTACACACACACATATCTGTATGCCTTTTAGTCCACCTCCTTCTCCTCCTCTCTGCGATTGAAACAAATGAAAAACTTATTCAAAATCGAAATTAAAAAAAAAAAACGAGATGAAAAGAATCGAAACTTGCTAATCGCGAATCACGTCAGTGTTTCCTGCAAGGGTCACCGAAGAAAATTGATACACTATTGCGCCCAACTTTTTACAGTCCGAATCTCTGAAAAAAAAAATCAAGAGAAGCAAAACGTCGAATTCAGTCTGATATGCAACACGCGTCCAGACGTGATGTGATCTACGTACTCAATACTGTCACAACGATAAAAAATCATTCTTTAACATTATGACATTATGATTTTGACATAAAACATCTTTGTTGCCAGGCAACAGTATCTATTGACATCTTCATTATTTGACAGTTGTATTGACAATTGTTTTATCTGACAGTTGTATCTTTCAATTAATTGAACTTAAATCTGGAACAAAACTATGTAAATGCAATTGAATAAGTTAAATTAATGTTTTTCGTTTGTGTCACATATCGATTTTATTGCCGTATTTCCACACATCCCGCACATGACACAAATAATAAGCGAACGATAAACAAATGCCGTTTTGCAATACGGTCAATGCATTACGGATTGTCTTCGCAATGATCGTTTATCGAAAAAAAAAAAAAAATCTTCATCTCCAGGAGCGAATCGAAAAATCCAACAGACGTCACGTTAAAGTGGACTTTATCGCGTTTTTTGACTCTATCGTTATACTGCAGACGCAACCAATCTATCCTACTTTCAATTAAGCTAAATTATTTAATCAGCTATATTACGTAAGTCATTTTGCTGTATTCATCATTTTTTTGATTTGCAAAAAAAAAAACATAGATTTTATTAATTGTTAAATTGTAATGATTAAAATTTAGATTAGCCTTAAGATTTTATAAATGATTAATGCTTAAATACATTTATTAATATTTTTTCATCTAATATTTATTAATGCTCTAATTTTGAAGAAATTGATAAAAGTCATTAATAATAATAATTTGTTTCTAATGGATTTTGAGAATAAAGTTGAGTAAAGTTTAAATTGTCTTCAGATTTGTCTATAAAGAAATAATTAATCTCAAACTTCATACATTTTTTAATACTTTTGCAGCTTCTTCTTTCATAATTTACAACTTTTCACAATTTATTTTACTTTTCTCAAAGTAATAATCAAAATTTTGAAAATTCATAAATATATTTTATTTAGCATTAATGTTCTAATTTTGAAGAAAATTATTGTAAAAACTTATTACATAATATGAGAATGGAAATGTTATAGTTATTTTTCTGGCTGATTTTAGACTATATTTATGCGATTTTCATTGTGAGAATTTGTTTTCTTATTAGGATGAATTGTAATATGCATGTGATTTCAAAATTTGTTTGTTGTGTAAAGGGGAAGGAAACGTTAGGATTTGTGTGAGATTGACGCTTTTTATTTTTAGAGGTTGAGTAAAAGGAAAGTTTCTTTTTTTCTCTCTCTCGAGTCGTTCGTGTTTATGATTTTCAGTGTTATATCGTCCTGTTGTTGTTTGTTGATTATGATTTTCTGGAAGTCTTCTGTGAGCAGGATGTGAGTTGTCCTCGTCAGGGACAAGAGATGAGGTGAGGTGGTGGTGGTGGTGGTAGTAGGTAGGTTTTGTATCAGTAGGTCGGCCGTTGATGATGACTGGTCGTCGAGGTATAAACAAATTTCCGGAGGAGCAGAAGGTGGGCCTATCCCGTGTAGTCGGGGGCGGGAACTGCGATGGATCAGGGCGGCGGCGAAGCAACGGCGCACAACACGCGCGACGTATACGGTAGAGAGAGAAAGAGAGAGGTTGGTCGAGGAGCGGTGCCGTCCCCGAAAACTCATTCCGCCACCGTCGGGAATAGAGGCAGCACCGACACACCTCACTTCCACGCACTTTCGTACACATATATAAAGAAGACAGATATAGAGGTGGTGGTTAGGATATAACGCGTGCTCGTTCCGAACGGAGACACTCAATCGTCCTGCCGTGGAGACACGCGAGAAACATAAGGATTTTCTGTGGATTTTTATTTTATTTATTTACTTTTTTGGTTGTATTTTGGAGAGAGTTGTGAGTTCGCGAGTGACATAGTCGTCGTCTTCAACATGCAGACGTTGGGGGCGCGCGACTCCAGGATGGACAACTGCAACAATCAGGATGATCATTTGGCGGAGGAGTACGTGCAGGAGTTCGTGTTGGATCATCTGGAGGATGTGACCGTGAAGCGGGAGGAGAAACATAGGGTGGCAGTGGCGAATGCAGCTGCGGAAGCGGAATGGTTGGCATCGCAGGAGGACTCTTCGGATCCGAGGAGTATGTGCAGACCGTGGCCGGACGAAAGGAGATTGCCGCCTCTATCGCCGCCACCGGACACCATCTACAGCGGCAGCCAGCAACCGGTGTTGGTTAACATGACTCTGGTTAACGGTGATCCGGGAACACCGCCGGACACGCCGCCCAGCCAGTCACCAGGTCCTTGCGTGGGGCGCCCAGTCGGAGGACCGCTCATGGAAGAGATGTGGTTCCCGCAAATGCGAGATCCTCAACCCCTCGACCTCCGCCCTCTTCACTGCATGGGTGGCGAACCGGATTGGGAGCGGCGCGAGTACATACCCTCAGGCATGTTCATGGACAACCCCAACCACCACATGCTTCACCAGAGACCGCAATCGGTTTGCTCTGGGGCGAGCGCGCTTTCGCCTCGCATGAACCACGGCACCTCCGGCTATTCCACCTGCAGCGAAGACGTTGGCCTCAACGACGAGATGCTGATGACCCTCTCCGTGCGCGAGCTCAACAAACGTCTGCACGGCTGTCCTCGCGAAGAAGTCGTTCGCCTGAAGCAGAAGCGTCGCACTCTGAAGAATCGCGGCTACGCCCAGAACTGTCGCTCGAAGAGGCTGCAGCAGCGCCAGGACCTGGAGACGACGAACCGAAGTTTGCAGAACGAGCTGCACCGCATCAAGATGGAATTGGCGCGCGTCTCGCAGGAACGGGACCTACTCAAGCAGCGTCTTCAGCTAGGCAGAGGACATCCTCCTCCGCCTCCACCATCCTCTCAGTTGCACAGCCTCAACTCCGACGGTCAGAGCTCCCCCGAGTTCTACCTATGACATCCATTCCCTGGTCGAAGGATCTAGTGCTTCGAGTCCAGGACTTCTTCATCGCCACTTCATCATCCCACCACCCAAAATCGTGATGCGAAAAAGACATTTTTTCCAACGACCTCCGCTTCCATCCTGTGCGCCTCCACAAAACTCAAACGCGCACACGATGGAACCGGAGACCAGAACAATTCCTTCTAGCAACTAAGAGAGAGACTGTTATCGATTTTTCTGTTAAGTTATTCAAATATATATTGAACAAATTAAGAAAACAAAACAAAAAAATATATTATTATAATAATAATAACAAAAAAAAAATAATATTAAGAAGAAAACTTATGTATAGAGAGAGACTTTAATACTTTTTTAAGCTAATCTTAATAAAATGAAAATTATATATATAAAAAAAAAACGATATTTTCATCATCAAAAAAATAATGTTTATAGTGACCCAAGATGAAAAAAAAAAGAACAAGCATATCCTCGACTCCTTGATTATTATTATCATATAATAATGGTCATCTCCTCTTAAAAAAAAACATATTTTTGCGTTCAAGTACAAATATCTAATGTATTTTTTTTTGTTCAATGTGTTTTTAAACATTTTATGTTCAGATTCCTTCAATGTTCTTCCGCATCTCGAGGAGTCTGTGTTTTCTTTTGAATAAACGAATACTTTTGAAAAAAAAAAAAACAAATGTACTTTCATTTCATCACATCTCCACATTAAACATTTTTCAATATTTTAAACAATTTTCCGGTAAGTTTTCATTTTCAATGAATTTAAATTCAATCGAAGGTAAACATCATTTCGGTTCAAAATTTACAAAAAAATAATATTTATTTAAATTAACGGGAAAATAAAATTTATTTATAGTATAAAATTATTTCGAAAAAATTTAATTTTATTTAATAAAACATATCTATTTCGTCATGGATTTGTTGTGAATAATTTAATGTTGAAATCAATAAAATCATATTTTAATTTTCTTGAATTTGAATGCATTTCGTCTTACTTTTTTTAGTTCTTAAGGAGTTCAGGTGGCGGCGGCGTCGCAGCAATTTAATTGCTCGCACGGCCTGGGCGTCGCGACGGCGCAGGGTTGCCACCAATGGCAGAAATAAAGCCACGTTATTGGGCATCGCGCGAGATGACCCCACCGCTCGCCCTACCCCGCTTTACGTCATATGCTCGTTATTAAAGATACTCGAAAACTGACTGTGCACGACAGAGAAAGAAACAAAAACAATTTGTGAGAATGCGGGTGCGAGAAAGACGAGTAAGTCAGCCGTTATATTGTCAATTAATTTATATGTTTATTTTTTTCTTCAATTTAAGTAAATTAGATAAGAAAATTTAACCCGGACCAAGCGATATTTTTCGTGCATGCAAAAAAACTGATTGGCGAAACCGTTCAAGAAACACGTAGAACTCGTGCGAACACACTCCAAAAACAAAAGAAAACAAGAAAAAGCACATCTGATTTAAATGAAGGAAATTTACAGATTCGAAGAAAATATTTAACAAATACACCATGTTTATTTACAAAACCGTTAAATAATTCACTAAACTGTTTTCACAACTGTAACTAGGGTTTTTTCATCTTTGAAAATAAAAATACAATAAATTAACGCAAAATTGATTAATTGTAATAATATATATTTTTTAAATTTATAATAAATCACATTTGAAAAGTTTAAATTTAATAAAGTCCACATGATTCATAATTCAAATTAAATATTTGATTACAAATCTTAAGATTTAACAAGAGTAAAATTTTGTGTTTGTACTAATTAGTATTTCTTCGTACTCGTCCTAGATTTGAAGTGCACTAACACCACGTATTATTTATTTGGATGCGGCTTGTGCGTATATTTATTTGTGTGTTCGAATGTATACGCAGGGATTATATAATCACGATCGATCCGGATGATCCGCGATCAAGGTCGGCCCTGTCTGTGCGTGTCTGTTTTTTGTTATTGTCGCTTCTTCTTCCTTCTTTCCTTTTCGACGATGGTGAAACCGGAAGGAGAATTTGCAAACAAATCGGAGCTTCCTCAATGGAAGTTACACGTTACCAGGGCCACAAAATATATGAACTTGAAGAATGGAACGTTTTGCTAAACAAAGAAGTACCAATGGAAAATTTCATTCAATGAAAGTGAAATAATACTACAAAAGTGTAATTTCAATAGACTTAAATAATTTGAAATACTATTACCAGCCGTGATGTGCCGTAGCCGTCGGTCCCCATGCTGTTACGCTGAACGTTATATAAATAAAAGTTAATTAAATATACATAATAGATTAGTAAGAGTAATTTGTTTTAAAAATGTTTTTTTTTTTTAATTTAATTGAAATAATTATTTCAATCTGAATGTAGAAAACAAAATTTTTTTTTTTCTATGAATGATACATAACCAATTCACTTGATATCCTTTTAGCAAACGCAAATAAACATTTCATCCATTCGCATTTACAATAATATTAATAAAAAAATATAATTTTAGGGGTAAAACAAATAGAAATTTGATGGACGCAAATTGAAAAATAAGCAATTCGTGGAAACGTGTTTACACTGCAAATAATTATTAATCGATCAGGTGTTTTTGGGGCGCATTGAAATTAACCGAACGCGCGGGATTTCAATTAATTAACGATAGGAATCGTCTATTTGCATTAGCAATGTAATTAATTATTTGTCGGCATTCTTTTGTTTGTTTTGCGATTTGATTGTGTTTTTTTTTTCTTTCAGTTGGAGAGGATGTAAGAACGGATTAAAATATTGTAAATAAATAGAAAATTGCTTGCATTATTTTCATTCGAGATTTGCTATTTTTATGAGTGAACGCAGGAAGTGATATTAAAAACCGTATATATTGTTTATTTTATTTCGTATATTTTCACGGATGTTATTCAAATGATTTTACTGGCTGTGCGTTTATTTTTCTAATGGGTCACAAAAGATTCAACAGTTTCTTATTTCAATTTGATCGATTTTAAAATTTCTGGCATTAAATGAATCTATTTCAATTTTATTTAATTACGTTAAAATATTTATAATTTAAAATTTATAAATTTAAACAGAAAACAAATGGCGGCCAAATAAAATAATAACACTTCTTTTATGACACTTTAAAAAAATAATCCTACAAAAATATTTATTTGGATTTGTATAAAATATTAAAATTGTTACACTTTTATCCTGAAAATTAAAAATTATAGTTGTAAAATTCTCATATTTGGATTTTATTGAATTGAATATGGTTTTTGGATAATTAATAAATTTAAATAAAAAATTGTTGGAAAGTTCATTTGGTTCGTTCAACTTTTACAGCCATTGCGAAGAAAACTTGCAGAGCAATGCATATTACCCAAAACATGCGTTAGCATAATTTCACTTTGCACACGGATTATTACTAATAGAAACACACACATACACACGCGAAGCGTACCGGCGCTCTTGGTGAATGAACTTTTAAAATAAATTACATAAAACCAGGACGAATAAACACTAAACACGAGCGTTGAACTGGATTCTAGAATTCAACAGTTTCGTAACCAATTTCTATCGAATTTACTGATTGATCATCACCCAATAAAGAAATCAAATTAAACAATAAGCAGCATTTGAGTCACAAATCAATTAATATCGATCTTGATCAGAATTTTTAATGTTATTGACCGCACATTTTCACGGATTTTCTTTCTATTTCTTTTTGTTGTTATACAATAGTTTTACGATTTGCTTACGGAATCGAAATAAAAAATTGATGAACTTTTCCTTTTTTTATATTCGTTGGTTATTTTATTGCAATTTCAGCTGAAAAATTTGCCCTGACTTGAACTTTTCCATATTTAGACTCGAACAAAATTAATTTAATATCTTTTCATTATCAAATATATTTTAGGGGCTGCAGCCCGTGCCTTCGTCCAATACAACGGGGACCCAAGTGTCCCCCAAAATTATCCAATTAAAAAATATATTTTTTATAAGAAAAATTTTATATTTAATTGTGATTTGAAAAGTGAGTTTAATTGATCGTTCGATGATTGGAATAAATTGTATCTATCGGATTTCTATCCAAGGAATGCGCGGTTTCGGATTATTTTAATGGCGTTTTATGGCTTCGAAAGCGTTTGACCTCAAGGGCTTTGGAAAAGTGTGCCGAGCTTACGATTGGAAATCGATTCATCGATTCATTTCGAAGAGGGTGTTTCAACTGAAAGAAAACCTAAGATATTCTAAAAATACCTAGACCCAAAATAACACAGAAATTATATAAAAATTAATTGAAATTCGTCATTTTTTTTAATAAAATTTTTCAAATTACTTTGTAATTAATTGAATTAAATTAGTTAAATAAAAATATGCGTTCATAGATAGTTTTTAAATATTCAAACAGGAAAAGGACGATATTTCCGGTCAGTTAATCCCTTAAAATTGGCGAGTGTATCCAAATGAAATTTAGTGTAAATTTTATGGGACAGTTAGATTAGTTTTTTTTTAGGTCCGAGGTGTTATTTACCGACACAAAAAAATAATGTAGCGAAGGAAGAAGGACGTCGCTTTTTCGTTTCCCGTTGCGTGGAGGGATGCAAATGAAGTGGTGCGAAATGAATTTCGTAATCGTTGCGTGGACCCCTTTTTTCCACCCAAAAATCCATTCCGAGTCTTATCACCAGCGAAAAGTGGGGAGGAAAAAGTAAGCTGCGCAATTAAGAAAGCCGCCGTTAAGGGTGGGCTTTGCTTTTTTGAGGAGGTGGGGGATGATGGTAATTGGGGGTGGTGTTGCTGTCTCCAAAAGAGGATCATATTCTTAATTTAACAAGTGGAGAATTGCGCACCAAAAAATCATCCATCCCTTAAATTCGCACGAAAATCCATGTACAACTAAGTGGATTCTATCACGCGTTGCAGACGGACCGATGATCGCTAAATCACTTAGTTTCGGGTTTGAAGCATCCTAAATGTGTATGCGTTAATGAAGCCTCTTTAACTTCGGAAGAGTGATGAACGATTTGTTTGCGGCGATAAATCCTGGCCAGAAGCGAGCAATTAAGAGATTGGAACGAAAACCCCCTTACGAAAAACCCATCCTTCCTCCCTTTTGGGAAGCGGAGCGAAAATCGCACATTCAATTAATATTTAGAAAGTTTCGCTTCCCGGCCAATTGATTGGCCTCCGGTTTTCTATGAAAAGGATATCATGTTTTCTTCTCTCGAGCGGCTCTCAATAACATCATAAATCCGTGCCACCCCACATCTTGAACACAACTCTATATACTATATAGGATGAGTATGAGTGAGAGAGAGAGAGAAACGTAACGAACCTAATTTTCGGGGTCCACCCTCGTCGAGAGTTGACACATATTCGGGGTAGCACTAATTGTGACGTGACCGGCGATTCAAGACCTTTAAACTCTCGCATCGCACGATTTAAAACAATTCTTTCAACCCCTGGAATAAAAAAAAACCTACCCTATCCTCACACCACCCCCGTGCGACAGGTTTAATTCCGTTCCACGGATTGATTTTTATCGCCCTTCCCACAACGCGCGCCGATGCACCCACGATTATGCACGTGTCAGGATGACAGACTACATTGTCAGCTGTCTCCTAAAACAATTACACGGACACGACATTTGACATACACCAACTAGATTAACACTCGTCACATAATAAATCTTATCCTACCTACAAATCAAAAACCTAATTTATTTCTATATTCAATAAATTGATGTATTTTTTTTGTTAGTAAAAAATAGGGCGGATATATCCGCCGATAATCTGCAGGGAGTTAATATTTGTTAATGAATATTTAAAATCTTTTAGAATACGAAAAAAAAATCATGGATAATTTGTTAGAACAGTAAATTTTATGGATAATGGATATTGATACAAAAATTGTGAATTACTAAAATGAATATTTCGTGAACAAAATTATATATTAAGTTTCATTTGAATGCATTTAGATATGGAAATATGCGAAATTTGCAGTAATATTTTAATTTGTCTTAATTGAAATTGATGTAAATTGAAACATATATGAAATTATGACTAAAAATGTATTAAAAAATTTCGAATTGTATGAAATTACGTTTAAATTATTTATAACAAAAAATTGCATTAAAATTTTTCATTCAATATTGTAATGTGATTATTTTAATATTCAAATTTTTAAATAATTTTTATTATAAATTTTTGCTATTATTTATTTTTTCGTTATGGTAAAGAAAGTGAACGAAGATAAAAATTTAACAAACAGAAATGTTTAAGATTTACAGAATCCGCCGACGCATAGACAAAATCAAGGATGCCGATATCCTCGAACAGGATCTTAATTGAATTGAAACGGTTTTTGTGCATTAGGGGGAAACCTTAAATCATCGAAAAACGACGCAAGGAAAAAAAAAATGTATAAATAATTCAACGGAACGAACGGACAGTTGCCAACAATTAAAATAAGTGTGTTTGCCTTTCGAGCGAACATTCATTCATTCATGAATCCGGACTTGTTTTTCTATATGTTTTTTTTTTTCGTCGGGCAATAAATTAGTAATAATAACTTCTTGCCCTGTGAGGTCCATGAATGAATGGAGACCGTTCTGAGAGACCCGAAATAAAAGCAAAATACAATAATAATAAATAGTGTGCGTGTTTGAGGCGGGCGGCATTCGAATATTATATAAATATTAAGCAAACAATTAGCGTGTATTAAATCAAAGACGAAGCCGAAGGAATATGACCACACACGACTTCGGATAAACACACGAAACTATATGACCGACTTTCATGATCGTAAATTATAAATATATTAATATCAATATTTACCCAATCGCCATTCGAGAAATAAATACTTACTGTCAACTATAGCGCATCGCAAATGCGTTTCATCGGTGCAAATGAATCCTCCAAAATATAATCAAAATCACAATTATTACTTCAGTTTTATCATAATTTTAACTATTTTAATTTATATAAATTTAAATGAATTACACACAAGGGGGCGACGAGTGGCGCATATCACGTAGGGGCGCATAGCAACCTTTGATTTCTTCTTCGGCCACTTTTATATAATTACAGAATTTTATATTTTAATTTATTTTATTTTGTAATTTTTATATTAATTATATTTAATTTTGTATATTATTTATTTATGTAATTTTGGGCAATAAATGATGGAATATTTAATTTTATTATTGGCAAATTCTATTATTTGTTTCTATTTAAATTGTCTTTTTTTTGCATCTGATTTAAATTGTAATGAGACTAAAATTATGAAAGCGTTTACAAAAAATTGATCTGTTGATTTGTTATTAATTTTCTTTCAAGTGTGTTTTTTTAAATGCAGATGCGGTATTATATACAGATAAATAGGGTAATTTTTAAACAAGATGAAATCCTGAAAATAAGTGGAATTTCCATGAAACGTCTATGAATATAAATCAGAGCATAAACAGTTTACAGTCGTAGTAGAGTGCGAAGCGAGGACGGAGGAATCTAATTGCGCGACGAAAGAGCGCAATTCTCGGAACGTATTTTTCCTTCCTGAAAACTTCGTCCCCCCTCGCTCCCTTCCATCCGCATCCGCAAATCCCGTCCTCCCATGGGTATGAATTACGAAGTGTTTGTCTCCCAAAGCGAGCGAATAAAACAAACGACCATTTAACATTATCTTCCAATAATAAACAGAAGTTTTATAATCAAATGAAAATAAAAATTATTCAAAAATAAAAACAGTCGTAGCGCAAATTGCTTCGCTTCCCACGCTGATTGAAAACGGACCAATATCAACATTTCTGCGCAAACAAAAAAAACTAAATACAACAAACAATTAAATCATTGTTCGGTTTCGCAAAACGTTCAATTTATTAGTTCCATTCACGTATTGCTGGGACAACATCAAACAGCAAAAACAGAGTGCAAATAGTTTGCCGATGAAAAACAT
Organism: Nicrophorus investigator; assembly: GCA_963457615.1. Taxonomy (NCBI): domain Eukaryota; kingdom Metazoa; phylum Arthropoda; class Insecta; order Coleoptera; family Silphidae; genus Nicrophorus; species Nicrophorus investigator. The sequence goes on from OY735140.1 coordinate 38,102,820, forward strand.
TATGGGAAAAACAAACTCGCAGTTAAAATACATCTATACATATAGACCGGACACCGGGATGGAATGCATAATAAAAATGAACAAAAAAAATAAATAAACAGAGATTGTAATTGACTTTCCAATTTGTGAAATGTATTTTTCGATGCCTGCAATAAATCCGTGAATTCATTTCAATTTTAAAAAACGCATCGATGCTTGCTTTTCATTTCGTAGAAGTGCATCAAAAATTGAACTATTTAGCTATGAAAATTTGAAACTGAGAACTTCTATAGAAATAAATTTCCCAAAAAGATGCTTGACTGTAGAAAATCAAGAAAAAATAATTTAATTCTTGCATAAAAAAATAATTTTGTGTACTAATTTCTATTTTGGACAATTAAAATTTTGTTTATTTTGAAAATTTTTAATCGGACTAATCGATTCTTCACTATTTTATCTTTAGTTTTCAAGTTTTTTTTTGTCATAATTTGCATTAAACTTTCTCTTAAAATCCATTAATTTAATTTGTATGTACTTCTTTCATATTGATGTAAATGTAAATTATGTAGATTTAAATATGTGTGTTTGAATATTGATTATATGTTAGGTAATATTGATTGATTGAAACGTGAAATGCACATCTTGTAACGACGATGCGATGACGCTCTTGATGCTTAAACGATGAATAGCACTTTCGTTGTATAAGACTAATTATTCCTCTCCCCGGTATCGGGGGCGTATAGGGTCCTGAACATGAGCTCGGTTATAATGTCTCGTTAATTTTCAAAAGCTGCCGTCCTCCTCCCCTTAAGACATTCGGGACACCCGATGATCCTTTCCAGGATGATGGCCATCGTTACGAGCTGTCAAGGGAGGCGGTGTGGGCGGCGTAGGCAGCGGCACCCACTGCGAATGAGCGTCTGATCTAATGGTGTTGTTTTTGGGGGGCGGCCGTGTATCGCGCGCGCGAAATGGAAATGTGTGTTTCGAAACGTGCCGTTTTGGACATTCAACACGTAGGAATATGATAGTTAATATGCTGACGTAATTTCCCTTCGTCTCCGCTAGGGCGGTGTATAGTTTCTTCTCCTCCGGTTTTGGAGAGACCAAGAATTGCTGAATCGGCGACACCGATGTCACCTTGTCACATTCGCAAGCGTACACACACACACATATGCAACGAGATCGCCGTCTTCACACACACACCCGCAAAAGCAGGCACGTAATCAGAAAATTGATTTAAATAGTTTAACTACAATTAACCTTTTACGGGCGTGCGGCGGATATAACCGGATATGACAATTGAAAATGCGTCTTTGAAATTAACTAATTAACTAATTGAATTTCGCGCCAATTGACGTTTTCCTCATTACTTACACAAACCAATAAATAATTATTAATATAAAACATAAAGCTCCATCCATACCACGAATTGCCTGAGACATAAATATCAATCAGTTATTAAAGCAATACTTCGTATGCGCATGCGCGCCATATTTTCCAATTTTCAATTGGTTGCCTATACATTTTGTCATTTTGTAATTGCATAGAAAATATTTTCACATTATTATTAAAGCAAATCAACTTTGATTTAAAACGTTTCGATTATCTATCAATTATTAATTAAATTATCCTACCTTTTTAACCGGTAAAATTTCAGGTTACGTCTCTGAACTGTCACCACAATAAACAATACGAATGAATCCGTTTATGCGGGGGGTGGTGGGACGTCGGAGGCATGAATGCCACCTATTATTACTAGCATTGTACTCGCTTTTATTCTCCTACATTTTTTAATATATATATATATATATACTCATTTTTATTTTTTATTACGATCCAGCTTCAATGAGTGCCTCACATTGTTTCAAGAATTCTTTGCACGTTTCTCCACTAATCGCTTCACTCCGCACTTTAAACAACCTCCGTTTAATAATAATAAGACGCAACTTTGTACAGTACTCGAATCTTCGACATTACTGACAGTTCTCGAACATTGTTTATTTTGTTTCCGTGGTTATTTGAAAACAACTAGATTATTATATCGTGTTTCAAATTAAATCAATTTTAATATAAATTATTATTAAAAATAATATTTATAACATGAATTAAAGTGATTTCTTTTCATATCTAAATATATTATATAAATAATTCTAATAATAAAATCTATTCAAAAATGTTGTTCCAAAATTTTATTATTTGAACATTCCAATTTTGAAGATATTTTTCATAATGAAGTTAGTGAAATTTATTGTATACATATGGAACTTTGAAATATTGCATTTATCATGTGTTATTAGTAATTCAAATTGAGTGATTTATTCTTGACATTAAAGTAGTTAATAGTAGTAGTCTAGGCTAGTGCTAGGGATTGATTTGATGAAGATTCTTTGTTATTCTGAGAAGCAGGGATAGTGTCAGTTGCAGGAATCTGGGATTGGGAATGGGCCGAATGTAAATAAATAGCGCAATTCTTCGGGAATGAGGATGAGAGGAGGATAGTGTAGATAAGAGCATGAACTGTTTGTATCTATCTGTCCGTGGATATCGGAGAAGTCCCTTTTCTCCTTCCATCTTTGCCAATGTGCGCCGCAATGACGCATAGCTCAGTACGAGCGACGTTAACTTTTTACGACAACAGACATTATGTGCCGGCCCCGGCATCCGATATATATATTTTATGGCCGATGTCCAGTCAATAAATAGCCTTCCTGCCGGCACCTTCCATCCACGATAAAGTCTGTTCCCCCAAGAGCGAAGGAGGCGGAATACACAATATCTGAATAAAGCACGGAGACGGAGAGAGAGAGAGAAGAAAGAAGGAATGGATAAAAAAAATACATAATACTTGTGGGAGAAAGAACGGACGATGGGGGAGGTGCATGCTTCGAAAATCTGCAGCTACTTGCGAGCAGGCAATAATCAGCTGCGACTGGGGCCTCGTAATTAGATGCGGCCGCATAATAAAAGGGTCCTCGCCGCCGTCTCCGCCGCCACCCCTGACCGCCTCCGTTGACCGCCCGTCATCTGCTTTTTTACTGTTTCCGCATAATAATAAAACTCGTGCCTCCGGAGGGGCCGTTACTCGCAAATGTTACTCCGTATTTGCGTTTCTGGACATTTATTATGCGACATGATGGCGATGTCCTCGCCTATCCGAAAACCAAAAAAAAAATAAAAAAAAGGAGCGAGAGGAGGAACATCGCATTCCAGATGGGATTTGTTTTATTGAGTCTATCCCGACCGCCGTCCTCCATCCACCCTCCGTCTTTCTGGCACTGCACGCTCTATTTGTTCCTTATTGTACGGAGAGATGAGCGGCGGATTCGGAGAGGAGAAAAAGAGAGAGAGATCTAAATCCCATTGCCGCGTATTGATTATTACAAATCTCCGATCGCTCAAATTCTCATCGGAGTCTCCAAGCTTCCGGTTCCTGCCCTAAGCCAAGACACGCATAAAATATAATAGAAAACGTAAATCCCTTTCCCGCCAAAATAATAAAACATAAGCACCGAAAATCTGCCCTCCCCCCAAACCACCTTCCACACTCGTAAACTTCACCTGTATTAAATTTCAATTTTGGCATTTACGTGACGTCAATTTGACGGATACAGCTTAACGCGAATCCCCCAACCCTTGATTTATAGAACCGATAGTTTCACTAAACGGAAGTTTTCTATTTTCGCAAAATATTTCCCCTATAAACCATCATTTTACCTTATATTATTTTTTTCCACATATTTCATTCAATTTTTCCGTGTAGTTAACTCTAAATTTCCATTTTCAAAGTCAAGAAAATATTTCAATTTTATTATTAAATAATTTTGGAATTATTGTGTAGGAAAACAGTTGAGCGCAAGATATATAAACTATATGCATATACGAAATCTTAGTTCAAATGTAGTTTTTAGTAAGGCGTCACCGTTAAATTAACTAATCACAATTTCGACATAAATTAATATTATAAAAATATTGCAATTTAGTAATGTAAATGACAGTTCATTTGTATGTTCATTAATGGTGGATGCGCCGGGGGTTTCAAAATATTTTTAAATGTTAGATTATTTCCTGTTGTAAGTAAATATTCATTTTTGTTTCAGTTGCAATTATGATTGATTTCCTTTTATGTTTTTAGTAAAATTTTTAAAATAATAGTGAAAATAGGTGAGTTTCTAGTTTTTTTTTTCTTTTAATTATTGTCAAGTTACTGAATTAAAAAATTGGCGTTGCGTTTTTTGAAGTTGGTGGGTGTTTGTTAATCAATGCTCTTCTCTATATTTCTTGTATGTGAGAATGGAAATCATTGAAAAAAAAAATGTTGAAAGTTGGAACAGTTTCAGAGCGCGTTCGAATTTATCGCTTTTATCTTCGCATCGAATCGAAATGTAAATAAAACTGGGGGGTGTAAATTATGATTCGAGGGCGGCCGTGTGCGTGTTATGTATGCGGGATGCGGGGACTGTAGGTAGTTTACGTGCCGTAAAGGGCGAAGCGATGATCGCCCGCAATTATTTACACGCGTTTGTGATAAATATAGCGGTGGCTGTGGAATCGGAGGCGGCCGATCATTATTTCACCACGCGCTTTATCTGACCAGGGGACCATTAGTGTGCGACACCACCAAAAACCTAACTTCATTATTGTAAGGTCCACTGAATCGACTCCGGTCAATTAGTTCCGAGAAGAATGGCGCGAAAGCTTTTCCCCGAGAAAAGGAAAACCGGAGACCCCCACATACACACGCACACACACACACACCTCATCCTTCCATCCCCTAACAATTGTATGTGCGTGCGTGTGGATACATGTCGTATATTGACTGATTGGCGCTGTTGTTGATGATGGCCCTATCCTTCACCAAATTGGGATGAACCTCTCTTCCCTCATCCGAAAAACACCTTCCGAAACTATCGTCATTCTATCGACGATGATTATTCGAGATGAAAATCAAAGATAATACATTTTCCTTTAAGAAGAAGTGGAACAATTTGGTCAGCGTCCAATTGCATGCAAAGAACTAAAAACCAATAAAGATAAATTTTCTTTTCGAAATTATGTAAATTGTCTTTAAACTTCAGTTTCCTGTAAAACATCGAAAATTACAAAAAAAATGTGTATCTGCGTTTTGTCGTATTACTCGACAACTATGTTTTTATTATAAAAATGAATAATAAAATTAAAGTTAAAAGTACAGGTTTTAAACAAATTATACTTTCATATTTGTAAAAATTGTAAAATTTTAATAAAAAAAAATTGAAGTTTAACAAAAAGCAGCGTTTTGTAGTATTACTCGACAATTATGTTAACTAATTAAAAGAAAGAAAACTCTAATGAAATTTTAAAGTACTCGCTTTAAGCTAAGTATACATTTGTAACTATTGCTAATTTCCTGAAATCGCAGTTCAATTTCGAGGAATTCAAAAGAAGCAATATTTTTTTTATTACTCGACAACCATGGCTGATAATTGAAAGTATTAGCATTCTAATTAAAGTTAAATGTATAGGCTGTGTACATCCAAATTTTAAGCTAATACCGTTTTCTTTATTTTTTTTTTATTGAAAAATGTGTGTATGTCAATGCTGTCGTTTGATGTTCGAGTCGGAGGAAATTTTGATCTGAAATTCTTCTTGGTGAGTATCAGAACTGGTAATTGGATTAATATTGGGGGTTGCAGCGAGTAACGAAAAAAAAAGGGGGAAAAGCTTGTGGGTGGAAGTGAGAGAAGGACGAAAAAAGAAGAGAGAAGTGGACGTGCGATGATAGTAGTAAGGTGGACATGCATCCGTATTCGGATCGTGTTCAGATAGAGGTAATGCCATTTCCGAACTGGACTCGGTTAGGCCAGTCGATGGAATGCGAACGGAATACGGAATCCGGACACAAAGAAGACCAGGCACCGCCTTCAGCCCATCTCATCCTCACTTATTATTACTACATAGATGCAGGATAAGTTCTTCTCACTTTTTCTGTTCATTCTCTCTCTTTTTTGTCTTTCTTCTTTTTGTTTCAACGAGAGCTCCACTTAACCACGGACGATGACGGGGGTTGCCTCCTCCGCCAAAACTCCTCCACTGCATCCTCATCCTCCTTCTCCTCCGCACATAACTGTCAAGAGTTGTAAAGGGTGTTAGATAAAGTATATAGTATCGAGCTCTAATATAATAACGGCCGGAACAAACTGGGCCATAAAATATAAGAAGAGCATAAATCAGACGTGATCGGAGCTCGGGCAATATGCTGCTCCTGGGCGGCTGCGACGGAAGGGAAGAATGAAGGAAGGAGTGAGTCTGGATGGTGGAAGACGGTGGAGTGGGCGAAAGGAGAAAAAGGAAGAAGCGCGGCGCTAAAATATGTCTGGCTTCCGGTGAATCACGGAAGCGTCGGGGGTTGCGGGTGTTTGCGGGGCGACGGCGGTGGCGGCTGCTTCTGCCCCCAGGAGGTTAAGCGCTCGATTTGTCGCGCGGGGTCATTAAAGCCCAACACCCGTCGGTCGGTCCCTCGGCGCTCGTCAACAGGATTACCCTCTAAACGTAATCCAATCACAAGAACTTGACTTTATGCGATGCGCTATTGCTATTGCCGACACCTCCAGGCCTACTACACTACGACTACTACCTACACCTTAACTTAACTTCCGACAAAAGGACGAACCGAAAGGAAACATCTCAATATACCGACAAATACAAGAAGGACAAAGACAAAAAAAAAGGACAGAGGAAGCGAAAGACGAATAAAACGAATTGCCAATATCCGATGATTGCTTCCCATATTGCCACGTCTAATACATAGAATACAAGAAACAAACTTTATTTAAAACTTATCATTACTCTCTAAAAACATTTTCAAATATATTTATAAATAAAATATTATCAAAAGTATTTATTGCAATTATTACAAGATATTAATAAAATTAAGGTGATTAGATTTGTAATTCGTGATGAATTGATGCTGCACAGCTATTTAATTCGGATGTTAAACTTAATGGACTGTTAGATGGGGTGCATAAAGGAAATCTAAATAAACTCGTGTTGTGTAACTATTCATGTCATTTGGATTTATTTGGGTAACGGGAGGAAGGATGAAACGGAGCCGGACACTTTGGTGAGGGAGTTTCTCTTCTCCACGGTCCTTCTTTTTAGATCATTCCCGTTCCGTTTCCTTCCTCCTCTTGTCTATTTCGTTTATTTGCGAGAACGTTAAAGAGGAAGGGACGAGAGAGAGAGAGGTGGATGGAAGGTCTGGGGTGGCGCTGTATCGATTCCCATCGGCGACTATCGATGAGAGAGAAAGAGAGAGAGAGATGGAATTGAGGACTCGAATCGCCTATTTACTGAAACGAACCCACATTTGATTCTGATTGCTTCATATTCGTAAGCTTTGAAGTGGCTCCCCGGATTAGACTAAACAAAATAAGTATAAGACGGTGGAGGCTGCTGCTGCTCCTCCGATCGTCGTAGTCCTTTGCGCGCGGTAATCTCTTCTCTTCGCATCGTTTCGGACCTCCGCATCCGCAGATCGCTTTGGTATTTATCCCGTTCGGATTATAAAAGCCCTACCCGCTGCTCCCCGAAAACGGGGACAAATTAAATATAATTTCGAAGCCTCTCCTTTGCGGACCATTATTTCCCTTCTCCTTTCTTTCTTCCCCGTCCCTTACGTCCTTCCACCGCCGCCGTACACTAGTAGTTGTAGTTGAGGGGTGGCCGATCGGTTTTTCGTCTTATTGGATCTCGGGGGTGAATTAGCCAGCGCCAGGGACCCGGACTATATGTTAGCAGACTTGTCACAGCTTCGACAGTGGCTGAGTTATGTGGAATCGGCCTTTATCTTGTTGTTTGTTTGTTTGCCCGACTTCCACCGCCTCCGCCGCCGCCGACGACGACTACATCGACTCCTCATCCTCCCTTTTATAGTCTCCATCTCTCAGATTCTGGGCTCGGGACAGAAACCTTAGCAAAAACACAAACACGATCCCAATTAATACCCATTTAATCCACCACATTATAATCAAATAATTAAATTGTTGCATTCTCACCACAAAAAATCAACAATTTTCTATATATTATCGCATTGAAAACATACCATACCCGGCGCATCCACCATAATAACTATATGCATTAATTTCCTTTAAATTAAAATAAATCTAAATCTCATTTATTTCTTTCTTAAATATTCTGAATGATTGAATTCTACAAATTGATATTTAAAGAAAATTCAAGCAGGAGATTAGAAAAAAGATGTAATTAAAACAGATATTTTATTATTTGTAGAAAGAAATTATTTCGTTATGTAAATAAATTAGTTCCAGCAGTGCAAAACACAATATTTACCCAGGCAAACAAATAAATATTGCATAATTCACGTATAAAATGCAAATAAAATTATAAATCAGTTACAACAGATTATTAAAATAATATTTATATATAGTTTTTGTATTCGTTGTATTATTTTGTATTTTGCAAATTCAAATACGTTTTCACTAAACTGTGTGAGTTTTATGTTTATTTAATTATATTTAAAAATGAATTTTACACGTAATTTCATAAACAATTTTTGAAATTATTAAACAATTTTTTGAAATAAGTGAGTTAAAGAAAATTTATAATTTATCGGTTCTGATTTTGTAACAAAATATTCTAGTCAGTTCTGCTCACGGTGTTGAAACTTCGTTCGTTTGTTTGGAGAATCTGTAGATTTCGGGGTTCGACTCTGCAAATATTGTACCAAGATTAAATGTAATATGTTGGACGTTCGGTTTTTATTGTGATGCGTAAGGAGATTTGGACGATGTTTGAGGTCCGCAGAGTTTATGGGGCAATTATTGGTGGTGGTCTATGTGTGTGGTCAGCGCCCTATCAATGCTTCGTTTAAACAGTTCCGGGGGCGGCGTGGCGCCTGCATACACTATTATTTTAACGGAAAATCCAATCCGTTTGGATCCTTGATTTGCGATGCGGGCTGCTAACGACGTTGTTCGCCCTTTCGCCCTTCAACACACACTACAGTTACGTATGGGTGTGTGTGTGTGTGTGGGTGCAACGAAGGAAGAGGAAAAGTTTAATGCGAGGACGGGCCATTATCTAAACGTTGATCACCGCAACATCGTGGTTGCTAATGATTGTGCATTGTGCAACCCGATGAATTCCCGATGGGATTCAGGGCCGGAGCAGGAGGGGAAATGAATGTTGGGGGTGGCATATAGATAGAAAGAGAGAGAGAGAATTCCCCCGCCGTTGATAGTTCTTTTTTTTTATTCGTTTGTTTGTCCCGATTTACAGTAGTGCCTGCTGCAGTCGGGGGGGCTGACGGGCCTTAACGGCTTTTGCAGGCTCAACCATATACGATTAAATTGCACCTACTTTGGATTTGCATTGTCTAACAGCATTTAGAACTACTTCACTTACATAATTATAAGCAAAATAAAGCTGAAACACGACGATTACTGTAATATCTTTTCAGGTCACATGAATATTTCATTACTGAATGAGCAATATTTTTAAACTGACAATAATTTTCACCATTTTGTACAATGTAAAATCAAATTAGAAAAATAAATTTCTAATTTAAATGTATCTTTTAAAAGTTTAATAGTATTTTAGTAGTTAGATGTGTATTAGTTGAAATCGTAATGGTAATTGAGAGTGATACAGCCCCACCGGAATTCAAAATCTGGTTGCATCTCTGGGGACTTTTCATTTTTTGGGTATGCGTGGTGTTTTTTGGGGGATGGAATGTTTGTAATTAATACAGCGGAGTTTTCGCGTTTGAAAATGGGATGGGGGCGGCGGCCGGCTGCGGCGATGGGGTATGTGAGAGTTGCAACCGTCATAAATCAGATGCAATTTGTGGTCAGTGGAGCGCGACGCCACAATTACCGGCGGAAAGATTTATTAGTAATAACTTGTAGTCGTGATGCATGGAGTGTAGTCATAATTAAAACAGAAGCGAACGCGAGGAAGCGGTGGCGGTTGGAGGCGGAGGTCTCTCTCTCCTTTTCTGCTCGGGCTACGGGGTTTGATTAATGAGGAGCGAGGTCGGAGGTGTCCGGGGGAGGCGGCGGCGGCTGTGGAGGCGAGCTGTACACTCGCCCAACTCCCCGCGCGATATCGGCGGGAAGGGGTGGCAGCGGCATACACCACCACCGCCGCCTCCGCACATAGACGTCTAATTCTGCTGATGCAGGTGAATCTCTCCAGCGCGCCGCATTCAACCGCAAACACGCCGTACACTACATCCAACCGCCGCCAAATCCACCCCCCCTGCTGTTCACTAATTATTCGTTTATTAGAGAACATTTATTCGCGTGTCAATATCGCGGTGATCGCTGTGTGCCGCCGCCGCCCGCTAGACGTGACCTATCAGCCATCTGACCGGACTGTTAAAGCCACCCCCAACCCCCGACGGCCGCTGCCCTCGGTAAAGGGGAGAGAAATAGAGAGTGAGAGAGAATGCCCCGAACAACACACCCTCGTTAGATGCTTGTATGATAAAAAAAACTACACTACTCCGTGTCTCTGTTCGTTTTTTATCCTGTCCTCCTCCTCTTCCTTTCCCTCGTTTTTTTTTTGTATGCTATTATGTCGCAACACATCCTGGATTTTAGCATTCTTCAGGGCACACCCCAAAAAAAAATCCTCTTCCCACCTCCACCCCCACCGGGTTCACTATTACTCGCTTTTGCATTCTCATCTTGCACACTTCATCTCCATTTAGACCGAACAAGTCCCGCATCCCCCTTCTTTTTACCGTTTACCTAGATTTACAACTTTCCCAAATTTAAGTAAAATGTGCCTTTGCGATATTCAAAAGAATGTTCGTTTGGAATGGCAATCGCAAAATTTGCTTTGTTGTCACTACTTTATTTGTGATATAATAAAATTATACTTATGTTTATAATTAAATAAATTACATTTTTAAAAGAAATTCCGATACCGGGAATCGAACCCGAGCCTCCTGGGTGAAAGCCAGGTATCCTAGCCACTAGACCATATCGGATAGTAATTTGAACTACTCTACATTTTTGGATCTTTCAGATGACCTACTTTTAATAGTTGAAGTATAAATGTATCCTTATACCGGGAATCAACCAGGTAATCCTAAACATTAAACGATATAGAATGGCCATATCCGGATGCATAATTTATGAAATGCAAAAGTATTCCGATACCGGGAATCGAACCCGAGCCTCCTGGGTGAGAGCCAGGTATCCTAGCCACTAGACCATATCGGATTATTATTTGAACTACTTCAGATTTCTACATGTTTCGCATGACCTATTTATAGTAGTTCAAATGCAAAAGTATTCCGATACCGGGAATCGAACCCGAGCCTCCTGGGTGAGAGCCAGGTATCCTAGCCACTAGACCATATCGGATTATTATTTGAACTACTTCAGATTTCTACATATTTCGCATGACCTATTTATAGTAGTTCAAATGCAAAAGTATTCCGATACCGGGAATCGAACCCGAGCCTCCTGGGTGAGAGCCAGGTATCCTAGCCACTAGACCATATCGGATAGTAATTTGAACTACTCTAAATTTTTGGATCTTTCAGATGACCCATATTCAATAGTTGAAGCACTAAAGTATTCCTATAGATGGAATCGATCAGATAACATCAACCATTAGACCACATCGGATATGACTTTTTTAGGTCATTTGCAGAGGTCACAATTTAAGCAATGCAAAATGATTCTGATAACGCTTGTTTTACCTACACCAAATATCAAGTTTTTTCTCACATTGTCTGTTTTTAGTAGTTCAATTGCAAAAAAGCATTAGTATTTCAGCCACTGGACCATATATGAAAGCTGGTGAAAGGAGGTGCGCCCGGAATTTTCCGCGCTGCGATAACGCCGAATCCCATCACCGAATGACCGACCAGATAAAATTGCGGCCGGTGGTAATTCATTCACGGCCGAGTTCATCGCGAGTTCCCCCCTTCGCCTGCAGATATAATCCCATTCCGCACCCCACTCCCATGGGACCACATTTAATACCGTTGAGAGATGTTTCATTTAATAATAGTTTTATTCAAATTCTTAAGCCGAAATAACTTTTTAATTTCGTTTTGCTATTCGCGGTTCCCGTTTGAGGAGGATCAGAAGGAGGAGGAGAAGGCGAGAGAGAAAGACGAGGGTCTTCCGGTTGCGACGGTCCCGGAAATCTCTGAAATTATGGGCAAAAGCATTAGGCGCGGTATTTAAAAAAGGTTGTTCGGCTTAAAATGGCATCTCAAAGGGAGAGAGCAATAGAATAGTAATAGCTTTATATTAACGTCTGCATTGCTGTGATTACGCTGCGCTCCTCCGCCCAGCCGGAAAGTGAGGCGTGCGAGCAAAGGAGGCGGCGAAGGCGGCTGTCTTGGCATTCAATTGGGGTGGGGGGGGGGTGATGAAGGGCGGTTTGGGAACGGTGGGCTGCACGCCGTCCGCATTAAGTGAGGCGATGCGTTTGATTACTTCAATTCCTAAATTTATATGTACATACTATTATTAATTACACAATACACAAAATAATGGTTCGCTAAAAATTTCAACAAATAAATAACTTTTTCTTTTAGCTGATTTATAAAGTATAAAGATTATAAATTTTTCAATGCAAATACTTAATATATTACACTACAGCAACAACAGATATAATTGTATTTTGCTCAATATATTATATAAACCTATCCTAGCTAGTAGAACATATGGGATGTTCATATGACTATTTTCAGATATCATTATTCTTGTGGCTATTTATAATAGTTCTATTGCAAAAGTATTTTGATCGAACATCGAATGCTCATATGACCTAATGTCCCCTATGGTTTATTTAGGTCACCGCTACGATAAAGTGCAAAAGAATTCCGATACCGGGAATCGAACCCGAGCCTCCTGGGTGAAAGCCAGGTATCCTAGCCACTAGACCATATCGGATTGCTATTTGAACTACTCCATGTTTTTGGATCTATCGGATGACCTACTTTTAATACTTGAAGTATAAAATTCTTTTCTGGTACAGTAAATCAACCAAGTAATCATATAACCATTTGACCATATCGGATAGCCATATGATTCTTGTGAGTCATATTTGGATGTTATAATTTATGATGAAATGCAAAAGTATTCCGATACCGGGAATCGAACCCGAGCCTCCTGGGTGAAAGCCAGGTATCCTAGCCACTAGACCATATCGGATAGTTATTTGAACTACTCTAAATTTTTGGATCACTCGGATAATATATTTTTAATAGTTCAAATGCAAAAGTATTCCGATACCGGGAATCGAACCCGAGCCTCCTGGGTGAGAGCCAGGTATCCTAGCCACTAGACCATATCGGATTATAAAATAAAAATGTCGTTTTCGTTCATTCCCATATGTCATAATGTACATAATTACAGTACAAGACCATTCAATTATTAGCTATATTACAATTAGCCAATACACATAACAACTAGAATTGTACCAAAAAGTAGTAAATACCTTATAACATGTTTAAGAGATGTTGTAATGACTCGTGATTTAGACGCATCCTCCATCGAACAAGGTTGACTTTCGACTGGCATATCTACACGACTTTACAAATCGAAGCGAGAATTTTCAAGTGGGTCGAAACGTAAAAAAATAAACAAATAAATAATTGAGTTTATCATACCAACAGTTATGTATTTTAAATTACATAATATATTTGCAAATATATCAATTTGTTTGCAGATTTTAATTTATGAATTTATGACATTTTAAATATGATATCTTAAGAATGAGACGTGAAATTAATTAAATTAAGGTTAACTTTTTGTCGTTTTATTGCGGCTGTTGCGGGAGGTTTCGTAATGAAATCAGAATTGGACGAGGCGATAAAATAAACTGGATTTGGTGGAGGGTGATTTTTTTTTTCGTTGCGTTTCTCTCTCGTTCTTTCACTTTCTGTATGTGTGACTGTCTTCTGTCTTTCGGTAGGGTGAGAAAAGTGTCTTGGGGGGAAAAAAAAAATTGGAAACGAACTGTGATAAAGCGTAACAAGGTCCTGGAATGGCTCTATAACCGTGATTCCTCTTTAAATTTATATACTTATATGTGCATTTTTTCGATCTCTCCTCACGTGTCTTCGTGCATGCATGGTTGATGGCACAGCGAGTGAGGTGGAGGAGAGAGGAGAGTAGATCTCGCGTTCAAAAAGGTGGCTGCGGCGGAGAGAGTACGTGCCTTCTGCGGCTTATGCCTATGCAGCATCATCCCGTCCAACCTTCATTCCTTCCTCACCCCACCATGCGTGGCATATTGGCATTATTTATTTGCCTGACATGTGCTCGATATGTATATTGTCGGTCAATCCATATTGCCTTCCATTTCAATTCCATCCCAATCCTCCTCTCCTCTCTTCCCTTCAACCAAAACCACACTGCCTTTTTATCTCTCTCGTACTTCATAAATATGCCAATAAAACGGTCGGGGACAGTTTTTGTGGGTCCTTTTGCTAAGCGATTTATTGTTCCTAGTGGACCGCCGGTCAAGCAATTGATTTAAGTAAATTTCAATATATTTATAGTGGATGTCCCCTGCACGTCCATAAAAATGACCGTATTTTTTTCATCTCTCTCTCTCTCCTCCTTCGAATTAGACATATTAAAAGGGCGGCCGAAGAAAAACAAATGCCAGAGCATCCTCCAACGAAACGGACTAAAAACAAACGAAAGAAACACAAACATCTGGATACCGTTTATTGCATTTCTTTTTCACAGCTTTTTATTTGCTTTTCTATTTCATTTTCTTTCTTATACGCTACAAACAAAGAAAGTTAAAAAAATTATTAAACTACCTTCGTTTAAGTCCTTAGATTATTCCTTATATAAGATGCAAAGATTGATGATCATTTGTTTATCCATGTCACTAAATTTTCAGTACCTTTTCGACAATATGGGAAATAAAATATAAACTTTCTAAATTTCTGTTCTATTCCATCGGTGAGAGCAGTAAGTTTGTTGTTTAGATCAGCGGTTGCCAAACTTTTTCACTTCACGGACCAGTTAATTCATAATTTAAATCCCGCGGACCACTAATAGGATTTTTCAAGTGTTAAATATATTTATAGAAAAAATTGTGATCAAAGAACACATAAAAAGTATATTCCACAATTTTCTGCGGACCAGCGAAATTTTCTCGCGGACCACTAGTGGTCCGCGGACCACCACTTTGGCAACCGCTGGTTTAGATTATATAATGAGCGCATCCTAATGAATACTCGTAGCAAAATAGCGATATCGAATGTGGGGATAGTTGTTTGGGATAAAAAGAGAGAGAGAGTGAGCGTTCAACTCGTTTCTGTGTTTATCTGTAACGGTGTAAATGGGAGATAGTGCGGCGAAATCGGGCGGCGGTTAATAAATAAGGGTGGGCCGCAAACAAATTAGAGGGGGCTCGGTGGTTGTCGTTTAGTGGGCGCGCGTATCGGCGAGTCCGGCCCTGGACACACGCAATAAATACGGACGTAATCTTGAAATGAAATTCCGGTCAGCGAGAGGAAGAGCACCCAGTTCAAACAGTTCACAACAATTTCCATGTGCAAATATGACTGTTCGCCATGTCATGTTCAAACGCGGCTGCCGCCCCCCAGCTCTAATCATATTCGTGTCAACAAATTAAGATTCATAAGTTTTTTGCATTCCCGACATCGAGGCCGGTAGCCTGCATGCACCAGCGTGTTTGAGGGAGAAAGAGAGACCTAATGTCAATTTATGCATATTAATGAGGAAGGCCCTTTCTGCGTTGGCAAGCGAGCACACTATACACACTTATCTGCTACCGGCGGTGTTAGGGGGTCAGATCCGATCTATATAGTGTATATCGGTTATAGCCTAGTGCATGGATGGAGAAAGAGAGATGATGCGATCGAGATCTCAATAGCAGAGAGAGAGAGAAAGAGAGAGGAGAGGAAAAAAGGGCAGATCTTGCCGCCGCCCTGGACGAAGGCCGAGAGAGGAAAACTGCCGGCCAAGCATATTTTATAAATCTATAAAGGTTGCTCCTTCTTTTTTTTTTATTTTTATTATTATTCCTTTCTTCCTTCCTTCCTCCGTTCCTTCTTTTCAACCCAAAACTATTATAACTCACCCAACCTCACCCTTTCTTTGGGAACGCGCGCTCGACCCCTTCAGCCCTAAAATAATCAGGTAGACCAAACATTCAATTCCGTGACTTATAGACTCAAAGAAAAAAAAAGATAAAAGAAGTGGGCAGAAGCGCATTAAATCATGAAAACAGAAGACGAATCATTTTCTTTCCATCTTTAATTGTTTTAATTTAATTTAATTGGCATAAATCAAACTAAACATAATTTTATAATTTTGGGACATCAACATTGTTTTGAACGCTAGAAATAAATCCATGAATTCATTTGATGTGAATTCTTTTGAGATCGTTGAATTGAAGTAAATTTTTTGAAGTGTTAAAATAATGAACTTAAGAAGTGTTTTATTTTGGGTGGAAATTAAAAATACATTTCGGTTAAATAATGTTGAATGTGGAGTAGAGTTGTTTGCGTTTGTCTTTCTTTGGTGTTTTTCAAATTACGAACGCCCTTATCTGGTGCGCAATAAATATTGGCGGATGGAGTTATTGCGGAAATAAAGTGCGGGTGGAGAGAGATAAATATATAGGATGACTGAAGAGAATAAAGGAAGAATGTGGGGATAAAAGGGAAGAAGAAAAGAAGAAATTTAAAGTGAGGCGCGATCGCCATGCGAAGATACATAATTTCTGGTGCGTATCGAATCGTTGCATCTCCGACGATTTAAATCCGCGGAGGAAAAGGAGGAGGAGGCGGTTGCTGCTTCTGTGGCGGCGGTGGTAGAGTCTCATGCATAATTCATATTTAAACATAGCAATAGATATATTCGAGTTGGGAAAGTGATGTGATATTAATTAAGTGCTCGGTCCTGGTTTATACACGCCGCCCCTCGCAGCCGCCACTATTAATCACTTTACTACTGCTGACTGGCAACTTAATCTCGAACACTTGTCGGCTTAAATATCGTCTACAAACCCCAAGCGAAGGAAGTAGCAGCACGGCTTTCACCTCTCGCCTAAGAACGAAAAATACACGCACACACACACACACACACACGTTTGGAGATGCAGGAAAAGTGATAAAAGTAAAATGGATTTTCAATTACCCCCAAAGTGTAATGGTGTTTCCGTTCGCAGACGCGAGGGTGCGCGACGCTCTTATTCGTTTCACCTTCAATCAGACCGCGCTCAATCAATCCACATCCTCTCGTCTTTTATGAAGTTATAAACACTGATTGTGCCCGTGCCTTTCGACTTTGTCTCATCACCATCATCACCACGATCATCATCATCATCAACATCATCGCCGTCGTCATCTCATCCCCTTCTTCGCTTCTCTTTTTTGCTCCCCTTTAGCAGCAACTGAAACCCTTCGATCATGCACACCGCACGTTTCGCTGCACCACCAACCCCCAACTCCATCCCCCCCCTCACTGATGCACATTCGCACTTAATTTTATTCATCCCATTTTACTCACCCACCCCAAATTAAATCACGCACACGCAAATAACTTACGTAATCTCGTTTCCTCGCCATTCGCATTTCGACGCACTTCCGATTCCAATCGGAATGGATTCATTAATTCAAAATAAAAGAGCATGAAGCAATTGTAACAATTATTCGATAAGCCTTAATTCTGACATCTCACCAATAAAAATCGAACAAGCAGTGTCTTTGCATTTTCCTTAATTTCTCGTAAAGTAATATAGTTTAATTGATAGTTATATTTGTAATAAAACTTATATTTATTGTAACAGACACAAAATCAAATAATAACTAAAAACATTCATATAATTAAAGACATAAAATAGTATACTTTGTATTTATTATACTCGTATTTTTGCTTCGAAGTAATTTGGGAATGTACACTAAAATCTAATAAGTAAAGCATACCAAAAAAATATTTTTTTGGTATATACGCTCTCAGAATTTAAAATTTAAAGAAATTCATCGTTTAATTGTCAGCAATATCCTCATTTTCGAAAGAACCATCGAGAATATTCAGTGGGAATTGATGAACGTGCCCGTATTTGTTCATCGCGGATCCTTCTACGCAGTTGTAGTTGATGTTAAACGGCATCGAGTTTGTTGCAAACATATTGACGCGTTTTTCGGGAGTAACCGAGGGACCCTGGCATGATCTCGATTTGCTTTCCAACTTCGACAGTTTCTCGCAGTATTCTGAAATTAATAAATTAATAATTTTCAGATTGAGTTTTTGCACGAAAAAGAAAATTGTTCACCTTGCGCCACTCCCAAATACATTATCTGTTTTCTCGTGTGATTGTTGGAGATCCACGGTAGATTCTTCGCATCCTCGCCAAAAAATACGTTGTCCGTACCGTTCTCCATCGCCATTTCGAGCAGCACAAGTGCCGTATTGCCGGCCGACAATTCGCTCATTTCCATATCCGTTATTGAATCATCTTCGACCAATTTAAAGTTTTCCTTCTTTTCCGATGCATCCATGAAGTTCTCCGAGGCGGCATAATCGAAGAATTTAGCCATCGCCATCGTCAGAGGAAAGACCACCTTCCACGTCAGCAGATTCTTCGGCACTTTCGCCGCTTCGATCAAGTTACCGGCAGGAACATCTGCAAACAACACAACAATATCATCTAAATTCTAATAAAAATAAATAATTATAAAGTCCATCGTCTTGTCTTGTGAACACTCACAGATGTTATTGGTTGAGTAGAAGCTGACCGGTTTCTTCTCGAAGCTGTTGACAAAGTATCCGAATCTGTAAAGTAAATCACGCTGAAAAAATAATCAAATAAATAATAATAGAAACTTACATGTTTCCTTTGATAGTATTACATCCATTACTGCTTTTAATTAACCGAACTGTATAATAATTTCCCACATAATCATCCCTCTGAAGCTTCAATTTAGAATACTTCCTCTTGATATCGTCGAGTTTCGGGCCATTTGCTTTGTCGTTCAATACCAATCTTAAATTCGGTCTTTTTATGTTAAGATCTTTTTTCAAGTCCATAATATCCTTAGCGTGATCGAATCCACCCATCAGAATGTCATTCAATAAATTGAAGAGTTCCGGCAGCTCCTTGGAAATGGTTGAAAAAATATTTGCATACTCCAAGTACAAGTAAGATGCGATATCGTTGAAGGTTTCGGTAGCTTCCTGCAGACAGTAACTCTCCACATCGATTGACTTCTTCACGACAAACTCGTAGAACATGCTTAAAGCCATGTAATCACTAAAGAACTTCCTATAAAACGGCAACAGCTAATTACTTTGAAATAATTCAATAAGTAATCTACTCACGCGTCCCTTTTCGACAAGATAGAGAACAGTTTGTCAAAGTAATCCTCGAAGAATACCTCAACGGAGTCATTCATGCTGACGTCCGAATACTGAAGGACCGTCGACAGATTGAAATGGGACCACTTCTTCTGCAGCTCGCGGATCGTGTATACTGTGCTATTTGCCAAATTCAGTTGTTCGTTGATTTCATTTTGTTTCGGGTAAATCTGCGGCGATAAATAATTAATCATTCATTTACTCTTGTACCTTTGATGTACGATGTTTACCTTCCAAATTTCTTTCAACTGATTTTCCAGTTCGTTCGGGTATTTTGCATAAAACATTCCGAGGACTTCAGCGAATTGCGATCGTCCATTAATGCAATCGTCGGAGCAAGATATTTCAACTTCTGATGTTAAGAAATTGAAACTTTTACATTTTTGAGGATTCAACCACAACTCTGGAACTCGTCGTGGGAGTCGCAGCTATTAAATATAGAAACAATAATTTTCAACGTTCATTTCATATAATAGTTATTTTAGTTCCTTTGGAATTTAATTATTATTTTTTTAATTAATTCATAAATACCTGCAGGATCGGTGTGGATTCGGGGCCCAAAGTTACTCCGATTTCGGCAAAGTGAAAGTGGTTTAAACTTATTGCGCGCGCCAATATTTCATCTTTGCTATTGTAGGATTTTTTGTAGGAAATGTTGACTGCAATGAAATTTCATCATTTTTTTATCAATTAACTTTTAGTAGTTTATATATATATATCTTACGTTGTTCCAGTCGAGCAGCTTCGTTTAAGTTGTAACGAAATTGCGTGCAGCTTTGGTAATACTTCTTGTAATTCTGCAGAATTGGGTCTTTGGCGTTCATCATCAACTTGAAGAGTTCGTTATCTTCAGCTCGGCGCAAGTTCGGCAGGAAATTGCCGCAAGCGTAGGCATGAAAGTCTTCGCACGGATCTTGCGAAAAGTCCATAGATGACAGCATCCGAGAGGCGATAGTTTTACATGATGGCTTTTCGCACACGTCTTCATCGTTAAAGCTCTTCCTCTTGGATTTCTTCGAATCCAGAGGCTTTAACTGCGCCGTGTTTTTAGGAGTCGTCATCGTCGATTCTGCATCAGACTCTGAGGTCCAATCTACTGAAGAAGACTCTAAAGTCGATAATTCTAAATTAGACGTCATCGAATCGGATTTACTATTTCCAATCAGGCTTTCAGCTTTCGTCGAAGTTGTTTCTTCTTTCTTAGCTTCATCTTCATCCACTATCATCTCAGTTTTATTATTGGATTTAGTTTCTTCAATCGGTTCAGGTTTTGGTGCTGTGGTTGTTTTGGTCGACATATTTATTTCCGCTTCGTTTGTGGTGATATCGTCAATGGTGAAACCAGGATCTTCAAAGATGCTAGTTTTCGGCATTGTTGTAGTTGTCGTCTTGTTGAATTTATCTCCATCCACGAGCATCTTTATTTTGTCATTGCTATCATCTTCAATTGTGGAACCGGAATTAGTATCTTCAATCAGTGCACTTTTCGGTGAAGTTGTTGTTGTAATCAACGTCTTTATATTTTCTTTCCCAGATTTTTCTTCATCCACGATCACCGCTGTATTATTAGCTGAGTTTTCTTCAATAGTGGAACCGGTTTGAGTATCTTCAATTATACCAGTTTCTGGAGTTGTGTTCAACGTCATCGTATCTTTTAACTTAGCTTTTTCTTCATTTACGATCACTGCTGTGTTATTACCTGAGTTTTCTTCAATAGTTGAACTGGTTTGAGTAGCTTCAATTAGACCAGTTTCTGGAGTTGTGTTCAACGTCATCGTATCTTTTAACTTAGCTTTTTCTTCATTTACGATCACTGCTGTGTTATTACCTGAGTTTTCTTCAATAGTTGAACTAGTTTGAGTAGCTTCAATTAGACCAGTTTCTGGAGTTGTGTTCAACGTCATCGTATCTTTTAACTTAGCTTTTTCTTCATTCACAATCACTGCTGTGTTATTGGCCGTTTTATCATCAATAGTAGAACCGGATTTATTACCTTCAATCAGGCTTGTTGTTTCTTCTTTCTTAGATTTTTCTTCGTCCACGATAACCGTTTTTGGAGTTGTCGTAGTTGTTGTCGTAGTCGAAGTCCTCGTTTCTTCTTTCTTAGATTTTTCTTCGTCCACGATCACCGTTTTTGGGGTTGTCGTAGTCGTCGTCGTTGTTGTCGTAGTCGAAATCTTCGTTCCTTCATTCTTGGCTTTTTCTTCAACCACAATTACCGTTTTTGGGGTTGTCGTAGTCGTCGTCGTTGTTGTCGTAGTTGTAGGTTTTCTCATCAGAACTGTAGTCAAAATTGCATTCTTCTTTGTCGTGAGACTATAAATTCGATCAAATTCTCGATCATCGTGGTCACCGATAACTTCGACATCCTTCTTCTGAAATCCAGCATCATTCGCTTAACATTCGAAACATACACTAAATTGTGAATTCACTCACCGGTTCCTGCGATTTCTTGGGCCAATTACCAATGATGATAAGCAGCATGCACAACGCGAAGAAGATGAGGATGACGCAGAGGAAGGAGCGAAAAGAGGCGTCTTTCTTGGGACGTCGCGGCGCCGTCGGCTCATGCACATCGTACGAGTCGTGGGCCATTTTTGCCGACTTCTTTGTAATTTTTTAACGTCAAACCGGTCTCTCTGTTATCTCACCGCACAGGAAACACCTCGATTGCGATTGCTAATCACATCTTATTTTGTTGTAACAGAAAACTCTTGCTAAACCGCAAGTTCCTGTACGAAATAATTATATACATTTTTCAAATCAAATAAAAAAACTTCAATTTTATATAGTGGAAATAATTTCTCTTCCGAACTTAATTAGACATAAATTATTACTTAATTTCAAGTTTATAGGAAATTTAAGTTTTTTTTCATTTATTTGCATTAAGTTAGAATAATTGATTTGAGGCAAAATCAATATTGCAAAAAAAAAACACTTGAATAAATAACATGAAAAATCATAGTCAAAAGGCGCATCAAAATATTGAGTTAGATATTTTGAAAGCATTTTATATAATTGCTAGTTGGATGCTAGGCAACCAAATATTCCCCGTATTTTAAATCGATTACCTAATACAAAGTTCTTCATTCTAGGTTCCGCAAAGGTTTTGAAAGATTCCTTCGCATCATTCACGCTTATTACAAGAGCGAAGACTTTGTCTTAAAATGATTTCTCAATTTAGGGGTATCTTCAAAGATATTATAAACTAGAGGGATTCTAAAAGTTATGGTAGGTTGAAGATCCCTCATCTAAACAAATCTAATCTAACGTACAAAAATTGATAGTTTAAAATGAAGTTTTGCTATGCTCTTCATTCTAATTGAAAATACAATAATATTTATTTTTAAGTGACAGCTATCTTTACGCGACTCGTATGTTGAGAAGCGCTGGTTTCGGAATACTTTCAAAATAGAACATTTGTATATTTTGTAGGAAATAGGAGAACTTTGTTAAACTATTAGCTCTCGAGGTTTAATTGTACCATTTATTTTTGCAAAACTTAGGTTGAGAAACCCTGGATTAAATCAAATATGTTCAGTTTTGAAAGGGGGACTAAAGAAAAATCAGTTTCAACGCTAAATTTATTTACTTTTTTTTTTGTTGATCTCACATACAAAATTGACAAATTCCATGAAGAGCCTAAAGTTAATCACAAATTCGCTTCGGGACACGTCAACTTGCCGTTTTTCTCCTTAAATTAAAATAAAGAAATAAAATATTTAAAAAAAAAACAACGAATATTTATTATCATTACAACATTATTAGTGCTTTCTCGAATTATTATTGTTCTCAATTTTTTATTTTCCTTTTTCATTTAATATATATTTATATATTTGTATGTATATATTTACATGATTAATTAATCCCTGATCACAAAGTTCACTTGACTAACAACAACGAAGCTACACAAGGACGACGAATAAAATCGTAATACAAAATAAAAACAAACGAAAACAATGAGCGCGACGAGACACGAATTACATATTGTTTCTAGATTGCATTGTGAGCTTACCGATTAATAATGAATGAATTAACAACAACAGTAATAATAAACAATAAAACCGTGCGCATTCTGCAAACGCGCAGTTAACAACGAACATAAAGTTATTCAGTAAAATGATTTAAAAACAATAATAATAATATATAAACAAAACGAATACTAGTTCATGTATTTAAATAATTTAAACAGAATAATGATAATTGAGGAAACGACAGATTTTATCTAAAGATTGATTTAGTGTTTACCTTCCATTCTCGGTGTTATTACTTCATTAATTTTACTTTTGCGAGCGTGTGTGTGTTTTTTTTTTGGTATTATTGCGTTGAAACGCGAAAGAATCATCACCACCTCACGTAGGCCTTATACTCGTCGTTCACAGACACCCGTTTTATAGTCTCGTAACCTAGGATTATGCTAAAACTAAACGTCGCCGATTGGATGAGGCGAGCGCTCAGACCCTTCGAAAACATTCTGAATTTCTCCTCCTGCCACAGTTCCCGGAAGGCCACCTTCATCGAGGCCATCCTCTGCACCTGCAGCCGCGCTCTCACCACGTCCAACGGATTTGTTATGATTGTCGTCGTGAAGCCTCCGAATGTTCCAGCGATAGTTTGGATCAGCAAGTGCGATACCCACGACGGAAGTATCCTGTACAACTCATCTGAAGAAACAAGAAAAATAACGTTGGCGCAATGTTCGAGGATGCGGGATTAAGCCTGACCTTGATAAAATTGGTAAAAAGCCCACCAAAGCGCCGAATTGGGTACGTAAGCGCAGAGGCTTGCGGTGTAGCCTCGATAGAATCCGGAAAGCCCGTCCGTGCGTAATATTTGTCTCACCACTTCCGTTGTCAGAGCGAACTTTCCTTTCGTCAGATCTTCCCTGATTCCCAGCGGGTTAAGTTCTAACTGAAACAAAACAGCTTTTGAATAACGCAAATCTTCTACACAAACTATTCTTAAACTTAAGAAACTTGTGGATTTTTGAAAATTGTTCGAAACTTTTAAAATTGTTATCGTAGGCAGCCAAATGTACTTTGTACGCGAAAACGTTACGTCACGACGGCAATCGCATAGGTCGCAATTTTTGCGATAGATAAAATTAACGGTTACAAAATGGGAAAAACATTTACATTTACCAATATTGGTAAACAAATTGAGTCTGCGAATGCTGCGAGATTAATTACATTGGCTAAATATAGCTAAATGCTAGACCGTAGGAAAAATCCGTTGCGGCGTTATCTCGCGCGCGAACTAACAGATAAATTAGATTCATGTGGCCAAATACAAACAAAAATAAATAAATTGGACCTTGATAGATAACGAAGCTATCTTCTATCATCTGACTGTTTAGAAACTAGAAATGGTACCTTTGCACCCTTCACAGGCGGTATTCCCATCATCATCATATGCTGACTGAGGATGTCAAAGGGCACGATGATTGTCTGCCCGACAATGGAGGCAGCTCCGCCGGCCACCAAAGCCCTGATCCGCGTATCGACATCCTTTTGAGCTAAAACGTGACGAACGCCTTCGTACGTAGATACGTAAAAAACGCCTAGAAGAGACAAATAACTCAGCACAACCTTGACCCAAATGCAAATTCCAATTGTAATGGAAATACTTGCCACTGAATATTTGTACTGAGGAGATCCAGAAGCCACGATACAGACCAGAGAAACCTTCATATCTAAGGATCTTTCCATACGCATCAAACATACCTAAAAACATGAATGTTTTTTAAATATAAAATATATATTAGGATCTCAACTTCCTAACCGGAATACATGTTGTTGTGCTTCTGGATCTGCAGCCGGGTCTTGATTAGGGTTAGGGGATACAATGCACATCGGACAGTGAAAGAGCTCAACATGGACAAAGGGAAGAACTTGGTCTTGTCCATCATGTGCCATTCAATGTTCTTGATGTAGGGCTGCTGTGCTGTCTCCACAATCGATGCCATCTTGAGAGAATGCTTGTGTGATTTCTTTGCTCTTTGTGTTAAAGGAATTGGGACTGCATTGTCGCTATTGCTTTTTTGGCGGTGAAATCTCTGCAGAGGAAGACCTCCAGGTAACGTCTCATTACGAGCGCTGCGCAATCACTTGCTCTTCCACTCTCGCACAATTTAAACGGCACACCTCGCTGATACCATAGCTTCCGAAAGAAATATTTAAAAAACTATGTATTAACAAATTTAGGGTCGCCTTCCTCAATTATGCACCTCACAGGACTTTGATTTGACAATTACTAATACTTGACGGACTGCTGCTATCGCCTGACATTGACGCAAATCGATGAGACCAATGTCATCAATTGCTGCAACCCACTTTACTTTCACTCTCCTTATATCTGCAAATACAATTATACACTAATTCCAAATCATAAAACAATAATTAGTTCGGTACCTAGACTCCATATAAATTAATCTTTTTCAATGATCTTAAATTTTATGATAATTTACAAAATCATTTTAAATTCAAATATTGTGTAGTATGTTGCATATATTATACCACAAAATCTAATACGAAAAGTTGGGTTTGAATCTTAGACCTAAATATAATTTAACCATTATATTGTTGGATTGATATAGGGCTGTAATAATAATGAAATTTATATGTAACCTAATGTACGGAATAAGTAATTCAAATTAAATAATGCAAACTTGAAGTTGCCTATATATTTTACCGTTAACGTTAAGTTGTATGTAAACTAATGGACGAAATTAATAATTTAAATTAAATGAATGCGAACCGTTACCGTTAAATTAAACTAATTGATAGAAATTAATATGGTTTTATTCTCTTTCAAAGATGTAATGCGTTAATTTTCAGCTGCCGGAGCTTCCGCTTCTTCTTCCGTCATCTCGGTTGGAGGTTCGGAAGGAGCAGCTTCCGTAGGCTCGGTATGCGCCGTTGCTTCCTCCTCACCGGTAGCCACCGTTGCTACTGTGTGCTCCTCACCTTCCTGAGCTTCCGTCATGTCCTCCTCCAAAACTTCTTCATGTATTGTAGCTTCAGCTTCGCCCTCGCCCTTTTCGAGCTCCATAACGTCCGCTACATCTCCAGCGGCAGCCGCCACCGAAGTCTCCACTTCTTCCATTGGAGCTTCTGCAGATTTGAAGGCTTCTTCCGGTGCGGTTGTTACAGGGGAAGGTGGCGCTCCGGAAGGTATCTCGCGTTCTGCCACCTGGATTTCCATCTCCTCCGTTTCCGTTTGCTTTTGCCCTTTGATGATGCTCCTGGCTTTGGTAACCTTGTCCCTCGTCGCAGATATCGGCAGGAATAGTTTGTACTCGGATGGAAGCTCGTCTTCTGCGTAGAGGCGATCCGAGAAGTAGATCCTTCGGATCCTGACGTTCGCGTGAATTTGCACTCGAACAGTCTCGACGTAAACCGTACCTTGTTCATCAAAATTTATCGAAATTATTATGAAAATGTATATTTTTTTTATTTTGGATTGTCGTGATGGAGGGATTCTACATTGTTTACGGATGTGGGATGGATGATGGTATGAATTGTGTTGGGATGAGAGAGGTATTGGGATTGGATCGAACCGTAAGCTCGCCTCGTGAAATCCGCCAGATTGAATTGTATTTGATTCCATCCGCTGCTCAGACCGATGGGCATTGTTGTGCAGAAGGGCCGAACCTTCGTCGTCGATTGAAAGTTCGAGACGCGGAACCTCCTCCTCATGTCCTTGTCATCTGCAGAAATAAACTCGATATATATATATATATAATTCAACGTTCAAGTTGATGGAAGAAAAAAAAAAACTGTTCTTTGCCCACCTAGGATCTGTATTTCGAACGTGAAATACTTCTTTAGATTCTTGACCACCATGACGAGAAACGGCAGTCGAATGCCCAGCGAGGCGCGGGGCTTTATGGGACAAGTGATGTAAGTGGTTGCGACGTTCGTTCCGGCGACTTCCAGCACCAAAGATTTCACCTCATCGTCGATGATGCGACGGATGTGCCCGTTTTTTACCTTCGGAAGGAAGAGATCGTCAGAGAAATTCGGTGAATCGTGCGTTCTGAAATCCGCACCGATTTGTCCCAGAGACTCAGAGGACTCGATCCGACACTGTAGAAGATGGACAGGAAACCGCTTGCAAAGGAATTGGCGAACATCTCAAGACTCGAATCGCCGATGACTTTTCCCAAATATACGTCACGTGTCGGATGTCGACAATTGCCACGGATAGATCGACATTTTAATGATCGATCAGAACATACAAATATTTAATTTTATAAAAAAATCTTGTTCTTGAAAAGTAAACATCACTACTTGCAACAACCTACAAAACTTTCACATGTACAATTCAAATGCTTGGGAAAATAAAAAAAAATACAAATTTTAGTTAGATTATATTTATTTCTTTAGAGTTCACAAATCTTTTGGATCCGTTTTCAGAATGTACTCGAGCCTCCGTTCTTCCGGTATTGTCAAGGTAATGCGATCGCGGGTGCTGACTTTTTTCAGTATTGGATCGCAAAATTCCCTGTGCAACCGGACACCGCTGAGCGCTTGCGGCTGCAGCTCCTCGTGCATCCTGATCTCCTTTATGATCTGCTGCTGTTGCTCTCTGATGCACCTCTGGTATCGCTGACGACAGATGACACGACTGCAAAAGCAAACAGACCAGAACGGACGCACAATTTGTATGTGTGTTTTGTATAGTACTGCTACCACAAGTTACGGACATTGAGCAGCAGCAATCTAACAAAAGCAAATTAATAAAACTTATTGCATTGATAAAAATATGTTTAGGAATCAGAAAATGTCTTTCAATCATTATCTTTGAATCGACACGAACAAATCCAATCGGATTATTTTATTGATTATGAGTAATCAATAATTCACGTTTATCTATTTGTATCTTATCGATTTGTAGTAATAACATTAGTTGTTACTCATAAAATATTTATTTATATAAATGTATCAAATTTGTTTCCCTCCAGAAAATGGAATTTGTAGACACCGGGACATCTGAGCAAAAATCTGGACAAGTCTTGAAAATTAGGGTAAAGAGTATTTTCAGTTGATGAAACATAGTCTCAATACAATTGATTTATGGTGCAGCTATTTTTCAGTGATAATTCGATAAAATTATCCTTTGGGACGTGGCACAATGTGTTCCGAGCACGATCGACATTACGAATTGTCAAATTAATTATGCAATTTTCAGTTTAGTCGAATTGGCGTTTCGCAGTAAACCGTATCGATTGCAATTAGACCTGTGCCGATTCGTTCCACCATCAATCCAGCTCTTTCTCAGCCCGTGCATATCGCCCTTTTTTTTTGCCCATACTAATAACGAAAGCCCATCAATCACCGTTTCATTCGAGCGCAATAGATCAGCCACCCCCCCTCAAATATATCTATATATATATTTCTTTCGATCTCGTCCCTGAATACTCACTAAGGTAGCGTTAGATTAGAGTAGCTCGGATAAATGCTGGAGTCCGATTTGGTGAACTTCAGGATTCGCGACTTGACCCTGTCCGGATTCCAAGGGACGAAGTCGGCAGCCGCCGCCGTCGCAGGTTCCACCAGCGCCGCCCCCGTTGAAGCCAGACTCGCGTTGCTTTTGTTCGGCATCGCGGATGGACGGACAAACGAACGAACGAACGAATGAACGAACGACTCGGGGAGGTCGTAACCTTGCCTTACCCCTTCGATTTGTTTGCGTTGCTAGGTGAGGATTTATAACCCAAAACTTTGTCTCCACCTCTCCAACCCTCTCAATCGTATCGTACGACCGTCATCATTATTATAAATCACTATTCATATTAAAAACCTATTTCACATTCTTTCTTCATTTTATTCATATTTTGGAACAGCAGCCATCCTGAAAATCCATTTATCCTGAAAATTTCGCAAATACAATTCCAATTTAATTTAAAAAAAAAATTACTTAATAATACATTAATTGAAATATAATTCATGGGGACTAGTAAAATTTGATGCTGAAATCTGTTCGCATCAATTTTTTTTTTTCGTGATGGTCACCTCACGCCCTTCCATCCCATTCGATTCCCGTATTATTACATGAACATTCTGAATTATTGTGCGCCCATTTTTCAGGTCGGTTTATAAATGATGGGCTATTTATGACGTTTCCGGGGGGCCGCATCGTCCCTCTTCATTCGACGCACGACGTCCGATTTTATGGCCCCCATTAAGTATCCTCCACCACTATTGTCCTCTCCTCATCGTCGTCTCGTCGCGACGAATTCCCCGCACGGAACAATGCGATGCGTAATTTTTGCATCGCCCAAAATGCAATCAATGCTCTCTCTCTCTCTCTATATATATATATATCTCTCAATTGATTGTGTCAATTCGTGCATGTGAAAGAGAGACATAGAAATAGATAGATGGAGATAGATACATTTATGCGGAGATTCAGCAATGCACGAAAATTAACAATTTGGCTAATTGTTGCTATGGCGATAAGCAAACAATAAGGATGGTCCCGTTTATATTCCGGAGAGCTCCGGTTTCCATGGTTACGTTGCACTGATTGTTTGCTCGTACGCGATTCGAGCGAATGTCAAAAGTTAAATCAACGCCTCTCCGCGTACATACCATTTTTTTTTGTATTATTAGTATATTTGCACAAAAGCAAAAGTAAATAATGTGATTGGATTAAAGCGGGAGACAGCATTGATCACGAGCGAACAATTCTTCGATTTTCATTTGAACATATTTAAAATAATAACGAATTTAAATCCAGACAGAAATGTATTATTTTCATTACATTAATATTGATGCAAATCTGGGCAAATTACGGCCCGAAGCAGTGGTATAGACATTTTTAATTTAATTGTTGATCAAAATATAGTTGAGAAAATTAACTAATTCACCATATTGAAAAATCGATCATTTGTTTATTTTTGTATTTAAGTTTGCAACTCTGCAGTAATAACGCCATCTCACAATTAACTGCGAATTAGGTGCGCGATTCCCATGCGTGTGTCCATTTTTTTATTGTAGTTACATAATTCGCCGAAACCACATGTGAATGAAGTCATTCATTTGAATAATTCCCTCGGTTAATCTTGGACGCAATAGTGCATAATTTGTAGGCTACAGCAAACAAGTCGCGTTGCTTAACTATGCAACTTAATGCAACTTTGATTTAATTTATTCCCACGCGACTTAACCTGAGGCCGCAACGAAAGAGACGCTGGTAATAATGATTAAAGCTCGACGTAAATAATTTACACTTTTCTGCATAACAGCAACAATACTGTGCGCTCGCCACTTGCGTAACACGACTAATTGCGGTGTGATGCAACTGATCGTAAATCACAATTATCATTTATCCACGCGTAATTTAGTCAAAGTGCATTAAATTTACGCAAAATTGCACGTTTTTACGGTTTAGTTATGCTGAGAGAAATTATATAAAATATTTATAATTAATTTATACACAGCTCCGCTATTTACACATATTTTTTGGCACAATCGTATTTGAATAAACTAATTTATCTCGGCGGAAAATGAAAATGGAAAAAAGTCAAAATACACACACCCGTCGTAATAGATGTGTGAGATCCGGAATAATGGAAGCGGTTTCATTTGAATAACAAAATGTTTGACCTATTGGAAAACTCGATAGCAGCAAGCATAAACAATACGATAAAACAAATCATACGCGCTTTCAGAATGTTTATACATTGGTAAAAAAAAAAACAAAAACAAAACAATCAAAAAGTTATCGATTTCAACAAAATACAATTTAATCTTAAGAAAAAATAACTTACAAATTAAGACTTAATGATTAATTGATTTGTTTAAAATGGAATTTCGAAAATGAAATAATTAATAAAATTGTTGTTAGATCATCGAAACGGTTTTCACAAATGTATGATTAAATTAATGCGCGGAATAAATTAAGAAGAAACTCGCACGCTTCGAACGTTTTAAAACGCAACACAAGGAAGATAAATTAAAATTGAAATTTGATACTCGCATCCTCTTCACGTTTCAAAGACAGATCTCATAATTCTTCGTTTTCTTTATGTAATTTTCATTAATTATTTTATTACTAATTATATTTGTTAAGCAATAAAAATTGTTGTCTATTGAAAAATATAGGTGCCACCACACTGCGTTTAAATAATGGAAATGATTTGTCATCAAACGCATTAAACAAAATTTGAATATTTTTTAAATAAAATAACTATTTAATGAAAATTAAAGAATTTTTTCAAATTTCAGAATGCTTTTAGAATTTATTTTTATTGTTTAAAAATTTTGGGTTGTCATAAAAGTAGCTTTACTATTTCGCTTTTTAACGTTTTTCATTTTAAATAATAAAAGTGAAAATATAGGTGCCGTCGCACCGCATTTATCTGATGCAATAATGTGCAGAGAAGAAGCGACAGTATTAATGCCGGCCGGCTTCGATGCACGCCAATTACGTAATACGTGCGTGTTGTGCGAAAGAGGGGCGCCATTTTTAGCGCCCCCGCCCCGGCGTCGTTTCCGTGCGCCCTCGTCGAAACTCGTGCGTTTCCGTTGAGGACGACGGCGGCGTCGTCGTCGGCGGTGGCGGAGGTCGGCGGCTCCGAGCGCGTCCCTGCGCGGCGCACAAATAAAATCGACAGTGCCGTGGACGGGCGAAGGTAAAACGTCAAGAGCGGCGGCTTCGTTAATCCGAACAGCAGAGAAAAAGAAGCGAAAACACCAACCAAACCATCGGCAATCATTTCGGAATCATAAAGGTGCAGCAGGAAATTGTTCAGTTCTGTTCTTAATTATATAAATATATAAATATTTATAAAATTTATATTTTTCTTAAGTTGTGCGCAAATTTATTATTTTTTTGTAGTGAATTGGAAAAAGTGCTCGTGTCCGTGGGATCCCTTCAGAAACCCCCGGGGGGTGTCATCGACGATTTTCGTTTTCTTTTTTCATTCTCTTCAATTAACAATAACCAAAAAAAAAGAAACGGACGAGTGCGCGCGGTACTTTCTTCGAGATTGTTGTTAATTTTACGCACATTTTTTCTTTGCTTGTCCGGTGTCTTCGGAGGGAAGATTCGTGCCGTACACCTCGGTGTACGACTGTTGCGTTTCGTTCGGTGAGGCATCGCAAGTAAGTTTACTGTATACACATATATATATATTTGTTTTAAATAAATAAATTTTTCGATTTCATCGTTTCGGGGTTGGTTTTTCTGGGTTCATTCCTCTCACAGTCTTTACATCTATCTTTGTCGCTCTCGCGGCTGCCGGGGGTAGTTTTTGGTTTCCGCCGCCGCCGTGCGGGGGTGTTGTATCGTTGCGCTCTCTAGGATAATGTTATTGATTTTACGGGGGTGCTGCGAGCGGCGGTCGCGCGTGGTATTTCTGAACGACCCTCCCCCATCCCTCCACCCTCGCTGCTTCCACACCCCTCCGAAAGTCTGGGTAAGGCCCGAAATATCCGCCGCACGCACCCGCACTCATACACACACACACACACTCGCACGCACTCCTCTTTTCCCCCCGTTCACATCTTGCCTTTCTTAGTTTCGGTTTAATTTACTTTAATTAATCATAATTACGACCGCTCCTCCCTCTGCTGGAAACCCCGTTAATTAACCCCCGCGACGATCATCCTTCTCCGTCCGACAAATATTTTATTAGGCTTCCGGCCAAAGAGACGGACCTCTCCTCCTCCTCTTTCGATCGATAACAAGGCCCAAAGATCACGAAACGCACAGTACCTTCATTTATTACATCAATGCATTAAGTTCAGATTAACAGTTTTATCTCCACTTCAAACTCCTTCTCTCCGAAGTGCGCGTCCTGCTTCTACTTATATATTTTTTTATTCAATGAACTTCTGTCCGAACATCTGCCAAATATTTCCACTTAAATTTAGAATCTCCTCTTGGCGCCAAAAGATATCCTACTTAAGTAGCGCATACGAATTTCCTACAAGAAGTAGGAGCAACATGCACTTATTTAAGCATTTACAGTAAACTTAATTTTGATGATAAAAAGTTTCCCTACTTAAGTAAATAAATTTGACACAAAACTAATTTAAACCGCAATCATACTTAATTATCAATAATAACAATTAAAGTCAATTTGGCGCCAAAAGTTTCGCTACCTAAATAGTACAATAAGTATACTTATTTTAAAGTTACTTTACTTTTATCGATAAATTAAGTATAAAATATACATGAAATTGACCAGAAAACAAGATTTGTTATCACTAATAATAAGTCTAAATAACTGAAGTTAAATCGGACAATATTAAGTATACTTATTTTATGACTTATAAAAATATAGTTTGCTTCTGAAATAATAAGAACTTTGATAAAGTTACTTTGTTTATAGATTGCATAAGTAAATGTAATAAACTTAAACATTTAATAAATAAGTTTTGAGTTCGCTTTAAAAGCTGTGACCACATGTGGCCTGTAATGCGTTTGGCGCCAAAAGTTCCCCTACTTAAGCTCGGAACGCGTCGGATGTAAACATAAATAAGAGCATCGCAGTTGGAGATCGACCCTAAAATCTTTTTAAATAACCTTAAAAGATCGATTTTGATAAGTTTTCAGGCGTTTTCAGAAATTTTAAGCATTGCAACTCAAGATGCGTTTGCTGCGTAATTGAAGTATACTTAAGTCATTTAATCTTTTGCATATTCGTGCGTAACTGAAAATGTATCTTAATTTATGATGATTCAAAGCGACTAGTCTTTAATTCTAACATATGGTTTTGAATATTCAAATTCTGTGAATAATTTACTCATCCGTTTTGTTTTATATTGGAATTCGTGTTGTATTTATTTTCTTAAATATTCAAATTATTATCATTTAAATTTCTATTTATTCAAATTATTTTTATTCATCAATATTAAAATAAAATGATTCATAAATTAAATATATATTAATTTTTTTTTTCATTAAAATTTTGAACTATTTTGATTCAAATAAGAAAATATAAAATGAAATACTAAATTTTTGTGTAATTTTATTAAGCTTATTAAAGTAAACTATTAATTTGTACATTTAATGAATCGAATTAGACCATTTAAAATTGCGTGACTTAATCATCATGTGAGTAAGAGAAGTCTTGGAAATCGACTCTATTTTTAGTTTAAAATAATAATAAAAAATACTGTTTTCACCCTAAAATACACCAGTTTTCATAACATTCGTTCCAGGAAGAAAAAAAAAACAAAAACAGTCAAGTAAGTTAAATAGGATTTATTTGACTTAAGCCTTTAATTCGAGCGTTAAAAGTTAACGACCTCAAAATCATCTATTTTTAAACTTCTCTAAATCAATAAAATAACGAAATTTAAATACGCTAATTTTAAGAAATATTTAATAAAAAGTAATATGCTTTATTTTTGAATAATAATTAAATAATTGTAGTTTTTTTGTCATTAAATATTGAACGTGTGAATTAAGACTAGAAATTATCGAACAAAACGTTACTATGCTTGACTACCACCAGAGACTAATAATAAGTGTATTTACTTTGAAAGAAGTATAGTTTTGCTTAGAAAATGTCTTTGTCATTGAGGAAGGACGAATAATGCAAGCGGAAATAATTATAGATCTCACGTAGGTTCCACAATCATTCTTTAGAAACGTCGTGTAATTTCCTTTAAATTCGCTAAAATTCAACTTAAATATAACAGAAAATTAAAATAGTTTCTTTTGCTAAATTCGTTTATGAAATTTTTTTAAATTATTTAATTTTTTTATAGGTAAAAGAACATTTCCTTGTGGAACACCAAACACAATTGGAAATAATTGAATAACATATAAATAATTATTTTACTAGTTTGATTCTTTTTATTTATTTTTTAATGAAACGAATAAAATATTCATATGATTAAGTAACGAAAAGAGATTCGAGAGTGCCCGAAGTAATAACGGTTGTTTTGTGTGTTTTTATTATTTTTTTTTATGAATGAATGCGATGCGTCCGGCCAGATTCGCAAAAGCCTCTCCGTAATCCGACGTTTTGCTCTGCCGGATTAATTAGCATTACGTAATGGGTCTGCTGAGGATTTTCGCGTCGAAAACGCGAAATAATTTCCCTCATCCACCGTTATTTAAGCTACGTTTTTGTTTTGTTGTTGTTAAAATCTCCGCCGGTTTTAATATTTCGTGTTTCTCCTGTTTTTTGTTATTGTTGTTTTGTTTTGCGTGGGCGTTGGCATTTGTTTTTTGTTGTTTCTTCTTTTATTTTTTTCTGTTTTGCGGAGGCGGCGGCGACGGCATTGGGAAACGCGTGCACCACTTTAATTATTGCTTCCGTTGACGCTTCGGCAAATAGATTCTTCCGTTCGAGTTTTATTTTAATCGAATGGCGAGAAGAACAAACAAGCAAACGTTATGTGAAATACGTGTTTTTGCATTGTGCGAAACGTGAAATTATTCATACGAAACGTCCGTCGCTAATTAAGGCAATTTACAATTCGCATGAAACAGAAAATTTAAAATTTAATAAAAAAATTAGAAACAAACGGATGATAAACAAAATAGTTTAAAGCGCGCTTAATATTAATAGACTCGGATTAGTCATGCAAATTGAATGGGATGATGATGATGATGCGAATTTACAAAAGCCAAAAATGCGACTTCACGAAACACAACTTTTTTTTCTTCGAAATTTACCTTTTTCATTCACCTTTTTGTTCATTGTTGTTTAAATAAACACATTATCGTCAAAATATAAATCATGTCCTTCTTTCTTTTAAACGACTCCGGTGATTTATTTCGGATTCCCACGAATCGCCACAAAAGATTTCTTAAGCCTACTTTATTAACACTCGAGTCATTCTTTAATGCTCTTCGAAGTTTTTCGAATCATTAATCATTCGGTTAAAGACGAAATCGTAGTATATATATATATATTTCAAAGCAAGATTTCTTAATGTTTTCTTCATGAACTTTCCAAAATTATTTTCTTTTTGTCTAATTTAATGAATTTGGACAACTTTCGCATCATTTTTTTTTGTCTATTTTCTTAATGTAAAGTAGATTTATTTAAATTTTAAACAATTTATATGCAATATTTTCATTATTGTAGATTTTAATTATTATGAAAATATTAGATAATTATTTTTTTAATTATAAATAAAGTAATTGCAAAAAGTTAAAATTAAATTTATAAAGATTTTTATCAAAATAAATCGAAAAAATAATTTATTTCATAAAAATGTTTAATTAGTTTGAATTTTTGATTAATTTTATATTAATCAAAATTGCATTAATTTGTAAAACTGTTGATAAAAGTAAATAAATTGAAAATTTGCGTAAGAAATAAATCAATTCGTCGCCGCGAGACGATGAATCATTGCGCAACGTCTACTATAATCGTAACTTGATTACACGTAATTTGCTCCACTATTGTTTAAACCAAATAAACATCCTTTGCTTTAGATCTCGACACTCTTACTTATATAATGATCATTTTTACTAGCGCTGTGTGCTGCAACATCTAGGCATCACGAATACCATTATCGTAACCATGGTAACATTATTGTAACTAGGGTAATATTACTGTAACTATGGTAATAGATTCAATAAACAGACATAAAATGAAGGCAGGGAAACAATCTTCGCGATGGAATATTTCTTCTTTTTTTTTCATTTCTTCTTGCGGCAATAAAACGCGAACCATTTTTCAACTGGGTTAAGTGGCAGGAAGAAGAAGGTGTACCGTGCACCATTTGAAATACAATATTTTTATGCTCCGCTCCAGATGTTTGTTGTGGGGCGGAGAAGAAGCCCACTAAAAATAATGAAGGAAAAAGTGGGGAAAAGAAAAAAAAAGGATTGCGAATAAATTTGTTTTGCTTCTTAATTAATACGAATAATCGCATTTACTCATTGATCTCAAATGTCAACGGTTGGCATTTAAAGTGAAATTGTGCATTTCTTTCGCACGCAAATCGATAAATTCTGCTTTACGTAGCGGCAAATTATTAATTTTTTTGTTATGCGGCTTCCGGTGATTTATGTAAATTTATTTAAAGCGGAAATGGTCGATTTTATTTCGGATCATTTGAAGGGCAGCTGGCCTTGGAAATAAAAATGAAGAACGTGATGCGGGGAAAAATGTGTTAATGTGCCCTATCTGCTCAATGCACCCTTCGATCCTGAAGGGACGGTTAACAGCCAGACACCCTCCCCCCACATCCGTTCAGTTCTCAACCATGGCCCACACGATATTTAGTCATGTCCCCTAGGACGTGGATTATTGTCTGCATTTTTCACAAATATATATATATTTACCGGGAACAACCCTATTGGATTTAGGCCTTTGTGGCAACATCCACATGAATCACGCACTTTCGTTTTAGCCCTGCTGCTGCTGCTGCATCCTTCTTCTAATAATAGAAACGACTGGAATTGTATGAACTGTGTCAATATTCTGTTTCGACAAGGGAAACAATCTTATTACTTTCACCCCCTAAATCACTAATTAATCAAAAGAACCAAATGTAATTTTTATTCAAATCAACTATATATTATTTAATCCATGATATTTTGGTGTTTTTACACAGAAATTAATTGATAAAAATTGATTTGTACCTTGTTTCCAGTTAAAATTAATAATTTTAAATTAAATCTATTTTGATGTTAAAATAACATAAAATTATCAGTTTCAGTTTAGTACCACAATTTATATTCAATCTAAACAAACGTTGTTGAATCTTATCCGACCGAATACGAATTCCGTCTGTCATCATCTGCACTCGTTTTCTTCTGAAAGAGCCTTATCTTCTCCGCGCGAAAGAATACGAACGCGCCTTGAAGTGTTTAGACTAAGATAATGTCCCTTTTGTGCCCTTTTCGTTCTTGCTTCTTGTTTTTATTTTTGTTTTATGATTATTGCGACGCGACGGAAATATGGCTCTGGGAACGGACGCACTAAACTTTATCTAGGATGCGTGCGTGTGTTATTTTATTCTTCTCCTCTCCCCTTTCTTCATCTTCCACTCACTGTAAACAGCCTTCTTCGTAAACACACACACAACTCCTTCTTTCTTTATTTCTCCTTCAAACCCCCAATGACTAAGACCTTTTTTCTTCATCCACACTTTCGTCTCTTCTTCACCGCACTATTAATAACGCCCGCTATGATGCATTAGCTTTGCTGCAGGAGCAAAAAAAACGTAGTAATAAAGAAAGAGGTGAAGAAAGATCAAATGAGTCTGTGAGAAAGAATTCCAAACAATTCAATGATTATATCACGTTTTTTTTGGTCCCAATTCTATTCTAATTTATTTATATTCGTTAACCGATAAGCATTTTACTTTTGGAGCTTCAAATGCATAAATCTATTAATATTAATTATTAGTATAACATTTTGATAAAAATATCGAAATTCCATTCATACGTGAAAATATGAAAAATTCGAGGTGAAACGCAATCATAATTAAATAAATCAAGCGTTGAATAGTTAATAGATTGCGTGTTTTGGTTCAACAACAATAATAAAAATGTAAACATTAAGTTACGATTGTTTCAAATGTAAATATACTGATGTTAGGTAACATAAAAAAATATTCCTATCTAAATAATTAATAAAGTTTTATACAGCTGCACGCATTTGTCAATGAATGTATTTTAAAATCTAATACTAATAGTTTTTTTTCCATTTTTTTGTGCATAATATGAATGTCAATTTATGTTTCATTTGTTATTCAATAGATGGCGTATTTTCAAATCTAATAGAAATTTTTCTTTTTTGAATTTTCGTGCATAAAAATATATACATGCATTTGACAATTAATTAATCTGAGATCTAGAACGAGATTTTTACTTCTAATTGATTTCTTTGTAAGAATGAATGTTAGTTAAGAAGTTACTGTGATAAAGGATTTAATTAACAATCAATAGATGGCGTGTTTTTTGTTGTTGTTAATTAAGAGTTGCTGTGATGTTATTAGGCAAATCGCTAATTTAAAAGCGGAAATCAAGATCTCGCGTCTCGCAATTGTATAATTTATGGTTTGGGTTCGAAGTCGATGGGGTTACGTGAACTGTTTGCTTAACACTTTCATTGCGACTTTAATTCGATCGCTTAACGCTGTTAAC
Organism: Nicrophorus investigator; assembly: GCA_963457615.1. NCBI lineage: Eukaryota > Metazoa > Arthropoda > Insecta > Coleoptera > Silphidae > Nicrophorus > Nicrophorus investigator. Next base: position 38,142,254 of record OY735140.1, read on the forward strand.
TGTTTCGTTTCGTAGGCAACCCACACGGTGCGATTACCGTTTAACCGGTCATCAAACCGGACGTGCGAAGGGATTTGCATTCGGCGCGACACTTACGTGCCGACGAAAGTGCATTCATCGATTATTCAATTAGCGGACTAATTTAAATTGATAGGCGATAACCGCCGAATTTTATAGTCGAGAGTTAAATATAAAATATTTACAGTCGGAGCGTCCATTAAAATAAACATGACTTTAATCGATATTCCATTTCACTTAATAATGGAAAGGGGTGATATATTTACGTTGAGCGTTGGGGCTGAAAATGGTAGAAAGAGAGAAATGGTGAAAATTTAAAACCACGTTTGTTTTGCGAGTTATGAGCGCCGCGTTTCCGGATTTCCGGGTCCGAGCCGGAAGTCAAGGCGAGTTTAATTCCCCGTGCGTTTTCGGTAATTGCGATTCACGCTCGAACCGCTTTTCGTTTCCAATTGACGGCGTTTCCGAAACTCTCGGTGATTTATCAACGCTGGTCGATACATTTATGAGATATTCCCTCGTAAATCCCGACGTCGCCGTAAGTGGCAGTTTAATGCGGGACTTCGCTTCTTTATTGCCACGCAAAAACGAAATTCATTATGCAAGAGAGGAGGTGTTGATGCTTTATTTCATTTTCTTGTCTGCTGTAGCTTTAATAAACGCAAACAAGGATCATCATGCCTTCAATTTCCTCTCACTTCTTTTCTCTTCTCGTGTGCCTTATAATGGAAACTATATTAACATAACTGGATGTAATAGCTTAAAGAGATAACATATTACAAACTAAATTGTTACATGGTGCATTTTACTATAAGCGCCAGATTTAAATTAGCATTTCGTTGTTCGTTAAGTGAATACTCCTTCGCGCTTATTAACATTCAAGTTATCTTACATTATCTTAACGGAAATTCGTAAAATGAAGACAAACCTCAATTTCTATATGTTTTAAATATAATTTCGTTAAGTGAAACTGTTTCGTAGAAGTTTGTAATTTCCACATACATAGATTTAATTAAATAAAAATATAGTTTAATTGTAACTTCTAATAGCGTACCAATAGATGGCGTTTCGATTTTTTCATAATTTGTTTCTGTTTTGAGGTTTCGGTAGTGCGATTTAAGTGCATTCGAAGAGGAGTGCAGCGAGTTTCGGACTTGCAGACCAATTAATGAAGTAATTTATTCTGCGCGCGCTAAATAAGGCGGACGACGATATCTGTCGGTTCGTGTAATGAGTAATTACACGCGTCGCCCGACACGATCCTCCCAACAACCGTTTTACGTAACCAATTCTTCCCGGTTCGCAGAGGAAAAAAATTGCAAAAAAAAATCGACGAGGATAAAGAGAAACTCGCAGAGTGTAATTAATTTCCCTATAGACCAATTACGCAAAAGAACAACGAGCGAATGAAGAATAAACGTAACGGAAAAACATGTTTACCAAGTTTAATTTGTTTTTTCTATGCGCTTCGTCTCGATAATAATCTCCTTATCTTCCTATTCCATTAGGAAGATAACGAGATTATTATCGAGACTTGCATACACTTTTCTAACAAATTATGCGAATATTGAGAAAATTATTTTAAATTAGTGTTCTTCAAATATTTGATAATCGTTTAGTGTTGTTGTTTGTAGACCTTTTTCGATTTCTATTATTTACTCTGGTATTTGCACAAGGTTTTCCTCTTGAGAAGAACTCGTGCCCTCCGTGTCGAATTAATTCCCATGTAACGGGAGGGTAGTTCTAGAGTGCAAGGGCGAGCACCTGGCTTGTGTCCCCTCATTCACAAATGACCTAACTTCCGGCACAAATCACACAACAATGAACCGACTGGGATAAACCGAAAGGAACTAGAGATCGAGTGAAAGAGAAAGAAGAAAGGTAAATAACGGAGCGTAAAGCGCGGTAGCTTTCTTCTGGGAGGCCTTCCTCCCCGATTTATTGCGACCACTTCGGGAGCGGAATTCCTTTGTGGTCAGGTACAAAAAAGTGGACGTAAAACACCTTAATCCGGTTTGCTCCTGTTTTATTTTCGTCGTTTTTCTTTACTTCGTCCTCTTGCAAATTTAATCTTTGCGGTCGACACCTGCAATTTGCACCTCTTTTGCACAAATTGACCGATGGGTCAAAATGTCCGAACTACATTATAATTTATATCTGTCAAGTGACAGTAAGTTCAATCTTGAATAAACTTTTAAGAAACATTCAATAAATGTTTCTAAAATTTGTCAGTAGTTTTTATCAAATTGCATTGGGTTGAAATGGAGAAGTTTTTTTTGTTGATGCGCATAATTTGTTTACAAGCTGCAGGTAACAAACGATGATTTATGGTTGATTTCTCTTTGTGTGTGTGTCGCGGCTTGGAGGCTTTGAATTGGCAAAGCGCATGTGATGGGTGGGTTGTGCAGAGAATGTGTGTATGTGTGTGTGTGTTCAGGCGCGTGAAAGATAGATAGGTAAATGCATTTGGAACGTTTCAGCGGTAAATAAATTATCGGCGTGCCGTGTAACGGCGCGCCTGACAACAAATTGATAATTTAAAATGATTAAATGGAGAGGCAGGCGGTTGTGGCGGTGGCTTCGACTCGTCGGAGGCGGCAATATCGAAGAGCGAGACGCGATTGAGACGCACTCATTAAATTTTCACGCCCTTCGGAGCACACGCCCGATATGGAAAAAGGAAGGATCATAAATTAGTTCGCGTTTAACAATGAGATGGCGTATTTAAACTGTCACTTGTTTCACTTTGTAATTGTTTGTTTCTTTTGTCGCAGGTTGTCTGATGTTGCGGTGAGGTGCGCCGGAAGAAGAAAGAAATGGGCGTAGTGAACGCTCTTCAGCTGCTGGCGGCGGCGTTGGTCCTTGGGGGTCACGTCCGTGCCGCCACCGAGTCCGTGTCGGTAATCCCGCACGATGCCCATCCGGGTTATAGCATAAAGAAATTCGACTCGGACCATACCTTGAATTACAAGCTGATGGAAACTGGTTTCTCGCAGTTCTTCACCATGCTGCAGGATGGCTCCATAATGACCATATCCGATTTGAGCCCTCTGGTGAATCGACCCATAGATCTGATGGTGCTCGCCGAAGACGCGAATCACACCACCACGACTCACATGCTCGAGCTGTACGTGCTGGATAGGAGGAACATGCTCAGCTTCAAGACGGACAGTCTGGAGATCAGCGGGAAAATAGAGGAGAACGCTCCGAGGAGGACCAGGGTCTCCGGAGTGCCGATGCTTCAAGCGGCAGCCGGATTGAATATGCTTCCAATCACTTATAGTATTATCGGAGGGAACACGAATCAGGCGTTCGAGCTGCAGCACAGCGAGACCCAGGAGATGATGCCCAACATCACGGTGAAACAGAACAATGCCGGAGTTTACGTGGTCTCCGCGCAGCCTCTGGACAGGGAGGACGTCGATAGGTACGTCCTCACCATTCAGGCAACCGACTCTTCGGGCATCAACAAGGCGGTGACCAACGTGGTGATCGTTGTAGAAGATGTTAACGACAACAGTCCGGTCTTCACGCAAAAAGTGTACAGGTTCGTGGTTGGAGACGATTCAATAGATGGTGACAACGTAACGGTCTCCTGGAAACGCTTCTCCTTGATCGGAAAGGTCGAAGCAACAGACGCCGATGGCGATAAAGTGGCTTACCGCCTTGTAACACCCTCCAACTTCCTAGTCATTGTCCCCCAGACCGGAGATCTCCTTCTAACCGAAGAACCCATCGAAGAGGTCGACCTCGAGTTGGTCGTGGAAGCCCACGATTTACGAGAACCCAGTCGTATTTCTCCGCGTCCCGCCCAAGTCCTCTTCCATTTCAAACCCATCCCGACCAAAGGTGATCTGGATCTTGCTCTTCAGCAGCTCGAATCCGCCGAATTGCACAGGATGAAACGTAGGGTGACCAGAGCGGTGCGACCTACGAAACGGATAGAATTCACGGAATCCGATGGTGAAACGGAGGGTCGCAACGTCTTCCAGCTGGAGAAGGAAACGGATCGCGAGACATTCAAGATTCGCGACGAGAACGCCTGGGTCACCGTCGAACCCAACGGAGCGGTGCGCGTCAAGAAGAAGTGGGACTACGAGGAGCTGGGACCGGAGAAGACCATCGATTTTTGGGTCACGATCACGAACGCCGAGAAAGGAGGTGAGTGCACGCATATCCATTACCATTACACGAATCTGACCCGAAATAATCCGTTTCGATTTATTGGAGACCGCAATTACTACCACCCAACTAATTGCCAACCCACCTCTAATGCTCATAACTTCAATTAAGTCTCACACCCATTATGAGTATACCTGAAATGGCGTCCATCAATATCAGCTGATCCACATAACCAATAAAGATTCAGCATAATTATCATTACGAATCTACATAAAATGGCGACTATAAATAACAGCTGATTTTACTTAAAATGGCTACCACCAATAAAGTTTGTCACCATAATGACGTATCTGTCAAAGTGATTTAAAACAGAAATAGCTGTTTTATCATTCGCAGACAATGGGAATTTAATAAAAAAATCAATTTCGAAGTTGAATTGTTATCCTTGTACACTCGCCCTCACCCTAGGTTTCAAATTTAATTTACGGTTTACCGAATCGAAGCATCAGCCCGTTTCGATGAACATCGATAAAACGTTTTGCGAATCCAATTTTTTTCGATCTGCTGTCACAATCAGACTTTCACCTCGTCCCCCCTCCGAGGCATTCAACTTCGACAGCTTAAAACGGCGTCAATCACAGCAAAATAAATCCACGTGTTCAACATTAATCACTATTATGTAAATGGATAAATTCAAATTACATTATTTTGGTTATAAATTATAGATAACTACTTCCAGTTAAAGTACGTAGTTAAGTGATTCGGAAATATGAATATGTGTGGGGATAAGATGATGATTATCAATCATCGTCAACTCTTTTCGTTGCAAAACTTATTTTTTTCACTCTCATGATTTATGTGAGATTTCCGTGCGCGAACGACATTCATTCGGGTTTGAAAATTAGCATAAAAATCAATATGAAGTTTATGTTTCGCGCAACAAAAACTAGATGGCGTCTCCCGATAACAAAGGAAAAATGACAGTTTAATATGACCAACTCTCCGAGAAATTGTTACATGCAGTGGCGTGCTTCGTGGTTCTCGGAAACTATGAAGCTTGGTCAATGAATTAATGGCAAATTTAACTCTGACGAACTTCGCCGGCGTTAATCAAAGTCGCACAGGAGATGGGAGAGGAGGTAGTTGGTTTTGTGGTAGGGGCGTTATTAAATGTGAGCGCAATTAAGATAATTCGTTACCAGGTAAAAACGAGCGGGATTTAGTTGGTATCGGAGGTTCTTGTTTTTCTTGCAGTCTGCTGAGGGTTGGATCGCAGAAAAAAATGAGAGAACGAAAAAAGAAGCGCAAAACACAACGGCAAAATAAATTGTTCCCTGCTCTGGGATAGGGAGAGACTGAGCAATTTACGTTCAAAACACACGCAAGATAATGGATTACTCTCTCTCTCTCCCTGTGTATGTGTGTCTGGTTTTTCTGTTTGTTTGCTCTCTTCTTTTCTGTTCTCTCCCGCTAAGCCTGACTACATTAATTATTTATTATCTTTAATTATGCTCCGTAAATAAAGGATACGAGAAGAAACGAAGGATTAAAATGAATGCAGCACCATCTATCATTCCGAACAGGCGGATTAAAATATGTTAAATTAGATGACCCTTAGTTTTGCGTTGATAAAGTTGGTAGAGATATGACAGATATGTCATGTATTATAGTGCCATCTATTATTTTGAACAAGTGAGTTCAATTATTTGTAAAATTAGATAATTGTATACAAAATTATTAAATGCCATAAAGTTGATATAGTTTGACAGGTGACAAATGTACCAAAATGGTTGCGAATAATGCAGATGTCGTTTATTTATTTTTGAAAGTTTTGTAAAAAAAAGTTTAGCTGGTCGTGATGCATTCTTGTTGTTTGGTTTGGTCTCGTGCGATTTTTCATTATTATGGGGCAAGTTTTGCATGAGAAACGGCGGAAATAGGGAAGATATGGTCGAAGTTGTGTCTGCGGACTTAAAGAGAACAACGCGAACGACGGGGACGTTATAAATTTGATAATGATTTTACGAGCGTCGTTCCGGGGTTTTCGGGAATGTATGCATAGCATGTAATGAAACCGTGTCGCCTCCATAAATCACGGCTAATATACAGTCGTACATTTTTCGTTTGGTACTCCTGCTGATCCTTTTATTTTCGTTACGTTTTCGGCGGATCTCCGGTCCTGATAAGACCGGATTTGCTTTTTCCTTCTTTTATTTTCATTCCAGATTGATGGCGGCACGAGGTGCACGGCGTGTTGCGTGCCCGGTATTTTTCATAAAATACCGCAATTTGCAATTTTCCTTCTTCCCCGCACACCGAACACCATCGATCATCATCATCATCTCGCGCCGCATCCTCCCATCCATAATACACACTAGGCAATTTGAACGTATTTTTTAATGTTTATCATCCCGTCATCACCAACAAATCTGGTATATTTGCTGTTTCCATGGCAACCGCAATCGCCGTGCGATAATTAACTATTTGACAGCTGTCATATTTAAAGCTCAGCCATAATCGGGTCGAATTAAACAATCGAATCGCTAATAATCTGCTACTAATTATAAAATTGGCGGCTGATCTACAACACCCCTGATTCTGCGTTGGTTTAAACTGCAATTGACAATTTATATCGCATCAACGGAATCCTTTTGCTCCTCGCTATATAATTTAGTATACTTTAGTCTTATTTGAATTAGATTGAGCCGATCGTTAATGAGATGATGATGATGATGATAGTCATTATCATCATCATTATCATCTATCCGAATTATTTTTTGTGCGCTTGTCATTAATTTCGAAATGCAACAAACAAACGGTAAATGTTGTCTGGATATATGGACTTGGGAGGATCCCTCGCGATGAATAACTTAGGACCCTGGGCATAATTGAAATCGAGCTCAGACAGCAAATCGATGCGACCGGCAGCAATTCGCGACGCCCAATTATTTATGGAAATTAAATTCTAATTGGGAAATTTGCGCCAACAAAAGCCCGGAACGCGCCGGGCCCGTAAACACACAGGATGAATCCATGCCCCCAATCAAAGATGACCTGACACCTGTCAAATATGACTGGTTCAATTCAACACTTTTGTTAACTGAAAATGTATCCCTAATATTCACAATTACAGCAATTGGACTAGTTTTGTTTATGTATCATGTCGCTTATATAATCAATCTTCAATTATATCTAATCATATTGATTTGGTCTATTGAAACTATCAGATTTTATGACTATTTTTAATGTGGCATCTGTCAATTATGATATATGAATTTTAGTATTTTGATGTGTCTGCTTATAATATTGCCGTAGAAGTCTTTGATGATGGTTTTTGTAAAAGTGGTCTGTAAGTTAGGGTTGGTTTATAAATAAAATTGCGTGCGGGTGTTTACCACGTGCAGTGCACATTTGCATGCGGCTTCTGAGGAGAACAAAAATAGGCTTCTTGCATCAACGCAAATGAACGGAATCTTCAAGATCAATGTTGAAGGTCTTCAAACGAATCATTTGTAGCTACTGATATTTGAGCGTTTTCGTGTTTATAGATGGCGTTCCAGTTTGTTTGTAGTGATAACTGTGTTTAAGGAAATGCTGAAGTACCGCATCTTCCGCAACCGTCCGATAAATTTGTTAAATTTATGCCAGAGCTGGATATAAATGCTGCACTTTATTGAGGATGTAAAATATAACGTCGGTGTACGTACTCAAATTTTACAACCGCCACCGACGCCGCCGCTGCCGCCTCCAGAAGTCCCGGGCAAAAGGCCAAAGAGTCGAATCCCAACCTCATCCCCTATTTCGAGAGAGAGACAGAGATAGAGAGAAGAGCCTTAAGTTAAACGTTCAGATCCAGCGAAACCCGCACCCTCATCGAATTCCATCCAATTTAAATAATTCACCCCAAGACCGAAGTCCGCAATTACCTGCTACAAGCCGTACGCCTTAATTGCGATCCAAGGGAGGATCCCCACGATTAGCCGTCTATTGTTTTTTTTGCATGTCCACCGTTTAGGGGTACAAAGCCAAATGGAATTAATTCCAATCCCGACACCTATTGAACTGTCCATCATCAGATTAACTCCAAACAACAACAGCAACAAATTCAAGCAATCTTTCGTTTTAAATCGTTCAAAATAAACTAAATCAATCCGATGCGAACGCAATCGCAGCCACCTTCCTCTTGTCGCCTCCACTCTTTTTTATATGCACGCAATCGATAATGGATAGATCAAAGTGGCCTTTGGCTTTGTACCCTTTTGGTTCTGTTGTTGTTTCGTTTCATTTGTTTCCGGCGCTTTTTAATTGGTTCCCGCACGAATCGCAGTGATTCCGCAAAGTTAATTGAATGAAAACAGTTCATAACCTCGGAGAGGTAATATAAAGATATCTATCCCTTTGAACTTTTTTTTTTATTTGTTCGCTCTATCCTACTATTTTTTTTTGTTAGTTTTATGACCTATCTCCTCTCCACTTCTCGGTTTTCCCTTTATTGTTATACGTTTCGTAACGACGTTGCTCCTCTACTCTTCTATTTTGATGGCGATTTCGAGTGTGACCCGACCGATGTCGAATGCAAGTGCAACACACACGAAAAATATCTTTTCTTTAATTTCTAGAAGAAATCGAAACGAAAGGATCTTTTATTTGGGGAAGTTGCTTGGACTCGAGGGCGTCGTCGTCCGATGATTCGATTCGGAACGTAAATCACGAGACGGTTTTGTAGTAACATATTTCGGCCGACATGCATCATTTCAATTTGTACGGGCAGCATTGTGCTCGATTCATAGATTGGATACGCGAAATAATATCAGTTTCAATTCAATTGAATCTATAACAACATATTTTGAATCCGTCCTCCATGTATATATTCAATTTGCATTTAGATTTAACCCGTTCCGTCGGTTTTCATTCAACATTTTTTTTTTGTTGGTCTGAAAATATTCCCAAATTGGAAATTTATAAATACGTTTCAAATATTTTAAAAAGTGATTTTTTTGTTGTTTTAAATGAGTTATTAATTTATACATTTAAGGGTCACTCTGCATAATATATGTAAAATTAATATTTATCAAGAATATTAATATTTTTTGGTGTTATTAAAAATATGTTCTTGCAAAGTTAAGCTTTACAAATAAGCGTTGGTCGCCAAGCTTAAAACAGTGGTAAATAAATGTTTTCGTATATGTTCACGTTGCGGATGCCGACGTACGAAATTGAAACGTTCTTTCTCTCTGCTCGGACGTAATGAAATCCGCCGTATTAAATTCTTGTCTACGTTAATTTCGCGTGGTTTCCCCGAAAGAAGCAAAAAAATAAAAATAAAGGAAGAGAAAATGCGAGGAAAAATAGATGAGCGTGTGAGGATATGAAATTACAACGAGGGTTGAAAATGATAATTGAAAATTAGCCTCGGCTCGGAGCCTTCCTGCATAGCAGAATCGATCGAGGATGCTTTTTCCTATTTAGTTCTTTTCTATATGTTCTTTTCTTCTTGGGAAGAGGAGGATGCAGGAATTACTTTCGAAATTAGTTTACGACTCGTACGCGCTTCTCGGTGGCAGTCGTAGTCCTAGCTGTGGTGGCTTGTAGTAGTATTACTAGAAATAGTAGTAGTAGTAGGAGTAGTAGTAATACCTTTTGTTGGATCATTTTTCTTTGGCCGTTGCTACGCTATCTGTGCTCTATATTGATTTGCGCCACGCCCGAGTACGGTGGCAAAAGAACACGTCATTCTCTCTCTCGCTCGTACTCGCTCACTGTTTGAGACTCTCGTGTAACGCAGCCGCCGCCCCCTCAAACGTTGGCCGTTGAAATTCGGCGCGTCGCGACGCCTTACCTCCACCCCACCAGGTCCTCCACCCCCGCACATGTGAGTGTATGTGTCTGGGGATGTGAAGGAGGAAGTTGGGGTTCCCAAATTTATATATATATATAAATGTAGACAGAGAGAAAGATAAGTGTATCAACGGAGGAAAAGGAGGAACTCGTCCTGCGGAATTCAATTTTTGGCGCGCACAATCCGATTCCCCAGACGTTTAATTAGTTTCCGGCAGTCAGATATCGCCAACCCCCGGCTTCGATTCAATCAAACAAATGGAGAGTTGCAAAAACTATAGAATCAATAATAATAGTAGCCACTACACGTTAGGCGCCAAAATGAAAACTTAATCTTTTACTGCCTTAAGCATTTAAAGTTAGTTTATATGAATCTAAAGAAATTTGATGGAGCCACACGTTGGTCACCATTTTTGTATATTTTTAAAATAATTAAAATTAATGGCTTTTATAATTATTACTACGATGTTGTAATTAGGAATAATTTAGCATGAAATAGTTTACAGTTAAGGTATTTCTAACTTGGTACTATTAAAATTACGAAGCATTAATTTTAATTACAAAGTGAACACGAAAAAATTAAATAAATTAAGGAAATACATGGTTATAAAAGAGAGTGAAATTTCTTCTTCTTTTTTTTTACGAAAATTGCAATGCTCCGAATAATGATGATTTACGGCGTCAAATCTCGGACGAGGGAAAATTTCGCCCCAGAAAACGCCATAACAGTTTAAGCGCCATTATGCAAAGCAGCCGCGATCCATGTTTTCCCGTTCCGTTTTACTTTTCTCTCTCACTCACAGCCAGTTTCATTAAATAAATCTTCCTTCCGCAAGTTATAAAGTAGTGCTGAATATTCACGAGGTTTGATTTGATGGGAATTCTGCAGCGGCTGCTCCCACCTCCTCATCCAATTTTTGGTGCAGTCGTCATCATCATCATCATCAGCAGCAGTAGTATTAGAAAGAGCCGCAGTAAAAGCATTCGCATTTCTCTCATTCGCACACACTATTTGTTCTGATGAGAGTGAGTGAGCGTGTATTACAATATGAAGTGGTATTCCGAACTCGGTAAATTGCAATTTCTCAGTTTGCGCTAATTGTTCTGAGCGAACTTCCTAGGGAAATACCTTCGTTCAATTTCCACCTGAATAATACTCTGCATGAATTCAAGGAAATTTGACGAACTTTGCAAAAACAGTCTTTAAGATTCTCAGGATTAGATATAGAATCGCGATTGGTATTACCTCGTGATTCGAGGTATTTGACCGATGCTTGTAATCGCGTATAAAGATAGAAGAGTTCGATGCGTGATGGCACGGGAAGAAATAGGTAAAGTTTTGATGAAGATTCGAGATAGGTCGGATATCGTTCTCCTTCGACTCGGATTAACTTAAATTCCGTCGGATGCTCGACGTTTCAATGCGGCAATTTGAAACTTTAAATAAAATTAGATCCGCAACTTCTTCAACCTCAACATCTTCATCACCCTACAAAAAAACGAATTAGTAAGGGTGTGCAAAGACCCGACAATTTATGAATAACATTCGATTTTGCTTATTTTCTTTGCTGCTGCTGCTGCTGCAGTTAATTAAAGACGCGATCGATGAAATGCCTCCTCACGTCCCTGTTTATTCCCAGAGATTCATCACAATCAAACTTTAGTTACAAGGAGTAGTCGGATCCTTTCCCCGGTGGCATTGATCTGTCTTCTCATTCTTTCCTCTACCCTCGACTACCGTCTGAATCCAGTTGATTGCAACTTCGGTACGTGCGCGCTTTTCTCTCCCCCATATTTTTTTTTATTTGTTTCCCTCCTTACTAATATCAAGTTTCCATGGGGAGCGTGGCGGAAAAAAAATCTCCACTTCTCTTTCATTCTCATTCTCTTCGTGTGTGCGCGTCCCTATTTTCCTCTCTTGCGAACTACCTAGGAGCGAGAGCGTGCACCGAGTTCGTGGGGTGCGAGAAAAACTCTCCTCTGACTTTTACCACCTCGACCGCACAAAAGGTCAAACAGGCAATTATTATGTCTGTCTGGCCTTTCTTTCGATCGCAACAATAAGTGTTTCATCAAAATCCAACACCCCTTGTTAATCTTAACAACACGTCAAAGTTAGATAGGTGGAGATATATTAAGACTAAACCACTGCAAACGTTTGCGTATTTATTTAGCGTCTGGACCGGACTAGCAAATCCGTTTAGCGATGTGCTCTGCTTTATTCCACGTCTCTCCTCGCTCCTTTCGTCTTCCAAATCCGAAAGCAGCTTTGGCGATTCAAGTTTAACATGAAAGCTTCCCATGTCAAATAAACGTCTCTTATATACAATATGTATATAATATATATATACAGATATAATGGGCATGAATAAAAATGAGCGAGATGAGGATGGAGATGGAGACATAAAGAAAGGGTGGAGGAAAGCGCTCATCTTCATTCCGTATTCGCACGCGACAGACAAACTCGTCGTCGTCGTGGGAGAAGAACGAGTGAGCGAGTCCTTTCCTTCGACGAAACTTTATGCCGGGGATTATATGCCAAAGCCCTCGGCCCTACCACCATAAATTCGCTACTATTCTTATAGTCTTTCTTTATTTTTTCATTCCCATTTTTTTTTTCGGAACACAAAAATTCTCTTGGAATACTAAAATGTGTGCGTTCATAATACTAACTCATAAATTCAATTAACAAATTCAATTTCAAAAGAAAATATCAAGAATAATACAATTTTTGTAAAACCATCAATTCTTTTCTTCAAATATTTTCCTAATTATTTACTTATTGGTCTAAATTTTAATCTAAGTCTTAATTAAACTTCTTACTTGCTTAACCGAACTCCAATTTAACTTATTTTCAGGTTAGTTGTTTCAAGTTAAGCTATAAAATTTTAACTTCTTAGTTACCCAAGCGCTAATGGAAATATATCAAGATGTTTCAACCTATTTATTTAGCTGTTTTTATAGCAACTACCATTTTATTAACATTTTCTAACATGTACATGACATTTGAGTTTTACGTCACATCTATAAAAAAAATATTTTAGCAGATTTTCAATTTGTTCGATGCTAAATATTAACGCCTTGAATTTTTGCCCCAATCACGTTGGAGTTTGCTCTTCCCTTTTGATCTTATGAATGATTCAGGTCGATCCCATCCCCATCGGCAGAAAAAAAAATATATAAAGAATAGTAAGGAAGGAAGGGAAAAAATATCTATCTGGGAGGAAAGCTGTTTGTGTTTGGGCTCTCTCTCTCTCTCGAATCGACATCCTCCTAATATTATATATATAAATCCATTTCTTATCCCTTTTGTAATCATCACGTTCCAGATACGTTTTTTCCTTCCTTCCAGAAGAGTCGTTTAGAAAATACAAGTATTAGAGAGAATCGTAGATGCGGTGCATGGTAAGAAGGGGTGGTTGAGAAAAAAAAAAACAAAACACTACACACCCTCGACCCGCGCGCCCTCCCGCGGACGGACGAGTGCTTTGTGTGATTACACTTGGCGCAGTTTCCACCACCCCCTTTTTGTCGCAACAACAATACATTCTTTTCTGTATTTTGTCTCTTCCTCTTTATTTTTTGTAATATATTATTTTTCGCTCTTCGTGTCCGTTTCATTATGCTGGTCATGGTCGTCGATCAATTCGTCGCCGTCTTTCAGCTTATTTTTCTTCTCTTTCTTTTTTTTGGGGCTGCTTCTTCCACGTCTCTTAAATGTTAAGTCCTAAACTTTCCGATCGATGCGACAGCCATTAGCGGTTTTTAACAACAAGAAGAGAGACGAAATGTTTTTCGTGTTTTTCAATTCTGAACGCCATGCATCAATTTACCCAATACATTTATCAAATATTTGACATTTTTATATTATTTTCTTTAAGACAAAACAAACAAAGTTATCATTTTTATTATTATATCATCTAATACTTTAACAAATTTTTATAAAAATTCTGAAAATTTTAATTTTGCTTAAAAGGAAAAAATAGTCCTGAATTATTTTTAATTACTTATATTTTTAATAATTTAAATTTTTCATATTTATGGATCAAACTTTTCTTAGAAATAAAATACATATATTGGAATGCACTTTGAAACCTTTCATTCCCCTATCGCTGCAAGAAGCATTATAAAAGTGAACATCTGCGATGGTTTTCAGTTTATTTCAGATACATCCTCGTATTTGTATCATGTGTGTATATCGAAGAACTCTTTTGTTGAAATTATTACTGCGTTTTTGGAAGTATGTGAGTGAGTTTTTACGATCGCCTCTAGTTTTCATATACACATAATGGACGTAAATAGAACTTTTGGCGCAAAATCCGCAGTCGTAAAAATGGCATTCGATATACGAAGGGTTCGCACAGCTCGAACACACACATAAATATATATATATGTCCGTGGATGCGAGGGGTTTCCCATTGATTTTTTTCCCTTCGCACAACAAAACGCACATACATCCTGCATCCTAGCGAGTTGAACAACCAGAAGACTTATTACACAGAAAAATTAGTACGTTTTTTTTATATATTTTAATAACATATTTATTTATTAATTATAAATGAAATTAAAATGATTTCTGGTAAATAATAATAAATCTAATAAAATAAAATTTGTGGTGAAACGTGCATTTTGCTGCAGATGCAGTGGGTATAAGATAACTTCGATTGTTTCGCCATCTCGTGAGAGATTTGTCTAACTTTCTTTGCATCGTCAGGGCTGTAAGTGAATGTTCTCGGGTTTAAGGTGGATTCGTTCGAAGTGGAAGGTTTCTTCCTGGGAGATTAGACTTTCAATAATGTAGGGGTTGACCCGGTTACCGTGCCAACATTGTGCCGGAATTAAAGTAGTCGAAATAAATAATAAATTGGCTGCTCGAGATAAAATGTGGAAGGTGGTGGTGTGAGTGGGTGATTTACCTGCCACCTGTGAATGGGGGCAGCTTTAAGATGGAGAGTTAATGGTTTCCACCCCATCGCCTGGGCAAATGAAGCCGTGCGGCGGTGGCGGCGGCGGCGGCGGCGATTCCATCCATCCATCCCGCAACCCCCTTGCGACTTTCGTTCAGACTGTACCGACGAAGCCGAAGGAGGAGTAGACTGGGATCACATGCTAAGAGGTCTGCGACCGAGGAGGAGGGGTGCCAACCTTCCGACCCTTCGACACTTTTTCTCTCTCAAACCCATTGAATCGCATCCATTATTTAGTCGCGATGCATCTGCACTTTTACCAATTTACTCTTGACATCTCTCTTTCCATCCAACTCTGCATTTCACAATGAATACCCCCCATTTTTTCCTCTGCACAAATATAAACGGCGGAGCTGTGTTGTTTCATAATGCGTCATCGATAAATAATTAACGTCCCCCAATTTTCAATCGGCTGTTCACTTCATGCGTGCAATTCGTCGAACATATGCTCATTTCGGTCGCAAAACCATTGTCGGAACACACAATAATGAGCGCGCAAATGCCATTCTCTTAATGCCATTTCGCCGGTAATTTATGCGCGATCCTTTCTTTTTTTTTTATTTCGTTTCTCATTCAGCCCTCCTTTGATTCCCACACGAAGTTCCGACCTACCCCTTTCTGCTAACGCTTAGGGACCGAACAATAGACCCATAATGTACAGATCTGTTCCCATTACACTAAACTTAACTATAATTCATCATAATTTCACTAACAATATAATTTATTCATTGAAAAATAAAATATTTCCTAAAACTTTAACAAATTTTTCGATGTTCGAATTACAATCTACAAACGAAATTAATTCGGCTTTCGGACACGCAATTTACAAAGATTCAATCGGATTAGTTTCGCATGGAAATGAAGAAATATATTTTATGTACCGTGGAAATGAATGAAACCCGGAAAACCGCTTGGACAAACAAATTGGAATGAGGTTGGCGGTTGCGTCTGGGGATTACGCGAAACGCAAATATTTGCGCGGGCAATTTGAAAAAAAAACAAGTATATACCAAGAGCGGAGGAAACGATTCGATATGTCATTAATTGATTCAAAATCAATTGAAAGCGAAATTTTTATTTTTTTGTTTTGTATGACATTATTTAATTGTGTGGCATTATATAAAAATTATCCTTTGTTTCAAGTAGATTTTGAGAAATTGATTAATTAAAAAGTATAGTTAACCAAAATTTCTAAATTCTTGTCTTGTATCATTATTTTTGAATTCGTTAAACAATGTTTAAAGGTGCAGATCATGCGCTTCCAAATATGGAGTAGCGCTCGAAAGTAGATCCGCAAAGTGGATGATCATCAATCAACTTTCGCCTATAACCATGGTTACATAATAAACAAACAAAGCCCCGATCAATCATATTTAATTGAGAGCTCTAAACGGTTCCCGTAGTTACGTGGCCGAATCGCCCAGGGTTACGTCACCTCCAAAATTGTTTAGCGAAATTTCGGATTCTTTACAAAAAAAAAACCCATAATTTAGTTTGCCCACATGTTTCAAACTCTATTTCCGAGGAATCCCCATATCAAAAGGCGCACACAAAGGACCACATGGCCCAAACAACCTCACCCTCCAGTTGTTTTTCTCTGCGCATCCCTAAAGTTTCTGGTTTGATGTGGATGGCGAAAATTTGCGGTTAAAAAGATATACATCCCACTGAATATTTGATTGGGGCCGATCGATGTCGGCGTTCCTCTTTTTTTTCACCGCTGTTTTTGTTTTTTTTTTGTTTTTACGCGGTCGCGTGCCACCCCCGCGCGCGCACTCTTGTGCGGGGGTGGCGTTTTTTTCTCTTGTTTTAATCGAAGCTCGGATCTGGTGACCTGCGGGGTCAAAGCTTCGGACAGAACCGAGTCGCGCTATTGAAATCAATGCTAATCACTTTTCAGACATACACACAAAAAAATCCCTGAAACTTCGTCCATTAATAAACCGGAATTTCCGTCCACCCCAATATCTTGTCGAATTGATTCCAGTTGAAAAATCAATGCTAATCGTTTTCCAATTAAATTGAAATATTTGTTTATTTAATAAAAGGTTTATATAGAAATAAAGTTGTAAAAGAAAAATAATTTCATTGATTTCTTTGACGACGTTTGTTCCTTCCTGCATCTGGCCTCATCTGACATGGGGGAGAGTTGAACGAACCTATGAGATTTATATTACTTCATAAAACTGTCCTCTGTTTTTAAGTTTCATTTCGCTTAAATCATTTCCATGTTTCAAAGTTCCTGGAAGAAGAAAGAAATAAAGAAGGGCTGATGCTGTTTGGGAATGGAAGATGAGGAGAAGGAGACAAAAAAAAATCAACAAGAGCAAACCCCCTTGTTAATGGTTATTAAATTAAACACATCCTCTTTATTACCAATTTAATATTTACAGACTTTACTCGACCCGTCTGGGATCCACTTAGCATTGGCGCTCGTAAAACAAAGACGGGAATTAAAAAAAAATAAAAGTAAAGCAATCAGAGCTTCGATTCTTCTATGAATATGCAGTGAAAAAAATAGAACAGTTTGAGATACAAATAGTTTCGAGCATTGCGCATGGTAATCAAATTACCTCGCTTTGTTTCCGAAGCCATGGAAACGTTGGAAACCTTAGGATGCATACGCGAAGACAAAAGCTCTTTTTATCGTTTTGTTTCCGTTCTTTGTTTGTTTTGGAAATTTTCTGAGTGAGCTGCACACAGACGTGGAGCTTTGGATTACCCAGAGGGTTGAAACAAATAACGAGAAAAAAAAAGTTTTTCTCTCCTTCTGTGTCTATCCTCGACCAGATCGATCGACGGCGGCGGCGGCAGCGGCGTCGCCGCTTCGTGTTCGCAATAAATTAGCAGACCATTCGGAATGAACGAAATCCATTTTTTTATTCAATCCTCCAAAAATGAAAACGGAACGAAAATTGGAAAGAATTTTTAATTCGTGCGTCCCCCACATTTTTTATGTTTGCGAATGTTCGTTGTTTGTTAAACAATTCATAAGTCAATTTCCTTCTTGTTATATTTTTTTTTGCGCTGCAGACGAATAAATAAAACGGTGCGACAAAAGGGGTTTGCGCGACACAATAGGAATTCCGAAACGAAAGCCGGAAATACAAAGACGATGAATGCGGGTCGCCCAAAAAAAAACCAAACCCCCACGAGCTTTGCTTTTTATTCGGACCTCAATTACGTTTGCATCTGGAAATAATTACGATTATTATTAATTTTACATTTGAATATGAATTTAAAAATGTATTTGTAACTAAAACCAATTAATCTGTCAAACGTAATCTGTCAAAAATAAATTGATTATTTGTACTCTAAACTAACTAATTATTGAAGCTGTTATAGGTCTTCTAAATACTTTCGTCCAAGTTTAATTGAATTGTTTTCGTTTTCAATTTGCGGAGTAATTAAAGAACCAATTAAAAACTCGGTGGCGATTCTCGTTTTCCGCTTTGTCCAGTTTTCGTTTTGGCTTGCATCTCATTTTAAATCCGCTTAGGTCAAGTGCGCTTAAGTTAAGTGGTCGGGTAGCAGCAGTAAATCAATGCGCGCCACGTGGTAACGAGCTTTTGTTTTTGTTAGCTACGGTTTCCTTGGTAGCAGACGCGTTGTCGATGATCAATGGTGTTTACTCCACTTGAACTATTCGTAAATCAATCGATTCGATTTAAAAACACTTGTTTTGCTTGGTTTCCATGGCAAAATGTGCTTCGCTGCAGCTCGTTTTTATCCAATTAAGTTCCCATTTTGGGCATTATTATGTAAAACAATCGATTTAGAGAAACGTAAGCTATTATTCGTAATCACCACTTGTCGAGTATTAAACTTGCATTTCCACTTAATTCAGTCGATTTGCAACTTTCCAATTACATGGATGTATGTTATTAAATGCAATAAATATTCGCAATTACAATACTATTAATAAAATATAATTTGCTAAAACCAGTTTCGTGCCTTCGACAACAATTCAAATTTTCCTTACGGCATATCAAGTTTCTTCTTTTCTTAAGCAATGCACATTTATTATAGCTATGTTTTTCGTTTCTCGCATTATAGCTGAGATTCATGTATGCGCGATAAATCCTGTTTTATCGGTCGATTTATGGGATTTCTGGTAATTAAGATTCGAGTGCGAGAGGAGCGAAGAGATAGTGGGAAAAATGGATTATAATTTAATGAATTGGGCGCGTGCTGAGGACAACGAGGAAGAAGTGGCCCGAAGATGCAAATGAGGACGTGTTTTTACCAAAGCGATTTTTAATTAGTGCGCCGTTTTCCAATATCAGCGTGGATTTGGATTATACAGTTCACTTTTCATTAATTTTCATTTTAATTTAAATAATTTTTTTTATTTATTGAGTGTCATAAAAGAAGCGTTACCATTTTGTATTTAAATATTTTTTAAATAAAGTAAAATATCTTTTAAAAATTTTACATAATGAAAACTGAAGATTCAAAATATATGAATATCAAATTAAAACTGACATAACCTTAGCTGAAAGAAAATGATAGGGAAACAAAATGGTAACACTTCTTTTATGACACATAGTATAGTAAAGTGGGACATATTTTACGTACTTTTTGTATATGTTTTTATTGATTTTATCTAAAAAGCTTTCAAGTTATTGAAAAAAGAACCCTTCCATTTACTTGAAAAGTGTTTCTTCAAATTCTGAATACTTTAGAATATGAATTTTTGAAATACGCCAGTCGTAAATCATTTTTATTATTTTTTATTATTTTATTTCTTTCAGTTTAAATATATTGGCTATGAAATCTACATTATAATGTGTATATTATTATATAAATTAATTATTACATAAAACGAATTACGAAATATGAGAAAAGTTTTTGGCTTTTAAATGAATCTTCAGCGTTATTGTGTTTCTTTTTTTTTTGACCCTTTGCACAATTTATTATAAATGTAATTAAAGTTGCATTAAAGTTTTTTTTTTTGATTATTTGCTTACTGGAAACGTAAAACTCAGACTTTGAAGTTCTTATCTCGTTAAAAGTTCGCAATTTATTAGCGCTTTATTTATTTAGTTAGAACCTCAAGAGCATTTTATTATTTACAATATTGGTTTTAATATAAAAAAAACAATAAGGAAATTTAAAAATGCAAATTATATTTTTTTTTAAATTTATTATTTTGAAAATAAAAAAAAAATAATTAAGGTTTTGATGAAAATTTATCAATGCTTTGTTATCTATAAAATACACGGATTTATTGAAATATTATTGAAATCGAGGAATTTAGCGAAACAATGGTCTACATATTTGCTGCATTCATAGGGGAGACACAAAGGGCGGATCAATTATGTTTCGATTTTTGGAATTAATGGAATTATTCTGCTTTTGTCTGCACCAAGTTTGTTCATTATTCGTGAGCCTACAGTTTCTTCGATTGTGTATTTTCTTTTCGATTTTCTCAAGTAACAACGAGAGAAGCAAAGAACGAGCAAATTCGAAAGCATCTAATCTGGGCAATGTTCCAGCACTTCGATCCCGGCCATTGATTTATTTACTAGGCGAATGAACTTTCAGGCGAATTTTCATTCACTACCAACTTCCGAACGAGAACTAATTGCGTTTGTTCAGCCTTCGCCGGCAATTGCTATCCGCCACCTCTGTTTATATTATGATTGCACAGCAAAATTACACATCTAATTTACATTATGCAACTTATTTACACCCACATTCATTCAATAATTTTATAATAATATTTAACAATTCAAAATTAAATTTCATGTTTTTATACAACATAAGTAACTAATTTCATGAAATCATAACAATAATTTATATTACAGATAGATGGCGACAGCAGTAAAAATAAGAAATTTATCAATTTTTGTGTCTTTTTTTTATTGAATTGTATAATTGACAAATGGGAATTGATCTGATTTATGTGGTCGCGTTTATCGGCTGGTTGCAGGATACATGGTAGGGTTTTAAGGACGAATCCGAGAGGTTGAAAGAATGCTGGGATTAAGATTGACTCTGCACATTACCGACGTTATCCGTATAGGATCCGGATTGATTAATGAAGGATGAAAATCACAGAGGAAGGATAAAGGATAATAAGTTTAAGTCGACAAATTTATCCTCTGCAGAAATTAAGTTGCTTTTACGATCATCAGCTTACATACAATTTATGTTAAAGATGGAAATTAAAATAAGAAAAAATGTGGTTGCAATCAGAACGTTTATTTTCGTCGAAAGTAAATTGTGAAAAAATCGGTTTGTTGAATGAAAAGCTGCGTTATGTTTTAAGAAAATGCTAAACACATGCGTGGAAAGTGTTTCCAAATTGCGTAAATCCGCGGAAAAGCAAAGAAAATGTGTCTTCTGACAATGACGAGCGTGGGAAGGCGAAATACGACGGGAACTGTAATTTATCAACAAAACAACCTTTGTCTTCTATATTTGCGCTAGTCATTATTCTTTTGTTCTAAATAATAAACATTTGTTGCCATGGTAGTAATTTTGTTTGTCAATTTATAGTCAACTTTAGAGGAATAAAATTGTGTGTATGACTGCTGTGTGTGTCCTTATTGATTATTTTTGTGAAGTGCAACAATTGAAAAGAGCGTTTCTCAAGAAGAATCCAGCAGACGATGCAATCTATGCTAAATGCCTCGGGTCTTGCATTCCGCGCCCTTTGCCCTTTGACAGAACGTTGCATAACACAGCAGTTGGGATTTCGCGACCAGAAAGAGGCGGTCACATGAATATTAATGTTTTTATTACGCTCAGCAGTGTGTGGGTGTTTGTATGCTACGCTTTTTTTATATATATATATATATATATATATATATTTATAGTCTAGATTAAAGCTAACAGAAATTCCATTCCATTCCAATTCTAGCAGCGAAATGATTTATATCGCTGTATTATTTTCGTTTTGTTGACGCGATTTTATTTATTTATTTGATTAATTTTTGAGATTTCAAATATGAAAACAAAATAAAAATAAATAATGAGGAAGCTGGAGGATCCTGATTGAAAGGTTGCCTTCATCAGGCGAAGACGAGTTTGATGATCAACAAACTGATCGAGTGTGCTTGTGCGTCGATGGAACGGAACGTAAATAAACACGCAACGTCGGGTCTGTTTGCTTATTTTACAAGAGGACAACAATCGAGAGATGTCAGTGACTTCCGTTTTTTTCTTCTTTTTAAATTAAATGTTAGCCCGCATTTGGGACGCAAACACATCTGTCGATTTGTAGCCGAATGAAGATGTCCGGGAATTAACATCATTTCCGGTGGATTTTGATTTTGTTGTCAAGGTTACAAACATTGAGATACATTCATTACAAATATTGAAATTATAATTTATATTTTACATTTTTACAAATAGCTTCGAATGGCGGATATATCCGCCGTATCCTTTACACAG
Source organism: Nicrophorus investigator (assembly GCA_963457615.1). NCBI lineage: Eukaryota > Metazoa > Arthropoda > Insecta > Coleoptera > Silphidae > Nicrophorus > Nicrophorus investigator. The sequence goes on from OY735140.1 coordinate 38,164,600, forward strand.
TTTACGCTTATGGAAAATTATATACAAGGCCACTGTGAAGGTGCGATCATCGAATTTTAGTTCAATGGTAGATCTAAGTGAATCGCCAGTCTTTTTTTTTAATTAATTAAATTCTCTTTAAAAATAATTATATTTTAATTTAAGGGACGATGAAATAAATAGCTTTTATTTAAATACAACATTTTTGAAATCTTGATAAAATTTGTTGTATTAATTTAAAAATTCGTTGCAAGTGGAAAGTTTATAATAACTAAAGTTGCATATCTACTTAAATGCAACCAGATGATAGTTGCAGATACGTCGGAAGCGGAATTGTCGACGAAAAAGTTTCGTTTTACTTATACGTTTTTTGTTGTTATTTTGCAATCGTCAGGCAACCTAATCAGCACCGATGAAGCGTGAACCTCGTGCCCACATATTGATCAAAATTCTAGTGCGCTTTCGGTTGCCTGCACGTTTCCGGGTTTCGAGCGGAAAATGCATGCAAATCGAGTTTCGGTCCAGACTTAATTGAGTTTTCGGTGACGGCGGCGGCGGCAGAGTCGTCGACGACGCAGGAAACCAGCAAATTCAATTCGCGCAAAAACTTTCCGAACGTCCCTATTTATTATTTAAAATATCTGCGAATCGTTTCTCATTATTATCCACAGATGGCTCACGTTTCCAAAATCTTTACTGCGGCTCGGATAATTGCATAGAGGATCAATCCCGCAGCAAGGTGCAATCCTTTCCACTATAAAGTGGCTGAGCGCAATTACAAAACCCTTTTATCTCCGAGGATTTCGACGCCTCCACCTCCTTGAATCTCTTCCAACAAAGCAATTACCGCCCGGGCCGAGTGAAAGCGACACAAATAACTGATTCGATTTATCCGGAAAATCCTCTACTCTCGTTACATCCTCATCTTCACCTTAGCAGCGTAACCCAGATTCTAATTCATTTTATTTCCTCATTGTCGCTATAGTTTAGCATTTTTGATGTGTATAAATGGTGATAATCACTTATCTTACTTTTGTCTAAATTAACGAAAGTTTTCCGTGCTGCAAAAATATAAAAATTCGATATATGTATTATTCATTTTGTTCGTATAAAATCAAAGATTATTGGCAAAAATTTAAAATTCAATATCATCGGTCTCACGGTTACATAAAACCGCTCCATAATGAAAATGTTATTGGAGCAGTAAACTCCTTCGGAGCGTATTCTCCGACGAAATGGATTTCCGGTCGCGCCGCCTCCGACGATCGATCTTTTCTGGGGTTAATAATTCCGAAGATTAGGGGGTTGCATGCATACAGTATGTGTACGCACGTCATCCCCGAAAATTTCCGCGGAGGCGGCGGTGCACATCAATTATGGATTTTAATTGGTCGTCGGTCGACCAATTAGGACGAAACCCGTGTGAATTATTCCCATCGTCAAATGGCGTGCGAGATGCGGCGTCATCATCCATGCATGAGAAAAATCTAATATTTAAATTAATGGCCTTCCCGTTTATATTGCACATTTCGCCATTTATCTTAGCTCCGGTTTTACGACGCCGTGTCATCATCAATTGAACGGAGTTATGACAGTGGGAAAAGAACGAACGAGATGTGCGGATACTGTACGAACGAGATTAACTATATAGCTTAAGGATAAATAATTCACCATATACCAAAGAAAATTGAATTATATTATATATATTTACTTTCATTAATGAAATAAATATATAAACGAAGAATAGACGTTTATTAATTATTTTAATATACGCCATCTATCATAAAAGTATAAACTTCACATTTGACATTTAATTTGTTTTATTAAAAACATGATTTAAAAACGTAAACTTTTTAACAACTTGAATAAAAATAATTAATTAATAAAAGTATAAACTTCACATTTGTTATGTAATTTGACAGATATAAATGTTCCATAAGAGCGTTGTACAGGCGACATATGATTATGTTCGATGAAGCGATGCTATGCGAAATCCGTTACTTCAAGATTGGTTTTGGAAATTTAGGTATTTGGGGCGGCGCGGTTTGTGTCGGTATGAAGGGTGATTAGTGTTTCGGCATTTGCAGCGGGTTGAGTGTGTGGGTTTAGGGGAGTCGGAGGAAGGGCAAAAGGGTGAGTCGTAGGTTCACGCCACCGCTATGTTCGCTATATAGTTCGGCAAGTAATTACTAATTACGGCATCCGGTTTCGAAGCAAAACATCCCCGAGACGTGTCACGGTCGCCCTCAGACAAGGCTAATCCATCAAAACCCCGGGATAGGTGTAGCAGCAACACCGTACCACGAAACAGTCGAAAGCAGCAACAAAACATAACACACACACAACAACAACAACAAAAAAAAACAGCATCATCCTCAACTTGGATGTTTGTTTCTTCGGCATCGCCACGTTTGCAAAATAATTAATTTACCAGAAAATGAGTTTATTCAGAGTTCTAGTTATAATTGAATCTCTGCTGCAACTATGAGAGAGCGAGCAACCCCCATGCAACACCAACACCACCATCGTCCCTTCCTTTCATGCATATATGAGTGGATGTGCTAATGTATCAATTTATAATTGGATTTGGCGAGACGTTGGCTGTAGATAATTTGCTCATTGTTCCAAACCAGGAATTAGATTGGAATTTGCAATTGAATCGAGACGAGGCGCCCGAAACAATGCAGATTACAACCGCCTGTGCTTCGCTCAAACCATCCTTCTCCTCGCGTGTGCAATAAATCCTCCTTTTCTTTCTTCCTCTTAATCCGCGCCTTCTTAATTCCGTCGCGAAACTCTTTAATCGTCAATTGTTTCGCATTTAAATCGAGGGGTGTTGTTACTCCCTCCCCATCCGGACACAATGCGCTCCTCCATTTCAATGAAAAATGCATTACGATTTCAATGTTTCAGCAAACTTAAATTACATTAAGCTAAGCTTACAAACTGAAAAGTTCATTTATAGAAATTATATATAAAAATATTTGAATTATATTTTAATTCTAAATTTCAGTGCTAAGTGTCAAAAAATACTTTGATTATTTGCGTTTAGCAATTATTTAATGTAACTAGATTGTATAAGTTTGAAGTAAAATCAATATTAAATTTGCGAGATTGAATAAATTTTGCAACGTTTCCGGCCTGTTGGAAGCAGACAAGTCATGAGCATAGACAGAGATCAATCTTCCTTCAGCAAATACAGGGATTTGCGAAACCGCCGAGTCAGGCCGGTTCTTCCCTAAAATTCGCCTAAATCAATTAACCAAACTAATTCCGGCTCGCTCTGCTCTGAACACACACACGCAGCAGCAGCAGCAGCAGCGAGCGAAACTTTAAATTGCAGTTCCCGTCTCGTAATTAGAAAACTGCAAATTCGTCCTGCGGCGACGTCTATAAATTCGGAAAAACCACACGGAAAAAAAGAACAGAATAAATGGAGCGAGAAAAAAAATCTTCTGATTTATTCGTTTTTGCTTGTATTTATTTTCGACGCTTTCGCTTTCGAGCGAAATCCTTTTTATTTATTTATTTTTTGTCGAGGGGTAGAATGAATTATGCAAATTAACAATTTCATCCCTTCTAGTCGCAAATCAAAAAATCGGGGATGAAACGCCATTAAAAGTTTTTAATATAAAAACCGTTTTATCTTCTCCTTCTGGTACGCTGAACCACCCACCCCTTAGCAGACAGTTCCACCGCCAAAGATAAAATAATTTCTTGCGCATTCCAAAATCCACTTAAAAGGGATGATCGATATGGCATTGCAGCTTGTCACGTATTGCGCTGCTGCGATACACATTGTTTCGTCTAGCTTTTGTTTTGCTCATCTTTTGTTATTTTTTTTTTGGTTTGTTTGGGGTCGACGCTTTGTTGCATTCTTCGATCGACTATTTTGGATTAATGGAATCCATTGTCTTTTTTTCAAACACCAAAATATTACAAAGTTTGTATTAGTTTGAATTCAAGATTAAGTTTCTTAAGGGATGCATGATGATTCATAATTTGCGCGCATGACTCAGAAAGTGTAATCTGATTATGGTACTAAAGTGACCTTTTGCCACCATAACCAGCAACGTCTGTTCTTCGTCCATCGCTTATCTTCAGCACCGCAAACCCCGTAATTACCGAAATGTAATATAATGGGAATTCCGTTTTAATTACGAGCATCCCCCCTCGCACTGCATCCTTCGATAATGCCCGACGCAGAATTGCCCCCCATCTTTGAAACCATTTTATTTATAATTACCCGCATTCATAATTAACCCACACCAATTAAAAACAAATTAAATATTATATAATTGAAACACAAAGTGAATTAAACTGGATATTTGACACAATTTATTAATATTTTTATATTAAATTTCTAACAGAAATAATAAATAAATTGAAGTTTATTAATTATTTTAGCAAATTTTAATTTTTTATAAATCAGAATTATTTTAATAAGTTATGAAAATTTTATTATCATTGGATTCTAAATAAGTTCATATTATATTTACGTTATAGAATTTAATTTTAAATACAAAAAATATATCTTTTTAATTATGTAATTTTAACTGATTTCCTTATATTAATTACTTTCAGCAATTTACAAATCTTTGTTTTATAAAAAAAAACCTAATTATTAAATATATTTTTTTTATAAAACGGTGTAGCATGTTTGAATATTATTATGAAACGAAGGGAACGGCAATTCATTAACTCTAATCTCATTTATTTTGCTATTAACTCGTGGTTTATTCTGATATTAAGCAAAAAAAAGCAATAATCATTAAATCAAAAAAAATATTAATAGTAATTTTTTATATAATTTAAATTAAAGTGAAAGATAGAGTTTTCTCCATTTTTCTTTTTTTTTGTTGAATAAATAAATCCATATTTATATATGAAATCCGTTACGTAATTAAATTACGCGATGAACCGGTTTCAATTAAATCCGATTAATTGCGAAATCCGCCGATGAGTTAATAATAATTATTCCAGTTTTTTTTTCTCGTATCACGAATCGATCAGTTCCATCCACCAGGTTCGGATTTTTGAAATGTAGAATGAAACAGCCAGAAGTAAACAGTGGCAGGAAAGGTATAAAACGGGGCATTATGTTGCTGGTTTGAATTGTGCACATGCAGTTGTTATGACTACGAACTTTTGTTTGGCTTTTGGCGAGCGCTGCAAGCACGAAATCAACTTTTAATAACGGCTGAATTAGTCAAAACATCATTTGACGACTTGGACAACAGAAACGTGCACAGCACAGGATTTCGTTGATGGAATTTCGAAACCAAACACTAAAAACTAAAAGTGCTCGTTTTAGTTTGCAAATAATTGCAAAAACAACGTTTTCTCGTAAAATGAACTATAATTGCAGCAACTTATAAAAGAGCTTTTTGCAATTATTCTTAAAACTAAAATGAATGATGAATTTGACAAATAGATTTAATGAAATTTTTAATTAACTAAAATATAGATGAAAATCATAACGCCTTTGAAAAAAAAAAAAAAAAGTTGCAAATTTGAAAGTGACATATGTCAAATTAATTAGTCTCCGGTGAATCGTTGCTCTCAATTTCTGGTCAGATTTAGTGAATATTACAATGTTTTGTGTATGTTTCCCATTTTTACTAACACTATTTTATTTCCATGCTGCGTTTCGCCGCTCACAGGAATACGCTGTAAGTACATGAATAAAAGTTTGTTATTTTTGTATTGAAGTGTCCATTTTCTGTTGTGCATTTTCCGTTCTTCTTTTATTTATATTTTCATTATAAAAGAACTTCATTTTATTTTTGTAAAACTTTTCAAGTGCTTGAATTTTTGATAAATTTTCTATCAATTTGCATTTCTCTAATTTACTACTGCTATTTTAAGTTATGATTTTGATAGCTAAAATATGTTTATTTTTTCAATGTTTTGACTTGTTTTGTAGTAATTTGACTAATTTGAAGTTTATGCAATTTTACAGATTGTCATTCTGTAATGCTACGTTAGAAACTGTATAATATTGTGGTGTTTTTTTTCGTTTTTTTTTGTAGATACTGATAATCAAAGGGTCATAATCCACGTGAGGGATGTTAACGATGAGCCACCGTACTTCATCAACAGACCTCTGCCCATGCAGGCCGTGGTGCAGCTGAACGCGCCTCCGAACACGCCCGTTTTCACCCTGCAGGCTCGTGACCCAGATACCGATCACAACATCCACTACTTCATCGTCCGTGACAGGACGGGAGGACGATTCGAGGTGGACGAAAGATCAGGAGTCGTGAGAACACGAGGCACGGATCTCTTTCAGCTGGACATGGAGTACGTCCTTTATGTGAAGGCGGAGGATCAGAACGGACGCGTCGATGAACGTAGATTCCAATCCACACCGGAGGAACGACTTTCAATCGTTGGCGGCAAAAGGGCCCCGCAATTTTACATGCCGAGCTACGAAGCTGAAATCCCTGAAAACCAGAAGAAAGACTCCGAGTTAGTATTTTTGTTTATTTTTTAAAAGTATTTTTTCCAATTCTAACATATAAATATTTTCTGAAATGAAAACATTGCATCAAATATACATCATAGATGTCGCAGTGTGTTAAATAAGCAATGGCTCCATCTGCACAACTAAAACGAATCGTTACCACCTGGAGAATTTCGGATCGAGCGATCGATTAAACCATCTTTCGTTGCGTAATAGCCCTCTTCGTGTAGCCAAAGCATGTGCGGTGGATAACCTATTATTTATTGACGATGGAATCGATGTTAGGCAACTGCACAAGCACCGGTGATGCTGCTCGAGTTGCCGAACTCTGAGTTTGTTCCGGGCACAACTTTTCGCGTACCATAAATTCCGATTCGCGCCCGAAGTTTTTGGCGCTTCGCAAAGGAGAGCACGAAAGAAAATCAATACTAACGAAGGGAGAAAGACGGCGGCGGGGTTCGGTAGGTGGTGGGACGATAATGAGGAAACGAGGGTTGAAAAGGACTTGGGGAGAGAGAGAGAGAGGGAATTTAGTTTGAAAACCGGAAGAACTGTTGGAGGCGGCCTTCCTTTATCGTGTTTCCGTTTCGCGCGGAACTCGAAATATTAGCGTTTTTTTCTTTCTTGTTTATTTTCGCCCTTAAATGCTCTCCGACAACCTATTTTATTATCGACAAACTTTTCATTATAACGAAGAAGTAAACAGTTTGCTAATTAATTAAATTTGCATAATTTTATAGTGCTGTTGGTATGCAACTGTGCTAACATCACATAAAATTAAAATAATTAATTCGCTTTTTTTAAAAAGACCTACTTAATTAATTACAAGTAATTTTTACTATTCATGATATAAGATATTGCTTGCTATAAATGCATTCTCCTGATTTTGATGCAATTTTAATATCACAATGTATATAACGTTGCGTTATAAATTTGAAACAGGAAAACCAATATTTTTAGCTTATGAAACATTAAAAAATCAATTATCGCTACTTTAATAATGCAAAATCATTCAATTATAATTTAAAAAATCTTAAATCACATTCGTATTCTAAAATTTTCAATTATGTTCTAGTACGGTAACTTAGGTAAAGCAAAATCATTAAATTATAAAAAAGTTGTTTCTTTGATTAATAAAATAAGATAAGATGTGGCAATGCAAGAAAGTTTGATATAAATATATATTTTATTTGCGACAAACTTTGCTATTTGAAAAGTATTCGAGCAGGGAAACTTTAGTTTCGAAGAAACTTCATAATTTACTTTTACTTTACACGATTTTTTTCCTTTATCCTTACAAACTTATTGCACACGCAAAAAGAATTCTAAATCGAAAATGGAAGAGTTTAATTGATGTTCAAAAAAATGAAAGCACTGAATTTTTAGAAAAAAATAGATTTTCCGCTATTATTAATAATTATAATAAGTGGTTCTATTGTGTAATTTGTGGAAAGGCTTTGTCTATTAATTTAAAAGTTTATTAGTGTACACGAGTTTAAATCCAATTGTGTGCTGCAATAATCCAGAAGTAATGCAATCGAGTTTTTGCGGAATTGCATTTGGAATTGCATCGTGCCGAGATTAAATTCTGTAAGGCATTTTACCGTCGCACCGGATTAGGTTTCCCTCCGTGCATTCACGTAACTATAATAAAAAATACGGAAAACGGCTGTTCTTAAAGGCCTTCGTTTTTAATGCGAAAATTTACGATACACTAACAACTTTTATCGAAAAGATCTTACCTTTGCTTGAATTTACATTAAAAATACTAATAAATATTATTAGTTTTTTTTTACAAAAATATACTTTTCTTTATAACAACTTGAGAGATTGTTTGAGAAGTGGTGTTAATTATGTTGTAAAAAAGATGTACGAAAATTTCGTTTCTGTTTTGTTTTAATCTGGGGACATTGTTTTTGCACCGAATCCAATTACGAGTTCTGAATTCGGTGAAGAAACGAAACGCGAACATTTTTTTTTTGATCCGTAATGTTATGCAGATTGTTGTAATTATTTGTTCCCGGAAGAATTTGCGCAATTTCCATGAAGAATGTCGGACGCTTTTTCTTCTTTCGCGTTTTTCTTTTGTTTTCCGGGAAGCAGGCTGCGTCTGACGTGCGGGCGTTTAATTTTTCCTGAACTTAGTGCTCGGTGAAGGGTGGCGGAGGGTTGAGAAGAAAGGGGTGGTTGGAGCGGCCGAAAAATAGAGGATGAAGGCATAGATATAAAAAGATGTCTGGGACGGATTTCGTCGGGACTGCAATTTTTTGAATCCGTGCCAGCCGTGGAAGGGTCGAAAACGGAAAAGGAAAAGGAAAATGAGAGAAAATAATAAAAGTATGAGGGAAGAACAGGCAGGTCGAGACTGAAAACTGTGTAAGGCCATTATATAAAACTTATAGATCAAAACTCGCGGAAAACCCGGGACCGTTTACTTTTATCATCCGCTATTAATCTCGGAACGGCTGCGGGGGAATCCCCCATTAAATGTTAGACCAAAAGAAACGAAAAAATTAATTTAATGTAATAGAAATATATGAAATAATATTTCAGTTAAATTTCGAGTTTCAAATACAAAAATAAAATCAGTAACAAAGCTTTTACATAAATTAGGAAACATTTCATCGAAATTAAATTTTGATAAACTAATGGCTTTTAGGTGAAATGTAAATTAATGACGAAGCACTTCATATATATCAAATTTTATTACGACCCTATTTTTTTTCGGCATGAATTTACTCCAATTTTTGTTTGTTTATGTCCGTCCCAACGGATTTCAGCTAAAGCCCTGCTTTTTTCACATAATAATAAAAAAAAGCTTGCGTTATTTTGATTTTGGTCGTGTTTTGTTTGTTTCACTTTGTTTTATTTTTATTTTCCACTGCGAGCCGAAAACGTCGATGTAAATATTTTTAATTGTGTTTTCGTTGCATTATTATATAAAACTGTAAGCGAGTAAATATATTATTTTCATGTAATAATTGAATTACAATCAACAACGAAAAATGGGAATTCGTTATGATTTTTTTTTAACGTTAAATTTTATTATTTGTAATCAGGGTCGGATTGAGATTTAATTGAAATATTTGATATTTTTTTCGTTTAAAATTATTTTTAACACATTTTTTTAATGAAAATTTTAACGATTATAAAAATAGGTTATTTTCATTATTATTTCAATTTTGTTTTGTTGCAATAACAAAAGCGTGGCGAATCAATAAGTTCATTACATTAGATTACATAATACACTTTGCGCTCGGCGTCGAGTTTCGTGCAAACTCGCCTTGTAATTTGTTCTTAATTCACAAATAATTGCGAAAAGAAACCCATTTTCCATCCAAAGGGTTTTTCAGTTTTCGAATCGATCGTGATCCTTTATGCTTATGATTACATCCTTACATTCTATAGTCCTGTTTACTTTCGTGTTTGTTGTCGCTTGTTATTTGTGATTCTAAGGACGAACGGAGCGTAGACGAAATCAATTTTTCTTTGAATATTTCATGAGGTCTAGTCTGCTTGGTGGATTCATTTAGATTCCAATCTGTTTGTAATCGTTGTCGATCAGTATTTCATAATCCTCATTGGAAATTACTGAATTGTAGAATTATTTACAAATTAAGACATTTTTCATAAAAAAAATTGATATAATTTTCTTAAATTTTTGTTCTTCAACCTTTTGAACTACTTGTTTTTCAGTTAAGTTGATAACTAAATTACTGATTCCGGTTTCGCTATAAAAAAAATGTACAAAGGATGAGAAGATCCTAGTCTTGTGTCCTTTTTTATTTTACTGCATCCTCGGATAATGAAGGTCCTTTTGATGAGAACGGGAGGTCGGGAAGTGGGCTAATTCGAGAATGCATTATTCAGGCGAAAGGCCAATATATTTCGAAATAGCTTTCCAACGATGCGAAAGAATAAATAAAAGAAAACAGCAATGAAAAAGAGGATGTCTTCTTTTCTTCCTCGTTTTTTTCTTGCCTTTATTCTTTTCACTCGTGAAACGCCAATTCCGGTTCGCATCTGCCAAGCGAATTAAGAACACGGACGAAATTGTTTCCTCTTTTAGGTTTCCGAAATACCATTTCATTATAATAAAGTCAATTATTCGTAAATAAAGGGATGCAAATTTTTTTTTTTTGGGTGAAATCAAATTTTATAAAAAAAAGGACAGTGGATTTATTTAAATTGTAATTTTATTACTTTTATTTGTTAATAATTTTATTTTACTACAACTTGAATTCATTTTGATTTAATTTAATTTACATATTTTCATCTCCAATTTAAATGTTCTAATTTTCTGACAATCGTTTTTAACTGTGAAGATAAATGTTAACTCGTTCCGATTTTCTTGTTCTTTTGTTTACTGTTTTACGTTTAGGTGCAAATATATACCGAAGATCCGGAATCGCGAAAGTCCCGAAAATCCCGAAATTAATTAAAATCCATTGTGCGAGTGGGGTGAAACAAAGGGAAAGAGAAAAACGAATTTTCTGAGGGACGTTCAGAAAAGACTAATTAAATCTCTCGGAATATTCATAAACGCATTCAATTTGAGGCTCGTCCGTCTTCGCGTCTGAAAAGCATTGTACGAAACACAAGAGAAATATTTAAATTGCCTTAAAACTTTTCCACGTATTTTATTATTCAAAGGATTCGGACGCGTTTCGTGTCTCGAAGATGGAAAAAGCAATTTTATAGTTTCGATTTCTGGCAACTTTCCATTTGAGAAAATCGAAATATAAATACTTTTTTTTTAGATACATTTTCAACTCATCCAAGACAGTTTAAATATTTATTTTTTCTATTCAAAAACATTTATAAAAAAAAGTCATATTACCAAATGGATTAGTGCATTTCTTAATAGAAAAACTTTCTTGGCAATTTTCCATTTGCGAAAGACGAAATTGAAAGTGTTTTAAATTTTTCTTTTACTTTTGAATTTTGTTTTTTTTTTAAGAAGAGAAAATGTATATTGTATAAAACTTTTCCACGTATTTTATTATTCAAAGGATTCAGACGCGATTCGTATCACGATTATGAAAAAAGCAATTTTCTAGTTTAGATTTCGTTCCAATACTTTCCACTTTCCATTTGAGAAAGTCGAAATTGACATTTTTTTGGATTATCTATATTTTTTAAGTTAATTATTTAAATTTTCCATTTGCGAAAAATAAATTTGAAAAACGTTTAAAATTTTTCTTTCTTAAAAATTAATTGTTTTTCATTTCTCAACAAATAAAAATGTATTGAAAATTCTTATTAACAAATGGATCGGTGCATTTTAGCAAATTGAAAAACTGTCGGATTTAAAAAATGTTAAAATAGTAACAGAGAATTTCGATTTGATGGATTGAAAAGCAATCTTCGACCTTTCCATCGATTCCACCTTTTGATCTTCCATTTACGGTATATTTCAATTACACTTTTTCGTCCTGTTTGTTTGTGAGCGCCGTTCAATTAGTTTCGCGTGCTTTATTTATTTTTTGCTGTTGTTGTTGTTATTCCACGATTTTATATAATTGCATTTCCACAAATCCTTTCATCATAAGAGAGCAAAAAATGTTCAGTGAAAAGTGATTTTCACGCATTGCATTCATCGGACTTAAACAGTTTTCCACTAGAAAAAGCAAAAAAATATTTCTGCATATACATTTTCTTAAGAAATACATTGATGAAAATTAATGAACAATATTTTTTTTTATTTAATTTTTAGGTAATTTTATAAATTTTCATAAACGAATGAAACGTTACCAAATTTCTACCTGATCATAAAACGATTTATTGCTGCAATGAAATTTTGCATAATTCCTATTGTAAAAAGGGCTTCATTATTAATTTACGATATTTCTATTGGAATCTCTTGTTTAATTTTTTTAATTTTTGCGTTTGCAATGGAATTGTTGGTCGTTCTCTATTGAATATTAACGGAGTTTAATTGCTTTTTGGCCGTTATAACGTTTTAATTGAAATCGCCGAATTATTATTATTATTATTATCGGGTGAGCCGCGCGATGATTGTGAATTACGGCGCGAAATTCCGGTTTCCCGATTCCCCTCACAAAATTATTAATTATCGTATTTCGGCATTATCGATATTCGTCCATTCATAATTAACAGTTTTAATAATTTTATGCTGAAATAGTTTTATTATATCTGGTTTTGATTTGCATTTTGAATGAATCTTTCAATAATTTTTCATGAATAATTTTGTTTTTAAGAATATTTCATAGATGGCATGAATTTTTCTTTTGTTAAGTGTAAGATAATATGAGTAATATTCTTTTAATGGCGTTCCTGAAAGTTTGTGTTGTAAACATGGAAAAGTCATCTAAAAGTAATCAAAAGCACGTAATAATTCTTTGGGACTTTTTTTTTATTAAATGAGTTGAGCGAAGCGGAGTCGCCTTTGATCCACTTATCATGCAAATGAAATGGTCGGCTAATTTGCGTTAAAAATTAATGCCTGTTTTCTTTACTCTTGAAGATGAGTAAATATTAAAAAAAGCATGAAATATTTAATTGTGAAATGTTTTATGTAAAAAAATGTATAATTATGTAATGTTTTCAGTATAATTTCGGTGAAGGCGAAGTCGTTTGCTGATCGCGAGATTCGTTACACGTTGAAGGCTCAGGGTCAGGGTGCAGGAACGTTTAATATTGGACCTACGTCTGGAATAGTGAAGCTTGCGAAGGAGTTGGATTTTGAAGATCTGAGGCAACCTCATGTTTACTCCCTCGTGGTCACAGCTACTGAAGATTCCGGAGGATTCTCCACTTCGGTTGAGGTGAGTGTCTTCTTCATTTGAATTAAGTTTTTTGCATTTATTAATTGTTGTGTATGGTTTTAGTTGACGATCAGAGTGACGGATGTGAACGATAACGCTCCGAAATTTGAGTTACCTGATTATCAAGCTCATAATGTTGATGAAGATATTCCGCCGGGGACTAGTATTCTTAAGGTGAAGGCCATGGATTCGGATAGCGGCGCAAATGCGGAGATTGAGTACATGGTCTCTGATGATCATTTCAGCGTTGATCCTAATGGTATTATTTCGAACAATAAGCAGTTGGATGCTGATAACAACAACGCTTATTATGAGTTCGTTGTCACTGCTAAGGATAAAGGGGAACCGGCGAAGACTGGAACTGCTACTGTTAGGGTTTACACTAAGAATAAGAACGATGAGGAGCCGAAGTTCTCGCAGCAGGTTTACACGCCTAACGTGGATGAGAACGCCGGTTCGAACACTTTGGTTACTACCGTGGTAGCCTCTGACAAGGATGGTGATAACGTCAGGTTTGGTTTCGTTGGTGGAGGCGTTAGTTCGGGGCAATTCGTCATAGAGGAGATCACAGGTGTGATCAGGTTGCACGGAAAGTCCATCTCTTTGGATAGGGATAAGTACGAGTTGAATGTAACAGCCATGGATGATGGCGCTTGCTGCGTGAACGGAGACGCTACGATTCATACGAGCACTGCGGTCGTCGTCGTTTTCATCACCGATGTTAACGACAATAAACCGATCTTCAAGGACTGTGGCACTTATTACCCCAAGGTTGAGGAGGGCGCGCCCAACGGATCTCCCGTCATAAAAGTCCATGCGACCGATGAAGATAAGGGCGTCAATGGGCAGGTCAAGTACTCCATCGTGCAGCAGCCCAATCAGAAAGGAACGAAGTTCACTGTGGACGAAGAGACGGGAGAGGTCTCGACCAACAAGGTGTTCGATCGAGAGGGAGACGACGGCAAATTCGTTTCCGTCACTGTCAAGGCCACGGATCAGGGCGAACCTTCACTCGAGGGCGTCTGCTCTTTCACAGTCGAAATCACCGATGTTAACGACAATCCACCGCTCTTTGACAGACAGGTACATTCAACTCAAATATACCATAACTATTTTTTGGCTTTACAATAATTGCAAACATTAATGTTCAAATACGAATTTTCTAATTTATATCACACATTTTTCTATAAATCATTATAAGGTCTGATTTAAATATTCGATAAATTTATTGAAAAAAATGAAAGGTTTACAAAATCACTTCAAGGTTTTTGGTAGAAATTTTGCAATTTTTAAATTAATAGTATTGATATGGTTTAGATGTTACATTGGATTGTTACATTTATTGTTAAGCAAAATAGATGCTGATTGCATAAGCTCTCTTGGGGATTGAAGACTAGGACTATTGTAGTTCGTTTGTGAAATTGCGGATTTTTAAAGTGCTTTTGGATGTGTTGCAGAAATACGTGGAGAACGTGAAACAGGATGCGAGCATTGGGACAAATATCCTTCGAGTTTCCGCCTCTGACGAGGATGCCGACAACAATGGAGCCATAGTGTATACGCTGAATGCGGGTTCGAATGCCGGAGACTTGGAATATTTTGAAATCCAGCCGGAATCCGGCTGGATCGTCTTGAAGAAACCGCTGGATGTAAGTACTCGATCTTTGGCACACGGGAGCCTTCGTCGGCTCCTCTGATTGACTAACCAAAACTAACCCCCTGAACAAAAAAAACACGCACACAAAACTAAGACTTTTTGCCTCCTTCCTTTGGTAACTTTGCAAAAATGTGTGTGCGTGCGTGGTCGTAGTTTCTTTTCCGTTTATTGAGAAAAGAAAAATCCATTAACACGCATAAAAAAACACGACTCTATGTATCTTTGTTGTTATTATTATTATTATGATTGTTGTCGTTGGATACTGTGTAATTCTTTTCGTTTTCTCTTCTTTTCTTAAAATTTTCTTTTCCATTTTTTCGTTTGGATTCTTTTTTTATGTTTTCTTTCTCTGTATATATGTATGCAAAGAGATTTCAGCTGCCAGATGCTGCCAGGATGAGAACGGGTCCAGATCTACTAGGTACGAGTGGAATACTAGCTGCTTCTATATCTCTTTTCATTTTCAGCGCACCTTTGTTTGAGTTGCTCTGGTCTGGTCGTTTCAGATCAAAATGCACTGATCTAAATCTTATTATTATTATTATTGTTGTCTAAGTTCCATTTGTACGGCACACCTTGCATATACTTATTAATTGATTGATTGATTGATTATTACCAATTTTTATTGTTATTTACTTGTTTTTTCGTTGTTGCGAATCAAACGCCCTCGTCCAGAGATTCTTTTTTTCTCTCTTTCACTCTCTCTCTCTCTATTTCTCTCTCTATATATACAAATATTTTTCGTTTCATTCAAATTGTATTTTCGTAAACTTCTTCCAACCTCACCAAGAAAAGAAAAGAACCCCCGAACCCAAGACCCTCGAGCGCGTTTGATTTTGATCTCTTTTGTTGTTTTAAGTTTCCGGTTGGGTTTCTCCCCCTCTTTTCGTTTACGTTTGTTGTTTTTTTTTTTGGTATTGTTTCTTCGGAAACGATAATCGTTTCCGTTCAATTTTTGAAGCAAGGAGCGCTGATGAACCATAGATAATACTCAATTTTTTTGTTGTTGTTGTTGTCGTTGGTTTTTTCGTTTTCTTTAATTGGTTTTTGATTTTTCTTATTGTTTTGTTTTTGAAAAGTATTTTTGATGCCCAGGTGCTGCGAGATTTTTGAGAGTCCACTTCGAGCCGTGTCTGGGAGTGGCTGCGAGACTAAAACTCTTTGTACTTGTCGAAAAAAAAGCAATTTTTTTGTTCTCTCTCCTGACCCATGCATATGTTTTTTTTTTTCGTTGTTGTTTCCGTTTTGTCTATATAACAAAAGAAGTATTTATATATAATATATATTTGATTTTTTTTCTCTCTGACATTACAGATATATGATTTTTTGAATCTGTGTGTTTCCAAAAAACTAAACAATTTTGAGTGGTTTTTTTGCAGGTGAACCAACTAGTTCATATCTTGGCATAATTATTATAAACAAAAAAAAAGAAGTAACAATGTAAGGAAAAGAGAAAAGTTGTAATTCGCTGATATTTATATGTGCATACATGCACATATATTTTGGTCACAAGTGGGGCGAAGAGGTCGGATTTTTTGAAACCCGGGGTTTTGGGCGCACGTCTCTCTCCCCTCACTTTGACATTGTGACATTTTTTAACCTGTGTATGGGGCGGCGTACTTTCGAGCAAAACGAAACAAGAAAAAAAAAAGAAAGAGTTAAACAACAACAACGTCCATCGGTTTTTGAAGGTCGTTTCCGTTTCAAGTTAAAAATGCAATGCGAGTAAAAGCAATCGAAGAGATCAGTGGAAAAGACTTTTTGCACATCCTTGCTCCCGCCCCGCCCAGTGTTTTTGTTTTTTGTTTCTTCTCTTTAGTTTTCACGTCGTTGTTTTTTTCGTTTCGTCTCTGTAACTTTGTTTTATATTTTTCTCTATTCTTTTTGTTGTTGTTGTTGTTATTTTTAATATTTATTTTTTTTGATCGACTGACGCAAATTACTTAGAGAAACAACGAATCCCGATTTTTGTTGTTCTTTTCGTTTGTTTGTTCATGGTTATCGTTTATTAATTTGATTGATTTTTGATGCATGTACAGAGGATTGCCTGCTTAAAAAAGGTTTCATTTGGATATGATTTTACGTTCAATTTTATTACTTATTTATTTATCTATTTATTTTTTTGTTTGTTTTTCTTTTTGGGTTCGTTTACTTGCACTTTTCTGTTCTTCGGCGTATCTGCCCCACAATGCCGATGGCAGCAGGGATGTTTTCCAGTAAGTAGGTGTAATAACAAAATGGGTAGCGGAGCCAGACGATGTTTTTATTTTTCGTTCATTTTTTCGTTTCATTTTCATTTTTTATTTCTCTTTGTTTTCACATTTGTTTATTTGTTTTTCATATCGAGTTGTAAATTCTCCTTGAAACACGAAAAGAAAATCCGACACAAAATTCCGAAGAGACGCTGTATAATTATGTTTCCATTTATGAATTGATTTTCCGATGGAAAACAACAGAAAAAGGAAAACGCTTACATTATCAATTTTTATTTTCTTTATTTAAACTTATTTTATTTTTGCTATTGTTGTTGTTGTTTTGTATCTTTGATTTCATTTAGCGCGGATCTGAGAGGAACTCGAAGTCGCTCATCCCATCGATCCTCTCTCAACGTCGAAATCTTCGATCTGCTTCCCAGAAATTTCGAACTAACTAATGTAAATGTTCGAGGTAGAAGCATCATAAATGTATGCGAAGTGCACTTAAAAACAATTGAATTTTCGGTGTGCGGAATATGCGGCCTTTGCATATGCATGGCATGCTAACAATTGGATTCAAAGGTATTCCGACTAAATTTACATACTTGCTCCGTTCGCGCTCCAATCTAAATTATTACGATATTCATATCCTCTCAATGGCGCTAATCTAAAGGCACATCTGCTTTCATTATGCCGGCTTTAATTCATTAACGAAATTCAATTGGTTTGCCCGCACTGGCCGATAGATGGCGTCTCTGTAAAACGCTCGTTAATTGGTGGAAGCTGCAAATTAATCAAACCTTTAAGTCAACTGTAGTAGAATTTAGGTCTGCAGCTCTGTGAGTCCGTTTTGCACGTTTTGGATTCACTCTTCAGTTTGAATTTTTGTTGTGCTTTGATGGATTTTGTATTATGATCGACGTTTTCATTTGTACAATTTTTGCATCGCGTCCAAAAGATTTATCGCTCTGTGTCGAGAGATTTATGTCCCAGTTTTCGGTTCTTCATTTGTTCGGTTCGTGTCATTTATTTGTTCGATTATATCGGTGATCCCACTTTTTGTTCCTTCTATTTTAGTTAATTCATTTTCTATTTTACAGTGAGAGGCGTGGGATGAGAGACGATCGTTTTTCGTTCTCTTTTTGTTTTGTTTTTTTCCATTTTCATCCTCTGAAACAATAAATTGCAACAAATTTTCATTAATTACATTAATTGTAATGATTACAAATTATTTGATAATGAATATTTTCAGAATTTCTAAAAAAGTACATTGTCGCATTTTGTTGCTTCAGTCGCCTCGAAGATTTCGTTTCGTGCAACGATCGGCCGCTGCGCGTACCATTCCTTTGTTTAATTGGTTTAATTTCAGCTTACTTCCATCATTTTCACCATTACTAACAGCTACATCTGTTGATTCATCCGACATCGTTTACCATTCTTTTGTTTCGCTATTATTTTGTGTTTTGTTTTTCTGATTATGGTGGGTGTAGCGGCTGAGCAGAAAATTTATGTTATAGTTTCCATTTTATTATCGTTGTCGTTTATTACTCTTAATTATTTATTATTATTATTACCATTAAGTTGTCGTATGATCGAGTTTAGTTTACGTATTATTGTTTCCCTTAGTTTTCTTTACTCGCTACGCTCGTCAGGGACTCAACGGCCATTTCGCAATTCTTCAGTTTCAGATCGACTGTTCTAACGGTTATATATCCTTCGGATAAGAAACAATAGTATCTTGAAGTTTGTTGCTTACAATTTTGTTTGATGCAATTATCATAAACTTTAAGTTATATAATCTTACCTAACCTCATTTAATCTCACCTTAATTTACCACACTTTGCATTGACCTCCTAACAGGTCGTAACCTCATCTAGAATCTCCTAAAATCTCATAATTACTCCTAACATCTCCTAATAAGACATGACCTCACCTAACTCTTAAATTAGCATTGAATTTAAACTACCTAACCTCCCTTAAACTTTCCCAAGTACTCCTAACTTTATCTTGATCTCCTAACTTCTGGTAACCTCATCTAACTCTTAGATTGTCATAGAATTTGTAGTTCGCTTATTTTGAGATGTAGTTTTTAGATCGATTGATGGAAACTGGGAGTTTTGACGAGTGTGTATGTTCGTTGCGTTCCTGAAGGGATGTTATTTATTTATTTTTATAGTTTGTCGCATTTAATTTCCAAACCATGTATACGTCTCTTATGAAGTTATGATTGCTATATGATTTTTTGGTTTGATTGCGTGTGTTCTATTTTGGTTTTGTCCCTTTGAGCCCTTGAACCTGACCGTGCCCGTATATTTAGCGAGACAGGTACCGACTTCGCGTGCGGGCCTCGGACAGAGGCGAGCCGCCATCCTATGCGGACGTGGACGTTGAGTTAGACGTCGTAGACAGGAACAATAAGCCTCCGTTGTGGGACGTGAATGTGTACGGCCCCATTCACATCAAAGAAAATGTCACAGTGGGTACAGTAGTGACGTCTGTGAAAGCAAGGTTGGTATCGTCGATATGATGAGTGAGAGTGTTGACTAAAAAATTAAAAAATTAATAACAAAAATTTACAAAGAAAAATGTATCAAAAATTTGATGCAATTGTATTATAATTATGTACGTTGATTTTGAAGAGTTGATTCTGTGTAAAAGTTTAAGAGAATACCAAAATACCAAATTGTGCTGAGCGAAATTGAGAAATCCGATTGTGTGTGATGTAATATGAAGAAGGTTGCAGCCGCGACTTCCCGGCGCCTCGATGGGTGGGATTTGGGCGTCTTTCGATCGCGTCGCGACGTTCGGTTTCGGAAACCGAACAACTTTTTCGGTCTTTCATCTTGCTTCCGGGGGATACGCTGTATGCAATGCAGATACGCGAGTTTTAGAAACACTGAAAATTATTTAGAGTAAAAAGGTCCGGGATGTTGCGGCGCGCGCCAGCGAACTACACCTTCCAGGAGCCCAAAATATCCATCCGACAAAAAAACCAACAAAAACCACTTGAATTGATTTAATTATTTTAGAGACGACTTGCAACTACTACTACTACTACAACTTACCACTATTTACCACCTTTTACTACTACTACTACTTACAACTATTTACTACTACTCTTTATCTTATTTGTCGCATATATATATATTCATTATATATACTTTTGATTTTAGTTTTTCTTTCTATTTTCTTTACAAATTATTGTCTTGTTTCCGTTTTTTCTTTGGTTTATATAGTTTTTCTTAAGTATGTTTGTTTTTTGAACTTGTATGATTTTTTTTTGCTGTCTTGCAAAAAAAAACAACAACAAAAACAGAACAACCAGTCTCGAAGTAACCACTAACACCATGTGTCTTGTCTTTTTATTTTTCTTGTGTTCGGCTTCGCGCGGCCGCCCTTTGTAGAGAGAAACGTACAAGTTGGAGGCCACGGCCCAAGACAAAGGGTACCCTCCACTGTCCCGATCGGTGGAAGTTCAGATCGATGTTGTGGACCGCGCAAACAATCCGCCCGTGTGGGACCACGTGGTCTACGGGCCGATCTACATAAGGGAGAACCTCCCGGTCGGGGCAAAGGTCGTGTCGGTGAAAGCCAGGTCTGTGCCCATCAGTGTGTCTCCTCCTATCGGTTGTTCGTGCAGCAGCACGCGCTGCACGGCACAGGTGGTCTCTGTTTGTGCACGCTTCACCCGACCTCTGGGGGCAAGCACGTGCCCCCGGCCTATATCTAAATATACATATATTTATACATACAATTATATATACTAATATATATATATATACAGCAGCTACACAGCTCCAAATATGTATATTTAACCATTACTATTAATTAATTGATTTTAATGTTGCCATTGTTGATTAACGATCATACTTTTTGATTCCGTAACTTCTCTCAACTACCTCTACGCCTTCAGTAACCTTCTTTCAGTTCTTTTTGATTAAGTTTTTTTTTTGTTCTGTTTTCTTTACAAAATCCCCCCTTTATCAATCATGGCAAATTTAATAAACTTCATGAAACACTTTCTCTTCCATCAAAATCAACTCTGCTTTTGTTTTTCATAAATACATCAAAAACCATTAACCCAAGAAGAAAAAATTATTACACATTTTTGTTGAATTCGTTATAAAGCACATGATAAATTTTATTCCGTTCAAATAGTTCAACATTTAAGACTTTTTCGGCCAAACCGGAAGTTTTTTTTTTTCATCATATTTACAAATTTATTTATTTATATACTGATCAATCTCTATATAATTAAGAAATAATTAATTCATTTATTTTAATTTTATTTTATTTTATTGATATTCGTTTTCAAAACTAAATAATTTTCATAATCATGATGTTAAAGCTATATATTTAAATGAAACTGAAATTGGGTGTTTTGATAAAATATATTGCACAATGCTCGTCTAATGTTGTGTATGTGCAGTAAATTTGGATTAATTCCGATTTGTATTGTTTTCAAATTTGCCCATAATCCGGAGATTAATCCTATCTGTGCGGTCTTTTTGCGTTTGCCACGCTGTATATATTTGAATATTAATCATAAATTAGTGTTAATTATGCTAATCTGCACGATACAATCAATATTGCATTATCATAAGGTCAACTATTTCGAATATAAGAGGTAAATTACGTTTTTGTGTTTAATTGAAATATGAAAGTTTTGATGAATTTGCCATGGTTGGTGTATTAAAAATTATTAATATTACTGTAGTCTTTATATATATATACTAATGGGTGTGTAGTCAGTCAAGTGAAATCTCGGTTTATTCTATATCTCTCTTTCTCTCTCTAATCTTTCTCCAAATACTAAACATGTTCCTAAACAGTCTCTTTCTCACGTGCGATCCCCACAAAAAGTAACAGAAACCATTAAGTCATGTGCATCGTCAACGTAATTAATTCTAACAAAGAACTAAACTAATTGAATACTAAAATCATTCTCTCCTCCTCCGACACCCTTTTTCTTTCTCTCACACCCTTTTATATCATCTTGCTCATAATCATCATCAACGTCATCGAAACTGAATGTTGTTGACGCCTGCACCACACGCAACTCACTAGCTTTTTAATGGGGCATCAATATGGGTCAAATATTTGCAACACATCAACAACATTCGGTGGTCAAACAACACACACACACACAGTTACACATGAACACCACAAACTTTTGATACCTAAAAAAAAAATCCCAAAATCTCCCATCCACGTCACCACTCATCACATCTCTTTTACTATACATCTAGTTTAGACTTGTTTTGTTTGTTTGAATTTTTTTTTCTTTCCGTTTCGTTTATTATTTTCTCTACATGCGCATATTATCGAGAGAAATAATGATTTCCGGGTGCATTGGCGCGCAGCTAAATGGAACGAAAAAAAAATAGAATGTACAACCTAACTTCACAGAGCTACAGTACATCTTCATTTTCTTGATATAAAAAAGAGCACAACTTATTATTACTAAAAAATTCGAACATGTTGCTAATGGGGGCGGATGTGACACGACGCAATGCATTTTGGGGGAGGACGGACTGCGGAGGTTCGAAATCCTTTTCGCCGCTCGTCCTCCCGCACACCCAAATTACGAAAATATATACTAAAGAAGGCTAAAACAGAGAAAGTTAGAATAGGTAAAAAAAAATAATCAGCAGAACGATAAATTATAATTCGGTGGTTTGCATGTGCATCTCATTATATAAAAGTCATCTATTTTGTTTTTCTTTTGATTTTTGTGGTCTTCTTTCTACATACATTTTTTTGTGAACGAAGAAACGATCCACGATCAATTGCTGTTTCAAAATATTTAATTTTTCTATTTTTTTGGTGGAAGCGCCGGGTCCACATTTTTTAATTTTTTTAAATCCGAATAAATTTTTCTTTTTTTTTTATTAATACAATATTTTGATTAATTTTACTTATTTTGATGTCGTTTCTGCTTAATAATTATTTTGGATGGACTTTGACTTTAAAAATTGTGAACCAAAAAATAATTTGTTACTCTAATTAATCTACGTGATTTATCGTGGATGCGCTCTGACTTTACTACTATATTTTTTGAACAACAAATTATATAAAAATGTAGAAAGAAAAGCCAAGAAAACTCTGTATTTTTTTTACCATCATTTTCTCATTAAAGTAATACGTAATTTTTTTTGGTCTCGTCCTTTTATGTTTTTTGCATGTGGCTGATGAATTTTTGTAAGCCATGTCTATTTTTTGTTGAGATTATTATACACACGTATACTATATATTTTTGTATTTTTGTGGACGATTCCTGCGAATCGGTGCGTATTGTATTTTTGCTTTTTGTGATACGTGAGGCCGAAAAAAAAAGAAAAACAGCCCCGTCAAAAAAATCCTAGCGTATTTTTTTTTTGAGCAAAGCCCCAGCAAATACAAATCTCAGGAAAAACTTTTTTAATCCAAAATTTTTACATAAAAATTCAACGTGAAATTTTTTAGAATATTGATGATATTTTTTTTCTCAATGAAAATAGGATAATTTGATCCGCACTCAATCGTCGATTAGTTGTATAGCTTTTAAAAAGCTTTCAAGCATGCAATTTATACGTATATTTTGTAAACCGATTGAGTGCGTATCAATACGAGAAAATGTAAAGTAATTTAGTACTAAATGAACTATTTTCGTTCTATTGGTGCAGTTTTTTTTTGGAGATGGAAATTGCTGGTGCCGGGATGACGGGGCTTGTTTTTTTTTTGGTTAATTTTTGAGACCATTTTTTTATCGTAGTTGATCGAATTAGTTCATATATATATATTTTACTTGTTAAGTATATATAAAGAAATAAAAAAATAAATGTTGGTCGATTGGCCGGGATGCGATTTCGCTCTATAATATTGTTACCGTTGCATATAGTTCCGGGATCGAGAATAACCCGACAGTGTTCTACCGCCTGATGCCCGGGTCTACGGCGCAGACCAACAAGTACCACACGTTCTATCTGCAGCAGAGACCCGACAACGGATTCACATGGGCGGATATCAAGGTCAACCATCCGCTGGATTACGAAACGATAAAGGAGTACAACTTGACGATTAGAGTTGAGGTTTGTTTTGATCAATTTCATCAAGTTTACAAGATACTAACTATTGATTTGTTTGTAGAATAACGGAGCTCAACAGTTGGCGTCTGAGGCTACGGTTTACATTATGCTGGAGGATGTTAACGACGAGATTCCTCTGTTCACTGAGCGCGAACAGGAGACCGTGCTCGAAGGTGAACCCATTGGTACCAAAGTCACCCAAGTCAACGCCATCGATAAAGACGGAACCTTCCCCAATAACCAAGTACGTAAAGAAACGTTGAGGCGAAGGTGGCAACTCTGTAACATCGTTTATCCGTTTAGGTGTACTATTATGTGGTGGATTCGCCGAGGAACGAGGGCAAAGATTACTTCGAAATCAATCAGGAGTCCGGAGAGGTCTTCACCAAAATCGTCTTCGACAGGGAAAAGCAGGGAGCTTACGCTCTGGAGGTGGAGGCCAGGGATGGAGCACCGTCCGCTCGACCGAACAGCGACAACCAACCCAATTCAGGTTAGTGTCCCATTTTCATTTATCATTTCTCCAATTCGCACGGACGACAATTTGTCCTCTAAATACCATGAGATTTACCCTCCGTCAAATACAATTTGTTTCCTTGCTCATCACCGTTATTACTACTAGTAATTTACGTTCTATTTACTTCTATAAAGTTAGATTCTCAATATTACAATCTTAACGAAACGCGTTTTTCACATTCTGAAAGCACATCAATTCTGTAGATTTATTTTATATTTCGAACTTGAGATTATTTCCTCAATTCTTTGAAAAGTTCAAACTCTATATATTTGATTTACTTCCATGATTTTCAATATTATAATCATGAGTTTTTCTTTTTTCGTCACTTACTGCCAGCTCTAAAGTAATTTCTGATGATATATGAAGTTGAAAAACACAAAAATTTATATAGTTTTAATATAGTTTCCGTTGATTTACATTTTCAATAATTTTTTAATCTTTAAGAAAAAATTTCCAAAATTCCGTATTACATGATTGCTAGAAAAAAATTTCAATTCAAAAAATAATTAGAAATTTCTGTAATTTTCATATTTTTTTTTAAATTTTGATTAACTTTGTAAATGTAAATATTATATTAATTATTTTTAACTTTCGTGTAAACCAAATTAGTATTGCATCCTAACTATACCGTAAGCTTACAAACTTGACAAAGCAATTTCCTTTCAAAATCCATTCGTGTGCACAACAAATTGAATTAGCATCTCTTGAATTAGTTAATGCTGGTAAACTTTCGCAAAAGTCTATGTTACTTGCTGTATGATTATGTTATACTATGAACTATATTCACTTAACCAATGCAATGTAAAAATTTTTGTTTTTTGTTTGTAGAATCAATGAAAACTTTTCGGAAATAAAATTTGTTTTTGCAAAGTTCCAATAATATATTGACCCATTGTGTCAGATTTCAAATATGACTGTTGATTCTCGTAAACTGAATAGCCCGTTGTTGTAAATATTGTGTATTTATGAGAATTTCAATTATTTTCAGCAGTTGCAATTTACTAATAATGTTTCAGATTATTTATTTATTTTTTTGAAAAAGAAAAATTCCAATTTTATGTGACACTTTTATTGCGCGCGTTTGAGAATGAATGCGGTAAATAAAAACAGCGAATCGAACTGATTGCTTTCCTATATTGATTGGATCGTAAAAAAAAGGAGCGGGGCTTTAAAAAGATTTCCGCTTATTTATTATTATTATTTCCGGTCGCCATCAATTAGCGGAAACCACTTGATTGCGGCATCCCCTCTCCGGTCTTCCTATGTGGATGAGGGATGAGGGCAGTAGGGATGGATTCAAATCAAATTTCATTGGAAACCGAGGCCAATTAAAAGAGGGGTTCATACCACCGCCACCGACTCCCCCACTTTTACAACCATCGTTCTTCCATTATTTCCCGTTTTGTCGTCCCTTTTCGAAACCATTTCCCGAATGACCCTCGTAATTTGCAATTGATTGCCCGACACGTACTCTCTCGATGGGGTTTTTGTATAGACTCAACCGTTCAGCTTTCGCTTCTTTAAACACTCGAGCTTCCAAAAGCAGGCTTAAAAGCCGAGGGTCCATTTTAATCGGAAACGATCAAAGCTATGTTTCGATGCTGCTCTTAATGATTCAACACATTCATTCGCAAATCGTTTCTTTTATTCTTCATTAACAAAACATGCCACACACACAAACTCATATGAACCATTTACTAACTGGCGGCGGATATATCCGCCATGTACTTTACACAGCAAATTACGTTTATGCAAAATTGTACAGTTTTCTCACTTTAAATATTACACAAATTATTGAAAATACTTGATTTGTATAAAATTAAATAATCAAACCGGTTTGTTTTTTGAACTCTTGTAACAATGAGATTAAAATAAGCCACCATTTGTTGCTGGCAAAGTGAACCGTAAAAAAAGGAGAAGCAAAGAAAACAAAGATTTTTTTCCGTTCTGGCAAACAGTATTTTTAACCCGCAGATCAAACAAAGCTGCTTCTCTCTCTCTCACTTTGTTGAACAATCGCCGTGGGTGCATGCGTTTGTTCGGCCTTTTCTTTCCTTCCATTATTCGGATCTCTGAAAAAAAGGGGATTTTCCCCGATGAAAGCTCATTTTCATTATATACACACTAAACAAGCGAATCCGCTATTTGTAAAAAAGCAGTAACCTTTTGAAAGCTGATTGGAACTGGAATAACCATCTTTTGACTTGCTGGAAAAAATATAATCGAGATTTAATAAAGAGTAGGTAACGAGTCAAATTGGAACAAAAAATGTATAGGTTTTAACGTTTTACAAAGAGATGAAATATTTCTTTGTATGCATATTTCCTAACTGTATTTTTATTAAATTAAATTATTTATTTAAATAGATTCTAAATTTTAATTGAATTTATTAAATTAATTTCTTGTAAAATATATTTTTAATTTTTACGTTAAGAAAGAGTTTAAACTAAGCGCTATTAAATTTAATGAGTTGCTTATTAAAAATTATAATTTAAATTATAAATAAAATTTGTAAATAATTATATTTAAAAAAATAATTATAAACTTAACGTTTATTTTAAGGTAATGAATAAGCTTTTGTGTTTACTTAATAAGATTAGAGGAGACTTCAGTTATGAACGAAAGTAATTATGGTTGACTTTGCTTTTTTTTAAAGGAAATTTACTGGATGCGAAGTAAATAAGGAGCTTAATCGTTATTTGTATGGAATATTTTTTAGGACGAGATAAATTATATTTTAATATTCCACTCACGGAACGAATTATATAATTAAAATGAATCACGCGCACATAATTTGTTCTCGTGCTTTTTTTAAAATTAAATTTTATATTTTTCTACATTTTTTATAGTTGAGAGATTTTTCTATTATCAGTTGGATGATATTTTATATAAAGTCAAGTAGTGTATGTTATTTGTTTTAAACTGTCACAAATTAAAAGTTATTAACTTTGTCTCAAGTTGCTTTAGTTTTTGCTAGTTGTTCAAAGTCATTGTGCTATTTCTTTTCTGTGCTTTTTTTTAAAGCTCTTATTGTGATAGTGGAATGGGTGGAAGCAATTAGCTTAGGAAAAACGATCCATACAGAGGGATTAATCTGGAGGAAAACGGCGGACGGTCTTAAAATTCCGGGCTTGCAGGCGCATAAATTGCATCCTCTCTTTTTCCTTCCACTCTTCCACCGTTTCTAGTGGCAATTGAAATTGCGATTTTTCTCGTTAAACTTCGCCATCGGCGGATGCGGAAAAACCTGTTAAACAAAAGGGACGAGCTACGTTTTTACTGCCTTCCGGAAAAATCAATTAAAATTACATTATTTAATTATTTATCCAAGCTTGGAAAGTGTGCGTTATTAAACAAAGGCATGAATCCATCTGATCCTGATTATAATTTCATGCGAACATCGCGTTCGGTTGGGGAATGAGCGGCGAAAAAGCAAAAGCCGCTTTTCCGACTATCGTATATTTTCATCCGTTTGATTGTTGCCACAGCAACAACCAAATGCAACCGTATTGTTATTGCTGAGGCAACAGCGGAAAACAGGCAACAAAAAAGTTATGAATGCTTCCGGATTATTTAGCTTTCGAAACTCGTTTGATCTTTGAATGAGCATAAAAAAAAGTGGATTTGCATACGCTGATTTTTTGATGCAAACTAATTATGGTTTTGCGTGATTTATTTGCTGATGTAATGTACTTTTTTTAATGTTTATTTTGTTGGGATGGGTGTGATGGGCGGTAGCAGCCTTTGGGCCCTTTCCGGCTTCGCCTTTTCGGCCCAGGTCGTACGTTTCGTGGGTTATAAATACGCCTGAAATACGTGTTAAAGCAGCTGGTAGTTAAAGCTGCGCGGCAGTATATTACATTAAAAGCTCCTGAGATAAGGCCTCCGCGTGTACTAGTAGTAGTCTACTACTAGCAAGGTGACGGCGGCACTATTTTAAGGGCTGGATTGTGGATGGTTTAAAGCTTCGGAACAAAAGCGTTTTCCTCTCGTCGGCAGCGCGCCCTTTCCGGAAATGCGCGAGCTTTAATTAACGCACAATGGCTAAGCTGATATGCGGAGAGTCGCATTTTCCATCCACCGAACTGCGCTAATTCAATGCCATTTTAATCGCACCTCCGCATACGTAGCTTGAATGACAATACGTGATTATAATTTGCACAGTTTTGTGGATGATAAACTAATCCTAATTTACAAAATCTATTATTAGTTTCACTAACTTTCAAGTTTCTGTGATTTAGAATCAATTTGCATATTCGATGGTGTTTGTATCATTATTGGTTCTTGAGAAAAATGATAAAATAGAGAGACATTCACTATTAATAAAGCGTCTATTGCAACGGTGTAGCGTCCTTAACAACCACATAACAACAGTCATAATAACAGTAAAGCGTCCTTAGCAACGTGAAGCGTCCATAACAACCGCATTGATCAAAGGAGAATCTTTAACAACGAAGAAACGTTTATAGTAAACGCATGATTTTCTTAATATTGAATTTAAAAATATTTAAAATATTTTTAATTACATAAACAAAAAATTACTTGAATGTATTTTTTAAATTAAGCTTTTTCCGTTTTATTTTATTACACAAAACGCGACTTTATTTTATTTTACGATCCTCTCCTTTTTTTCTATGCTCGGATTGATTGGTGGACGGTATTATGCAGAATCGGCGGAAAAGCGCGCAATAAATGGCGTGTTTGGGTCGGTTTTTGGAGGAAATAATTTTCGTCGGAGGGCGAATATGAAAATTTCATTTCGGACTGCGATATTATTATTTATAAAGGTTCTGGCGTTTATGGCCCATTAAATTTCGCGCTGAAGTGGCTTCAGTTTATAAAAAGGACCGATGGGAGCAACATACCGCGTACACGTTTTATTTTCATTATATGTCTTTTATTTTATTTTACTTTTTTTATATATACATTTCTACCCAGTTTTGCATATTTAGAATATTTGAGTTTTCCGGTATTTATAAATATTTAATCTAAATAGTTAATTGCCACCAACAATAAAATTGATTGAGATTTTACTATTTTAGGGATGGAAAGTTTGAAATTGTATTATTTTTATTTGTTTTTGGTAATCGTGATGGAGTAGATCCTAATCCATATAACTTTCAGACTTGCTGTTCGGATCTCTCGGGGATTTTCCGAATATTGTTTTCATACACATTTTCAATTTTTGCCCCTTTTCTCCTTGTCAAAACCGGAAAATTCGGTCTTTTCCTGAGGGAAACGCGCAGTACGCGTTTTAACCGCCATCGATTCCTCCTCTCCTCCCTGCGTATACAATATTAAAATGTGTGGTTTGAGGCATTTCCTTGCTTCCTTCCGTTTCCTTGCCATAGGCACATAATGTTCAATCATCCATCCATCCATCCATCCATTTCGTCCTTTCCCTCCTGTGAATAAAAGACACATCAGCGCCGTCGGAGTGAGATATAGTGGCTTTGCGAACTTTGCGAATGGACGTGTGGATGGAACAATGATGGAGTTGTCTGCGCCGGAATACGCATTACCATTGAAATTTTAGCTCTCCATTATTTCGCGCAACTTGCGGAATTTTGATTGATCCCGCTTTTATTCAAATCGCAACATCATTAATTCTCCTCTGATTCTCTACTTACCATCGCAATTCACCCAAAACAAAGCCATTTCTACGAACATTAAGTCGTCAATAATGGATTATTTTAATTTACTATTAAAAATGATGTAATTAGATAAAATATGAAAAAAAAATTATATTCAAATTATTATTATTGATTTGTGAAAAAAAATTGTTTGAATTTGTTATGAATGTAATATATATAATAAATGCACTTTTGTCATCGCTTTGATGTTTCGCGAACAAAAAGTAATTGGATTTAATGAGTGGACGATGGGAAATATTTTACTTCCCATTGTCTCCTCTTTCGTATATATTTATTTTTGTACGCCTCGGGAATTATCGGAGGGTGGAAATGCGGTTATATTTATTAGCTTTTGTTGTTTTCTCATCTCTCTTCTCCTTTTTTTGGATTCTGCTACGGTTGTGGCCTCCTCCAGCGGGCGATAAATACATTAGGCCTTATTGGTTTCAGCTTCTCTGAATGGCCCATCGTCAAAACCTCGTTTATATATATCTGTATACATAGTTTGCGAAAGTCATCAATACTAATACCTAGCAGTTAGCAAAAGAAAGAACTGAACTGAAGAAAAGAAAATGGAAAAATAAAGGTTTTCCTTTTATAAATACTAGGGAGCCGAGTGGTTTATGGCTCGTAAAGATTGCAATAAACGCAAATGCTTTCACTTTCTTTTCCTATTTTTTTTATTATTTCTCATTATTATTATTATTAGATTGAATTTTATTGCATTCCTTACTAAAATTATATAAGATTTTTATTGATATTTCTACACGTGATAAATTAATTTGATGAAAAAAAAGTGGATGCGCCGGGTACTTACATTTTCCTATTTCTTTTAGTTTTTATTTACCATCACTTATCTGTTGGTTTTCATCATAACATAACATTTTAAAATTATTAGTTAGTTATAAAAATGTTCACTTAATTGAATAATATTTATTCATAGTTTTCTTTACTTAAACTTCATATAATTTGTAAATAATTAATAATTATTTAAATTGGATTTTTTATTAAAATTAGTTAAATCTCGTATAAAATTATTTTATTTTAAAATATTTTTAATGATTAAAATTCTGTTTTGTGCTTATAATAATCTGGTTAAATACCCGTTTTTTGTTTGTAAATCAGCTATTATGATGAACGAAAAAAAAGGAAACAAAAAAAAAATCTCGTTAATAAAGAAATTAGGTTTTGAATCTAATTAAAAGTTTAAGCTTCGTGTATATACAATATTTTTTTGCGCGGCGCTCGGTAATTAAAACTTTTCTTTTGTGTGTGCGTGCGTGTAACCCTTTAGGATTAAAGCTCTATTAATTAACCGTTTTTTTTTTGTTATTAAACAGATGCGAGAAGGCAAAGATGCAGTAATATTATATTTTTTTTGTTGCCGTTTTTCACCCGGAAATGAATAAATGAAGGAACTCGTTTGTATGCGCGCAATTGTCGGGTGCCAATTTCGCTCGTTTGTAGTGCGGCTCATTTACATTAAAGTAGATGGATAGAATAGAAGTGGAAAAAATTTACTAGACTCGCGTGCATAAAACAAGTTGGAGCAAAATGAAACAAAATAAAAACACATTGGTTTTTGGACGTGGGCCAAAAACTGTGTTGTGTCGTGGGGCGGAAAAAAAGGTATAACTTTCGGTATTAGAGGAGGTCCGGGGGGATTAGAAATTACTGCCGTATATAAATACTGCACGTTGTTTTGTTGTTAACAACATCCACCGGAATCTAATGGATGTGACCAAGTGTAAACCGGAAGTCGTTACATAACTCTTGGGCGATGTACAGGTTTTGATACAGCCTCGAAATCGTTGATCTCACATTATATTTTGTGTTGCTCAATTTTTATGATTTTAATAATTTGTCACTTAAATATGACATTACAACGTTTAAAATAAATTAGTACGATCAAATTATTTGGTGGATGCGCCGGGTATTGCATTTTTCAATTCTATAATTTTTTTTATTGATAGATTCGATTGCGAATTTTTAAAAGATTAATAAAAAAAAATGTTTTTAGTAATTTAATTTAAGAGAAAAATTATTTTCTTTGGAAATAAAAAAAAAGATTTCTAAAAATATAATAAAATATAGAAATACAGATTTTTGGACATTTGTAATTTTAAACTGAAACTGAGAATTTTGTGTAATTGGTGGTAAAAGTTTTCGGTGTGGACTTCGATAATTAAAAAGCAAAGTGGAAGGCGACGCTATTCTCTCTTTGGTGCGGTTTTGCAGAAAAGCAAATACTCTCTGTAACAATAGACAAGTGGTATTATTAACCGTGGAGGATTTTGAATTGTATGCAAATTTTCGGGCGTCGTGTATACGTTTTAATAAAGCGGGGAATGTTTAAACAGTTTCAGACGTGGCAGACGAAAAGAAAACATTCACGTTTTCGTGCAATGCTCACGAATTTATCATGCATTTGATGCAACCGACATGTGTGTGTATTATCTGTCCAATTTGCGCTTTGGAACGCTGCCAATCTTCTTACCCCAATTGTATTATACGTTGCTAAATTGTTGTTTTAGGAGATTCTTACGAAAGAGACTTGATTAATTTAAACAAAATTCTCTTTAAAACTATCTAAAATATGCATAAATATTATTTCTAAAAATACATATTTTGTATTCCTAAAAAGTTTATTTGAATTTAAATAGTAGTAATAAATATGCGGTTTAGGCTTCCTGTTAAGATGATTTATCGTTATCATCAGTGTCTGTGGTTTTAATGAAGATGGCGTTGTTTACTGTTTCGCTGCGACGACCTCTCTTCTCTCCCTGATGTATTATGTGCCGGGAAGATTAATAATTTATTGTAATTTTTGTCCGAAAATTTCCCGCACATTCATCATCCTCGAGGTTGGAAATTAATGGAGCGCGAGAGGAAATCCTCGAGGGGCGAATCTTCTTTTCACGACACGACACCTTGGGGGTCTCGAAATGCAATCCCTTTTCAACTCACCCGATGGACATGTTTATGTCAGATTTTTGGGACCCTTTTGTACATTATTTGGAAGAGCAGTAAACGCCTAATTTAACTTGCCCTTTCATCGGCTGTCGAAAAGCGATACAAAGAAATGTCTTCGTTCGTTCGTCTGTTAATTGAAAGCGTTTTCCAATCAATGCGAAAATTCGGGACCAAAGGAAACTTTTTTTTTTGCTATCGAACCCTCGTCTCCATCAAATAAACTCGAGTTTGACGTGCCTTTTGATATATCGTGAACAGCATATTTTTCGTGTTTAATGCAAATAATATTTTTTATTACAAATTTAATTTTTTGAAAAATGAAATCGATATTTTCTGATAGATTTGATTAAACATATCGAAAAGTAAATTTAATTTTAACTTGTTGCCCTTCTTTCAACGCTTCAGACAACTGCGAAATGTTAAGAAAAAAAAAGCAAGACAAGGATCTCAGTTCATTCATTTTTAATTGAAAGCGTTCCCAATCGATGCGAAGAATGCGAAAACTTCTAGCAAATAACTTTTGACGTCCTCTCTTTCCATTTTAGACGTATTTTCGGGGTTCGAGCAAATAAATTCTCTAGTATTTTTTATTTGTTGTTGGCGCTTGCATTCTTCGCTTTAAAAGCAATTAAATTTAATTTTTGCGCCCCCCGAAGCGCGCTCGTAATTAAGTTAAATGACTCCCTCTCTCTCCCTATGGGGTGGTAATTAAAACAACAATCAAAGACGCGAGGGGTTGCATTTCTTTTCGCTTTCTTGCATCTTTATTTATTTTTTCGTTCCGTATTTTCAAGTTCCAAGCAACTTTAATTGCCAAAGCGAAACTTCTGAAGCACAATTAATAGTTAAGCGAGCGCTTCCATTATTCAAGGCATTTCATATTTTTTTCCACTGAAATCGTGAACGAAAATCTGTATTTCCTTTCATTTATTTATTTTTTCTGTTGCAAGAGTGAAATGGGATGGATTGGAGTTTAAAATTACGTAGTCGGTAAACATTCATATATCAGTGTCTTGTAGAAGGAAAGTCTCTGATTTTTACCGGTCGTCGGACAGTGACAAACGCAGAATCCCGAAACGCGTTCGTTCGTCCTTTCCCAATTCCCAGTTTCATTATTCCGTCCTATATCCGAACGGAGTGGAATTGGAGAGAGAAAAAGCGTATAGGGAAACGGGAATAATAATAATTTGAGGCAAAAAAAAAAGTTGGACTAAACGCGGAATAAATCATGTGCAAAATAGTGGAACAAAACGGACGAAATTAAAATGAAATTTCATGTTAATAGAGACACGTACGCCCATTGTTTCGGCGCCGCTGGAAATCGATATTATCGCATCTGTCCCTGAGAGAGAGAGAGGAGAGAAGGGATGTTTTTTTTTGTTGAGAGAATTGAGGGTGCATGATGGGGGTATTCGATTTTTTTTTGGCCCTGAGGCTGTGACTGCTGTCAATTTTGAACTTGAGATCTACGGGTCGCGTATTTAATAGAGATTATGTATAAATAACTGTGTTTGTAAAATGTCAGATATATCAGAGCGAATGTTTGCAAGGAATTAATTAAAATAATATAAAATGGTTATAAAATTCATAATTTGTATATATTTTCTACGTTTTTTTTTAAGATTTACTTATTTCATAGGAAAGTAATTAAAAATCGCCTTATTTGGTTACGAAAACACGTGCAACGACGTCACGACCAATCAGCTGCAGCTGCGAACTCTAGACCAATCCTTATTTTGTAACGAAAATACGCCTTTAAGACATCGCGTTGAATCAGCGGCAGCTGCAAGTATTTAACCGAACCTTAGATGGATATGAAATCGCGTTTGCTCATCTACGTATTGATGAGTCAGCTTCAGATGCAAATCTCTGGCGAACATTAATAATGCATTATTTGCATATTAGATAACAAATAATATAAAGATATTTAATGTTAGTTATTCTGAATTTATTCAAGAAGATATGGATTATTAAATAAGGTAATTAGTAAATATCATTAATTAGAGAATTAATTTATCAATTTTTCAATTATGGTTGAATTACAAACTAATATCTAAACTATCATAGTTTAACTTTTTTTTTACTATGAACTTAGTATTTTCAAGTTGCTAATTGATGTGGGCTAATTTGATGTGAAAAGTTTTCTGTGATGCAAAAGAATATATGAAAATCGTTTAAATTATGTACGCGCCAAAGTTATGCGGATTATCTGTGAACGCCGAATGTTTATTAGTGTCGGAATGGCACGTTTCGGAATGGGTTGGGAATAGTTGGAATGGCTGGAAAAATAAGTTGGCGCGCGTAATTACGCCTCTCACGCCAGATAAGCGGACGAACTTAATTTCGGATTTTAATTACTGGCGCAGCACACGGAAACTTCCAGTCAAAGTTCCTCCACTTCTTTTTTCTCTTTCTTATTTTTATCTGTATATTCGCCGTGTGTTCGTTCGGAAAATCTTGCTAGCGGATAAAATCTGCCCATAAAAATGAACTCGCTCCTCCAACCCCAACGTTTCTCTCTACATATTGAATGCAATGATTATACACGTCCTGCTTCCATTATAACGGCCCTTGCATCTATTGGAAACGGTTTCCATCCTCTCCTAGGTTTTCTCGAAAACGAGTATTATCTATTCAAAGCATGAATGTTTGAACATATTGGCGCGTATTGTTGTATTCCTCGTAATAGCCGGGGCGCAGCGAGATAGAGCCGCACAGAATATAGGTTCAAGAGAGAAAAAGAGAAAGAGATGGGCGTTTTTCGGGGTTGTATATGAGTAGGAAAAATATAAATGTGGGAAACACACACAGGGAATAAATAGCAAGTTTGCGGGCGAAACGAAAACACGGTTCTCGCTTGAAAAACATAAATCGATGCTGGATTTTCAATAACATTTCAGTAATATTTTTGCAACGTTTCTCTGTGTGTGCGACCTGATTTTCTCTGTTTTTTTTTACTTCTTTACTTTACTATTGTCGATGTTGTACACTGCCCTGTTTTTATCCGTTACACGCGTGTGCATTTCAATATCGGTATCGGTAATCGAGAAACCGGAGTTGGCGACAATATCGAAAATCCCTCCTGATGATATTTGGGAATGAAACACTTTCAAATTCAATACCAAATGCAAAGAGTTTCACTTAAATATAGTTAAATTTAAGAAAAATGTAGGGACAATTTAGACAATTAACATTGAAATTTATATAAAATTCCCAAAACTAGTTATTATTACGTATTAATTATTAAATATTCAAATACTAAATTGATTCTGAAATTAGAGAATTTTCTTAGTATATTGAGATTATCTAATCAAAATTAGGTTAACCTTGGAGATTAATAAATTGGCAATTAATGTGCTTCAAATTATGAAATAGACACGTGGCGGATATATCCGCCATATTCTATACACGCTTATGCAAAATTGTGTGCAAGGCCACTGTGGTATCGAATCATAGTTCTTAAGGAATTGTGGATGTATCGGATAAATAATGATGTTTCTTGTGCTGATTTCATCTTAAGGTTAATGTTGAATTTGTGTATTATTTTGTAATAAAAGTAGCGTAAAAAATGGTGGATGCGCCGGGTGAATTGGATTTTTTTAAAGTAATTAGTAACATCGATGTTGTGAATTTCGTTTTTAACGTGTCGTTAGTCGTATCGATGTGCGTTGACGTTTAATTTTCAATCATTGACGGTTGGATGCGCCCGGTTTCGGTATTACAAAAATGTCCATTTCGGAATAATGGATGTGGATTATTCTTGACATGCTGTGTGGCGTGTATATCGTAGCGACTGTTATTGCGCGAGAAACGTTTCCGTCGATGCCCCCGGGGTGTCAAAGGTTACGAGGAAGTCGACGAGATGAGTGTTGGGGGGTTGCGATAATTTATTTTCGCCGATATATGAAATGCGCTCGAGTGAATCGTTCACGTAAATACAGTGTGCAACGCGTTAGTATTCAGCGGAGCGAAGTTAAAAATTTCCGTGCAGAATATGACGGGTGAGAGGGAGGAAAAAGAGAGCGCAATTTGCTGCAGGCGCCAGAAAGGCCGAGACCATCTTAGTCTTTCTTATTTTTCTCTTCCTCCATGTTTTCCTTCCTTTTCCTCTGTCTTACGTAACGCCACACCTCCGCAGTTATGATAATTCCGAGCCAGTAAAATCTTATTGCAGTAAACTGCCGGATTGTAATTGAACACGTATCGCCGGAGGGTTAAAGTTCATGGAAACTGCTACGAATAACCGTAATTCACGAATCCAACTATCATTTTCTTTTTACAAATTGGTATTTTACGACACGAACAATTATGCGAAGTCACATATTTATCATAAGTTTGTTACGAATTTCTTCAGATTTGACATCTTGTTGTTATTAGAATAGTTTTCCGAAGTTTCCACCAAACGGGAAATGCGTTTTTTCTTTGACTGTTTTCTTTATTCTGCTCCGTTTTGTTTACCAAATATAATGTCGTCGGAGCCGCCGCCGCCGCCTTCTCCTGATATCCTATTCAAATATTATTCATGCATTTTCTTCTGCGTCGCGACGCCGCAGTCAAACGCAAAGGGGCAAAAGATCTGCACGAAATGCACTTTTCTCATGCATTTCCACCAATAAATTTGTATGCAGAAAG
The DNA here is from genome assembly GCA_963457615.1 of Nicrophorus investigator. NCBI lineage: Eukaryota > Metazoa > Arthropoda > Insecta > Coleoptera > Silphidae > Nicrophorus > Nicrophorus investigator. The sequence goes on from OY735140.1 coordinate 38,202,507, forward strand.
AGGAATTATTTTACTACAATCAATTTAATTATATCCACTATTTGATATTTAATTAGTTGATGTAATTTGCACATTTCATCGGTGTTTTCAAATTGGTTACATTTTAATCAAACAAATTGAAATGTATTAATTTGTTTGATCACAATTTAATTAATGTTTATTTACATAATTAATTAAAATAAGAGCTTATTAACTATTTTTTTTATGGTTTTAGAAAAACTTGTTAAATTAATTGTTTTTTTTTGTTTAGTATTTAAAAAATAAACTTTTTTAATTACTAAAACCGATTTTTTTTTAAATTTGCGTATGCGATGATAATATAGTGTGTCGGTCGCTTACAATAAGCGGATCGTGCTTGTATTTGCAAATCAATGTTTGATTGCTGCCATTCGATTGTGCAGAAACGTTGGTAAATATTGGCGAAATATAATTAAGGGACCCGGGTATCATATTGTAATTTTATAATAAACAAACTTGATTTGAATTGTTAATCGAATGCAGATTCCACAGAACTGCGACTAATTACACAATAAATAATGCGGCGCAATCAATGGTTGAGAGCAGCGCCGCCGACACCACCGCGCAACACTCTCTATCTCTATATGTGCATTTATGACGACGTGTGTCATGTAACACCTACACGAAATCATTGATGAATAATATCGCACTGCGCGCAATAATTATGTGACTTTGCTTTTGAGGGGATGCCCATTATGTGGCCTTCAAATTTTACAATATTTACTGTAGTTATCGACAATTTTTAAAATTCCACCCTCTCAAATATTTTTCTATAAAATGAAGCTTACTAAATATTATATATTTTTTTCTTTTATCCAATTTTTTTTTTCATGGAAAAACGGAAGTAATCCACCTGAGTGGTGGAAATAGTTTTCTTCTCTTGTATATATATTTTTTTTTTGGTTTTTCGTTCCTATTCGCAGGCCATTTTTGCGAGTCATATAAAGGGAAAGTTGTAAAACACGGAACTAAATTTTTCATCAACTTTCTACGCTCATCTCGAAAGTGGGCTGTATATGCACGACGACGTTGAAATACTTTTGGATCCCCAAGTAAAGTTACCGAACTGCATTTATATGGAAATTCGTCGGAATCGCGCCCAGGTCAAACATTCATAAATTTGCTGAACGATATTTAAAAACGAGATCGAGTGGAGCGAAAAAGAAAATTTTCTATGGAGAATTTCCCTTTTTTCACCCCCTATATTTATAAGTGTCGATTCGCGAAGATTAAGAAATTGGAAACCGATTCAATTTTATATTTGGGAATTTTAATTATTATTAATTTATAATTTAAAATAAATTATTTAATTCTCATAAAATTTAAAAAGTTGTCTATGGGCCAAATTATATTTGGGGGCGCCCCAAAAACATAATTACTTGAAAATAGTTTTTTTTAAATGTTATTTTCGTTCTAAAATAAACGTAAATGTTTTAAAACTTTCCGTTTTTACTGTGTCTACCGCATAGAAAAATGGGTCCGGTTGAGGGGTGGGTGTGGTAATTCATGTAAAGCCCACTCGCGAAATGCTCGTCGGAAAACGCACATAAATCATTTTCTTGAACCTTTCACCTCTCCGGCCGCGCGTCCCCTCACTTTTTTAAAAAAATGAAGAGAGAAAACGGCGGCTGGAAGATGAAGAGAGAAATGAGGAAAAAAATGTAACACGAGAGGGGAGGAATGTACAGAAAACTAAAAACCGTTCGGCCATAAATCATATTGTTTTTAACCCTTATATATATATACATACATGATCCTTCTAAATCACTTGCTGCTAAACATTGAAGATTTATCGGTTCCGAAATTTTTGACTCGAGAAACTTTTACCACCTCGCAATTAATTGCAGTCGCTCTGCGGATGTGTGCGAGTGTGTTTCGCTTATTTAATCTTCGGGGGATTCCATAAATCATCTGTGCCAAGTGAATTGATCACCTTTTCATTTCTTTCTTCTAAAAACCCAAGTGCAACGAAAACCTAGTAAAATATCAATAACCAAGTGATAGATTGTCGCTGCATTGCATTTTTTATTAATTAAGAAAAATTAAAATTACTTCATTAACTTTTAGTTACTTAATTGATGATAGATGGCGCTATTGAATTATATTTTTTATTGTAAATATGGTTAATTGTTGTTTCGGCTTCTCGAATGTGAACATTTCATCTTTCTATTTATTTTTTTTTCTTCCCGGTGAATCTTTAAAGAGTGGATGGAGGAAACGCTTACAAATTGCAGGATTTCTTTTGCGCTTTCCACTCGTGACTTCTTTTCCCCGATCTGTTATTTCAAGTGCGGAATTTTTTGTTTATTTAAATCGCCCTCTCTGGGCTGCGCGAGAAATTTGAAATTGTAATGGGTCTGAGCAAAATAATTGGATCCCCGTATTTGACATGAATCACTTATATATATATACCAATCGAAGACAAAGACGAAGTCGCGCTTATTCTCCTCCATCCTGAATTAATGGGATTTTCAACTGTGGCCAATGCATATATATAAATGTATGAAGAGATAGAGAAAAAGGAAATTGAGGAAATCGTTTTTATTTAATTTTTTTGTTAAACGTGCACCTCTTTGATTTCTCTTCTCACTCCGCATTGATTGATTCTTTCAATTAAATCCGCAGCAAAAAGAAACGCACCAAAACGAAGCGAAAATCCAATCCAATTGTTTGTTTGCTCCTTTTCTGCATTTCCATCTTCCTTTTTTCGTCCTTTAACCCCGAATCGATTTTATTATTCGCAATCTCTACTGCACCGTTTTATACATAAACATTTAGTCATATAAAAAAAATATGACTGGTCGAAACGGAAATATTCTCGCATTCGTTTTCCACCACTTGAAAAGTCTGAATTTATTTTGAATATTTTCAATAATGTTTGTTTTTTTCTCTCTTGTTACAGGTGAGTTTTCCGCTGCGGCACAAAAAAAAGTTTTCATCTGCTGATCCTTAAAGCAACCCTTATTTTGCGGTGAGTCTATCGAAAATTTTCCGTTACGTTCGCGAGGACCGCCCGTGGCGTCTCCTCAAACGCGCCCTTTTCATTGGTCGAGTTGCATAATTAAATTCGATTTAGCGAAAATTTCGCATATTATATAACGGACGGAAAATTTATATCCCTGCCCGAACTCAAAACTTTGTTTGCGCAACGTGTGTGTGCTTTAGAGAGAGAGAGAGACGTGTTCGAAATTACAGCGAACTTTAGTTTACGGCCTTTATTTCCTACATGCATTTTTTTCGCATTTGAATTTTGCGCGCGTTTGTTCTCCACAAATCAAAGCAATTTTAATAATCGTCCGATAATTTTTAGCAACGAACGTGCTGCTGCTCTTTATTCTCTCTCTTTCTCACATTTTTTAAATATAAACGGGGGTGAACAAATTTACGTTAAAAATATAAATTTGTTTCATAAAAAAAAATCCATTTCTATTGATGGAAATTACCAAATTCGATAATATTTAAAATATCTATTTTTTGTTTTGAATTGAAATGTTTTAAAAAAAAATTCTAACAACTCTAAATGTTAGATATTTATTGTGATTAGTTTATATACAACACTCTGTATATACGTTATGCGTACATTCACCGGTGTCGCTTTCTGTCAAATGGGTGTCTAATTATTCTCGTGCGCCCGTAATTAAATCATCCCCGCGGATGATTAAATTATTCATGGGTCTCCATCCCGCGGCATGTGTTCCGATCTGGCACAAATCGAAAGTCTAGCTAGATGTGTGCATCCTCAGATATCGTCATCATCATTACCATTATCGAAACGTCAGCAGAAGCGTTCGAATTTGCGCGGGAAATTAACGGAAAGAACAGCAGCGGCAGCTGTATGTCCCCGATGAAAGCCGAAATTCGATAGAGGCATAACGCGCTTTAATGCTAACCAGTTTAATAGGCCTCGAGGCATTTGAAGGTAAATATGGGGGGATTACGTAAATTTCGCCAACAATTTAGACTCGGGGATTTATAGGACTCCTCCTCTGCTGGGAGTTGCTTGTCGGATGGGGATGATTTTGTAGCTGGAGAAGCGCGAGCGGAGCACGAATCTACGTGTCGATACGACTGTGTATGCATGTTTTGTGTATGTCTCTGTGCGCCACCCTCCTCCACCCCCATTATACCATTTGTTTCTCCGAGTTTAATCATGGTTCTGAACAAAATGCTACTGTTTGTTTTTCCCCTTTACTTGCGGCAAGCACGCGACAGTTTTATCGTTTTCGAATATGCAATTTAAAGCTCCACTTGCGTTATTTACTTGCCAAAATCTGCATTATGAAATTGGTTATTCGTTACCGAATTTATGTTCGACAAAAGTTTTATTTCATCGCATATAAAATTTAAAGTGGCAGTGTTTACGAATAACAAATTTAAAATATTTTATTGTCAAAATATAAATAAAACAATAATATGATAAAGCCACGTATTTTGATCTCGGAGAATCGTATGACGATCAACGATTGCGCTACCACAATGGTGTAAAGGATAAGGCGGATATATCCGCCGTTTGTTCGTAAATAGTTAAATAAGTAAAAGCAGTATTTGCAATAATTAAACTTTAAATCGTTTTAAATGTGTTGTAATGGAAACGTTTCGGCAAATTGCGGTTTGCGGGCAATTGCAATGTTTTACAATCAGCTTTATTTGCGCTCGTTGCAGTGGGCTACAGCATGTCTTTAAGTAGTATGTTTTAATTTTTTTCTCCATTTCCTTTCCTTGTTTCGCACTTTTCCGCGCAACTTTAAATAAGGTTATTATCCTGTAGCAGCTAGGAATGGAATTTTATTCGCCGCAAACTTCCATCGTAATTATTGTTTCTCGAAGGAAAAGTTTTCTCTCTTGGTATAAACGAGACAATTTTCGCGTTGAGATGCCGAATTTCATTCCGTGTTTGAACGAGGAGAGATCCTAACCAATACGATAAATTCCATTACTTATTCATTTATTTGCCGAAACTCAAAATGAATTATGAATTAACTTTTTTCAATGAAAATAAAATAAATATAATTGAATAATTGTAAAATAATAATTTATCAATTAAATCGAACTATAACTAATATTATAAGTTTAATTCAAATTTGATTATCTAAATTTATTTTTTAATAAAATTTTAGAGAATTAAATTATTGGTAAATTATATATTTTTTTATAAAGATTGAGAGTATGAGAGTCTGCTTTCCAAAATTTGTAATTGTTGCAAGTTGGAGTTGCCGTTAATGGAAAGATCAAAGTTGCGTAATTGTTATGTCTGCTTTTAATTACTTGCACTTTGAATGGAGAGAAAGAATAAGCGAGTGTTCAGATATGCAGATTAATTATGAATTGCAATTGTTGCATGATCAAAGTGCATATAAAATATTGAATAAGGTAGTAGTAATTAGGTGAATGGGTAAAAGTTTACGTAGTTGCAAGAAATTTGCTATTACCAAGATCAAAGATGCATAATAATTGTTGGTGCTTCCTTTCAAAATTGTCTATGAGTGAGTACGGAAACCTGTTTTATATCTAATTATAACTTTCTAATAATTTCTGAAATAATGAATTAATTTGAGATTTTTTTATTCAAAAAATATTATTTTTTAAATAATATTATCTAATTTTTCATAATTTAGTTTCATAATTTAGATTGCACCATGATAAAATTTGCGGTAGATCACGGCAGACTTTAAGAATATCGTAGCACCGTAGAACACGGCAGCCTTGATAGATAGCACCGTAGATATCGTTTTCGGTTATTTTTTAATTAATTAAAAGTCACTTTTTATGTATTTATGAAATATTGAAAAATTAATATAGTTTTTGAATAATTTCGAAAAAAAACTAGGAGACGAAAAATATGAGGCAAATTTTAAAGATATTTTTGATTTATTAAGATATTCGAATAATTGAATGGAAAATAAGAAAGAAATTAGTTTTTTGATGGATGAGTGGGAAAAAGTTTTGCTTAGTTGATGGTAATTTGTTGTAGAGGAAGCGTTAAAATCGGAGGCGGAGAAGCAATTAGTAGCGATTTCCCTGGGCGCTAATTCTAATGGACGGAGACACCAAATGCCGTGTGTATTAAAATGTAAAGTGTTTGTAAAGTGGGTGGCGGCGGCGTGCCGCGCGCTCAGAAGTTGCCACTTGCAAACTGGAATTAGTATGGAGGAAGGTGAAAGAGAGGACGAATGCGAAAGAAGAAGGGCTCGTTGCAAAGTTTGGATTAGTTCGTGCCTTTTTCATAACTATCCTAATTTCGTAACTAGCCAATTAGGTGGCGCCATGCGTGCGTGTGGTGATGCTTGCTTTTTTCCGCACACTCTGGTATTGCTTTGTGCAATTAGCGATATGATCCTCTCTCCGATGCAATTGCATTTAGCCCTTGATTGTAGCTTCCTCTCGCTCTCTGTGTGCTTGTGATAGCATCCGTATCGATAAATAGGTTAATATTGTGTGCGCACTCGAGGGCACTTGCCGCCATGCAGACGAGAAAATGAAATGGCGCATGCAGCTTAGTCGCCTCCGATCAAGGGTTGGGTTTCGAACCTGAGATTATTCGAAATACACCCTCCTCTGTCCACCCACCAATATCAATACAAAACGGCGCAGCGCTCCGAGAAAAGGGGATGAGTTGATGTTGGATAGACATTATCTTATATTAAATTCATATCCACTTAAGGACTTATCTTAATCCTCGGGGAATTTTTATATCCGATATTATTTAGGTTCTCGTCTCGTCTCTTTTCTTTTTTCGAATCAGGGAATTTTCGTCCTTTATGCTCCGATAAAAAAGGGCGGGGAATGGTGGAACAGGCCAACCATAATAATGCAGCAGTTCGAACCCGGAAAACCTGTGCATGCGACGAACATCAAACGAATTATATTTGAATATCCTTTCTTAAATCTGAGCCCGACAGCGCAACGAACGGAAGGTAAATACTGACAAATCTCTCGAGGATACCGACGAATCTGTGATATAATAAAATAAATAACTTAGTTTTTCGCAGTAGTTTCCGAAGGATCGAACATTTGCTCACTTCTTTTGCTCAAACAAATAACGAATTTTATATATTTTTTTCATTATATAACAATCAATTTTAATTTTCTACAAGTATAATTCAGTAATAATTAGGGCGGAAATACCCGCCGTGACAATTTCCAAAAATGATTTATCTTTAATTTTTTTTACACAAAACTAACTTCAATCAATCTGATTTGAATATTTAAATCCTCTTTACAAATAAAATTATATTTTGAAATTTGTACAAAATAGTTTTTTTTATTAAATTTTACACGATTACACTTTTTTACAAAGCGAAGTACATTTATAATCTATATGATATTAACAGTATTTTGAATATTTGAATCCTTTTAAGGGTTTAACATAACAACAAAATGTTTGTGTTCTGGAAATCATGTATTCACAAGTGTACATGTAAAATTATACATAATGATTACATAATGGAAAAAAATATTGCATAAAAAATTTTAACGTTAATAAAATTTTGAGAGTAACGTGCTGCAAATGGGGAATGGTCTGCAACTGTTGCCGTACATTGACATTAACTTTTTTTTTAAACAACGTTGAAACGAAAAATATTCGCATTAAAAAAAACAACGTTGTTTCGTTTTGTTTATTTTCGCGTACGCCCTTTAAATTAATAAAATTATGAAAAGCCTGCCTCGTATTTAGTTTCAGTTCAGTAATTACGCACACGCATTCATACATGTGGGGGTTGTAGGAAAGTGGGTGGATTTCAGCAATTCAATACTCGAGATTGTTTGTCGAAACGTTATGTACACATCTTTATGTACGTGTGTATAAATATAGATATAATAATGCTCTCGGCGTTGTTTAATAAACATTCTCTCTCTCGCTGTGTTTTCGGTGCATGCAAAAGGAAGGCGGAGTGGGCGAGAAATTAATTAAGCAAACGAAATAAATTCGCTCCATTTGGAAAACAGAATTTGCGAGCGCGATAAATTAACTTGCCGCTAAGATATGTTCCATTCCTACTCCTCCACTTTCTTCCTCTATTTTTTTTGCGTTCATTCCTCTTGTTGTTTTATTTGCATTCGTGTTTCTCCAGCGTTTTACAGGAGTATAAAAATAAAAATGACGTAACGAGTTTAACTACGCGGACGTAATTCGAAATGCGCGCTTATCGTAGTAACGAAATAAATGCGCATGAAACGTATACAACTAAATAATAAAGATAATGATAAAAATAACAAGTGAATAACGAGGAGCGCATACGTGCATACTTTAATCTGGAATTTGCGTTATTGCCGCCTCCCTCGGGACAACCCCGATGCAATGCTCCCGTTTTTTGAGTGCGTGAGGAATTGATGGTAGTAAGATAAAGGCACTTGTGCATGGGCGGTTAAATTTAGTCGGGAAGATAGTAAATCTTATGCGCCCTGCATACACCACTAATTTAATTCGTGAATTTAGCGCCATCTGTTTACGTTTTTTCTCCCTTACCAGTTGCACCTAGAATATTTGACGTTTATCTTCAATTTTGTTTTGTTGGTAACTTCATTAAATTTTGGGCGGTCGGCGGATATTTCCGCCCATTCTTTACACGACGTTAGTTTGAAGCTGTTAAGTGTTAGATCAGTTGGAAATTCGCCCTTGAAAATTCTCATTTTTTTTTGCAATTTGTAGTTGAAAATACTGGGAATTTTCGCTGATCTGGTGATTTATGAGCATTAGAAGATATTATTGGAAGTAGCAATCCTTTCATCGTAATCCAAATGAGTAAAATTCTAATCAAAACCGAATGGTGAAGCTGAAAAAGCTGAAGAAAAAAAAACAGAATAGGAAAAGAAAAAAAGGACCAAAGCGAACGAGAAAAACCCGAAGGTTTTCATCTCTGCCCCACAAAAGCGATAGGAGGAGGAAACTGAACAATTGATGAGTTCGGGATAAGCCTCAGCTGTGTCCGGTGTTTTTCCGACTTTAAACTTTAATCTTGCTCCATTTATTTGCCTCTTTCGATTCTCCTCGTCCGTGTTTTTCTTTTCGTTTTCTTTGTCGTCATTCTCGTCTTTGCTAAGAGCTGAGGAGATTCGTGGAGGATGCAACAACCGGTGTTTCCTTAAACTCCTCTCAATTAGTGTCCCTCTCCTTCCTTCGTCCTTTCCCCGCTAACCCGGAAACCCGAAACGGCCGGTTACAGCGGAATGCACTTCATCACATGCAACACGAGAGGCGCCCAAACGAAGTTACTTAAGATACACGGGCCCCGGCTTTGCGCAATAAATCAATAACTAATCCCGAAACTTGGTGCATTATAACTTTACATCATTGACAAACATTACTGGCAACTTCCAAGTAATTATAATCTCTCGCCTTGGATCTGGGAACAAGCCAGGCGGCACAAACAAATGATGGGGGATGGCGTTGTGTGCGAGAAACAGAGAGAGAGATGCAAAAAAAACTAGATGTAATAGCAACAAGAGTGAGAAAGAGGGATGTTGTTATTTAATTAGGTCTAGTCGAGGCGGGAAAATGGGGTTGAAAATATGATAGAGATACATGACTGCAGGGTGAAAAAGAAATGTAGCGTATAGAAATTTAACAGAAACACATTTTTAAAAGCCCTTCCACACACACACTCGTATATATTATTTTTTTTCTGTATTCTTAATAACGTTGTTCTGTGTGCGCCCCCACACGCCGAGCACATATGGCACGCTGCTAAAAGGGAGGAATTACAAGTGGAAAAACTCGCTTTCCCTCTCTAATTTTTATTTTCTATCATTTTTCTCTCTCACTTCTGTTTTGTTTCCACCATCCTAATTCACCCTCCCGGTGGATAGAACGAAAGCACACGGAATTATGAAACATCATCACTCAGTGCGGAAAACGCGCTGAATAATTATTTATGGTCGTAAATCCTGCCCTTATTTATCTCGCGCGTCCAGTTTGCACGAGATTTTCCCAGCCCGATATATTCGGGGGGTAAACGGAAAACGGATACAGCGTTTGCCCTACGTTTCAACCTCCATTCGTTTACAACCCTTTTTTTTCGCGCGCGCACAAAACGCCTATCGCAATTAACCCGCTCCTAACAAAATTGCAAAGGAAATACGAATTGTTGTTTTTTTTTCTTCTTTTATTTTAATCCATCTGTATTAATTTCTCGCGCGGATTTTATAATTTGGTTATAGTTTGTTAATCCTCACAGGAGCAGCTCAATTTTTTCCATTTGCTTAATTTAATAAGATGTACTAGTCCGACAGTTATTTATGTATAATTTTACTCATAATTTTAAAACGAGATTCAATTAATAAAATTTGATAATTTATTTTATAAATTTCAACCTTTACAGAGGAAGATTTTTTAAAGACGCATTTTCAACTGTCAAAAGCTTCTTCTAAAATAGCTAGTGGCCCCTCACTATGAGCTCTGGCGTATATATTCGCCGAACGACAATAAATATTTTTTCTCTTTGAAATTTGTAGATTTTAATTTTATTAATCATTTTGCAGTGAAATTTTCAATTATATTCAATATATTTGTTATGGTTTTTCTTTTATTGTGTATAAGGGATTAGGAAGCTTTGCACAAAAATTAAATGAAATTTTAAATAAATAATTAGAGGAGTTGTGTAATTTCAAATTTATATATATATACATACAAATATATGTTTATATTAATTAACAATGCAAACTGCAAGTTGAACTTTCATATTCGAATCGGCTGAAATATGTTTGCAGCAGTTATTATTATTATTATCGCGGCGGTTTATATTTGCAGACGCGTCGACATGTTTGCATTTGTTTTTGGGGGCGGTTGCTTTCGTTTGTTTCCCATTTTCGATGTTACTTTGTTGCGAGGAGACCAAACAAAAGGGCGTCGACTGTGGGGGTGGCCGCACGTTTCCAGATGTTGCTGCGCCGAAACTAATTAATTAATATCCATGTAAATAGCGAGCCACGTGCTGCAGCTCCATCTGAAAACTTTCTTATCCAGAAGCACCCCCAACAAAAAAAGCGAGAACACAAAAAATTAATCGTGCAAAATCGAACGAAAAAAAAAATTGAGATGGAGCACTAAACTTTCCATCTGCGATTGAATGCGAATGCTAATGCAAATTCGATAAAGAGTTGGCAAACACCTACACTCGCACCACCTGATGATGATGACGCTATGGAGGAGGATGAAAAAAAGAAAGGGTGGTTGGAGTGTGTCTGGAGGTAATTGAAAAATTCTCTTTTTTTTTTCTTTCTCTCTCTGGGTGGGTCGACTCTTGTTTTTTTTTCCTGTGAGCCCTAATGGCCGGAACAGACTGCGGTTGTCTCTGTGTGTCGCAGGTGGAGAATTTTTAGGGCCGTTCCGCATCGTATCTAATTTGAATTGCACATGCAGAGCTGAATTTAAAAGTCGTCCCTCCGGCTCATAAAATCATAAAAAGCGGCAACAAGATCAAAAAAAATAATATATATAAAATAAGGAGGAAAAATCGTGGACAGAGAAATGTGTGCGTTTTATATGTTTCCTGCGGCTAGATTTTCTTTCGCACGTATTTACACAATTTATACGTCTTACATGACCGTCCGTTTTCCATTTCTGTGATAAGGTCGAAAGGGGAGAAATGCGAGCAGCCTTATTATTACGATTCGTTTCCTCGTTTTCTCTTTTCTTTTTCCTGCTTGTTTCCTCTGTCGCAGTTTTGTCGCGCCCCGAAAACCGGAAGCTGTGTCGACCGGCGTTTTGAGCGTATCGATTTACATATGTGCACTTTAATATAGTGCACATCCAGCGCCGTCGGAAACATAAATAAACGGTCGACGGCCGTTTATATCGGATTGAGGAAAATTGATTTAATTAATTCACAATGAACATTGCCGCACACCCCCAATTCCGAACGCCACGCCAACCCTTATCGCCGACGCAAAACACCAAATGCAACCCCGAATTATTCATCTGCGACCAGTTCGCAATTTCTGTATCGCTTGGCCATGATCCGCTTTATCATCATTCCGGACATCAAAATGAGTTTCCAAGAGTATTCGATAGATGGCGTCTTCAATGACAGTTCTAATTACAGAATATTGATGATAATGTCTTTACATTTTGATACATATCTCGAAAACCATGATAGGTACAAGTATAAAACAAGGTGCATTTTAAAGAAAAAGTAATAGAGTTTAAAACGTATGTATTATCATATTTGTGGCTTTATTGGTTTTGCTGCAAAATAACTTTTTACTAAGAATACAAAAAATAAAACGATATATTTATTGATTGTTTCAATAGTGCTGTCAGTAAATACTGTTTATGATATTTGTTCAAAAACAATTTTATAGTAATAATATTGTATACATAAAAAATGATTGAGGATCAGTGAATATTTATACTGAAACAAAATTCCTGTTTTTTTTTTGGCCGATTATCATTTGTGCAAGTTTATATGGGTTAAAACGACAGTTAAATGTAAGCCGGGATTAGGTCGAGCGAAATACGCACGCAAATAATTAGAACGTTTATAATTAATATCGACTGGTATATATATTTATTTATGTTGTTTTTATTCTGTTTTTTTCCTGTATTATTAAATCGATTGTGTTGCTGCTGCTGTTGCTGCTAATCTCCATACATTTAACAATTTGCGATTCGTTCGCTTTCAATTAGTTTTATTTAGTAATTGGCTTCGTTGCTGCGTTTAATTATCGCTTCCGGTTAATTGTCGGGAGTCGATCGATCGGATGAGACGTTTCGTCAATACCGAAAGCGATTCACGTCTTATCCTTTAATTGAATTAACGAAAGATAGTTTAAATTACAAGTTTTGTTGGTTGCCAAATTTTATTTAACTCATTACGAAACTATAAAACTATAACTAGAAGGAAAATATTGTGAGTTTAAAGCTATAATTTGTATGTCCATCAACGTTATCAGAGCAATGTTGAGAGTAATCGGAAGATGTCTCGTTAACTTTCTTAGTGCCGGATTTTTTCCTCGGATTGACCTATAATCTCGACTACAATCATCAGAGAAACTACGGTAACTGTCGTAAAGCGATGTTCGTTCGGTTGGGAAGTCGAGTTGTGCGAAGAAAAAAAAAGTGAGGAAAGAAAAGGAAGAGCGACGATGATTACACTATCGGGGGTGGGCGTTTTCCGCCCCGTTGGCCAATATCGGGGGCGGTCTGTGCGATGTAAGGCGAAGCGAAGGGGCGGTGGAAACTTCCGGCATGCATATAAAGTAAACATTGTCTCTCGCGTCGGCGGTGGCGGAGGCGAAGGAATCGGTTTCCGATTAAACCAGAATTCTCGTTAGGTCGAAGATGGAAATTTTCATATTCAGGTCGTCCGAATGCGTTGTCGCCTGCCCTTGGCATCCGTTTTCGGATTCGCGTATAACGGCCATACTTTGGTTTCGCCGCGGCTCCGGGATTTGCTCCGGCATATTTCATGGTGTGTATCGATGCAGGCACGTAGCGGGGGCGGCTAAATAAATTTATGGCCATTTTATGTTCTGCATATCAGCAACATTTACGGCTACCCGATGTACGGAGTAAATAGAAGGAAGAGAAAAAATAAATGTAAAAGTGAATATGTATAGAGATGCGGAGTCGGGATTCTTCCACCCCCAGGTGGAACGTAACGCTAATACGAAAAAAAAAAAGAGAAACAATGAATTTGACATTGGGGAAATCGGTTTCAGCAACCGAAGCAGATCGAATTTTTCAGTAGGCCGCATTATATATTGCTTCTTATTATCATATGTTTATTTAGTGTCTTTTGGGAAATTTTAACGAAGAAAGAAAAAAATCTTACAAAAATTAACTTTTTGTTATTTTCATATTGTTTGATACACATAAAATTGTATTCAGCGGAAATCTTTTTTTTTTCCATTTAGAAATCGATGTTGGGTGGACGAAGAAAAATATCATAAATTTGTCCAAATAGGCCATTGTATATGTTACCATATATTTTTTTCATTAACTTGTTAGTTTGTTCATATAAAAATACGTAAGGTTATTGGGGGAGCAAAGTGAAAAAGTCCTAAATCCACAAATACACTGTGAATGACGGCAATAACGAAATAAAAAGAGTATTTCATATATATGAGTGTAATCTGGAATGTGAGCGATGAAGTTTTGCGGAAATTGGATGAAATCACTGGACGTTCTGTGACATTTCAATAGTATTCTATTATGGATGGACTGTCAGCGGCTCACCTTGAATTAGCGGAGGGAATTGGATCAGTCTTTGAATCCTCTTTTTCATCCTCCGCCTCCGCAAAAGAATCGGTCAACGTCTGTTCTGACGCAACCAAGAGAAGCGTTCCATAATGAATGAAAGTGCGGCCTTTCGACCCCCCCAATTCCTCCCATCTGTGTCATCTTAAAAGTTGGCGAAAGATTTATCATTTATGAGCTGGCTACAATCTCTTCTCCCTCACACACGAAACTATTCCACTTTGGTAGAAGCGCAAAGTTTCCGTGGTGGTGCGTCAATAAAACTCGAGTTTCCGCTTTATTTATATTAGCGAGGAAAGAGATCGGATCGCATCTTCCTCCTCTCGATAGAGGAGCATGCATCTCACCTTTTCTCTATGTATCTTATATAAGTGTGTCTTCATTCATCTCCATTGGCGCAGCGTGTTTCCGGTTGCGTTAAGATAAAAGCGATCGGTTTAATTTATGCTGCCGCCGCACGAATACACTTTGGCACCGTCGGATCCATTTTCGGGTAATTTAATGGCGTTACATAATGCGGCGCGCGGCGTAGCTGCTGCAACTGTGCATCATTTCGTTCCCGTGAAATTTATCGACACATCTCGAATTTATGCAATGCAATTACAATGCTGACTGCGCCGCAGAGACAGGCGACATTTTGCGACATCGCAACACACGACGAAACAGAAACAACAACAACAAATTGAAATAGAACTCTGTCTCCTCTATGATGGTTTCGAAAACTATAGAAATAAACATAAACGCGAAACAAAGGATGAGCTTTTAGCGCGTAATTAGATCAGCGCGTCCTCGATATTCCTCCCAACCCGCAGGACGAAAGTGGTTTTATAATTGCGTTGTACGAGCAGCCACCGAAGATAAATGCGATTTTAAGGAGTTGCCACTGCTTCGTCTTCCTAAACAAGCAGCAACCCAAAATACATTTCAATCGCTCCTTTTATTTGCTTTTACAAAAAGACAAAATTACGTAATGATCGTTCATAACTTTTTAATTTTAATTTCAAGTTCAAGTTCAATAATAGAATGAATTTGTAAAATTGAATATACCAAAGGCGGATATATCCGACACATCCTTTGTATATAAAAATTGTATGCTAAGTTCATAGCGAGACGCCACTAGTCTCACGTCTGTAAAGGCGTGTTACCAAAATAAGTCACCACATTGATAAAATAATAAATAAGTTATCATAAGCTATTTACTTTAACTCTATTCAATTATATATTACGCTTTTATTTTAAAATTACGTTCGTGAATTATTCAACTGAAAAACATAATTTTATTATTTGCTGAAGAAAAATGTAATTCTAATTGTATGATATTCGTTCAACAATGCACGATTTTTATTTTGTTGTTTATGCCTTCGCGTATCTTTTAACGCCGAAAAGGTAATGAGATTACTTATGCTCCGTCTCGTTACAGTCGTGGAAAGAAAGTGGTTTCATAATCGCATCATCGCCGTTAAAATAAAATTTTCCCAAAAAAAAAGCAAAAGCTGACAATGCCACGTCTTCGCGTGTCTCCTCTCATTCTCCTCTCCGGTAAGCGAAATTTATTTAAATGCAAATGGGATTGTAAATCTGTTTCCTAAGGTGCAAGGACGATGAAGAATAGAAGAAGATGGAATACGGCGAACGGAAAGTTTTACAATTACCATTATATTTCCACCTTGAAATCGCAATCTGTGTTTGCTTTTTTTTTCTTTATTACCGCTCTTTTGGGTCGTGGGCGGGAGGCGGCATTACGTTTATCTGATTTCGATTTAATTACTCTGCGCCCGATTTGCCGAAACAAAGGGGATCAAAGATCGTTACTCTTGCTCTTTTTTGTCGAGTGTGCTGTGTTTCGTTATCCTCGCACAAAAAAAGCCCCCGTTAATCCCTGAGCTCTGTCTCCCTCTCATGAAACCAGTTTTCCGGTGATTTACGGTGCATAAATTAAAATTTATTAACACGTGTGAATTATGGCGGAAAACAAGCGGATTTCCGGTTATTATCCTTTCGGACGCGCTACAAATCGACGCGACTCTCGTTCGGTAATCTTCCTGTCTGTTTGCTCTCACTTGTTTTTATTTGCATACATTTTTTGTTTCTCATTATTTCCGGCGCTGCAGATGCGCGAAAAGGAAGGGGATGAACGTAGATATTCGGCCCAAGGGAATCTTCTCGCACCTCCTTTTTTTTTGTGCCCTAATTTATTGGGCGGACGCTCAAATTTTATCAATTTTTGATTTAGGGCTCCACGATAAAACGGGGTAAACTTTGCAGTACGTGACTTCTTTACGTCCTCCACTTCCATTCTTTTGTGTTGAGGATGTTCAGAGATGAGAGCGGATTACCCGGCGCATCCACCACATATTAATGTCGACAATTTTAGTCCTTTCTACGCTCTTTTTTTATCTGCATTTATAGAATAACTGCGCATAACTATAAAATCAGTATATTTGTAAAAATATTTTGTACGTTTGAAATGATTTGGAAAATATTTGATGTGGAAATTCGGAAATCAATTTGTTGGTTGGCAAAAAAATCCCAACCAAATACGTTTCCTTTGCTTTTATTACTCGCCGTAGAACCATTCCGGAAATCCCGAAACTTTGCTCTCGTTTTTCTCTCTTTACTTTTTTCACTCGACTCTCCCTTGTTCACGTGTCGGGTTGTGTGTGTTTGTATGTATGTATATATTCGCCTGATAGGTTTTCTTTCTCTATACGCCCGTATTCCATGGAAAAGAGAATTGGATAAGCTCCTTACGTGTGACACGCAACGAGTTTGTGTGTTTTTGTTTTGATAAAGTTCGACCGCGCGATGGGATTTTCCCGTTCGGAAATCGATGAATGCAGATGCGAAGGGCGAATGGAATTTGTGCAATTTTCTTCCCCTTTGAAACTTTTGCGTAACCCGCACTGACTTCAGTCAATTTTTTACTGTTTACTGCTGTCGGGGTTGAAAAAGGAAGGCGTAGTGGGCGTAGTATGTTGATAGCGATGAAAGAGCAATAGGAGTGGAATGCTTAGGGTTTGGCTGGAAAGGTTTATTGGGTGAAGGGACGCATTGTATCAACCCCAATCTTCAGTGGAACTTTAGGTTTATTTCGAGTATAATTTGCAAATTAACAACGTCGTTTTCTCCCTTCGGGTTTTGGTCAATGATCAAAGTTTATACACTTCAAATTTCTCGTTATTCACTCTTAATGTTACTACTTTATATTCAGAGAAAACAATCTAAAATTATAGTTAAAATTTATTTTCAATTAAACAAAAAATGTAGAAGAATTCTGCAACCACATCGCCTCTTCAGGATTCGCTTCACTCGCCCATCAATAATAATTTCTAATAACAAATCAATACAGTAGCAACTGCAATGCATAATGTCTTTAATGCGTTATATAAGCGATTCATGAAAATGTCTAAATATAAGAATTTGCACATACAAATATATTTCATATGAATTCAGACGCCTTTTCATTACTCGCTTCGCTCGCATAACAATAATATTTTTCAATAGCAACTGAAATGAATAATGTCTTTAATGAGTGATATTAGTGAATCCTGAAAAAGTCTGAATTTAAAAATATTTTTTTGCTCGCCCATCACAAATAATTTTCAGGAAAAAAAAATTGAAGTAATTTTTATTAAAATGTTTATTAAAAGTTAATAAATATTAAAAAAAAAACGGCGGGACTTTTAAAATTAAATGCTATAATTACTACGAAGAATTGGATGTTATCGTGTCGCGTTAAATGGGGGCATTTAATTCGTACGAAATTTAATTAAAGCGCCCAAATTTTGTTCTTTCTTTTTTATCCTTCTGAATTTTTTTCTTATCGTCGAGTCTTTCTTTCATACACCAATAAAAGGATGGGAATGGGGTGAAAAGAAACGCAAATCAAGTATATATCGTGCTTTTGTCGGAATTAAGTTGGGAGACGAATTGATTGCGTAAGTTTTAATGCAATTATGAGAGTCGCATTGAGGAATGTTTGGAGACAGAGAAAATTGGACTGAGTAAAAAAAGAATAGAGTAGAAAATGAAGAAATGGAATCGCGGGGCTTTAGTCAAATGAAAAAGTTTTTACTGCTGCTTGGCGTTATTAGGGAAGTTTGCGATATCTGCGATGTAACTCAACTACTGCTAGTCTAGTAGTTAAAGCGTCGTTGATTTTCAGTTTATTACTCGATTTTGCATTTCCATTGGAAACTTGGACTTCAATAATAGGAATAGGAAAATCGATGGAAAATCTGATTTAAATATTTACGATATGTAAATTTAATTTTTTTTGTAAAGTAAAATTGCTTAATTTCTTCTACGAAATTAATGTGATGAGTTAGAAAATGTATTTGGAATGCGTTTTGGAAAATGCAAGTGAGATTTATTTTTTTCTGTTTTCTTTGAAAGTTTGAAACTATGAATATTTTAAAGGCGTTTTGCATTTGCAAAGGTTGTAAACGATGTAATTTATGAAGGCAAAGAACGGAAGAAGAAAAAAGAACGACACCAGGGAGCGAGAGGGGTCAAATTAGCGAACAGCGTTAACTATCCACTGGGAACTTTGGCTTTAAAGAACGTGACTTTCTTGTGCAAATACTGAGGACTCTTTGCAACTCGTCCGTATCCCCTGTGCCTTATCCTTTTTAATAATTCGCACACTCCGAGTCCTTGAGTAGAGGAAATCCCCGACGATAAAGGGAATCATACACTCCTGTCTCTCGATCTGTTCCCTTTATAAATAAACAAAAAAATCAAAGTTTTCAACCTGCTTTAAATTTAATGATACATTATTCTCTTTAAATATTATTATTTGTATTTTTTTTTTCTAAAAATATGAAATTAAAAATCTAATATTTAACTTTGCGTGGATTCCCTCGAGGATCGGTTCTAAGTCCTAACATCGATTTTCTGTCTGCGAAACGTGTTTATTTATTGCAAGAAAAATGTTTCCAATGGAATAATGTTTTGCCTTCTTCTCGATCGTGAAAGTTGCGCCCTTTTGCCATTTAAACATGTTACGCTTATATAAATCAAATCACCGGTCTGCCTGTCAGCTTTATTGCGCGCGATGATTGATAGTGCATTGGGTGAGCGCGCGAAATTAGAATTCGAAAACTAATGTTCCATCGAGCACGAATTCCTCACGAGACGTGAAGTAAATAATTAAAAAAATGGAAACTTTCTGGAATGAAGATGGTGGTGGTGTTGGTGCCATTGACCTTCTTCCCGCTCGACGTCGTCCTTGCTTTTTATTATTAATAGCTGAGGGAGGCGAACAAAAAGGACGAAATGAACGCTGAAATTACTTTATCCGTCCCCCAATTTGCTGCTGCTGTTGTTGTTTGTATGAAAATATTTTCCAGGCGTGCAACTATCTTATTCCGCTTTATTTTTCTGGCGGTGAGGCGGGAAGTAAAGGACGAAATTTATTTACAAGCCTTCGACAATGGTGCGTTTCTCCTTCACCGTGACACGAAGGCGTTTTAAGGGTGGAAGAGAAAAAAATAAATAAAAACATCCAGAAATAAAAGAAAAACGGTGGAAATAGAAAGAAAACAAGAGGAATAAATAGGGAACGGAACGGAATATGCCGGAAAGAATTTATAGACAGCGTCTTCGTATATTTCATGGCATCCTTTATTTATTTAGTTTTTTCAGATGTTTTCAGCGCGCTACAAAATACACACACACATACACCCCGCCACCGCAGACGTCACGTCGTTAATTAATTATTGAATATTGCCTGAAATTTATACTCGTACCTCAAATGAATTAATTAAATTGATGCCAGAGAGAGTGAGAACGGTTCGTTTGCGCGCCGATATTTATTATTTTATTGTTTTCGTTTCGGGCGCAGCATAAAAATAAACACGAGAGGCGGCAACGGCCCAGTTAATTGCGCTTCTCCTAATTCTGAAATATCGTCGATTGATGTTAATTTATCGGTTTACGACCCATCGATTCGCATTAGTTTCTCGTTTCTCCCCTTTTGTAATTTGAAATTGGCAATTTATAAATTGATTTTAAGTAGCTTCGCTACTGCTGACTTTATTCAGTGCTTTAAGGTGTTTATTCTGTTTTGGGATTTTTTTTTACTTCATCGGACAAAGTGCGGTACCTTGAGGAAATCCTGATTTAAAATAAAATTTCTAATTGAGTTATTTATGGTAGTATTTATTGGAAGCGGTGATTTTGGGGGTTGATAGTAACTTATTTAATTAGGTGGAATAATGGGATGTTCTTTGGGTAGGGGAAGGAATAATGGGTGTGGAGAGAATGTGCTAAATGAATTGTAAGAATTGTTGTGAGAGTTTTCTCATTTTTGTTGCTAGTCCTTGAAACTATTACATGGGGACCTTAGTTGTGGAAGGATCTCACGTAGGCTGGAGTAATTAATTTAATTGCCGTAATAAACACAGACGGCGACGGCAGACTTGGAATTGGACCACGTGTAGCAGGGAGACAGGTCTGGTTTGCAAAACTCACGAAATGGCTGGGAGAATGAATGTGTGATTAATCCAGGAGGACAATTGAAGGAGGAGGAGGACGACACACAATCTCGGAGCATGCATTGAGATGTAAATAAAGTGCAGTATGCGATACGTGTATGGATGGGGGCATGGGGAGGGGGTGTATGGGCTTCCGATGTAATTAATAAGCAGTGCGGGGGTGGATCGAGTATATGCAGACTGGTGGATATAGAGAGAGGGTATAGATGTCCCGCGAGGGTTCCTCGTGGGAGCCTCATCTCAGCTCCAGAGCACGGGACGTAATTAATTGAGCGGACCCGTCTCCATGCAGAATCGTCCTCCTCCCGAAACCGTCTCCGTCGATGCGCGCGGATATATTAAGGAGACAAGTCATAGTGGAAGCAAGAGTGTGCAAGAGAGATAGACTTGGAGTTGGAAAGGAGGAAGGAAGGACACCGATCCGCACGAAGGAAGGAGAGAAGACCAGGGAATGCCAGAATGGAATCCATTAAGGAGGAAATGGAAGTGACGTGGGTCCCTAGGAATTTTTAGAGCTGCGGCGAAAACCTCAAGTGCACGGGAAAAAATTCGCACACTCGTACATTACTCAAATATCTTACGACCGTTGAAAACCTCTCCTCCACGACCCGTTTTATTCGCACACCAAAAACCGGTGCGACATTCCCTCTCCTCCTATTGTTTGCCAAACGGATGCTGCAGCAACTTGCGAAGCGTTGTTTTATCAAACTATGATTATCGCACCGCATTACACCCGAGAACTATACGAGAATATAAAGAGATTCAATCTCTTTTTGGACCAACTGGAACGTCCACCATATTTAGACTTTATTATTATTTAACATACATATTATCAACTTACCAGAAAAAGTATTCCCAACATTATTTGCTTATTAAGGCTTAAATAATAGGAGAATTTTATTATTTTTTAATTATATTAAGGACCAAGTACATTACCTTGATAGATAGATCTGAAATAAAATTTGCCTAATTGTATTACTATTGATGCTGAAATTGTGACATTAAGAATATTACTGGTAATTGGTGAGATGAAAAATGTTTTCATATTTTATTGCATCAAAAGTAATGGATGCAATAATCAACAGGATGTCAAGGAAGTAATTTGAAGTAACGGGGAATTCTATTTCGGATAGTTGGATTGCCATATATATATTTTTCACTCTTTATATGTTGTCGCAGCATTTGATTACAATTTATCGAATGGCGAATCAATTTATTGGACGTGTTTGCGGTCCCCGGGCTACAATGTAATATTAACGGCGTCCTCTGCCCTATCGTCGTGTCTACTCTATATGTGTGTGTGCGGCCAGGATGTGCTTTTATGCGACCGTAAAAATGGGGGGTGAAGTGGAGAGGATCATCACCATCCCCCCAAACGTTAATTTACATGTCGTCGTGGCCGGCGCGCTCTTTCGGATAAGATCGAATTCTCGATCCCGTGCCGTTACCGTTCCGTTCCGGTTTGCTATGATGCTGTATGCGGCGCGCTTTAATTGTCCATAAATCGCGGGCAAACATAGGGCAAGGACAGCAGGAGGACGAATAAATCTGGCGTGCGGTTCGATTACGGCCTTGGATCGGAATGAAGCGGTAATCGAGTCCGATGACCCCAGGAATTCTTCTCGTTATCTTCACCATCCAATTGGGAATTCCTTGTTGGAGATTCTTACTTCCTCCTACTCATCCCATCTTCCTTTTACTTTTATTTTATTTGCCAAAAAAACGCGCGTGTTTCAAACATTTTTTTCTTCTTTATCTTCCGTTTGGTGCGGAGGTCTCGCACAGAAATTGATACTCGCCTTGCGTGCCGAACGTCCCCTACCACCCACCCACCTTTCGCAATCTCAAACCCAATTTATATTAACAACCGAATTTGATACATGACCAGAAATTTCAGCAGCATTCATTATAAATCTATCGTGAATGCAATAACCACATGCTGTATGGGAAATAGAGTGGACAGGAGGAGGAGGAAGAGGAATGGCATGAAAAAGGAACGTATCGTTTCCTGTTTTTGATGTGAAAGCAAATTAAATCTCGGCCAAAGATTTAGGTTCCGGGGCAATAAGTTTTTAAGCTCCGAGAAGTTTTCCCCCGCGAGTTATGAGAATGAAATATCCCCCGGTCTTCTAAGATACTTACACACAAAGTATAGCTTTGTTCCGTCCGGCTCATATAAATAACGGCAAAAGAAAAAAAAATATAAATATATCGTTCGGAAATTTGATGAGGTATTTCCTTCTCATTGCGTTTCTTACATTACCAATAATGCAACTAATATTATTTTCAATTCGAATTATGTGACCTTTCAAGCCCATACATCAAAACTGACGCATTTATATATGAGGATCATTATATTTTCAATAAAAATGAAATTTCAGTTTGATTACATTCGAATCGCAATCAAAATAATTATTGCGTAATTTTGAACATGTTATGCTGCAATAATTATATTTAATTTATTGAAGCATTTCATTATTTTGTGAATTTGATGTGTTGTCTTTGCGTAATCCGTGGATTTGGACGTTTCGAGTATTTGAAAATAGTAAAAAGTTGCATTGAACGTTTGACCTAAGCCAAATTGTTTAAGGACTCGGAAGGGTTGGTGGGATTAGATCGTCGGCGGTGCAAAATGGCCGGTATTAGTGCGAAGTCAGTTTCGAACGACTTCGGAGGATGAGTATGAGGTTGGGCTAGGAAAATAAAATCAATGCGGCGCCTAATTTCTAAATAGGAAAGGGCTCACAGATGAGACCCGTAGGTCGCAGAAGGCTGCAGTGATGTAATGGAAGTGGGAAAGCAAAAAAAAAGGAAACGGAAAATGTGTAAGGGTGAATGCAGTAAAAGGAAATAGTGGATATTCCCCGCCGGAGAATGGATAGACTACTTGTAATAATATATTCAACAATTTTACGTCCCTTTGTCAGCATTGTAAGCGCGCACTCTCCGCTCCTCTCTCACTCTCTTTCACTCGCACTCACCAACTTTAAACTTATTCCAAATGAAATCAAAGTCGTTGCCATGGTGCCACCATCTCTTTTTCTTTTTATTTCCCAGTCTCCGTCTACCACCAAAGACGATTCGCATCCGTTCGTTTATCATTATTTTTGCGAAGAAAACATCGCTGTTTTTTTTTGTAACTAATAATATTGCGAAAAATAATTGCAAAACGAAAGAGGCGAAATTTCATTTTCAACATAAGCCTTGCATTATTAATTCTTTCATATTTTTTAATATTAAACTGTTTCAAAGCGGTTTTAATTTCTTTCGAAAGTTTAGTTTGCGCCCACTTATAAATTCATTACGCTTTAATCACGTGTTTAATATATAATGGAACGTTGTATATTTAAATGGATTGCAAAAATTTGCAATTAACTTTTTCTTTTCTTTCTTGTTGGGCAACAGAAGGTTTAAATGTTTTAATAGCCTAAAGTTTCTTTTGGTTTTTTGAAATATGAATTCTTGAAGGGGTTGGACGAACGCGGGAAATTTGAAATTCATAGCGAATATTTAAAATTCTACTGTGTTTAGGTGTTAAATTTGTTATATAATTTATTTTGGGGTGAATATTTTAAAATTATCATGATCCGTTTAAAAGTAAAAGTATTTTGTATTTGAATACCAGGCGCATCCACCAATTTCGCTAATTAAAATTGTTTCAAAATTATATAATTTGGAGTTTGAAATGTTTATATTCTTTATTTGCTCTCATTATATACATATATATTAATTCTTTATAAGTTACTTGCCAAGTAGTGCGTAATTATTTAAAATAATAGATTGAGATGGTTTAACAAAATATTTTTTTTTGTCGATCACCAATTGCTTAACTTTTTAAGTATTTTTGCAAATTGCAATTGTATTGATTTTTTTTAATTTTTTTGTTAATTTTATCAATAATTCTGTATTTAAATTTGCATATCTTATTTGTTGATAAAAATTCTATTGAGCACCAATTCGACTCATATATTGCTTAATTTTTTTTTTGTAAGATTTAGAATATCAAATATCCTGATATCTATCCCCGTTTTCTGGCGATATTCAATTTTTAGATTAAAATCCTCTCGCACGTAGACTAGACTATTCCTCGCTCTTAATCTCGACAGTACATTCGTTTACGATTCGCCGTTGGCGGGAGAATTCAAATGGACGTTTTATAAACCGGTTCGATGCAATATAATTTTATTCGGTCATCCCATTAGGGAATGTTCTTCACGCTGCGTGCATTATCGCATTCAGTTTATTATTATTTTTCCTTGCTTATTTCCATATCCACATGGAATTCAAACATGTGTGGATCGTCGAATTCGAAACACGTTTTTACTTAGCACCTCGTTATTATTATTATTAAACCCGTTAAGTTTAATTGCGTGATTCCGGTTGAGCACATAAAGAACACACGAGGCCGCAGAAATCAGGAGGATTTTGGAGAGAGGACTCTCTGGTTAATTACTCTCTCCGCACCTTTCCACCCCTACATATATCTCCCAAGCTTTCGCTTTTGATTAGTTCGTAATGCATCCCCAGTTTAATCCCAGTTTTGGGAACATTGATCGCTGATTTTTCCACTAATTGTGTTTTTCTCTCTCTCCATTTCAGGTGAGTTCGCCAACCTCCAATATATACTTTTTTTTTGGATGCGCGTTGTTTTCGCTTTAATCTCTGGTAAGTGGATAATAATCAAATTTGAGCTGGGGCGCGTTTTGATTTACGCGTATTATTTTCGTTTACCGTTTCTCCCTCCATGCATACAAGCATATATATAATTTAGTTTTTTTTTGTATACGTCGTGTGTTTTCGGCGAAAATCCGCTGAGCCCGGACTAATCGAGGGTTGGCAGAAAAACTTTTGTTTGGAAGTTAATTATTTCCGAGCGTCGATAAATTTGATTTTTTCGCTGCGGATAAAAAAATAATCATTTTATTATGAATTCCATAGTTGCTATAGAATTAATTTGATTGTCGAACTTTAATTTATTCTGGGTGAATAATTATAAATAATTATCTGTGCTATTTGCATATTTTATTTAATTAGTTTTTCAATAATATAAATTTGAATGCCAATTATTTCATCAAATATTTCATACAGCTTATTAAAAACGATTTAAGTCAATTTATTTTATGAATTAGTATTTTTCTGTATTGTAAATTTAATTGCTTTTAAAAAAATATTTTATTTATTTTTTTATAAAATAAAATGTTTAATGTTTAATTGAAGCTATAAGCATTTTTTTTTATGAAATGTGTTTAAATTATGTAATTTGTGTATGAATAATTGATGTACCCGATCGAAGTTGGGTTGTAGTTGTTGATGGCTTCGATGAATGGTATTTTGTGTGGGAATAAATTTCAATTGATGGCGGGGCACGCCCTTAATTTAGGAGGAAATATTGGTACTGAAAGTGCGGGTGGCACCCCTAAATATATATATATATATTGCACTGAAAGTTTTGCGGGAATTGGGCAGAATGGGAGGAAGTTATGTTTCTCGCTGAAAGCTAAATATGTATGTGTGGCGAATGTAAATGTATACATGAATTGTATGCGTGTTTAAGTGTGTGTGTGAGAGAGAGAGAGAGAAAGATGTATATCCAGTAGGTTCAATGCTGCATTATGAAGTAGGAAATGGTTTAGTGGATCCGCGAAATCTATGTGTTTGTGTCACTAGAGTTTAAAATTAGTTTCGGAAATAGGAAAAGGAAGCGCATTGCCAAACACCCCTAAAAATGCATTGCATACTTCAAAACCGTCCGCTCATCCGACCTCCTTTTCACTATTTCTCGATCATATTGATCCGTCATCATCGAATAAAGCAAATAAATAAAATGAAAACATGGAAGAGAATAAAAAAGGGCATCTTTCATCCAGATGGAATTCTTTATGGGAGCAATCTTTTGGGGGCACGTAGGCAGCGAAATCCGAGGGTTTCAACGTTATAATTACTGCTCTCGAGCCCCATCGAAACTTTCAGGCTTTTCAAGAAGAAAGATCGCGTTGCGTAACAATTAGCGGCAATACTCGGAACGGATGAGAGTGGAAGAGTGGAGGAGAAAGGTTGAAGATGAAGACGAAAAAGAAAATAAAACGCAAACAAAGACCATCAATCAATTTCATTCCGGATGGTGCTCCATTATCCCTTTCATCCTTTTAATTCCGATTGAATCCAACTTACAGCTATTACATTTTTTTTTCTCAAATGTACATCAAAAAAGTACGTAATTTTACGCAACTTCTATTTCTAACGTCAATAATAAATCACTTTAATTTTATTGAATTATTAAATTATAAATAAAAATGATTCATTTTAGAATATTTTATTTTAATAAAATATTTAAATAATTAGTGAAATAAATTTCAAAGTTGATAATTAGAATTTTTTATTTGAATATACCCGGCGCATCCACCGTAAATAATATATAATTAATAAAATGATATTTATGAAAAATATTTATATATTTTTTGTGTGCATAAATTTATTTGAAAGAGAAAATGCTTGTATTTTATAGGTTGCGCGGGGTTAATTTAATAAGTCGCCTGCAGACATAGACAGCATTGGTTATGAAATGAAGGGAGTGAAGAAAAATAAAGTATAATATATATATATAGAAGCATATTTCTGGAATTCTGTTCGCGCATCACGTATTCTGCGAATGGAATCTTAATTTAGTGCAGGAAATGAAGTTTTCTCACTGTCTTCCATCGTATTAGTTCGTTTTTTTTTTGCACTCAAGCTATTCGAACTTGTTCTGATGCGAATTTATCGTTTTAATCAATTTTTTACACCTCGAGTGTGTCTGCTCTTTATTATCGCAATATCAAGTTGCAGGATGTCAGTATTAGAGGGAGAAAGGCTCTCGAGAATCAGGTTAATTTGATCAAAGTATTTCCAATTTATTCGGGCGGGTCAAGTTGAGGTCGATTAAAACATTGGCACATTTAAACTTGAACTAGAACAGAAAAGGAAGGCATAAAGCTGAATGTGCATGCAGTTCGGTGGGCTGGGATTGTTTATGCGGAGTCTGCGAACCAAAAATAAAAAAAATGCAGGATTTTTCATTTAACGATGGCTGCGGCTTCAAAACTTTCAGCTTTATGTTATGTGCCAAGCGCATGCAGTCATATTTTCGTTATGGTTGAAGAGGTGGAATTTCGGTTGAAAAGAAAAGTGTTGTTTCGATGTCAAATCAATCAAGACGGAATCATCATCATCATGATCATCTTCATCCTCATCCGAAGGGCATAATTCTCCTCCGGAGGTGGCGGCGCCACGGTCGGACCTCGCGGCCTGAGCGCGGACTCCGCTCCAGTGTGTCTCCGAACTCCGGATCAACCCTCCGGGTCTCGCGCTTTTCCAACCGGCCGGCGAAGAGTGAGAGACGTGCGCGTTGTGCCGCCGAAACAAGAAAAACATTCAACAGCAACGAAAGTACGCAACAAAAAAAAAACAAAAGGATTACATAAAACAAAAGAGTGTCATCATCCCACGATCAAAGATCTCAGAGCCCACGTTAATTGTTTCTTCAATATTTAAATTATATAAAAAAGTGCTACAACATATAATTCGTTTTAACATTTTTTTTTCTCTGCAGGTGGTTGATAATTGAGTGTGTTACGTTTACGCCGCAAATATGAATATGCAAATTTTAACCCAATTATGAAATTGCTCCGAGTGGAGAAAAAAGTGTGTGTGTGGAAGAAAGAGAGAGATATGGAATTAGGGGGAGAGTTAACAAAGAGGAAAGAAATGAAAAATTGTCGCGAAAGATCGTCCCTCGATTACGAAGCTAATTAAAAAGTAAACGGTTTAATGGGTGTTATTTAGTCATTAAGACCTCTTTTTTATTTATTATGTTTAATTACATGCAAATATTTAAAGTTTCTCAAATCACACTGTAACTAAACATGAATTAGTGAATTGCAAATTTCTCAAAATTTAAATAATTTTTAAAATAAATTAATTTATTTTAAAGATATATTAAAATTTAGTGAAATAAAAAATTTCTATATATTTTTTTCAGTAATTTTGAAATAGTTGGTATAAATTAGAGAACATTTTCGTTATATAATTGTACAAAAATAGAAAGTTGGATAAATATAAAGTATATTTCGTAGATAGCAAAATATGATGTGGAACTTGATGCAAAGTCAAACAAAGTCTGAGAACTTATTGAAAGTTATCAGACTAAACTTGAGTTAATCCTGCAACCAAATAGATTTATATTTATTTGAAATTAACGTTAATGTTTACAGTACTACAGATTTGAGCTAAAATTTACATTTTTGTTTAATAATAAATTTGAAAAAAATATTAATATTAGAATTTATTTATAAAATTCAAATAAAATAAAATTTTCATTCTATTTGAAATAATGAAATTTTGTTACTTTAAAATTATGGAAATTTTTAATTATATTAATAATTCATAATTTTAATATGTTTATAGCATTTTTTTTTAATAAATATTTTATTTAAACAAATTGTAGATGAAAGAATGAAATTTTTGGTTCGCTTTTATTTCGTTTATTTTCGTTCGATGGTTTCCGCAGTTAATTTTTTTTTCGTAGTTTTTCGTTTAAAAAACTTTAATGAAATTACCAAAGTTTAAATTCCGCAATTTTTTGCTTGTTTTATTCTCCGCGTATTATATAAAAGTCTCTGCGGTTTTCCTTCTTCATAATTTTTTTTGTTAGTCGTATGTGTGTGCGCCCCGAATAATTTACAAAAGGGCGGACCGACAAACCCGAATTCAAGTTTGTAAACCGCCCTCGATTAATTAGCGAATTGCTTTTGGCGCAAAGTAAATTTTGCCTCCGTGAATAAGAGTGGAGAGTCGTGCCCCCCTTTTTTTTTGCGAGGTGCGTTCTCTCTTGGGGTAAATGTAAATAAAACCGATGAAAAGGAGTCGAGGGAGAAAGGTGTATTCAAAAGTTGTGTTTTTGTTTGTTTTTTCGGTCTACCCTTCGATGCTAATGCGATGAGGCCTTAAGAAAATTGGGTTTCTGTGACTTCATTTATTTCGGCTTTCACTGTCGGTATTTACTTCGTGCACACAACAAAAATAAGTTAATTTAAACATGTTTTTAGTTAATTACAAACAAATCGTTGATTCTAAGCAAATGACAAATATTTGATTTAAACTTTGGGGTCGTTTCTAATTAAAAAAAATAATTTACAATTGCTTCTAATTTAATAATAAATTTTGAATATTTGACGACAAAAATAAATTTATTTAAGTACAAATTTTGTGTAAAATAGAATGAAATCGGTCATATAATATATATGTGTTTTTTGTTAGTTGTTGCTTAGGTGGGTTGTCTGAGTCTTTGTTTGTTTGATGGATTTATATGCGGGTCCTTGGTGTAATTAGTTCGGTTTCTGGAACGATAGCATCATTAATATAATGGGATGTGGGAGGGCTTAATATATAATATATCAATGGGTCATGGGTGGAATGTGTCCGACCATGCGTGAAGACACCGGGCGACATTACAAGCTATCGAGCCAAAAGGGACACAAATAAGAGGACGCATCGTGTGTGCCCTTCCTCGCTCACTCTCTACTCTCTTTGTAGGAAGAAATAGTGCGCGAAATACAAACGAGCACAGTATAGGGTCAGTATAGACCAGATCGGAAGATACGCAAGAAAAACAACAACAATATATCTCGCAGCTTCGAAAGCAATCAATATTTTACATTGATGGTACTTCTATTTTTACCAACTACAAATTTCACTTTAAATTTCATTTAAATAAAACATTATTTAGAATTTTACAAATATATTGGTATTTTGTAACCGGAAAATGATTGATTTCCGGAAAAAAATCTCTTATTTTCATCGATTTACCCCCAAATTTTATGGAAGTTTTATCATTTCCAACGTTACAGTTTACAAATATTACATAAGCGATAGAAATTAGTATACAACAAAATAATTATATTTTTTTTTCATAAAATATTTTTGCTAGTAACTATTATATTTCTTATTTAATCAATGGGAAAATGTTTTTTTTTTTTTTAATTTACGAACGAAATGCTATTTGCATTTTAAATAATTGCTTCGTCCTTTAAGGATTGATCACAAAGAGAAACAACAATACAGTATATGAAGAAGCTAATTGGTTAGCAACGTAATTTTTTGTTTGGCCTTTGTGCTGCATGTAAATAGGATCCTGCGTTTTATATAAACGAGGAAAAAGCATCTTATTATTATTTTTTCGATATTACGTAATTTGGTAATTCAATATTCACGTGCGCGGCGGCGGGCGGAGGCGGCGGCAGCAGTAGTAGTTTATAATAGATTTGGACCTGAATTCTCGTTAATAAGCGAATATCGGATTGCCTTTTGTCGCGATCTCAGGGATCACGTGCAATATTAATACTACGATTTGTACGTGTTCTTCCTTTGCCACCGACGAAAACCGACCCTTCGCGTCGAAAACTTTATATAATTATAATTAAATCGGAAAGGTAATTCTGGAAGCGCCTAAAACTTCACGTATTATGTTGCAAGTTTGATATTTTTCAGTGTATTAAACAATAATATAAAATTATATTTTGAAGACATTTTATAGTAATAATAATAATTGAATAATAAATTATTTTTCTTAGTTTATATTTTTACGAAAACAATATTTTCAGTTTTTCTTATATTTTAAATTAATTTTTTTTATAAAAGTTTTATATAATTTTTCTCATGTACAATTTTCAACACTATTTTTGTAAAAAATATTTTTCAATTTGTTAAATTTTGAATTTTTTTAAAATTTTGAATACGAAAAAATTATATTTTCTCTTTAAGTAACATAGAATTCAGATAAACTTCACTCATTAAAAAAATGTATCCACAAATGAATTAAGTAAATTTTTTTTTTGGTTCACGGATTAATTAATTCGGCGATCACAAATCACGTAATGGTAATTCCCGCGCGTAAATCCCGAGATTTATGCGCGATGCGCTTAATTTTGCGGAACGCGCTTTCCCCATTATTATTATCCGAATGCAGAATTATATAATATAGCGTTATTAATAAATAATTTAGCGTTAATCGATTGAACCTACCGCCGCCTTTCCGCCGATAAATTTCAATAGCAATTAACCCTTTGTGAAAAGCGATTTTTCAAGGACTCATTTTCAACTGTCAAAACAGGGATAACGTCAAAGTATTATCAAAAATAAAGATTCGTAACCTCAATATGATGCCTCCATTTGAAAAAGAGCTTTTAACTGTATAAAGGATAGGGCGGATATATCCGCCGAAATCGTTGCAGCAATAAAAGGCAATGCAAAATAAGGATGAAAGAAAGATATTAAAAAAAAAAGAATGCAGATACGCGGCAAAGTGGAAATGAAAAAGCGCATGCACAATGCGAGCGCGAAGGAATTTAATTAGCAATTATAATATCGTCATCTGAATTACGTTTTTAATTAAAGGCCACGTGGGATGCTCGCCAAATTAATCCCTTAGTGTGGAACGGTGAAGGGTGAATTAATAAGCTGATTATGTTTTAATGACGAGCGAGAGAGAGAGATTGAAGAGGATGAAGGATGGAAGGAGAGAAAGCGATTGGCTTTAGTTACGCGACGAGCGTGTTATCGCACATAAAAATGATAACGACCATAGTAATGGTATAAGCGGTCCTTTTTACTTTCGCCATCCTGTCTTCGCGTTGTTCCGCTTGTTTATCCTTTTTTTTTTCTGAGCTTAAAGGAGGAGACGGATATTGCGGCAAATTTCCGGATTATAAAAGTTTGCGCTCAACATCAAAGGTGGTCTTGAGTCTGCTGAGAGGGGTGGGGTGGATGGTGCCAGCTCGAATCTAATGCCATTCACAAAAGGTGTTGCAAGTACGGGGCGGTATGCACATTGTGTTCTCTGCCATCAGATGGAAAAAAAAAGGATGAGGAAAAGAAGCTAAACTGTATCTCCTTCCTCGCTCTTCTTCACCGCGTATGTGTGAACGTTATTTTCGACCCATTCAGCAAAGTTTCCAACAACAGGAAGGGAGAAATATAAAGGGCATGTTTAAAAAGAAGTTGCATGTTCCCACAAGACTCTCGCAGACAAGTTTATTGTGAGGATTTTTGCGATGCGGATTACTCGATAACAGACACTCCAACTCTAACTTTGTTGCATTAACATAATTCCGAAACGCTCACATCATTACATCACATATGTTGACAACCTGTAAACTGTATTGACTTATTTATTTGAGATTTATTTAAAGTGTCATAAAAGAAGCGTTACCATTTGATTTCTCAATAACTTTTATCACCAATTGATTACTGAATCATTACAATCACATTTTTTAAAAGAAATCTGTTGGGCGGATATATCCGCCATTCGTCATTTATAATATTTTATTGAGAAAATTTACAACAAATTAATTTATATTACATAAATATCTATAATTTCGGATTTTTTTTGTGTTCAATTGACATTGCCGGAGTGAAAATAAATAATAATTGCGTATAATAATTTTGTTGCAAGAGAGAAATTGTCGATAAAATTTTATGTTCGCGATTATGATCCGGTAAAGCGGCGTTTGGTTTTTGTACAATGCCGATAAATTGGAAAATAATTTGCAGCGATAAAACAGGCAATTTGCGGACGCACAATCGAAGCGAAATTAATGCATTATAATTTCTTAATTAATATTCGAAACTGGCTTTAATAATGCGGAACTGATTTGATTATAATATGTATATTAGTGCGAGAGAGAGGAAAATGAAAATATGTGGAAAATGTATGTAAAAAGGGAAAAAATGTTATTTGTTATTTCGGTAAAAAGGCTCGTAAATCGTACTTTCTTGGAACACCACCACCCTCGTGCGCAGTTATTGCGTTAAATTTAAATTATTTTGTGTTTTATTAGACTTCTTTTTTTGTTGGTGGAATTACTTCCTTTTTTTGTTATAGCCAAAGTTTACTCACAAATTTCTTTCACGTTTCAATAAATTAATCATTTCAGAAAATTATTATTAATTATTATTTTTTCTGGCTGCAAAACGACATAAATCTGAAAATTGTGACGTGATTTAACCTTTTCGCAGACAATCCTGAAAAAGTTGAAATTTTTTTTTTTTTCATATAGATTTGTTGCCGAACTTTTTAACTCTGAAACTTAACAATTTTATTTGGATCCGATCCAAAAATTAAATATTTTTTAATGTAGTTAATTCTGCAAGAACGCAAGTTTTCTTGTTGTTCGTAAATTAATAGTTTCATAATAAAATATTAAATTTTGATAAAAAAAAATTAAAAATAAGAAATTTACCGGTGTGATGATTCTAATAAATTTTACTTGGTTTTTTGAGGAGCGGCCAAGTATTCAATTTCTTTTGAACTACGAATCCGGGAATTCCTTTTTGCAATTGCCCAGTTGGCTTTCGCTCCACTTCTGGGATTCGTATATCCACCAGCATCCATTTTTGGTCGCGAGCCAGAGAATCTCTGCTGTAATTTTCCCATTTGCTCCGACATTTCCACCGCATGAACTAAATCTCAAATTGGGACGTGATTTAAGCTTCGCAGGCAGTTTCATAATCCACCCACAACGTCGGCCTCTTTATTTTATATTTGTTGTCTTCGTCATTTCCTGTTTTGTTATTGGAATCATTAATTTTCTTTCAAGTTTTTTTTTTGTTGTTTTTACATTGAATATTTCATTTTAAATGGAAAGAGATGTAGAGGACCCTTTTTTTAATCTGTTTTGTATGGAATATGTGAGATGAAATGTGAAGGAAGAAATGCGCGCATGAAAAGGGTAATAAATGGAGGAACTAATAAATGGGACAGGAAAAGGGCGCACGTCCAGTGAGAAAGGAGGAAATAAAAGGAAAACAGATGTTGCTTAGCGTTGGAGAGACGGACAGGCATACGAGGATGGAACAAAGAGGAGGCGAAAAGTGGAAGAATTAGGTGGAAACGAAGTGATCAATTTGTAATATTTCCGCACGTACGGACTTAAATGAATTTCCTGCACAGAAGGAGACTTGAGTTTTCCCCATTTGTTAATTTCTACGTCTTGCTCCACTTGCATTCGTTTGCGAATGAATCATTTTGTTTTAGGGCCAAGAAGTGGATTGAGATGAGTAAGGGTTACGCGTCCGCTCAACATTCGTGCGCGTGAATTGGGGTGGTTTTTGGGGGGATGATTAAAAACTTCCAATTATCCTGGCCCTTGCAGCAGTAAGCAAATTGAATTAAAACTTTCGGGTTTTGGCTAATGGCGAAGCTCCGCGACTCAGCAAAAGACGACCATCCCTGACGCATCAATTATTTTGCTCGGATTATTTGTTTGTTTGTTTTCATGATCTATAGACCATCCGTAAAGGTGCATCATCCACATTAGTAACTTTGCATTAGTAGTCGTAATAATCACTAAATAATATTTACGTATATTTATGTCAAATCTCCAGCGGCGGATATATCCGCCATATATTTTACACTTCATTTTATTGCTTAGATGAATAATTTGTAATTGATACAGCATTTTTATTATAGTGTGGACATTAATTGATGAAATTGAGAAATAGGTTTGAAATTTTTAAAGAGTTATTCAAGTGTTACGTTTGTAGTTTACATGCGATTTATGTTTGCTGCTGTTTCGGTACTTTTGTTTGGGTATCTGAGATGCGGTGATACGAAGGGAAAGCGTGTTTCGTAGATAGTGAGGTGTCGGCTTGTTATCAGTGGAGGTGGATGGGGGTGGTTGCAAAGTGGTGGGAAATCGGGAAGAGAATGAGAGGAGTCGGGAGTTCTGGATTCCGGCCGATAGCAGGAATGTAACCCGGCATTTAATATAAAGACTTGGCTCGGGTCTCGACGCGCCAATGCATTATTCAATGGTGCTGCGGGGGGGGACGTCGGAATCGTCGGGTTTCGGGGGTGGCAAAGTCGGGAACAAACCCGTCCTTCTACAAATATACAGACGTACGCAAAGGCATCGGAACATTTTCCCCATCACTTTTCCACTTACGAGACCATATTAATATTTTCCAAGAGACATTAAGAATCGACTCATTCATCAACGAGCAAACACTGCTGGAATGCAAATTGGAATAGTATAGTAAAGTAGAGGAGCATAAAGGGATCATCATGATGATGATGATTATGATGAAAGGAATGCACTGCAAATGTTGGCGAAGAGATGGATTCAGTGCGAGACTGCAAAGTTTCATTTCGAAACAGAAAATGGGTTTTGCGAATTAACTAAAAAAAATAAAATAGAGAAGAGAAGGGTTGAGAAATTACCATCCGAGTTGGATTCCAATTAGCCGGCGTCGGGAATGATGAATTTACGAATTTCTCAACAAAAAAAGTCAATCATTCCGTAAAGCCCTGGCAATTTATCAAAATGCGAATCATCGGCGATCGCTGCGATTTTCGCTCAGTAATTGCTCATTCAAAACGAGACAGGAAACAAAATAACAAAGCTCCAGTGGGGTTGGCGGCAAAATACACTTGTAAACTTCTTCGTTTTTGTTCGCGGAAAAAAATACGCGATAAATTCAAATGAATCTGTTCGCAAGGGTCGTAACAAGAAGGGAGTATATATATATAAATTTGTATGAGGGGGTTGTAGCAGAAAAGTTGAAGATTTACGGCCGGGGCGGCGCGAAAATATTTAACAGTTTGCGAGGAAGAAAAAATATTTTGATGCTGACCCCACACACACCTACATTACATTTATACCCTTATAACCGATGCGACAAGTTCGAATTTATCGGTGCATGCGGATTAAGGGTGCGGGGTTTTGGATATTAATTCGCATTTCGAATTTTAAGTCGCGGGATGTGGATTAAGCCACCGGCGGATATTAATTAAGGTTTGCGAAAAGGGGTGTGGATGAAGGAAGGAATGAGGGTGTCCCATGCGAAACTTATCGCAAGTCCATAATCCCATTAAAATCCCCGCGTAATATACCGATATGCCCGAAGCCCAATAAAAGTCTGCGAAACAATCGGAAACACTTTACGATTCTATCTCTCCCGGATGCCAATTCATTTGTTTTAAACCGGTTCGATACACCCATTCCCCCCCCCCCCATTTTAAGTATGGGTCGTTTCCGCGATGAAGATTTATTGGATACTAAGAAGAGAAACGTTCTTTGCGTCGGAGATGATCCGTAAATATTTTCCACAAAGAATAAAGTATTGCTGAAAATCTATATAAGCGCCAGGATTATATTTTTTTGAAATAGAAACATTAAAAGAAGTGCTCTAGATACAAAATGAAACATTCTTTGGTAACTTCCTTTACTCATTTCCTTCACAAATTTAATAAATAAAATAATTAATAAATTTAATATTACCAAAAGTAATAATAGTAATATTGCCAACATAATATAATGTGAGCAACGAGGAGTAATATTTCGTTTAAATTTTCTTCAATTTTGCACTTTTCTCATCAATTTGCCTTCATTACATATACAGTTTTATTTTCACTTATTTCTATTATTAAGCTTAATAAATATTGTATTCTTCTAATTTATCTCTCACTCTCTTCTCACACTCTATAGATGTTAAGTCGTTGAGGGTGACTGGCGGATATATCCGCCATATCTTTAGTCAATATACTAAAGTTATCAAAAATGCGTTCTTGAAAAATCTCCGTCTGCAAATTGTTAAGTTTTCGAAATTGAAGGCAGAGATAGGCGGGGGCGAAGGAATGCCATATGCAAATTATTGACACTGATTACGGATTAGAGCCTTCAAAGGCAAGTCGAGTTGCTGTTATTGTTATGATTGTTAGTACAGCGAGTGCCATTAATAATCCCGGTTTAGAATGCGATTACGTCGTCGGTGCATAAACGGGAGCAGCAGGCTCCACTCTCCTTTCTCTCTGTCATCTTTGCATATTTCATCTCTATCTCTCCCACTGTCTCTATCTTTATATCTCTATATCTGTTGTCTCTCTGGGCTGTCGCCGGGTAAACGGATGTTGTTTTCTTCCTGCACTTGCAGCAGCAAGTTAATTAATTGCGAAATATTTTAGAGATGCACGTCCGTTTCCGGCGTCCCCTTTTGTTTTAGCCGTACCGCCCCATCCCCACGCTCAGATCACCCGAAACCTCCACCAACATCGCTCAATCCCCTTCCTCATTGCGAAAGGAGCGCCAAGTCCTGGGGATATTATGATTTATGGAGTGATCGCGAAGTGCAGTCACGCGGCCCACCAACTGACGAGCTCACAGGATTACAGGACTCTCTCTCACTCACTCGCTTACTCGCACATTATATATCTATATAGAAAGGAGAGGGAGAGCTAAGATGGAGTGAGAGGATATAGAAAAATATTTGAGTTATTGCTGGCAGGAGGTGGACGTGGGAAGGGCGCGATACGTGCGGGATATTTTCGGGTTGTGGGAGGTGGAGTGCGTCTTTTTTTCATTTTAAGGACGTTTCGCCACCCAATTCCACGATGATACACGAGTCGTGTAAAAATTGAATTATTTGTTGATCCATTCCCAAGATGTATTTATAAACGAAGAAGGTTATACCATTCCTCACACGATACATGCTCCGAAATGTGTTTCAATTCGCGACCGCAAAAAGGACGAGAGGAGTGAGGCATGCGGAATAATAATTCTGCATGGATTTATGAAAATATCAAAAGTTTTTAGCATAAAGGACAGGCTTGAAGGGATATTTTCCGAGAACCCCCGGTTTTTCATTGAGATCGC
Source organism: Nicrophorus investigator (assembly GCA_963457615.1). Taxonomy (NCBI): domain Eukaryota; kingdom Metazoa; phylum Arthropoda; class Insecta; order Coleoptera; family Silphidae; genus Nicrophorus; species Nicrophorus investigator. The sequence continues at coordinate 38,240,903 of OY735140.1, forward strand.
TGTTGACCCAACGTTTCTGAAGATATCCTCTTGTCATCCCTTTCACCCGGTAGCGCAGTCTGTAGTTGAGAGATAAAACGATTCGAAAACCGGTATTTTCACCCTTTACACAAAAAAGAGCTTTCAATCTTTTACCAATCTTTTATTATAACAGTTTTATAATAATTGATATTTATTTAATGAATAGAAATTAGGGCATTATATATAAGATATTGTAAAAAAAAAATCATTATTTTAATGGAGCGAAAGGATATTTTTTGTCGTTGGAATTACTCCGCTGATACTTTTAACACATTTCGCGAGTGATTGAAAGAGCACTTTCTACTCCATTAATCCGGGTTGTACCAAGGGGTGGAATAAAAAAAAATGTATATGGATCGAGCAGAGGCGATGGTATAGCTCGAGCAGTAATAATGTAGTGCCGGTATGAAAAGTGTGCATTTTTGCGATGCTGTCGAAAATAATGGGCTCTGAGACTGATCGAGGGGATGCTGCTGCTTCAGCCGCCACTTTGTTTTAACTCGACCCATCAACCATCCGGCACACACAACTTCAACCTGCCATCATTTCTTTCATATCTTGCAGCATTTAGAAGTGTTAATAGAAATAGATATATATAAAAAAGTGTTTAATTGCGGAGGGAATTGTGCGAAATCGACATGAAATTGCTATGCACCGGAACATCCGGTTCTCGATGACAACGGCAGCATGAGCAGCAGCAGGAGCGCCGCATCGATGGGTCTACCGGAAATACACCTGCTCGCCTCGCTGTTGCGACTTCTTGTCGGTGAGTTCAGTGTTGAGGTGGTGAGATGATGATGATGATGATGTATAGCTTCTCCTTTCCTTTCTCTCTCTCTCATCCTCTCGTCCTTCGCTCGACAACTTCACCCTCGTCGTCCGCATGAATGCCCTAATTGAAATTACCCCCATTTAACACCCGCCAAACATCCAAACGTCCTCAGACATCCTTTCTAAATATTTAATGGGAAACCCTGGCTGCCGCTGACCTATTTGGTTATAATTAAAGCAATCTTAAATCTCCCGGGGATTTTTAGTCCAACTACTTGGGGTTTCCTCCCAGGACGCAACAAAACTTAATCACTAGCCTAAACATGAATATGATTTTATATTATTAATTATTTACATTATTTACTCCATCAAAACTTTCAACATTACTAATTATCAAATCACATTTATTTTCTTACATTAAAAAAAAATAGAACGATTATATATTAATTTTAAAATGTATTGGGGCTATGTGTTTCTTATGCGAGCGTACGGCTCGCTGTTGACTTAGAAATATGTAGATTACTTTAATCTGGATGGAATTATAATCGAGTGCAGTCCCCACCCACTGCTTCTGGAACCCCAAATTGATGCTTCTGGAACTTTGCATCTCTCGTATTTGTTATTCACTCGGGGAGAGGGATTGTTTGCGTTCATCCCGGATTGTTAATTGAATTCGCACAGAAGATCTCCGCGTCGTTCCTGTCGTCATTCTCCCTGCTTTATTTATTTTTTCTTATTTCTTCGCTCTATTTCTCTCCGAGTTTCTTCTTACGTTTTCTTTGATTTTCGGAGAAAATAATTGAAAGATCCTGCAGGCTTTAAACGCGCTCGCGCTATATTCCAAACACGCAAATTAAACGTTTGCACAGCTGTGCAAAGGACGCGAATTGGGGATGTTGCTGGTATGGGGATGGAAGGGACCTGTGGACCTACGTCTAGCAACCACCCAACTCCCAGTTTGCAATCTCCGAATGTAAACATCCATCGCGCGACTTATTGCGGAGCAACAAAAACGGCTAGACGTAATCAGACGAAAGCATTTGTTTCTTCAATCTATCCATTCAATTGTTTGTTTCTTTGTTTTTTTATTCCAACATCGTTCATGTTAAATTGAACATAAATACTTTGGAAATTCAATCTCAATCATTTCTCGGAATGTTGAATCAATCAAAATCTGTCAAAAGCGAAACTAATGTGTTGTCAAAAATTTATCAAAACTAATGATTCTTACCCTGAATGACATTTGACAGTTTTGACAATATTGCACAAACATAGTTAACTCTATAAAGGACATGGCGGATATATCCGCCAATAGTCGGCAAGCGGTTAAATTATTCAAAATCGATTTTTTTTCATATTGTAATATTGCCATTTCAATTTTAAAAAATACATATTGATATATAATTTTTTACAGTGTTAAAATTGAAATCAAAAGTAACTTTCGTTTTTCTTCATTTGCGGCGAATCTTGTTCTCGTTTTTTCTTGTTGTTGTTGCGAAAATGACCTAATTGTGAATGTTCGTTAGAGCTTCGTTATGTTTATGCAACCTAAAACGTCAGTAAGCGCGAAAGGATGTGGGCGCACACAGAGACAGGACAGAAGTTCCACTTCAAAGCATCCCTTGATGCGAGGTTCTGTGAATGAACACACACGCTGCGTGTCATAACTCGATTTTCCGTCGCTCCGACAATAATTACAAACTGAATTTAACTAAAATGCATATACTTATGTATATATTTCAAGTTTCGTATTTACATAAATATCATAAATTACGTAAATTTTGATACACATTCGTTTTGCGAAAAACGATGGATGCGCCGGGTATTATAATCCAACAACTATGTTTATTAATCTCATCAAATAACAACTCCATTATTTCAAGTTTAATTAATCATTTGTAATTTAAAGTAATAATTTACAGCTTTTCGTGAATTATTGAGATTTTTTTTTTGAAATTTTATTACGACGAAATAAATCAGTGTAACGCCTATCGGAACTATCCGATGCGGCCAATAAATCGTCGGCTTTTTCAAATATTAATTTCTGAAGCTTAATTTTCATCGTGTGCGCTGCAGCGGTTTTGCTGTAGAAAATAATATAAAAAAAAAAGAAATGCACAAAAATTGCGAGATAAAGCCGCATATTTATATGCGGCTGCTTCCTACTCGTTTTTTACTACTCTTTCGGGGATCACGAGCCATTTGTATGTTTTAGGATCGTTTATAAATTTTAATGTGACAGCTTATGTTGTTGGCCCACATTCGTCGTCGGCAACAGTTTATATGCGATTATTATTCGAGTTTTTTGCACTTCGTCCTCCAGGATAGCTGCCAAATAGAGTATCAGAAAAAAAGGGATGCAGAGAGAAGAGAAGTGGAAAATTTGGGGACGTTGGAGAGTCCGGTGCCGGAAATTACGTTTATGAACTTTTCGAGCGGAAAGTTTGCATGTGCGAAGGAACAAAAAAAAAATCGGGAGAAGACACGAAAAGTTGCGAAAAAAATAATCTTGGTCCTGGTGGATTTTCATTTGATTAACCTTTAGTTGGGAGCATCCGCCGCAAGAATTTTTGATTCAATTTAACTTACTCTTCCCTTCTATTTTTTTTTACTTCTTCTCCTTGGACGCGCAAAATTTAATTTATTAGCTCTCTACTTTTTTTTCACTCTTTCTTACTTCGGTGGAAGAAAAGAGAGAATCTTGTCGCGAAGCATAAACCCACGAATTACTCAAACTTTCTATAAATTATTTTGATTACATTATCTGAATATAATATTGTAATTTTTACAAAAAAAAACTTTCATTAAATATTTACAGTTTGCAAAATACAGAGTTGTAATTATATAAAATTAGTTTAATGTAATAGAAAATGCATTTCATTTGTAAAATTTGATAGTATAAAATTGTAATTAATTATAAAACAAATTTACATAACATACATTTAAGTATAAATTACAATTTTTAAACGAATGAGAAAATAAATCGAAAATTTATTATAAAAAATTTGACAGTAACAAATAATGGTATAAAAAGATTTCCTGTAAACATACGTATATTAATAAAATCGCAATTAATTTAACTTTTTTTGTGTGCGTTTGTTTGGATTCAGTTGTGGAAATGTAAGGAAAAACTGAGAAAATTCTGTGGGCGGGGAAATGTATATAAAATTTATCTTCTCGGCGCTGACATTCATTTATCCTTCTTCTGTCGGGAGGCGGAAGGAAGGAAGCGAAGCGACGGATATTCATTAGCTGGAGATCCGAAGGGCAACATTCGAACGCAATTAATTACATTTAGCCTTATTCAAATTAGGAAATGATTTCGTAGCTCCGCTATGCTTGGTCATCCACTTTCTCGCATTTATCAAAAAATAGATCAATACAATTACTATTTCGTTTCGTAATTTGAAGCAATTACAATAGTTTAAATTTAAAAGATTTGAATCTTGCTTTAGAGGAAAGACTTGAAGAAGGGAAAAAGAGATGACAATTAATTGGATTTTTTTTTCTTGGATGGAAAAATCATTGGGTGAAATCTTGCAACGTAGACTCTGCGACGACCTTTGGAACGGCTATAACGTAAATAAGATTCGTTCGGAATCCTTTTTTCTTTTCTTCCTTCTCTGCTTTACTTTACTGTCTTTCTTCATCGGTTTCTTCTTCCTACTCTGTCGTGCGAGTTTCAATTTGTTGAAACAGGATACACATGCTGCCGTTGGCCCTTTTCCTTCTCCTCCATCTCGGGCTAAGGCTATTTATTCCGGGAGGTCTTTCGGCGCGACTTCACATGTTCAGGTGAATCCCTTGTACGCTGCGTGATTGCGGGAGTTTATAAAGTTGGGCCGGGCGGCTCAAGTTCACAGGATCCATCCGAGCGGAACTTTAGCACAAGTCTCTTTCACACACACACACACACACATGCACACAACAAATATATATATAACACCACACACTTTATACTAGCATACGTCAAGGCATAGTGGCGTAGGAGAATCGGGAGGAAGAGCCAAAGGGTAGAAAATATTCTTTAGAGTTCGATTCTGGAAGCCGGAAGAAGGGTTCCGATGTTCCGATCCGAAACTTCCGTTTCCAATGAAATATCGGAAATATCATATTTCTATAATGCAATAGACGTTTCATCTTCTTTTTCATTTTTTTTTTGGTCGGATTGAGAGGATTTTCGAGCTGAGCGGAATTCTTTTCGAATACCATGTTTCCGAGATTCAACTCGCATCACTTCAACTATACACACTCAATTGAACATTAGAAGTCGCTTTATTTTGGACGATTCACTTCCAATTAGATTCCAAACATTTTATTTTATGATTAACTTTGAGGAAAAAAATTGAATTTATTTGATATTTCATAACAATTTGTGTAAATGAAATCAAAATTTACTGTAAACATGAATACTGCTGTAATTATAAATGTCTGCTTGCCTGATTAACTTTATCTCCTTATTAGATTTGCAATTCGCGTTCGAGATATTCTCAACCCCGAAGCTCAGAAAATTAAGCTGTTCATCATAATAATCCTTCTTCTCCTTATTTTTATGAAGATGTAAATGCTGGACGATTAGACTCGTAAATTTCATTAGACTGCAGCAGAGGAGGTCGTGCTTCATTTTCGCAAATGTAATTCTTGGTTGGAGCGCCTTGCATAATCAAGCGTGTATTAATCTCGGAACTAATGCGCTCATAAAACGGTGAATTATTATGAGTAAATTGCCGGAAAATTTAAAAATTTCCCTCCGTGTGCACTTAATTGCCGTCTCTAATCTTAATTTTCCTCTCAAGGTGAGCGCTCGTTTTGCGAATCTTTGATTTCGTTCTATTGTAATGAAGCATACGTTTGGGGATTCCCATTTTAACTTATTTCTTGTCGAGTTGCCTTCTTCTTTAAAAGATTAATAGAATGAAACGAAGCGAGAAAAAAGAAACGTTTCGAACTATTAGCGAAAAGTTTGTAAGGCAATTCTTTGCTTTCTTTGCTCGACGGGTGGAATGTGACCTCGGCTAATGAGAAAACTGGTCGATCGGGAAAAAATAATGGTAGCAAAGTTTAATTGTTTCTCGCATTGTTCGATTCGTGCATTGAAATGAACTGAATCGATAATTTGCATGCAACGTTAATTTTGTAACGACAAAAGGACCCATTGAATAAGGTTTATCAAATTTGCAAATTTACGGCAGCATAATTATTTATTAATATTTCTAAATCAATTACAATTTTGTAATACTATTTATGTTATTTTTACTTACTGATATTTTCCATTAATATATTTTAATAATTATGTATGAAATTGTTTCAATACAGTTTAAGACGGATATATCCGCCGCTCATCCGGAAAGGTTTAATATATGGATATTGAAATATAAACTTAATTAACCTGAAGTAATTAATGAATTAATCGAATCTGAAGACTTGTGTTCTCTATTCTCGTGCGATTTACGTTATTTCGCTCACTTAATCGTACATAGCATCAATTAACCTGTGACTTCATTTCATGGTATCTGAGCTTGCATTTCGGAATCAAAGTAGTTGGAAACCAGAAGGAAGGAAGCACGGCGTTATCTGCGTAGAATTGCGATTGAATCGGATTGCATATGAAAATGGAATAGACGCCAGCCAAAGAGAGAGATGTGTGTGTGTATGTTTGAGAGCGCGCAGCAAAACGTGATTACGTGTAATTCAATTCGCGGGCCGCCTTTATGCGCCGTTTCCGAGTGTGTTCGTTGCACACTCGACGCTTGATAATATGCACACAGGCTAATGCTGAAAGTGTTCAGTCGATTACATCCATCTGAATTTTTGAAAAACCGGAAATGCGTGCGCGCTGCGGTCTGCATCCGAATGATTTTCGGACCGCACACTCTCCGCTAATATTATGTTCGATGCGGCGTTGCCTGTTTGCCGTGTAATTCAGTTAAACCGTTGCGTAATGTTATATAATTAAAAACGATTGGGGTTTGGGGGATTCGGGGGTTGGTAGATTCGGATTTCAGGGTTTCGATGAAGTAATAACAACAGAATTTGCATACGCAACGCACCGCTACCATCATCGTGCCCCCACACACACACTGCCTCACTTCAAAATGCATTTGGCGTGTCGGACACGTTCGACACGCGACCGGCAGCAGCGGCACAAAGGGGGCAAAACCAGCAAAAACAATTTGCGCAAACCATTCTCTCAGTGCGTGGCGTGTGTGAATTTGGCAACGCCGACGACGAAATTAATGGGGGCGGCAATTTGTTCACTTGGCGCAAATGTACACCCTGCAACAAACGCGAAAAACCCCAATGCAAATATATGCTTTGATAAATTTCCCCATCCGCACGTAATGCGATTCTTCCGTGGAGCCAATGTTCATTTTTCAATCTTAAATCACTTTTGAATCACGCGCCACCGCAGATAGTTTCCGGTTCCCGTTTGTCTTTTATTTTCAATTCTTCTTTTTTCCAACGCTGACAAATTGATTCGACGCTTCGAAGCGTGTCATGTTAAAATAAACAGCATCGCTTCCGGTCATAAAACCGGAAATATATCATTCGCGACGCCAATTTATATCCGGTTATTATTTCCGATAAAGATTTTTATTATTCAATTATTTAATGAAATTTATCAAAAAATTTCAATAAAGGTTAAGTTTGTTTTGCATAAATCCACAGAGACTGCAAAAATCGTTCTCGGTTTCCTGTATACTTAAATTTACGTTATTTGTTCGTTGTTAAATTTTTCTTTGCTTTATCAAATGATTGATGTATTTTTAACTTTTGAGGAAGGGTGGAGGTATCGATTCACGAAGCGAAGTATGTTTAAAGAAAATTCATGGAAGTAATTTGAGAGTCGGGGGTTGTCCAGGGTTGCAAAAATTTTAAATTGGAAACGCGAAATATGTCGCAAAATAAATAAACATGTCGATTTCGCGTCCCCATCGCATGTCGCAAAGTTTAATTGGGTTTCCTTCTTCCTCCTTCTTTCATAGGATGCATATTTTTAGATAATGATGATGGCCCAATTTTTTTCCTATTATATTTTTTTTCTTGTAGATTTATTAATTTATAATATTGGATTATTAATAATTGAAGGTGATTTTTTCGAAATTTAAAAATGAAAATTAAATTATTAAAAAAAAATGTGAAATGAAAAAGTGAATTGGGTTAAAAGTGTTTTTAAATCGAGAATGTTATTGGATTACTTTTGTGTAAAAATATTTTAATTCCATTAGCCAATGTTGAAAGTTAAATATATATTTTTTTTTTATAAAAATTGATTGAAAATTGATTTGAATAAAAGTTGTTAAAAATTGTCAATATTGATTGAGGATATATCTTAATCAATTTCGCGTTAAACGACGTGATGATGGAAAGGCGAGTGAATTTGGCGTCGTGCGCCGCCGCTCCCTGAGTAATAATCGCAGCGCTGAAAAGTGTTTTGTGGAATGGGAACGGGGGATTCCCCGCCGATCATAAATTCCGAGACAAATGGGGTGTGAATTTCATAAAAATTACACGCCTTAAATAATAAAAAGCCATCGGATTTCATCTTTTCATCGTTGCGTCCGCGCCATTTATATTTTCCATTTTCTCTATGCTGTTCCGCGCACTCCGTCAACCCTTGACTAATTAAACGCCATTCTAGAATCCCCGGAATGGGGTTGTAAATGGATGGACGGACGGGGGATGGTTTTGGTGCTGCGAAGCTCAAGATTTATGTATTTAAATTGATGCGCGCAGGAGGCGACCTTAAAAACTGGGCTGCATAATTTGCCGTATCTCTGGCGCATTATCCCGGCACCTCCACTTTATTTCCGTGCAGTCACGTCGACCCCATTCAACTCTCTCATCCTTGTTTATGTTTCTACCATGTTTTCTACCTAAATCGTAATACGAAGAAAAAAAACACTTGAATATTACTACATTCCTCCTACTTAATTTATTTAAACAAACAGTTTGATTTCGTGAGAAAAATTACGCACTCAGCTTTCGTATTTCACCTTTTTGGAAAAAAAATCTATTTCTCTTTTTCTCTTCGTTCTTTTCGGGTCCAAGGCTATCGCTGATCTTTCGCGTAATTTGATTTCTCTTAAGGACGAAAAAAAAAGGAGAGAGGGGATTGAAGGTTTTACCGGAATAATAACAAGAATCGGAGAGGAGGTACAAAAAAAAGAAAAAAAGCCTGGAACCTAAAAGCTTCAAGGTAGACGGATTTCCCGGAGAAGGAATAATATAAGAGAAAAAAAAGCTCGCTAATGCGTTTGAAATCTGGGAAATCATTTAATGGAACTGATTTCCACCCAACCCCTAACTTCTCTTTTTATCGTTCAGGAAGAGGGATGAACGTATATCTGTGTTGTGTGTACGATTTACGTGAAAATATTAAATGGTTCCGTCACTTGTCGACTATATGTTTTTTTTTTGTTGTTGTCGCTTTTGATGAGAGGATTTGCTTAGGTCTGAGGGAAATAAAAGCATAATAGGAGATGAATGGAAACGGATCAAAATTGGGGGAAGGTATTATGTGTGTGTAATCTTAATGGAATGATAAATTCAGTTGACTGCGCGGAATGAAGAGATGAAAATGCTGAAATTTATTATTTAGAGAGTTTCTTTTGTTTTCTTTTTGTAATGAAAAATATTTGTTTTTTCTTTGGGAAATTTTAGTGAAACTTATTTTTTTGGTGCGGCAACATGCAAATTATTAGAATCATTATTTTGTAACAAAATTGTAACTGGTTATAAAAAAAAGATTCTGATAATGTTGAAGAATTATTTTTGGCATTGGCTTCTGGTTTTCGGGAAGAAATATGTGTTTTCTTGGAGCGAGAGCAATAAATTACAATACGTATTAAATATGAATATAAAAGGGTTTTCGTCGAGTGCAGGGGGAGTGAGCGCGGATCGGGGTCAGCCCTCTGAGGGATGACTTGGAAACAGACGTGGTTTTGAGGAAAGAAGAAGTATGGGGGTTGAAGAAAAAGGGTGGCAGAGCTTTGGCTCCATTAGTGCGCGCACCAGAGCAATAGTTTCATCCATGCAGCGAGCGTCGAGGTCGTTTTATTTCGTCCTTTAGTTTATGCAACAATTGCGGGTGGGTTTTTGGGGGTGTGCGAGTGTTGTCCTCTGCCAGCTGATTTACATAAATTGAGTCTCTCTGCGTGTTTTGTGTGCGGTTGGCCGAAATGAACAAGTTTAGTTAGTTGAGCGGGAGGACATCATTCGCCGTTTCCCTTGTGGCTATTGTATCTGCCTTAGTTATGAAACACACACGTACGAATGAGTATGGATGAAAAGGGACGGGACGGGATGGGACTCAATCTATCCATCCATCCGACCAACCCTCTCGCCACAAAGCGCGTTGGTATTCGCATGCATTCCTACAACCAGGGACGTGCAATAATGCGTTTAACTGTCCTCGCAATTGCGCGTAATTAAATGAACACACCCCACTCTAAAATCCACAATATAAGACATAATCGCGAATGCAACGCAAATTTAACAATTATATTGTTATAAATGTTAATTCTAATGAATAATGAATGAAAGCTAACAAATATTTATTGAAAATTTACGTGTGTTAACAAATAGCTTTTTTTTCCCCGGTGGTTGTTTCGTATTTTCCCCCATGAATACTAGACTTTGTGTGATAACAGCACGACGCTTTTCCCTCCACATGCAGCGACCAACCACTATTTTATCATGGCGTGTTTTGTGCAGATAAGATTCGCGCTTGGGAGGATGAGGGGTGTTTCGGGGTTGGAAGTAGATTGAAGGGGTTGCGAGTTGCGAACAAAGTGGATGCAACGTTTCGCCCGACGGAATTTGATTTATTTCGCAGCCGATGGACTGCTGCGAGATAAGGGGGATGAATTTGCTTCGGAGCGCTGTAATCCTGCTGTATCCTCATCGCTACTCCTCCGGCATCGAATATGCATTTATTTACGAAGTGATGCATTCAATTAAACTTCTTCTCCGACTTCTTTCCTAACTCTTATCCCAGCACGGCCAATAAACAAACAAGTGGAATTACCTTTTTCCATCAACATTCTCTTTTAAGTGTGCATCTCAAATTTAAATTTTAAAATTTAATTTTTTAATATATAATACATAGATTTTTAAAAAAACGATAAAACGATAATAAAATGTATGTTAGATAGTAAAATTTGATGCGACTGTCAAATGGAAACTAATAAAATCTCGGCAACTAAATGACAGCCAATCATAATTGTAACGTTTCTTTTATGACATTTTACTTTAATACGTTTATTACTGAAATATTTGAGAAAATGTTGAACGAAAACGTGATTTATAAACAATTTTTTATTCCAAATATTTTTAACTCTTCATATATGATTTTAACAATATACTAAAATACGTTAGTGCAAGTGTGAAATATAATTTGAATTAAACCTTTTCAACAAGCGGCGGATATATTCGCCATGTCATTTTTACGCTTATGCAAAATTTAATCTTTATTCTTCACTAATCATTTTAGATATGTCAAATGTCAACAAATGTGACAGTTGAAAATGCGTCGTTGTAAAATCTTCGCGAACAAAGGGTTTTTGGCACAAATTTAATAATAAATGATATTGAATTTCGAAGAGAAATGAATGGACGAAAGGAAAGCAATAATAATAAAAAAAACTCTTATTATCTGAAGAACACTTGTATTCTCTTGATCATCGATAAATCAAGGCCCACCTAAGTGCCATCTCGGGACGGATTTTCTCCACTCAACTACCTATGTTCTTCCCTTGTTCTCATTTGCGGTTGTGGTAGTGGTTTAACCGCTCCCCATTTTCCAATCGGGCAATAAAAAGGGTAGAAATAATAAAACAAACGTGCATTTCGTTTTAATCAGTTTCGACGGAAATTTCGCTCGATGCACGTGTCTACTGCGCTCGAGATTCGCTTCATCTCTGTGACTGCATGTCTCTATATACATGTTTGCTTTACCCCAACTCCCATCCCCCCAAATCCACCGACGGCGAAGAGCTTTGGCGCAAATGGCCTGTGCTTTGTTTCCACAACTGCTCAGATGTAGTGTCCCTGCTCCTCCACCTCCAACTCATCCTCCCTATACAGCTTTTGAATGGGATTAAGGTTGCTACTGCTGTTGCTGCTGCTGCTGCTACTATCTATCCCACTGTTTTCTACTAAAACAGGAACGCGCACCGGATGAAGACGGGAAGTGAATAGGGAAAACTTATCGTTCACTTGTCATAAGCGTTTTTCTTCCTACTCTTCCTAACCCCGTTTGGCTATTAGCCCGGATTACGTAATGCACGAGACGACTGCTAAACCGGTTTTCACTTAACATACGTTCTCTCGTGCTCTTTAAAGAGAAAAAGAGATAGAGGCAATAATTCAACTGGAGCAATTGTGTTTCTGGATGCATCAAGTGCGTCCACCTATCGATTTCACATAACAACTACAAGAATGTGTACTTTTCATTGCATCGTTTCAGTATACATCTTTTATTCTTTCACTTCTCGACCTCTCCAAAGAGCAATCTCGTAATGAAATTTATACTATTCGAAATATACACAGACAATACCCACTAAAAAGTTTACTTAAAAAATCTGTTCAATTTATTTAAGTTGTAGAATCAGATACAAAATACGTGAAAAATATTTTTGTTCTTGATTATTTTAAAGTATTTTCAAAAACTTGGTATTTTAAGAGAAACTATACAAGTTTAAAATATCTGTGAAAATTTGTATAATAACAAACACTTTTATATTTAATTTAAAAGTGATGTGATGTGTTGTTAGTAGAATGGAATATTAAAAACTTAGTCAAAGTCTATTGTTTATACGGAATTTAATATATAAGGGGGCAACAACACAAAAACTTTCTATTTTTTGTTTGTAAACTTTTCATTTTGTCTCTTCTTTTACTACGTTCAAACTAAGGCTTATTTAAACGGGAGGAATAGAGGAAAAAATGTAGGAACTGTAAAGTTCGCCGCTCGCGTTCTATGGGAAACTTAATTTAAGTTTTTAATGAACATTCTGTTCTGGAAATATTATGCAATAACGCATTAAATTAAATATCACCTCAATATTGATCATGTTTCTACAATAATTAGGGATACATTTATCTTAATTTATTGATATATATTTTTTTTTAAATTATGAATTAATCATCCTTCGAGGATGGGCGGTGGATATATCCGCCTTATACTTTTTACGCTTATGCAGAATAGTATTCAAGGTAGATATTTTATTTATATTTATTTATCTAAAATTTGTAAAATAGAGTTATTATTTTTTTTGTAATGAAATTGTTATGATTATTGTAGATGTCATATTTAATTTATTGTGAAAAGAAGGAGCGTTTATTTACATAATTAAACTTTTGCTTCCGCGACGTCTGGTTGGGATTAGGGGACGCAGGAGACGCGGTCCTTGTACCACCTCGAGTTCCATTCATAATTCATCTGCGAGTTTGGCTCTCTGTGTAAATACCTCTTGCGTTTATTCTCGAAGGGGAACTTAAACCCGTCTATTTGCACTTGCGGCTGTAATAAGCATAACAAAAACAGGCGAATTTCATTAACGGAATTATCATGCAAACACGTCTACTCCTCCTTTCCCGACCCCATCAGCAGGATTAGCAGGAAAATATGGTGGAGGCGCCGGGACATACGGAAATATTCACGTGTTGCGTCCCAACGAAATATTCAATTTCTGAATTGCCGATGAATACTTTTTTTTTTTTGATATTAATTAAAAATCGTGGATTAATTAAAACGCGATTTTCGAGTGGAGGAAATGGGGCAAAAACGTGTGCGTGTGTGTTCATAATTAAACAATTCATCAAAAGCGAAAAACTAATTACGCGTTGACAGAAATTAAATTAAATTTGCTTCTCTCTTCAAACCATCCGCAAAATTTATACGCGTATTTATATAAATGTATTTTAAACGAAGAACGCAAATTCGTCTCAACTTCAACATCGTCATTATTATTAGTAGTATTAATACTATTTGCTGTACGTGTACATGCGCTAATTAATTCGTAAACTAATACTTTTCGCGTGCAAATTGAGTTCTGCTACAGCTTCTGGAGATCGATACAGTTCGGGCTTCGAAACGTCGAACTTTGTTTAATGAACTTTTAGTTTCTTGTCCATCGGATTTATTCCTGCAGTTCACGAAAGAGATGGAAAATTAATTAGGGGATCCTAAATAATAAGTTTCCTTTTTCCATCGTTAATTTATAGATGTTTCTCTCTTATTTCTTCTTTATCTTTTGAAGCAGCAAACATTAAGTTATTTATAGTTTTCTTGTTTCATTTTGTGGAATAATGAAATTGATGATACATTTTTGTCCAATCTTCGTTACAATTTCGATTCAATACTTTTTTTTCTGGTGATCGTAAATTGTAGTTTTAAACGTGTATACAAATAAATCTCTCTGGGTTTCCGCTCAGCCACAGATGATGTGTTATTATGATGAATTAATAGATTTATTATTTCGCTCGGAAATGGCGCGCTGCGTGCAGATAAAATAAACTAAACTAAACGAGCGAAGCCATCGAAAAGGGAGAAGGGAATGATTTATGTTTTAATTAATTAGAAGAAGAAAAAAATATAATAACACGAGCTATATATATATATATTTTTTTTATATATGGAGAGATTAATTAAGTTCACGTTATGTTCTGCATCCCCTATTTCTCTTTTTTTTTTACTGTCCGCTCTGCTTTCCGTAATTGCGCTGATGTTTATTGTTTATTTTTCTCTATATCATCCCTATACTTGGAGTGTGTCCACAGAGATGAATTACGTTTTTCCTTTACTTCAAAACATTTTTTTTCTCAAATATTTAAGTCGCTTACAAAACATTACATGCTGATTCTTTTATAAATTTATTCTAATAAAATTTTAGAGATTGTAAAATTTTTAATTATTTTTGATTTAGTTAAAAAAATTATTACTATAATTTTCTTTCCAATTGGATAATTTTCTATAATTAATAAAACAACGTTAAGAAAAAGCAAAAAAAATAGGCGCCAGCGGCGGATATAATAATGGGAAACTGAGGAAAGAATTAATTATTAAAAATACCAACGCAGATGTTGGCGAATAAAACGTGAATTTATGTTTGCATGAAACTAAAATAATAACAATTCTGATGATTAATATTTTGTTTAGTTTTAATAATATTTGAAGCGTTGCTGATTATAAATGGCTCTCAACTAAAAACAACATTGCTTTCTACTTGAAATAAATAAAACAAAAAATTGTTGGTCTTGTCGATTTTTATTATATAAGCAATAAATGAACTGAAAATAATTTAATATAATTTAATATTTAGGCCGCAAAGTTATATTTTAATTTGCATATTTATTGGAAATGGCTAAATGGATTATCGTAATAATTTTGTAATTAAATAAAAATAATTAAATTTATTTAAATTTAAAAATATATATATTGTAAAATAATAGTAAATGAATGGATGTTTTTGTGTTGATATTTTTAACAAATAATTAAGATTATTTACACAATTTTATAATCAAGCTCTATTTTTAAATTTATTGGAAAATTATATTTTTTTAAATTTTGGTGATTTTCTTCAATTTATTAACATAATTTATGGAAAGTGGATCAAAGATTTGAATGAAATTAAAATTTAGAAAAAAAATCATTTCTAATGTAATATTTTTGGAATAATTCTCCGTTTTCATGTGAAAATCATAAATAACGTTTGCTATGGTTGAAATAAAACTGGAGAGGATTTAGCTACAAATCCAGTTAGATCTTCGTCGAATTCGGTGCAGTTAAGGCTTCCAGTTACATGTGCATATATCTGTCCTCAACCCCTCCCCCTGATCCAACCCCCTCCAACCATTCGGCCTGTTACATAACATATAAATTCTACACGGACTAATATTGGACAAGAATATATGACCGGCCAAGATTTATGAGACATATCATTTATACTTAGTGCACGACCGGAGCAGTGAGTGGGTGGGTCTCGGGGTTTTGTTTCAAAAATGCGGCTGCGAAGTTGGTAATTACGACCCTCCCTACCCCCCTTTAGACGAGTACAAGACTTCTCCTCGTTGATTAATATTTAAGCCGAATGATTTGTTAAGTAGTTTGCGCCGAAGTACTTCAGTACATTTATAATATGTTTGCAAGTAAATTCATTAAGGAGGAATGGCATTCGCCATAGCCGAATAGTTGGTAATTTATCGCGCGCGATGGGGGCGGTTTGTGCCCTCACGAGGGAGGCGGTATTTTGAGCTGCTTACCTTAAAACTCCGGCCGCATTGCTAATGGCATTCCCAAACTTGACTCGCTCTCATCGCGTGTGAATGTGTTTACAGGTGCTAAATAAACATGAAAATTTCAATTCGACGTTCGTTTCTCAGTCACAATTTTTGTTAATTACCTTATAACTATTTCTGTTTTATTTTGAAAAAAAAGTTATAATTTTCATAAAATTATGTAATAGATATTAAATACATTTATTTTCTCAATAAGAATGATCTGTGGAGCAAACAAATCTGAAAAAAATAAGGCGTAATTAATTCTTGGTGGTCGACTTCCATTATTCTCCTTTCGACCAATTTATTATCGCAGGGGAGAAAAACATCATTTTTCATAACATTTAATACGCATCACGATGTTGCTCCAATTCTGTGGTGGTGGTGGTGGTTCACGTCAAAAATAAGCGAACGCAGCGATATTTCAGGACGAACAACAAATTTACATAATATTTCAGCCGCACTCTCCCCTTCTTTCGTTGTTACTGCTCTCTATTTATATTTTTTTCGCCCTCTCTATGGGTTATCATCTTCAGACTATTATGCAGAGTGCACGCGTCGTTTATCCTGAAAAATACACAAAAATATTTATGAAATAACTGTGAGTCTCTGCAAATGATCGAGACAAAAGCAATAAGTTTTTGATACGTTTTTACATAATAGCAAATATCTTTAGAACTAATGAAGCTTTTTACAAGCAATTGACGTACTTGTAAAATCTAAATAGTTTATTACTTTTGTATATATTTTATATTTAGTAAATTTCAAGTAATTTATATTTTATCAAATATCTCGAAAAATAATGAAACTATTTTAAAAACTAAATATGAATATGAAAACTGAATAATTTGTGAATTCAATGTATATTTTGCATTTATTTCACGTTTCGTGGTTCACTCATAATAATTTTACAATTTTGGAGTAATATTTTTAAAGTGACATCTTTACATTTTATCAAATATCTCGAAAACTAATAAAACTATTTGAAAAAGTAAAAATGCATTTGAAAAGTGAATAATTTGTGAATTTAGTGTATATTTTGTATTTATTTCACGTATTGTGGTTCACTTGTAATACTTTAAAAAAATTGTAAATAACATTTTTAAAGCTACATTTTACATTTTATCAAATATTTCGAAAACTAATAAAACTATTTGAAAAAGTAAAAATGCATTTGAAAACTGAATAATTTGTGAATTCAGTGTATATTTTGTATTTATTTTTCGTTTTGTAGTTTACTCCTAATAATTTTTACAAATTTAAAGTAACATTTTGAAAGTGACATTTTTACATTTTATCAAATATCTCGAGAACTAATTAAACTATTTGATAAACTAAATATAGATTTGAATACTAAATAATAATGAAATAAAATAAAATATATTTATTAACTTTATTCTTCATAGGTTTATAGAAATAATTATCTAAATTTCAACAAACTTTACTTTATTGCAATGCTCATGTTTTTTTCGTTAAATCAATTCTTTTGTATTTCTTTTTTTGTTCAAATATTTTCATATTGCGCGAAAAAATGGTTGTGTTTCAACTATATATTTACTATATGCATTTTGCGGCGAAAGCGGTGCGAAAATATGCATTTTTATTGAACGTTTCTGTTTTTGTGCGCGCGTATTTCTGTGTGCATTATTTTGTATACGCACAGACCAGGCCGTAACTGTTTAAAATGTAATTAATTAAACTGAAAATACACCCCCCCCACACAACAGGTTCAGCAAACACGCAAATATTTACCTTCAAAATTTCGTTCCGGTTAAGGGCTGCCTCTCCCTTCGCCAAGCACAAACAAATCATCATCCGCAACATATTTATTCCCTTTTCACTTTCTTCTTTACCATCGACAAATATTTGTTACGTTCAATCGCGAGAAAAAGGTAATTTAATTGAAATTTATTTTAAGGAAATAATATTATTTACAAATTATTCTGAGTATCGAATCGCTTATAAAACTGTAATTAGAAAGCGACGGGGATTCCACCCCCAATTCAATATCATCTCTCCATCTAAATCTTCCCGACACAAACTGAATTTCTCTCAGCTCGAAAATTCGCTACATCGAAACTAAATAACTATCGGAGATTGCGTTTCGATTTTATTAATTGCGTTTCCGGATTTCCGCTTTCTCTTCTCGTTTCATTTTTATCTTCTTTATTTACAGTTTTTTGCAGCCATCAAGGGGGATGCTTTCACCCTTCGGCAAATAGTGAATTCGTTGATCGAGCGGATAGATGGCGCGCAAAAGTAACAGGGTCTGGCGCGCGCGGTAATTAAATTGCATCGCACACGGATTGCGCAAATTGTATCTGCCGGACGCTATATTTGATTTAACGTAATTAATTGGTGCCAACTCGATTTCAGTACCCCTCTATTTACCATCGTCTTACTTTGTTGCTTTACCGCAAATTAATATTAATGTGTTTATTTTATTAGAGAAAATTTTCTTCATTTATGAAATATTTTGATTAATATTAAATGAGTGAAAACTTGATTCGATGAAGTTGAGAATGTCTGTCCTAAATCCAACAAGTTTTAGCCTATTGTGTCGGCAAATTGCCAATAGAATACTCAACATTGATTATCCGGATTAAAGCTAATACCGAGCAGAATGAAACGATTGTAGTCGTATAATTATAATTGTTCTGCTGATTGAGTAATTCACTGTATAATTTATGTTAGATCTTAACGTATTTCTATGCAATTAGTGAAATTAAATGAAATTTCAATTATTTTGTAATGTTCCATAGTTTAATGAATAATTGAAACTAAAGCCAATATTTTTATAAATGTCATATATTTAATGAATTAATTATAGGCTAATTAATAATAATTATATTTATTTTAAATAATTGTATCAGTAAATAACACCCATCTCGTCCGGTCCGCGCCCGGACTGTTAATCAATATTTGAAATTTGATGGAAGTTAAACAATGTGTTTAACTTGAATGGATGATCCTTTGGTAACATGACATGAATAGGATAAATGATAAATTTGTGGTTAAGCAATGTTAGAGGAAAGTAGTCGAATGAAAACAAATATTTTGTTAAAAATGTTAAAAAAAAAATTTTTTTACTAATATTATTTTTTCTTTTCTTTCTGTTGCAGGTGAGTGATCGTTCTGCAAATTATTTCTATCAGTCAGTCGACTAGGGTCCACTATCCCTCTTCTTCTCGATCCATCCATTTTTTTCCTCTCAACGTTTCTTTGCCGTCCAATTTCCGGATGAAACAAAAGTAGTTTCCCCGTTTGCCTTTTGACCCGCGTCAACGCCGATTGGATCGGAGACCCGGGGACGTCATCTCATGGTGAGTGATTAAAAAGAAGAAACGAAAGCGAAAAAGGATCGTCAGGAATCGAACTCTTTTTAGGATCATTGCTGTACGTAATTAGATTTTTCCGCGATCCGTGAATGGAGGGATTAATTAAAACGGAACGCGGCATAATTTGCGGTTAAAGTCTATTAAATAATTCATCGCTTCCGCGTTCAAATTGAAACTCGAATTAATATTAATTTTTGCGAGGGTTAAAATGCGGCTCTCCGCATCCGAAAACCGACACGCAATAATAACGCAACATTTACATGACAAACGGAATTTATTCGACCACCAAATCACTTCGATTACGCAAAAATTACATAATACGTTCGAAATGAACGCGATTTATCTGTATACAACAAAATGACACACAAAAAAATAACAACAAAAAAATAAATATATTTTATTTTCGCATTGAATGCAGGAAAAATATGCATTCATTTGTTTCCATTTCCGGACTAATTTTGATTAATATCGCGAATATATTTTATACATTTTTGTCTGTTTATGCGTGTATTCCGCTTTTAATTATTATCGGATTGCGAGGGGTGAAACAAGAAAGTTTAAAATCCGACCAGACATTCATAATCGAATTATTTTCGGGTTCATTATATTCGCGTTTTAATCGGGTTATATTCATTATTTTCTCCCCCTTACAATACAACTAATTTAGATTTCAACTTATTAATGTAAACGTAATAAAGAAGCAAAATTGTTTTTACAAAAAAATATCATTAATATTTTGGTGGATGCGCCGGGTATATAAATTTAAATTCTCACTTTTTAATTAATATTCAAACATTTTAATATGATTGAACTTACGAATTCAAATTTAATTATTCTTTATTAAATATACAAAATATAATAAAAATTCTTCACTTTGAAATTTCTTATAATTACGATTTTTTTAAATACCATTTCCACAATAATTTAAAATTGCTTTTAATGATCATTATTACAGTTATTACTTTTTATAATTGTCACTTTAGTCTCGATCATTATTCTGACATTGTAATTACTTTGTTTCATCGTAATAAAGCAGATTTCCATTGCAACTTTGTAATGTGAAACGTAATAATTTTTGTTACAACTTCATTATTTCATGTTTTATTATCATAGATAATTTTCTGAAAGCACCAGGTTTTACAACTGCAATCCAATACTTTTATATTTATATTCTTGATAATGTAATTACTTCAAAATCGTCAAATCTGTTAAAAAATATTTCCATACATTTTTTATTTCTTGTTATTTAAATTATTCAAAATTTATATTGTTATTTTTTGATAATATAAATCAATATGGAATGTGCATCAAAACTAATAAAAAAAATACTAATGGTTATAGCAATGATTTATTTTATTACCGCGGAGAATTTGGCGCTTCCACTGAATATATTTTTTTAATAATTGTTATATTTTTTTTTACATCAATGCAAAATTAATTTGTTTTCTTTACTCCTAAAAATTGAAATATTATCATTTGTTATTTTGAAATCGTTTTAAATAGTAATAAGAAATATTCATTTATATAAATCCAAAAATATTGTTTAGCAATGAATAATTTAAAGCAAATGTATAGAATGTAAACCAGCGCAGTCATTACGTCTTAACGTACTTTGTTGCATAAAGTAATTAATAATATTTGCAACTTTTATTAGTTCTCTGTCATTAAACGTTAATTTCCCTCGCCGTAATTGCGTTCGACCCATAATGCGGCAGTAATTAAAAAATCGCGCGTAACTTTTCCAGGAAATTCTTCTTTGGCGCGCGCGAAGTTAACTAGTTTTTAAAAATCGTGTGCCACGGTAATTGCGGCTTTTTCTTCCTGAAGAAAAAAAAACTCTACCTCGTGCAACGGCATATTTGCATTGCAAAGGCAATTTGGATTTTTGTTTTTGAGGTCGTTCGTCTCAAATGAAGCGCTCAAATTAGGGAAGAGGAAAACCTTTTTCTTTTTCTTGAGGAGGTTTTGCGGAGAGAATGAAGAGACTGTTCCTTAATTAAATTTAATTTCGTTGGCGCGAAAGTTCGTTGATGATGAAGTTTATTTCGGATACCGCAGCTCGAAGCGATACAAGTTTTACGGATTTACACGGATACAAAATTAGACAACACCCGTAGCTTCAATGGAAAGCGACTTCACGAGTTTTAGAAGTGCGGCTGTAAAGTATCAATATTATTGTTGCTTCTCCGAATGTGTTTCTGCTCCAAACAAAGGACTTTCCTACAATATCTTATGCGAATAAACTTAGCAAGTAGGGCATCATAATAATAACTGCATTCCAATTATCTGACGATGTAAGAAACATTTGTTTCAAGACTGCATTAATATTAATGTGAATTAAGGAAATAGTCGATTTTTTAAATAAATATGTAGACGATTTTAATGCGACTTTTAGGATGTTGAATTGAGTTAACCGCAGCAACAATCCCGAAGATTCTAATTTGCAAAGTCGTGCATTATTCATCCGCGCCGAATCATCTCCAAATAACTTTCGAATTTATTTTGAATTTAAATTTCCCGCCTCCAACTCGCTGCGTCCGCCAATTTCCTCGCTCTGTTTTCTCGACTCGACGTGCAACTCCAACGAAAGTCGGTTAATGTAAAACGCTTTGCAGCAAAACTTCAATCTTAATTGAGTCAATTTCGAACGAAACTTTATTCCATATCATAAATATCATTCGAATACTCGCATTTTGTCTTCTAAAATTATTACTGCAATAACTTATTTCATCGTTTTCGGGAAATTGAAACTTTGAAATTTTATAGGAATATTAATATTGTATTCCAATGTAACTATAAAATGTAAAAAAGTAATAGTTTATGTAATTGCTTCTGTCGGACAGAATTTTTGAAAATAGCTGCGCGTAATGTGTCTCTAAAGAGCGAAGCTCGGAATTGAATTGCATATGCGGGTATGCATTTGTATTTTGTTTACAGCGAGAGATACGAAAATAAACAGTAACAAAAAGCAAAAAAATAAAGCGAAATGGGATGGAAAAATATTGCTCGGTGATTCGTAAATAAAAGCGAAAATCAGGTTTCACATTTGCAGTTGAGTCACTGCGTTTCATGTTTGCCCGTTTCAAATTGTTACAACTATAGAAGCATTGTTCAGGGATGAAATTTTGTATTTTTGGTTTTAAAAAATGAATTTGTAGCGCCATCTATGCAGCGAGGGTGGAGATTTTGTATCTGACAACTGCGTGTTTATATATATACGTTTTTATTCTATCGATTTGGGTAAGCGGTGGTGGAATTGGCGAAGCGCCATCTCTGGTCGGGTCTCTGCACTTGCGTTGTAGTTTGCGTTGAGGGCGCCACCGGTTTTTCAGTTTGCAGGATCGATTCGCTGAAAGCGCGTCCTGATTCGATTACTCTCCTAGTTTGAGCAGATCTCGTTTAGATGTCCTTCGTGCAGTTCTTCGGGCCCCGATTCCATGAATAGTTAATGTAGGGCCATTATCTTTTCGGAACGCAATTAAACTTTAACGTTGGCTGTAATAAAGACAAATGATGGTACTAAGCTATTGTTCTGAATGCTAATATTTGGCTGCCGAAACTCCTCGAGTTCACGACTTTTTTTTTTTGGGAGGATAACAATAGGAAGGGTCATCTGGTTGGGCCGAGTGAAGGATCGTCCCATTCCGATTGAAATTTGCTGAAAGTTTTTCGCGGCGCAAAGATGAATTGCCGTGCCATTATTACCTTTGATATTCATCTTAGCATCACGGAAATGATTTTTTTTTGTGGAGCTCAGAATGGGGTGGAGAGATGCGTAAACTAATGCCAGACTAATTGAACAACGTCCCCTGGGATAATTACTAATTTAATTAACTGCATTCCTGCTAAGTGCGCTTCACGTGTGCAGGATAAATTACATCCGACCTGCATCCGCCCTCCACACACTAGAGATTTCATACGCGATAACAATCCTGAATTCATGGAGAAGATTATCCAATCTATAAGATCTTCTAATCTCAATTTTCACAAGCAGTGATTATTTGAAAATTTTCAAAATTATATTTATGAATTAAATCATTTTTGCGTAAAAACTAATAAATTATCAAAAGGGCAAAGGGATTTTTGCGAAAGATCAATTCATCTTTCTTACCTTTTGCGCTGTACGAGGAGAGGGCGGATGCTGGTGACTGATGAATAGTGGAGGGTTTGTGCACCCACTAATAAATTCTCGTTTTCTCGCTGAAGCAGGGAATAGTTTTGATGTGATCTATTTTCTCAAATTAAATGATGAATCTATTGCCATCAATCCTCTCTTCCATTCCTTGCAAATTAATTGTGTTTGCTTTTTTCTTACGACGAGATAAATAAACATGCAGAAGAAAATAAATGTCCCGTGAAATAAGTTGGTTTTGGGTCGGAGGATTTCGTCCTTTTCAAATTTGAAATATAAATTGAGGACGAGTGAAACACGATCCAATTAGTTTTTGAAACATGTAAACATTTAAATAATTTTCACTTTACGGATTATTTAATATTTTTAGAAATTCCATTTAAACTCGTAATTATTTCTGCAAGTAATATGAAGTTTGTTAATATTTATAATGCATCTCGTTGCGTATAGATGGCGTTCCGAGCGGTCGCGGAGCCCTGGGGGGCATTAACTATTTAGAAACAGATGTCTTTGCATAAATTATTTATACGCGGCAAATTCAGTTTTTAGTTTTGCGAAGTACTAATGAAAAAGTTATTAAAGTAAGTTTTGATGCAAGGAGAAGATGCTGAGTTGCGATGTTTTTAGATTAAAAGAAATGGCGAGGCTCCAAAACAAGTTCGCTCATTGAGAGAGAGAGAGAGAAAAGAAATTTTTGTTGCACGCCAAACGATAATTTGCATACGGATAGAGGAGAAAGAGAGAGAGAAATTAAAAAAAGGAAAACTGATAGAAAAGGGAACGAAAATAAAGTAGGATAAATATAAAATGGAGCGCGCTTCTCCAGAAGGAAAATAACTTTTGTGCATTATTTATTTTTACTTTTTGTTTCGTCGAGTTTCAAGTTTGTTAGCTTCAAGTGTCGAGCGTTACTTTAATAGTGCTTTGGAGGTAATTAAGTTCTTTATGTTTTCTGATTTACTACCCCCTTTTTCCCGCCCATGCATGTAGTATGAATAATAAGGGAATTAGTTAATGAGAACACTAATTAATTACGTTTCTTAATTTCATATTTAAAAAAAAGTAAAATCCGGACTGTTTGAAACCGTATAAATTTATTTTATTAAAAATTATGAAATTTGCGAATTGAATTAATAGTGAGATTCCGGACTATGCGAGTTATTTCTATACGTTATTTCGTTTGCATTAATTTTAAACGATCCTTAAAATGTATATGATTTTATAATGTTGATTTAATGTGAATAAAACTCATTTATGTTAAATAAATACATTACATCAGTTTCAATTACTGTAATTTCTGTTTGATTGGAAATTCTGCACCAGGCATAAGTAATGATGATAAATTAATTATTTTTGTTAATGGAATGTGCGATCAACTTTACTTAATTAAATTATTTTAATTAATAAAATTGTTCTATTCTTTCACTAATATATTTGCAATTATTCTATGGTGTTCACGGAATTTTAAGTTGAAATTAATTCAAATAATTATAGCATTTAGTTTAATAGAAAATTAATTAAATAATCATTTTTAAAAATATTTTCAGATAAATAATTGATAAAATTTGGACACTGTGGAATGTTGTTGGTTCTTTACTTAAGACTATATGTTTCTTAGACTAATTTTAAAAATTCCACTTACGATTTTTTTGAGATTTGTACACTCTTTTGCTAATATATCATCTTGAATTGAAATATGCAAAAATTGTAATTATTCCAATCGAGTTTGAGACTTGATATCGTCGCATTTCTTGAAGATTGATGCGAAACAAAACCCGAAATCTCGTCTTGCGGCGGCGACGGCTTTTCGTAACCATGGATTTAATTCCATCCGGTTTCAAATTACCAAGCAATTACTTGCATGCAGACACAGACGCAAAAGCGAACAATCCGAAAATATGAATGGAGCAGGAAAGGAATGAAAGAAAACGATAGAATAGAATAGTTGAAATAACAGTTTTTGAGAGAGCCGAGAAAATTGCTTCTACGTCGCCCAATTTCGCGTAATTGCATCCATGCGAAAACCCCATTTTTTTTTCTCAACTATTGCTCCAATATACATTTATATAATATACAATATACAATTAATTATCGCTCCAATTCGTGAAAATTTCACAATATTAATTATTGATTTATATATTTAAAAGAAAAATAGTTTCTACTCTCCTGAAGTGCTCGCACCTGGCACGAATTATTGCAACCACTTTTCTTAATTAACTTTCGTATGGTTTTAGATTTAGGTGAAATTTATTCAATTCTATTTTATTTAAATTAAAGTAACGATTTGTGCCACATTACCACTATTGATTTTCGCTTATATTTTCTTCTTTATCCATTTAATGGCATTACGAAATGGATTTTTCCGTATATAAATGCGAAATTTCATGGTTAATAAAGATACTCGCATGATGCATATACAATATCCGTTCACTTCTTAAAGCGGAAGATTAAATATTTCCTTGTTGCGTTCTATTTATTTATTTTTTTCTTCGATATTCGCGTCCTTTGTGCCCTTTCAGTTCGTTAGTTTATTACATGGACTTTTCTTTTGTACGATTTTAATAGATTCCCGCGTTCGTCGCTAAACAAAAGCAGAAGCTTCAGAAGTGTCTTGCAAAAATTCTTTGATAATACTCTCTCTATTTCCAAGCAAGCAACTGTTTGTTACGCTCCAATATTTACCAGCAAAGTCCGTTTCGTTGCGCTGCGCAAACTTTTTCCGAATTTCAAGTTTCAGCTGAACACGACAAAAAAATATTTACAGAATAAATAGAAGAGGTTTAGATGATAGAACAATGCTGCTCCATTACCATACTTGATTTTTGTTTGAAGTTTGAATTGGATTTATCGATTTACATTTTTTTTAAGCGCACTACAAAAATAAAAGCAGTTTTCTGAACGCGATTTATTATTGTGCATTTTTTTTAGTTAAAAGTTTCTTTAAATTGTAATGAAAATTTGATGTAAAAATTCAATATTTGCGTTCCGTAAATTGTTGCTTGCACGATTTTCCTTGAACTGTATCGACTGTAAATAATAAAAATGTGCTCAAATAATAAATATAGGAATTTTGAGGATGGAGGAAGGATTACGATAAAACCGGAATATAGGAAGGTCGTGAAATTCGTTCCGCTTCGGTATTTACAGGCCAGTTTCAGTTCATTTGTTTAAGAAGCCGAAGAACAAAAACAAGTTTTAATACGCTGAAATTTACATACTTTCGGCGTTATGTAAATCGATAGATAAAAAAAAAATACGTTACTAAAACCAAGGTTAAAGTAATTATTATTTTTTTAATTGCTTGTTTATTTATAGATATCTAATTAACTCATCGATTAATTAATTAATTAATTAGCGAGTTTCGACACAACGTTTGTTTCCTATTTAATTAATACCTCTTTTTTTTATTATTGATTTACATCTATATCATAGTGAGTGTAAATTTGATTGTGTAATTGTTTGATTCGATTTTGAATAAATGCGTGTTTTCGTTGCGCAATCAAAAGTGGCCGAATAATGAAAAGTGGTGGATGCGCCGGGTTCTCTTTCAGTAATTAGAATTGCTCGGCTTTAATGGAATTACCGTTTCTGCGTTGAATCGAATCAACAATCTGGAACTTTCCGCGCGTCATCCTCGTCCTCAAAATTTCTCCTCCGCGTTTTGTTCAATCTGCAATTGAAACCCGCTTGTTTTCAGCGCGTTTTAATGATGCTATTCATTATGCCGATTGTTTTGTTCCAGCAGTTCCATCGATATTTATCCACTAAAGTACATACAAAATTATATGTTGCAAATTTAATTTATTTTTTTTTTGTTAAAAAATCTACTATTATATTTTTAAACAATTTTAATTCAAGAAAATTCAATAAAATTAGAAATTGATGCTAATAATTTTACATTTGTTTCAATATTTCTTTAATTGAACATTTCTGAAAATCAGTAGTAAAAAAAATTGTAAAGCAAAATTGAAAATTTACTTTTTTTGTACTAAACTTTATATGCAATTCTTATTGAATCTATTTTTGAAATTTTGAAGATTATTACAATATAAACGAAAAGGCAGTAATATAAATTGGAAATTTTATTATTAAAAAAATATTGTTTTAAAAATGGAATTTTTTCTTTTTTAAATAAATGATAAAGCAGTGAAAACTCAATTGTAAAGCAAAAATTAAGATTTAATTTTTTTAATTAAACTTAATAAAGTTAGTCAAATAATGTTTCATTATTGAAACTCTTTTTGAAATATTTAAAATTAGTATCAAATAAATTAAAGGCAGTGAAGAAAACTAAAATTGCTTATTATTTATTAAAAAGGTTCGGGTTGCCTCGAAATTCTTCGTTAATATTAATGTTTCATTTCTATCGTTTCCTGCGTTTAGTGCACTTGATGGAACAAAGGAAAATTAATGAAAAAACATTTGGTTTGTTTAATTATTTTTTTGTTGTTCTTGTTGTGTTATTATCGTTTCTCGTGTTAAATGCGTTTATTGTTTGTTGAGTGAAATTGAAATGAGCGCGAAGAACTTGCGGTGTATTCGAATTTAATTTCAACAAACACGTAGGCCCTTTTCCATTACGATTTCACGTTGCAGCTTTTGTTTATTTTCCATGGCCACCTTTGTACTATTTATTATTAAAACTTACAAAAAACAAAAAAAAAACACGTAACAACAACGAGAGAGCTGCGTGCGTGTGTGATGTGTTTTTTGTTTCATTCATTTGTTCCTTCCTTTCTCTGCAGTATTGTGTTTATTTATTTGCTTTTATTTATTTATTTGTACTGTTTTTTTGCGTTATTCGAGGGAGGAAAGTGGGATGATAGTTTCGGTTTTTGGGGGGCGGATGCGCGCAGGTCTTCTCTCTGTGTGTGTGTGCTGTGGAGGTAACCGTCGGAGGCGGCGATTTGGTCGTGAGGCGGCAGTTTGCCCCATGATCCGGTCCACACCACCGCGACTCGCGATCCTCCGCCGCCTTCTGGCGATGTCCGCGCGCAAGTGATCCGCGGTATGGTTGATCCTCTTAAGGTGTTTTGGGTGTTAACCAACAGCACTTACCTAGGTAAAGACAATAAAAAAATTACTTTCAAAATATATTCAAATTTTTCTTATTTTTATTTATTATAATTTTTCTATGTAATAATACTGAAAATAATTGAATTGAAGTTTTCTTGTTATCTTGTTTTGTTTGTGCATGCATATAATATTTTTCAAAAGCGAGATTATGCAAAGAAAATAAAGAGGGTCGAGTGTGAATAATGCGATGTTCTGGGAATGCTAATGGCAAGTAATAAATATTGCGCAAAATTGCGAAGCAACAACGGTTTATATAACTCCTCTTCTCCTCCACCCCGGTTGCATTCGCTGCTTGCGCGAAGAGTGTTAATTGTAACTTAATGTAAAATTTAATATTTACTTTTCAAATAATTATTTTTATAGAATTTTCAATCATTTAATTTTAATTAAATAAAATGCTTTTGTATTTGTGTTCATTCAGAAAATTGATTGAAAAATGAATTGAAATGTAATTTAAATAAATAATTTTTTTTTCGGATTAAATAAAATAAATTTGTAATACAAAAACAGTACTTTTTAATTAATGCAGATTTACGAAAAAATAAGTAAATATTTTAAGATTATTTATAATTATAAAAATATTGTTAGTATTTCCCGATTTTCTAAAAGAATATAATTATGAGCATAAAATTATTTAACTTTTAATTAATATAAATTTTAATTTATTAAATAAAATTATATTTCTCAGAATGTAAAATATGAAACACGAATTAATTAAAATATTAATTTGTACCAAATTGTTTTATTTTATATAATTAATTTATAAGAAAATTCGAAAAAAAAATATAAGCAAAATGAAACTTTTTGTATGTCAAGATAATATTTGTTTGATTAACGAAAAAAAAAGTATATAAATGTAATTTTAAAAAGAAATTCATATATATTATTTTTTTTTATAAAACTGTAGAAATAATGATTTCGCTATGAGAAATTTAATACTTCACTGAAACAGAGACAATATTTTCTTTTGCATTTATCAAAACATTGCTTCACTCGCAAAACTTTATTAAAAAGTATAAGTTTATAGAAGGAAAAAAAAAGGAAATTTATGCTTGTGCTTGTATACTCTTTGAAATATATAAATATAGATGCTTTTATAAAAACGTATTGTGTTTCATAAATATTAGTTTCAAGTTTTCTTATATTTTTTTACAATAAATATATACAAAATAATATTTAATCTAGTAACAAAATTCTATTTGCAAATATTAAAATATAATAATTTTTTTTGGTAAATTTTGTGTTGAAATATTTGGTTTATGATATCTACGTTTGTTAGGAATGCCCCAAATATGTATAACATCTATTAGGAATGTCGCAAGAATGCGTTATATTATGGTATGTGATATTTAAATTGGATTTCGGAATGATCGACATTGGGATTTCACCCTTCCGTTTGGTAATTGTTTGAATTCGGTGTATTTTTACCGTATTTTCATCCGGTCTATTTCGGTTCTTCGCCCCGATTTTCTCGGGCAGACGGAGTCCATCTTTTCCGAGCGATAAATTCGGTTTTTCGACGATAACGCAGGAGAAAAAAAAATAAGTTGAATCACTCCCCGGCCATTACCATTAATTATTCATACCCTGTTGGGCAGATGCTCTTCCCATTGTTTTCAGCGCACACACTCATCCCGTGTGTCCCCCCCTTTTTGGCGCTTTCCTTTTGGAAGACGTTTTCCGGCACTTTTTCCGCGAATTAAATCATCCGGATTCGGACAATCTGTTCTCTTTGGACACGAACACATACACCGAGAGAGTAGAGGGAACGTTGGAAATTGTTTAGGGCTAATTGTAAGGCACGAAGTTTGAAGGAACAATAGTCATTAACGGTATAGGGTTGTTCCTGCTCCATTGTATAACAAGACGATGTAGGGCGGATTCATCTCCACCCTCCGCACGTCTCTCTTCTCTTCTCTTTGCTCACTAATCCTTCACCCTTCGGAACAATTAATAAATTTAATTAATGCTGCAATCACGATTAACCAAAGCTTCCATGCATATCCAAATTCGCCAATTGATTCGCGAAAGGAATTGATAATTACGCGAAAACATGCCAAATTTCGCAATTACTTATTTAATTCTCATCGTTTAAATATTTAGCTTTGAATGTTGTACTGTTCCATGAATAAACTTGTTCTTAAAAATAGTCAACATACATTGCAAGTTTCTTCTTCAAACCTCCCTCTCGACGATCTCTCACTCTGCCGTTGTGTTGTATGGAGAAGACACAATTAAATTTCAGTTTCGAAGCGTGTTTTATCAATTGATGTCGCTGAAGTGTGTCGAGTCGTGTCTCCTCGACATTTAGTTTTAAGGCATTGTTCTCATCTCATGACGGCTTCTACCACTATCATCGTCGCCGCTTTCATAACGATCCGCCAAATAATGTTGTTGTTTTTTTTCCCTCTTGTTGACTGCTTTTCCAGTTAAGCCGAATGCGTTATTAATGCGTATTATTTGGTTACGCGAAATTAATTAATTAATTAAT
The DNA here is from genome assembly GCA_963457615.1 of Nicrophorus investigator. Taxonomy (NCBI): domain Eukaryota; kingdom Metazoa; phylum Arthropoda; class Insecta; order Coleoptera; family Silphidae; genus Nicrophorus; species Nicrophorus investigator. Next base: position 38,272,014 of record OY735140.1, read on the forward strand.
TAAAGCGAAAATTTTCGGTGAGTTATTATTTGCCGAGAGCTGAATTAATTGCGCAACCCACCACCTCTCCCTCCACCACCCCTTCGATGCATGCATGTTTGACGTCCATTTATCTTGCGAACAGTTGGCGATATGTTCATGTTTCATTCAATTAATCTCTAACGCTCACCGTCCATTTTCCGTTCCGATCCGGCTTAACGGCATGAGCAGTGCACGATGAAACAACCCTCGATTATTGTCGAAACTGTGTTTGAAAACTTTAGGATTTTGTTAAAATTAATTTTACACGTAACTGCAACGTCACGTCACCATCAATTTTGCTAAAAATTGAATATTCAATTATGTAATTGTACAACCAGGATATTAAACAATTTGGTTATTCAAAAATTTGAATAGAAAAAATGATGTAACGTCAATTTTTCAAAAATAAATTCAATTATGTCATAATATTAAACAGTTTACTTAGTTTTCTATGTAATATCAACATTGTGGGTCGGCAACGTCACGTCAATTAATAATTTGTTGCTGAATCATAAACAAGCACTTTTATAAATCGATATAAATTATTTTTTTAATGTAACGTCAATTTTTTAAATACAAATATTTCAATTTCTATTATATTTGAATAATTAATTTCAGGATTGAATTATTCATGATACGATGTAGAATATTGTAATGTTTGTACTTGAATTATTAATATTTTAATTAAAACATTAATATTAGACTTTGTGTAGTTGTACAGGAATTTTTTATTAAAGCTTTTGAGAAATTTCGTTTCTCTTATTTGAATAATAGATAGTATTATCTACCAGAATACGTTATATTATATTGCGATTGATTGAAATTAACTTATTTTAGGTTATGTTATAAATGACATAGCTTTTACACTTTCTTCTACTTCGTTTAAGTTCTATAAACAGCCCATCGATTACGTAAGCAAATTCGATCTTCGAAAATTGATCCCTCGAACTCCTCCTAACTTTTTCCACCCTCCTTCCCTCAATTACTCTCCATCCATCCATCCTTCCCACCCACTTCGAGTAATTTATGAAACTGTGTCTTCTCCTTCTTCTTCTCCCGCGGGTTACGCGAATCGGATTTGGTTACGTGGAAAATTAAAAAGCACGCCCGGAAGCAACTCAATTTGCGCCGCCAAAACCGAACAGTGTAAACAGCAACCCTGTTTATTCTCGCTCTCTCAAGTCTTCTTAAAATTTATCCCATTTCTTTCTATCTCTGGGCATTCCGGTTTTGGGTGAAAATGAATATTTGGATTTTCGGCGGGAACGCGTTTAATTTCCGGTCCAACCACGAAATTCACGCAAAATCCGCACAGCCCAATCTTTAATTTGGATTGTTCTGAGGAGGAAGCAATGCAGAAAAACACAGAAGCGGGAGGATTTGCAATTGAATTAAGTTTCAACGTTTTTCACATCGGTTTTCCACTCAGCTTGTATGTGTAACTTTGTTAATTGAGTTCGAAGAACTTCTCGGAAAACAATTAGGCTTATTAAAAAGTAATTAGATTTACTCTTAAATTTCAGTTTTTAAGCAATATTTAACAAATAACAATACGATTCAAAGAATGTTTCTTATTGCCGCACATGGCGGATATATCCGCCATATCTTAGACTAATACTTTTTAATATTAACTTTATCTACAAATTCACATTTTATTTGTGAAGTCATTCATGTAATAACGTTTGGTAATATATTTTTGCTGTACGTTTGAAGTTATTCATGATGCAGTAGTATCAATGATCTCTGTAAGCATTCAGACGATCTGACTCGAGACGAAAAGAGATGAAATGCAGTTATTTATGTCTGGAACATCGTACTCGAGGAAGAGGAATCACGTCGAACTGCATGAAGAGGAGAGTATGAAGAGCCATTTATCATTTCTTCTCAAATGAAAGATCGCCCCGCGTTTTCATGAATATTAAAGGTGTTTTTGCGGATCAAAGTGAAGATAATAATTTTTTGAACGTTTTTTTTTCCTTCTTCTCATCTCTCTCTCTTAACTTTTTATTCCGTTCGTGCCAAAAGGATAAACAAGGATTTATGGAAAAATAATTCGCGTGTGCGAAGCTTCATAATTCACGTTCATCCTATCAGTAGCTTACATATTTTATGCGCAATATATACACCTTCTCGCGTTGTACACGAACGTGTATTTTTTTATATGCGTCTTGTTGCTGATTTTTTTTTCTAGTAATTTGCACCGCGTCAAAATTGTCGGGGTTTTTCCATTCCATTGCGTAAACACTCGCCCTTTTCTGTGGGCTGAGGTCGTCGCTGTTGAAAGGTGGGGAAAAATTGCTGGAAAATTTTTGGCACGCGTTTGCGTGCGTCTTGTCTCCAATGTTCATCTCCGAGGCATGAGGAAAAAACCGCATGGAAAATGGAATTTCCTTCGGTTCTCTCATTCTCCGTAATTTTCTCCGTGTCTTCTGGCTGTTCTATTTTTTTGTGGTTTTTTTCTTGTTGGGGCTTAATTGGAATTTGATTGCTTACATTGTTCAGAGTTGAGCTGTGTTTTCGATTATTCCATCTTCTTCTTAAATAATTGATGAAATAATTAGAAAAATTCAATACTTTTCAAAAAATCTAAATTTATTATTGAGTTTCTTTCTTAAATCTCTATTAAAATCTAGAAACTTTTATTGAATTGTAGATTATCGAAGGACTTAACAAAGTTATTTCCGTGAAATTGTATTTAACACTTTTAACAATGCGATAATTAGACGTGAGTTTTATTTAAAGTTAATTGGAGTTAATTTCGCGAATTATATAGTATTTTTCTTTTATTTTCCCTTTTTCTTCGTTCGCAGTTTTAGACGGGAAATCCGGGTCGGATGGATTGTGTGCAAATTGCTGCCGGGAACTTTTCGCTCTCATCTCCAACCCAACCCTTCTCTGGACTGATTAGCATGAGGTGCAGCAGCTAAAGCCCCTCGGCCCTTCGTCTCTCTCACTCTATTTCCATCTCCCTAGTTATGAGCGTGAAGTTTTGTTTAGACCGAGTCGCATAATAATTCGCAGCATTTAATTGCCGGCGGAAAAATATTGCGTTTATTTTTTTCCATTGCGCTTTTTCCTTTTTGTCTTTTTATTTTCATCTTCGCGCAGTCTATTTCCGCTTCCGGTTTCAGCGGTCCCGACAACAACAACACCAGCGGAGCGGCTTTAATCAGCGATGCTAATTTCGGAACTGCTTTCATATTTCAAATTAAGAATTTAATGCAATTTCGCGCGCCCAAAAACATATAAATTTCATGCGAACTCTCACCGCCCCCGTTTGTAATGAGGGCTAAAACACACACACACATGCACCGGCGAAATAACAAAGATTAAAAAAAAATATGTAACAAAAGCACACAAAATAAATGAATGTGTGCGCTAAACTATGTTTAATTTTACTGCGCTTTTGTTTCTTTAGCGTAAAAAAGGTGTCTCCCTTTCAGCCCTTTTTTTATTTGAATTATTCTCTTTTAAGTACTTGTGTAAAAGCTTCATTGAAATAAAATTGATGCAAGTATTTTCTGGTATGTAATCCTTAATAACGTGTGACATTTTCTGGAATTCAATTCGTCTGAAAAGGTTTCCGAATTAGGATAATGCGTTTCGGCGGACATCAAATTTTCCTTGTTATTTTCCTCGCTTTTCTTCTATGCAGATTTCCTCTCGACAATGCATCCATTTTCCTTGGAGTGATTGCACTATTTGCGCGCAGAAGTATACTCCAGGCAGGTGGTAAAAATAGCAATTGTGACAAGAAAACAACGATTTGTCATATTATGATTTAATTCTATTGAAAGAGTATTAATTAGTGAATAAACAAGCTTGTCACGTATCCGATGATGGGTGCACGCGTGCTTCCGATGCGTGCCCCAAATATTAATGCATCATCCCCATCCGATTTAATTATTATTATAAAACTGGTTTATTTTCGCAATAATTGTAATTAGGTCTTTTGATCTTCGCCGAATTCAAAACGCCGAACAATGCGAAATCATTATCGAAATTAAAGCCGTTTGCTATCGATTCGTTTCTGACAAATCATAATATTTCTGTCATTATTGCCTGATGTTGTGCATCGCTTTTTGAAACATCATCCCATTGAATTTTGCGGTAACTCTATTTATCTTTGATGTTTGATCAACATTGATACAAAAAAATATTATTATTTTTTATTCCCTTTGATTTTCTGAATGCAGATTTTAAATTTCATTAAAAAAACTCAATTTTTTAATTATGTTAGTGATGTTTATGACAAAATATACTTATTTTTTAAAAAATTTCAAAATTTTATTCGATGCAGTTTTCATTTTTATATAATAAAACCGAAATAGTGAATACTTAATTATAGAAGCGTTTCAGTCGTTAAGTCATAATATTATTATTCAAGAAGTTAACTGCTTGTATATGTAAATCGAGCCTCTCTTGTATTTCCTTGATAAATTTGAGCATCTCCTTCTCGGTTTTAACTGAAAGTTCTTGTTGGTAATAACCATTGTGTTTTAACAGTATTTCCAAGAATTTCAACTAAAATATTTTGCTGTTTCAAACATACTGTAAATGTTTCATTTGTATAAAATTTTGAATTAATTTTAGTAAAGATAGTCTTATTGAAAATGTTTAGGTGACGTCCAATTTGGACATTTGGGAATCCGAACTCGGATTATTTCCAATTAGTTTAATTAAAATAGCAATTTCCTAATTTATTCGTTGGACACGTTTATGCAACCGATCTCGAACCGATAGCGAATTTGTATGCGTTCGACGGCGTTATCGCGGGAAACAATGGAAAACCCATTAAAATTTTAATTTCGCGCCTCATGAGAAAAAAAGACAACAACTCAACCAAATTGTTATGCAATCGGGACGAAAATAAAAATCTTGATTACGTGAAAAAAATGATTTTCCTAATTTTTATTATTATTATTATTCTTGGGTATTAAAATTAATGGGGTGGAAAATCCGAAAATATGGACTGCACTTAATTAGTCGGATGCGGAAATCGGAGTTTTTTTGCTCGACGCGACGATCCGGCAACTTTTCTTTAATTACAGCCCGAACTCTTGCAACTGCAATTAACTCAATAAAACTGTTTACTCCGACAACTAATCATAGAACTTTTGCGCGAACGCGCTTTCATGTACAATGAAAAACACGAAGGGAATACTATAGAGAGAGAGAAAAAAAAGGTATAACAAACAAACATCATCCGCGGGGTCGAAAAACAGGCGATAAGGGATTTATATTCACGACCTCGACCCGTTTCAACCGGTTGCCCATTCGAGATTCATTGACTTTGTCTTTTCTTTTACGACCCCCTAATAAAAGCAAAAAAAAAAAAACTTAATTTACTAGGTACAATGAGCACGAAGAAATCCGCTCCGATGAATCAACTTGATGACGGAAATCCCCGTCCCTAAATCTAGTTAACTTTAGTAAATCCCGAACCCACGACATTAATAATTGATTATGTTCTGTAAATTCTTTAATTTATGTTCATCGTATAAGAGATATAAAGGGTTGCCTTAATAATTAATTCATTCTTTAATAAAACGGAAATAATTTCTTAGTAATTTTCATTCGATTTATTGTAACTAAATATTTAAATTTGTTTTTTTTATGGACGCCATCTATTGTCATATCTGAAAACAAAGACTGTGACTGATTGTTGCGATTTAATGAATCGAGTCGGATTTCCACGTAGATTCATTCAAATTTGTTGCGGAACAAAAATGACGAGGGAGGGAAAAAAATCCTTTCGGCCTGCCAAGATGAATCATAACGTAATAAGTCTATTTGCGATTCAAATGAAATAAATTCCCCCTCGCTTGTGTTATTTCATCTTGCGCTTTATATATATATATATTTTTTATCTTGAGCTGTGGAAGTGTTGGAAGTAAATGCTTTAATCCCGACTATACATCAAACTTGAAAGAAAATGGTAAAAACCCTCCTTTAAACCGCGCCTCTCCACTTTTTCTAACCGCTCCTTTCTCCTCGCAGCTTTGCAGAGTTCTTCCAACCTTTTATACATTCCTCCTACTTTTCGTTGTTGTTTTTCTGTTGTGTGTGAGTGTGTGTTTTTTTACCCGTTGGTTATTTGTGAAATAAATAAATTGAGACAAAAGTGTATCAAAAGAGGGATGAAAGATGGATGGACGAAGTTTTTGAATACCGGAGAGCGATTGATGAAACAACACATTTTTCGTTTCTCGGACACACGAGAGGAGCGCCAGATGCGCTGGACAAATATTAATGGCGCAAGTTGGACGCACGTTTTTGATGAATCAAGAGTGCTTTGCTCCATAAATATCCGGCGGAAGTTCGTTCAATTCGAGCAGTTTTTCGATATCGTCCGCTCTTCGATTCACTTTTCCAACTTAATTAAATCCAAAGATTACGGAATCGGATTAGAGAATTCGATTGTAATTCATGGCGGAGAGGTGTTGGGGGGGTTGGAAAATATGTATTTTTGGAGGGCGGTGGTTAGATTATCAAATTATGGGTTGAAAAGTAGTGGTAGAAGCGGCGAGGCAGCGTCTTAACTTTGCAGACTACTTCTAATATATCGGGAGTGTCTGGCTTAGATAAGGTCAGATTGGAATTACCTCTCGTGTAATGAACAAAAGGCTTGTTTAACCCACATGCCCTGCTGCTTGGTCCCCCTTCTTACTTTAACCTTATTACCCTGTGACACGCCGCGACTCGATTGTGCACGGACTAGCTGTTAATTTAATTTGTTTTACTTTAAAATCATTAATAATAAATATTAAATAAATGCCCAAATATTGATTTTTGACGATAATTTGATTAGAGTTTCTTTTTGTAATAGCTTTGATACATCTATATTTTAATTTTGGCATCGTTATTAGAAAATTTAGCATTCACCGGAAAACCGGAAGTATATGAAATTATCAGTTTATAATATATTTTGATTGATATTTTAATTATTTTTTGCTTGAAAATGCTATTGGCCGTTATACAACATTGATGAATTCTCTGACGAGCAGATTGATATTAGAGCGTTAATTGAAGGGAATTGATTGGGAGCGATTGAATTGCGGATACATTTTTAATTGATACTTCTCGCGTGCGGAGCCGCCTATTAAGTCCTGTTTGTTCAATCGCAATTCCGAATTTGGGGGAGGGAATGCGGCGGCGGCGGTGGCGGCAGTGGCAGTGGCTCGCATTTCCAGCCAATTTGCCACCCATTTGTTTACCGTTGCCGACGACACAGCATCGCGCGCGTTTAAGTAGATTACAGCAAAGCTTTCACATGGCCACCGCCCCCGCGTATACATCCATATAGATCATATTATATTGTATTACGTAATATGGTAAGTTAAATAATGCGGCGGCGTCGTCCATTAACGGCTCTAATGGAGAGTAATGGAATCAGCATTGTTTGCGTCGAAATGTTGATCGAATTGCAGAGCAAGAAATGCCCCGAACCAATTAAAGTTGCGCGTCGTGCTTTCAAACTTGTTCGTAGCTTTCGCAAAGTTCTCACTCTATCTCTCTCTCTCTTCCTCTCATTTCACCATCTGCCTTTTTTATTTATCTTTCTTTCTCTCTCTCTCAATATATATATATATTTCTCTCTCCGAGTTTGGAGTTATTTAGAACGGTAACTGAATTCTCGGAGCGGAGCGAAAATAAAAATGTAAATCAATCTAGAAAAGCGAGGATTTCTTTAATTAGAGAGAATCCGTTTTTGCGCTCAAAGCTTTGTTTGGTTTGTTACACGAGATTGGGTGAGACATGACGCATTTTTCTTCATCATTATTAATATTATTGTAGGTGCGCCATTGTTGAAATTTCCGTTGTCCTTTATCCCTTTTATTTCGCCTGCATGTTGTTGCAATTCACGAAAATATCGCGTCCACCTTTTGTGCTAGATCGGAATGTGTTCATAATCGGAATATTTCATCCGTGAATGCCGGAGCGAGGGCGCTAATTTCCTAATACCTGCACGAAGGGCCCGAAGTCTGCGTAATATGTGGGGGGGAGGGTTTTGAAACTATTAATATTCAAAGCCTTTAACACCGTAATAAACACTAATTGCGAATCGCGTCGACCTACTCTCTCTCTCTCATCCCCAAACTGAACTGTGTGCTTCTGAACTTTTTAATAAAATCTGATTTATTCAAGGGCTGATCTTGGGCATTAAAAATGAAAGCCCTCAATCGAAAGCCGTCGGTGACGGATGGTTTATCCCCAAGTTTAAATTGCATTTCGCTCACTGCGAAAACGGCGAAACACAACAAAATCAAGTAAAATGAAACAAAATTACTTTTCTAATTATTTAGTTTTATAAATATTATAATTAATGATGATACTACCGCACATTGGATTAAAGTTTCGCAATTTGCCAAAATTAATGACAATATCACTTTTCAACATACACTTTTAAATTTATAATTATTAATTAAAATTAAATTTATTTGATTATGTGGTTAATCGAAATAAAATTAATTTGTTGTTATTTCCTGGTGGATGCGCCGGGATTTGAATAGTTTTGAAAAATTAATTGAGTGAATTGAATAATTTAATACTATTATATTCTCGTGTAACAAAATGTTTCATTAATTTGTTTAAATATCTGATTAAATTGATAAAGGTGTGTGTAATTCATGGGTGGATGCGCCGGGATTTCAAAATTATTGAAAGTGTTAATAAAATACATTTTCAAAATAAAATCAGTATTTATTTTTCATGTAACTGAAAATAAAAGTTTATTCTAATTAATGAATGTGCACTACTCTAATTTCAATTCAAGTCGTGGGCAACGATGCATGACAGCATAAAGACGTTTATTCTATATGATTTTATGTATATAAACTTGTTCCTTTACGCTCCCTTAATTAAATAAACGTAATGCATTTGACGTTTTCCGGTTTATTTGTAAAGTGGGGCGACTCGACGTTGAATTTGTTGCAAAAATGTATACACTTTATTCGTGCTCATGTCAAGCTGCACTCTCTGTATTTTTCTCTTTATTTATTTCTGCTTTACAACAAAGCGTGTCACTTAAGGGGAAAAGAAATGGAGAGAAGAGGAAGTTGTATCTCCGACATTTACAAAAAAAAATATATTTAAAGAAAGAACTTATCAACGAGTCCGCAGTAACCATTTTCTCGGACAAATAAATAAACAGAGGGACCGCATCCTTTGTATTCTTTCGGTGACCCATTTTAAAGGGTTCGAAACCCCTAATAGCTATTAGAATTAATTCCGTTTTTCTGAAGGCGCGTGCCCGGAAATGGCATTCCTCCCCAATCTACACCCCAATTTGTATGGATGCAGATTACACCCAAACAAGTTTTTTTTTTCGCTGTTAACTATCATCTACGATCGATGCTCGGCAACACCAAAAACGCATTCGCGTTTTGCATGACAAAAAATCGTCCGGAAATAAATCGGTGATCCGGAATCGGACGGCAATTACGAGATGCGCCATTGAAATTGGCATGTGTCAAGGCTTGTATATTTTTCCGTTTCGATTTTTTATTTCCATTGTAATTTCGTTTTTTTTATTTTCGAAAACGCGTCGCGTTTTTATTGAGCTAATTATGATTGTTATGCGACGATTTCGATGTACATATGCCATTTAGCTAATTGATACAACGCGGCACTCGATGTTTTCCGTGTGCATTTTGTGCGTGCTTTTTTTTAGGTTATTTTTTGTTATTTTGCAGAGCGATAGAGAGATCGTGTGATTGAAGCGCGCAATTATTTTTAACAAATCCCAAATTTTGTGATTTATTCGTTTAAACGTATTTTATACACAAACGAATTGCGCAAACAATACACACACAAAAAAAGTGGACAACTAAACGACGCACACGCAGCATAACGACATCGAAAAATGTTTATCGTTCGAATTTGCCGCGCTTCATTACTCGCAATCGGATTTTGCGAGCGTTATAAATTTGTCTTTGATTTGATTTTTGTGAGAGATTATTATAGGTTTTGCTGCTAATTTCAATTAAAAATTTTAAGAATAAGATTAAATTGAAAGTCCAAAGTTGTAATATTCAACTTTATTATTGATTGTACTGAAAAATTATTAAAATATTTAAATGTAATTTATTTTGGCATCATTATACGAAAATTTAAGATTTTCCGAAAAAACCGAAAATTTGAAAAATTATTATTTTATCATTTTCTGCTTATTCTGTATAACGTTAAAAAAAACATTTTAGTAAAAATTTAATTTTTATTTCGTGAAATATGATCAAAGAACATTCTTAAATAATTAGAAATTAAACTCAATTCTCGTATTTTTGTCTGCACAGGTTTATTATTCAAATTTGTCGGTGTTCATTACCCGGCATCATTATATTACATCGGCACTTGCAGTTTGTCTTAACGTGTATCAGGTGATAAAGTTGGAGCAGGAATATGTTTCGTTGCTAATGCAACGATTCCACTCGAAATGTCTGTGGAAGATACCATAAAGATATACTCGATCCGCGTTGAGCGAAACGCTTCAAATTTACTTTAATTACATACGAAGATAATTATAATGTGCATTTCGGTCACGGTCGTAAATTCCACACATATTGGACTAAAACCTAAAAAAAAAGTCAAGTATCGTTGCTGGATAAAAGTATGTAATATTTCCAGTTGCAATGTTTCCATAAATCACGAAAGCCATAAAAGCGGTTTTAAGAACTCCCACGGGTTTGGCCAACTTCCGCAAGTTTCGTTCGGAAATACACATATCCTTTTTAATGCGTGTTCCTTAACTCCAGGGATATTATCAATATTTTTTAACATTCATGAATCCGAATACATCTTCTTTTTATTGTCTAACGACGAACAAAGCGATTTTTCCTTTCCTTTTTTTTTCTGCCCTTCAATATTTAATATATGTATTGACGGATGAAAGGAATATATTATTCCATCTCCAAGAACACTAAATTATTGCAGACAGCTGCCTCCGCTCTCCTTCGCTCGTTCAATGTTATTGGAGACAGTTCGTTTCATTCATTTTACTTTTTTTTCTTCTCTCAATTTTTTTTCAGTCCCCTCCGATGCGAATTTTAGCATATTCCCTTAATATCTGCTCCCAATTCGTTTTTCTGCACTATTAATGAAATACTGATATTGGGGAGCTTCATCATTAGCACTTGAAAGAAAAATAAATTGGATTTTTTACCGATAAATCATTAAGACTTCAAATTGTCTTTTACAAAATATATTATTAATATTAAAAAATATTAATTTCCGAAAAAAACCGGAAGTTTAGTAAATAATTGTTTAATTACATTCTGTATATTTAATATAATGTTGTAAAGGTATTTTAGTGAAAATTTCAATTATATTTCGAAAAATGCGGCCAATTGAAATTGTTAGAGTTACGAAAAACTAGCATAAAGTATTTTAAATTGAATTCCTAACTTGAGTGTATCGCATGGAACGAAAAAGAAATGAAATCTTGGAATAACTGGAGGAAAATTTAAAGTAGGAAAACATAAGTTTCCGAAATAGAATTTGCTGTAGCGATTCGTTTCCGCGTTCTCCTTTATTGGATCGTCCGGGTGAAAGTAAAACATTTCTGTAGCGCAAAAATCTACCTTTAAACAATCTTTACGATTTCTTCCCCTATATAAAAAATATTTATTTTTTTTGTTGCGTACCTATTCTGAATATATTCTTTCGTCGGTATTGTATTTCCTGACGGTGTTGTATTTTTCGCCTCCACAAAAGGGAAAAAATTGATGATATGCGTGCGTGTGTGTGTGTGTGTGTGTGTAGATAGAAGAAGGGGGTATAATAGAATTTTCCCCCGATGTATCTTCTTTATTGATTCCATATGACTTGCAATAAATTCCGTTTGGTGGGTTATAAGGATGGCATGATCGATATTATTATATCAATACCACCCCCTATTGACTTAATACCGTACCACGAGTTATATATCTATCTTCATCTTTTCTCCTTCCCCCTCGGTGATTTTAATTAAATGGTTTACGTTATATATCGCCTATATATTTGCTCTGGTCATCAGCCAAATATTTCCGAAGATGTCGAGCGAAAAGAGATATGGTTTGAGTAAATTAGCTTCGCCTCGGGAGAGAGGAGAGTGCATGAATAATTTTTCGCTCACTCTATTTAATGGGACTTGTTTCGTCCGCATTCGTTGTGAACGTTTATTTATTTTTATTTTTTCTTATTTATGCAACAGCATAATTTATATATGGACGTGGAGTAGAAGAGTTTCGTGCGGTGGATGGTTGGAATCCAACAAGTTCAGTGATAACATCCGGGGCCTATTTATTTATTTATCATAATTACACATCGGTCCAAAACTTGACTTTTGGGGGAGGCTGCGGGTAACGAAGTTGGAGCGAAAGTTGCGTTCGTGCCATTAATTAAAATTGCATCTCGTCGTCCTTTCTCCTTCTTCGCCTCCGGCGGATTTTCGAAGGACCAAACCTTCCAGTATACGCGGTTTGATAACACACACACACACAGAGAGAAAGAGACACATTGAAGTAAATAGAGAGAGAATGACAAAGAGAAAGAGAGAATTTCTCCCAACGGATGTTGGGGTCTGGAGCATCTTTCACTGCGTCGGAGAGGAGGACATAATTTAACCGACTTTTGTTTGAGTTGTGCGCTCCTCCGTATGTCCGACACGGGGGCCCTTTTGTTCCTAAACCAACATAACATCAGGAGCGCACACATGCATCTATATATCTCTTTCTATCTCACCCTTTTGCGGGAAAACATTGGAGATATCGCCGGTGCAAAGCGTTTTCTGCAACAAAAACGAAACAAAGAGCGAGGAAAAACGTTGGTATTTTGTGTACTTTCGCATTAATTTTAGGAAGGGCGCTCGCCGCCCCCCCATTGTGCTCTGCGGTTTCTGTGCAACGTTATGAGGAACGCGCAACAAGAATCGAGTAACCGCCAGGAATTCGCATTATTCGCAAGCCTCTAAATTTAATTTGCTCGCGCCTCCAACCCTTTCCTTTATTACTTTTTCAACTGCGCTTCGCTCCTTAAAATATCCAACTTAATTGTAAGCACACACCTTTATGCGCTCCTTCTATCCATTAACTCGATTCATTTACATATACCGAACAACAATACCGTTTAAACATTTTGCCACTTTTTTACAAAAAGAAGGCAATAATTTACATTTATATCAGCTAATTTCCACAAACTTTACAAACAACAACAATTAAGATATATAATATATATTTATAATAATACATAATTTCTATTGCATATAAACAATGATTTAACCCTTTACGGACTATTGGCGGATATATACGCCCAACCTTTTAAACAAAATAGTTGAAAATGCGTATGCAAAGGGTTAAATAATTTTAATCACTGAATTTCATTTAGATTTATTATATAATTTCTGATAATTTTATAACAAATTTGCGACAATTTGTAACGTTCATTGTGTAATCAGCGATAATAATTGCGTAATGGCTTTGCACAAATTGTGATACTTAATTCGGGCATTCAAGTAATCAAGAAGAAAAAATGAATGAAGGAGTGGATGTATACTTTAGTTGGTTGGGGTGGAGATATTAATTTGGGATGCTTTCGGTGAGTAATTAAGAGGCAATTAATTTGAGCGATTCTTAAAATTTATCGAAGGAGGAAAGATTTTTCTCGCGTCGTTCGCATTTCTGGGTCTTTCTGGCGCCCGGATGGCGGCAATTAATCAGAACGAGTAATGAACGAACGAAGTCAGTTAAAATGTGCGATGGGGGGTGGTTTTCTCACTTTCTCTGTGTCTGTGTGCAGGACGATCGTGGCCATTAATTTCTCGTTTTCCGCCGTTTGACAAACGCGAGCGCGATATTTGCATTTTATCTTCCGGTTCCGGAATTAAGACCTTCCGTCTGTGCTGGTTTTGTGTGTATTCGTGTGCTTGCTCTGCGGAAATATTGCACTTTAAAGGTTTCGATTGCTAAGAGGCTTTTGTCACGTAGCGCGTATTCCTTCTCCGCAAGGCAAATGCATTTCGTTCCTTAACATAAATAACGCCAATAATAGAAGGGAATTTCGGGGTCGAGACGAGTAATCAAACTTACCGAAACTTACGCCCGCTTTTACGACGCTGCAGTAAAAACAACCCCTCCGGTGTATCTATCTGTCTGGATGTGTTTGTATTTGTATGTGGGGGGGACTTCCCCCCAATTTCACCGCAATCCTACCCAGCGTGGGTGGCATAATATGTGTGTGTGTGTCTTCTATATTTTTTTTCTCCTTCACCTCCTCACTTACTTTGTTTTTGTTCGCGGCTTACGAATCGACTGTTTAAGTCCGAGCGATCCCTTTTCTTCCCTTGTCTTGTCTTGTTTTTTTTTGTTATTTGTTCGTCTCCGTTTCGGGATTGACACTGTGTGTAGGGTGTGTTGGGATTATCTGCGCTCGCATTAAATCACAGATTACGATGGTTGTTGGATGGGTGGAGGGCACGAAACAATGGGTCACATCTCCCACACTCGGCCGCAAATCCAGATTAAAATCGCACTGCATTGAAACACCAACGTCCCTATTAATAATGAAGCGCAATCTGAGGCCTCGTGCCCTGATCAATTGTGCTTCGATGATTTTAAATCTCTGGTATCTCTCTTAGACATACAAAAGCCTTGAATTTCGATGTTTTTCGCTATAAATCATACAATTTGACGACTTGCGAAATGCTCGCTTAGTCCAATTCATAATGAATAGCCTGAAACTAACTTTCCAATTCCGAACACCAAAATCGCTTGCTGTAACATTTGATTAACTGACAAAGTTCTTAACAACTATGCAATTTCTGTTATATAAAAAAATAATTTCATTATACTTTTTTGAAGACTAATTTAATACAATATTAAATTTTAATATAGAACACTGAAATTCATTGATTGAAAATTCGTAATAATTGAAATTTACATATTTTTGTTTACTTTTGCAAATTATTAATGTTAGAAGAAATAATCCATTATTATTATATACAATTTGATGAATTCATGAATAAATTTGTAATTTGTAAAATTAAACCATAAAATAATATTTACTTACAGTATTAATCATAGTTAATGTTGGAAACCGCGCAGAGTGTGGATAATTAAATTATTTAATTGTAATAAAAACTTTTCAATTGAATTGAAATTAAAATATTGAATCAAATGTATTCATTCGCAAACATTGTAGTGTAAATATCATTACTCAAATATGATTAATGATATTTCATTTTATTTTTTTTATATATTCAAACTATTCATTTTTCTTCATATAATAATGAATTATAATAAAATGTAAATAACTAAAATCACTATTATTTTTATTTTTTTTTTTCATTTTGGTTTGTTTATTCTGTCGCGCTCGAAATGAATTTTGGATGGCGTGTATAAAGTATGCAGATCGCAGCTTGAAAACATCGTTAATCACAACTAAAAATGTTGAATTAGCATGGGCCCATGCTCGTCTCCTCGTACAAAGAAACGTGATTTATGGAGCGTAACTGAATTTAAAGTGCATGACATTAAAAGGACTTTCTGGCCGCAATGATCATTTAAAGCCGGCCGCTATTTCGACAGTCTCCATTGTTTCCACTTTGCAAATAGCCGGAACAGATTTTCTTTTCTGTTTGCCTTAATTGAGAGAATAGGAACATTCATAGAAGCATAGTTCTTAATGATTACATTTTTTTTCTTAATGTTTTTATTGTAATTATTGTGTCATATGTCAAATTACACCTAGCGCCATCTATTTACAAGTATGGAATTAATTTAATACATTACGAATTAAAGATTATTTTTTAAATTATAAAAATTTAATTTTTATTTAACATTTTAATTGATCGGATTTTTTTTATTAAATTATTCGTGAAAATAACCAATTTCCCTTTTGCGGAAAATTAATATATATTTTTTTAAGCTCGCTGATTTACAGCTGCAATACATCGGTGTACTTCCATTCATTTGGAAGAAAAATCGCGCATCGGCTCCGTCGTATAATTTATAATCCGGAAGGATAAAACTTATGAATTATTTTATCGCGGTGCAACTGCTGAACTTTGGGCCATATTTTAAATCCTAAACATATAAAACGCACCCCATAAATTGCGATGCGGGCGTAGAGAGTGGGAAAAAAAATAAACGACAACAACAGAAACCGCTCGAACTTTCCCCGTTTCTCATTCGAAAACATCGAAAATAATAATTAACAGCTAAAAAAATAAATAAATAGAAAATAACAATAGTTACGGATGACGCGAATCGTTAATTAGTTGTATAAATAGAGGTCGCAAGTTTTGTGTTCCATTTGCGTCGGAATTCCGGGATTGTTATTAAAATAATTATATTGTTTTGCATGTGCAGCGGACTAATTAAATGCCAACTAGCAGATAACATAATGTAAAGTCAAGAGAAAATATGCGGTTATATGTATGACGTTGCAGTTTAGTTATGTGATGCGAGTTTTGGCGCCGGAAGTGCGTGTCCTCTGTGCGCTCACCTGAATAACGTTTCTCTGTAAAATTATTTCATTTCCACTTAAAAATACCTATTGTTGTTCTCAAACAGCTTCTTTTAAACACAAATTATACGACAACCATCTATGATAATTATTATAATTAATAGTCTAATTAAAGCCAAACCTTTTTAAATGGAGATGTAGCGTATTTTGGTAACGCAAGTGGCGCCTCTACAGATGGGGCGGATATATCCGACTAAGTACAAATATTAAAAGGAAAATGGTAGGTTTTAATGTACATGTAAAGTTAGATTTATATAAACGGTTATAAAGTTTTGAAGACCACAATTTTATACTATAAATTTTGTTGAACATAATTGCAAATAAATTTTTCAATTGAATTATTCACGTCAATGACAAAGAAAAAATAATGAAACCCGAATGAACCAAATTGTTTTTTTTTTGTCGTTGTTAGTGTATGCAGTTTTGTTACGTCGAAAACGGTAATAATTATTTTTTGTGACAGCTGTCAATTCGCGCTGCGAAATAAATAAAACGCGTAACGGAATAATGAAAAAAATATATGTGTATATATATATATTTTCAGGGGGGTGAAAAAACATAAAATTGAGCGTTGTCGGACACTTAATTATTCCCGTGTCGATATAGTTTCCGGGTGTTGAAATAATTTTGCGATGAAAGTGTTTTTCGCAGCGGTCGCACATTAAAATTGCATGATCGAGTATTGATGGTTTTCCATTAATAAATATCCGCGCACACACACACACATATATATTTATGTATACATATATAGATGGAGGGTTGCATGAATCGGGGGCGGTTCTGGAAATTGCATTTGTTTATCGATTCGATTGTTTCCCCGCCGATGCTGCGGTGTGTGTCCGTCGCGTGTTCTGGGCGGAAATTATTTATGCGGATTAATGGTCGCCTTATGATTAAGTCACCTGACCCGAATCCTGCCAGGATAGGGGTGAATTATGCAGGACAATTCTCGCAGCTGCTGCTCCACCTATCCTCGGATGGACACGTTCCGCTTTCCCGTTTTATTGCGGATAAATCCAATTTTATATAGACCTGAAAAACTGTAAAAGTATGCGAGCAATATCTGCGATGGATATATACGATACATGCACAGATGTAGTAGCGTGAACCATTAAATATTCATCGTTGACAGATGTCGAATTGGTTGGATTTGGCGTGCGCTGCGACGTTAAGTTTGGGCCAGTCGCATCGATGATTTTCAAAGTTCGCCTGTGTCATATTTCGGGTTTGAAATATGTAAATCGTGTGCGCCCTTTGAACTTTGGCGCAATCCGCGAGTTTTGTTTTGTACATGAAAATCGGGTCAGCGGGGAACGATTTATGCTATGATGCTCCACTCTATGTAGCTGTGTTAAATGCAGCCCTCGAACAGGCGAGAGCAAACTTTGGATGAAAATCGCTTCCAAAACACCGACGATTGCCAAAATCCTCTGCAGCTACCTTGACTTAATTAAAACCCATCCCAATTTTATGATCAGCAAACGACGCGATTCCATTTTATATATTTTTTGAATTAAAACATTTGCATACGCAAACTAAAACAATTCAATTACACCTAACGCCATCTATTTATAACTATCGAATTAATAGCAATTAATAAATATTAAAATGACAATTGATTGAAAAATGTTCATATTTTGATACAATTACATAATTGCATTATTTGTATATAACATTTAGTTTGCGTAGTTTTCTAAGTAAATATGAAGGGTAATCAATAACTTTCATATGTGTTTGTTGAATAGCAATTGGAAAATAAGTCTACTTCATCAGCACTTATCGACATTGCTCGATTTGTGAGCGCTTTCATAACTTTTAAGCGGATCGGCATTCCTAATCCTTTAATTGGATTCTCAGTCGAGTGTGTATGTGTATGAGAGGGAGAGAGAGAGAGCATTATGGAGAGGGATTAATTTGCGAGAAAGATAAAAATAAAATATCTGTGTAAATATGATCGGCGTGCATCCATGGATGTAAAGGGAAGTGGCAGGAATAGAGAAAAGGGAAGAGGCTTTGAGAGGAGTTGCCTCTTCAGATATCGCGAGCTTTGATGCATGTTTAATAATGCCGTGCCTAAAGGTTATCGATTCCGTGGGCGTAACGTGTTACGCAAATAAGTCGATGATTAATCATGCAGCGGACGGCAGATGATGGGATGAGAATGGTACTCGCCATTCCCGAACTGAGTGCAGATACTCTCATCCCACAACATGAACCACCCATCTCCTCTCCTCGACATCAGCACAGCCAAAATATCTGGCTTTAATTGAAATTCATTGCACGGAAACCCCCAATGTCTGATACAACCAATTAACTGTTTGGCTGCATTCAATTTAATGATGATGACGAGGGAACGACGATGATAATGATGATATTCGGGTGCAGCGGACGGCATCCTCCCAAGAGTATATATTTGCTGTCACATTAGAACACAATTTTAATAGGAAAATCCGCACAATCGGCGAAACACATTTACTCCTCCATCATTATATCGAAAACGACAATTTCCTTCAATCTTTTCTCCATCTTATATGTTTGCCAATTTCTGAAGGATAGTCGAAATATATACACACTCGCACACAAGTAATGGGAAAAAGGAAGGAGATTCTTGCCAAGATAATTAACTCATTTCGATTCGATTCCTATCAATTTCATGTAATTGGAAAAAAATCAAATCTTTATCCTTGGAATTTTATTTTATTCTTATTACATATTTGCTCGATAGATATTTATTCAAGAAATTTGAATTTTATTTTCTACTTGGACAAAAAATAATTCAAAGATTCATTAGTTTTCATAACATTATCATAAATAAAAAAATATAAAATATATAAAGGATTTTCAGAATATAATCAAGCAATTTGTAGTGTAAAGACATATTATGTAAGTTAATCCAAGAAATGTAGGCTAATTCAATTTTGTTTCAATATTTGCCATAATTTTCTGGGCTAATAATAAGATTATTCAAAATTATGTAATATTAATTCTATTTATAGTAGAGAATTACTCCACTTTTGGAAAATTGGAATTTACAAAAATAAAGACTTTTGTGCTTAATAAATGGGTTAAATTTTAAATCATGCTGAATCGTGTCCTTGTTTTTCATACAAAACAAATAGAAAAAATTACATAATTTGTATGTTATAATTGTTAGATTATTTCATTAAAAAAATGTTTTTTTCTTATAAGTAATAGAAAACATTATTAAAGATTTAGAAGAAAGTGAGTTTAATATCAGAGAAGCGATTTAGTCCACTTTGAGGGTTTTCAGTGCCTCAATTTTTAACGCTTTCAAGATGTAAAGTAAAACTGTAATTTGAAGGAAAACACCCTTCAAGCACGGAATTGGAGATGTTCGCAATTATTTTTGCACCGTCCGATGTTAAAAAAAATATCCTTCCTTTCTCGGAGCCACCAACTTGTTTAGTTTTCCACTCTTTATTTTTATTTTTTTTTGTGTGTGCGGCGCGGGTCGATGTACGTACCGGTTCTGGCTTCCTGACCTTTTTTTTTCCTGTCGAACGTAAAAAGGGCGCTGCTTTTACCGAAGAAGACCAAACTCGAAGGGCAATTTCGCTTTTGTCTCTCCCTTTTTCACGCAACGGTTGGGGTAACTCGAAAACAAAAATAGAGACGGAGTTTCCTCAAGGCTCCAAGATAATTAAAGACGCAGAAAATTTCCAAGCTATTAAACTTTCCTTTTTTCGGTTATTTCTTGTTTTTTTTTCTCAACGGACTAAAAAATAGATTCATATACAGAGTTGAGACATAAATAAAATTTGCATCCTAATAGGGGATGTATTATTTTTTTTTAATATTTAAATATTTTCCGTTTCGTTTTATGAATTATATTCTGCAAGGCGATTAAATTCGTATTCGGGCGTCCTCTAAATCTAAATGTGTATAATTTGCTACACAAACCAAAAACCCCCACCAATTTTCAAGCAGCTCTGGGATTACCACCCGAAGTTGACAATTTCTGGCTTATTAATATTCTCGCGGAACTCTTGCGCAACTACAGCGTACGATATTATGTAAATAGTTTTAATAAGGCCGGAAAGTCTGTTACTACTATGTTATATAAAAGATAATTCATGTTACCACGAAATAATTCAACATTTACAAATTATGATTTTTATAGATGAAAAAAATAATTAATATTCAATTCAAATTTGATTTTTTTTTGTATGTTATAATAAAAATGTTTCTTTTTTGCAGTGACAAAATTCATCCGTATTGGAATTGCCGACAAGAATGACAACCCGCCCTATTTCGATAAGGCTCTGTACGAGGCGGAGGTCGACGAGAATGAAGACATCCAGCATACGGTGCTCACGGTCACCGCCAAAGATCACGATGAATGTAAGTACTTTCTTTCAATCCATTTGTCCTCGTATACTGTTTCATTTCCCTCGAATCCCGGATAATCCGGTAATTCAATTCCGAGGTGAAACTTTTATTTAACTGAGATAAACTTCACGTACGATTATAGTGGTGATCAATGCGAACTCAATTATATCTAAACGATTTACAATTACACAAAAACAGATAAATTCTTTCAATTCTAATCGAAAATAACAATTTTGTCTGAATAGAAATTACATTTAGAAAATATCATTTTTTTTATGTTGAAAGTGATCTTTTTGATGGAGGATCCATTATTTTCCTGAATATGCATTATATAACTTCTTTTTTTCATGAGAAGAGTTATGTAAGTTTTGACATCAGCAGCATCATCTCCCGTTGCCGTTAATACACCCGAGTGTAATCTCTTTTGCCCGTTCTGCATTCCTTGCAAACTTTCCAAACTTCTATTTTCCATCTAATAGCGTTTATTGATTCCGCCTCAGATGTTACACTCTCCTCCTCTGATCTTCCACTCCCTCGACAAGATCACACTCTTGAGTGTGCCAGGAAAACTACCCTTTATATTCCTTCGCTTCTTATCCTTGGGTTCGAATCACTCCGATTACGATAATTAGAAGGACCGGCTTTGCGTAACATATTTACACAACTACACTCATTTCCATAAGCGTATGGAACGTTGCAGCACTGTGAAATGAATTGGTGCATTGAAATTTCCTCATTTGTGGCAATTGTAAATGTTGGGACTTTCATGGAAGTAATTAATTTCTAGTTTACAAAATTAATTTATTTAAATTTAAATGTTTATTAACAACAGTTTATGTAAAATAAATAATAAAGGGATGAATGAAAACTGAATGTCTTGTCTCATAGAAACTAATACTATGTTTATGACATTATTAGTTGTTGGCAAAGTTTGCTTAGGATGATGGCCATGATAATCAATGCACAAATTAATCGGGACTATTGTTTACTCGTCTTATAAGATTATCATCGAAACAGGATATTCTGTTTGTAATTTGGAGAGATGATGTCTTAGTTTCAAGTCAAGTTTACAGACAGTATTCATGATGGAATTAAATGGGATTAATTATGGAAATAGCAATTATGGAAAAATTATATTAAACTCAAACTTAAAAATAATAAAAATATCTTTAAAGATTAGCATCAGAATTGTAAGTAAAGTTTTCGTCAGACATTGATGATGCAATTGGAAGCTCGAAAACACGAGATGAAAAAAAAGGGGGGACCATGAACCGCAATTTACACTGGAGAGAAGGTGGCTGATGTAATCTGGGGGGATAAAACGTCGTTTTATCGGCACAATACCGCCGTCTGCCGTAATGATTTCAATGGAAATAAAATTGGGAAATGTGTGTTTCCAAAGTTTCGCAAGAAGTTTTTCGTTAACCGAGATGAATAATATAATAAAAGAGCGCTATCTTCCCTCTGCCGCAACAAATTTACGATTAAAGTTCAATGAGGAATGCGTTCTTTTGTGGGAGACACGAAAAAATAAACGAGAGATGGAGATGGAAAGAACAATTGGGGTTCCGGGAAATAAAGCACCTGAGGTCGTTATTACCTGGTTTCTGGAGATGGAAAAGGGTTTCGAACACACAGACACAAAAAAATACGAGAGGTTTTGTGTGGGGTGAAATAAAAAATTGCAAACCGGGGAAGAGGAATCAATTGGAGAAAAGCGAAATTATGGGTCCGATCCTATATGTGAAACCGCGTTATTATTAAGGATTATTGATTTCGTCCAACATAAATTTTGCCGTTCGTTCCATTTCTGGTCGCGCTTCGTACATTAGGATCATCCGATGCAAGGATTACGCGTATAAATAATAACGCTAATAAACATATATTTTTTTTTTGCCCATCGCGAAGAAAAATATTCGGTGCTGGATGAAAAATAAGAATAAATCCGGCGTGTGCGAAACATTTTTGAGGGTGGAGATAAACGCGAGTGGAATAAATCCGTGCCGTTTTGATAGTGTCAGGAATGGAAGGAGCGGAGGTTTCTCGAGGAGGAAATATGGAAAAACGAGATTTGCAAAAATCCTCCCACCGAAATAATATGCAGTGTCAACAAAGCGGAAACAAACAAAACAAAACCGTTCTCTTGAACAATATGCTTGAGGTCCTCTTGTGCATGTGTGGTTTTACCCCCCTAAACCAATACGAATCTATTTTTGGAGATACCGAAAGTTTATAATAGAATCTGTATGCAATTTAAATTACCTCATCCGAATCCATTTTACTAATTAATTTGCCCGCAATTTATATAATTATTGCATTTATAAAAGAAATTGCAATTAATTCTAATTTACTTAGATCTTATTATTTTATTGTCATGAAATTTTCAATTTTATGTAATTGCGTTTTTTTGATAAATTTCCGGTTTTGTCATAAAAAAAAGTGTTATGATTTTGTTTTATCGCTATTAACTTGAAATTGAGGTTATGTTTGTTTT
This sequence comes from Nicrophorus investigator, assembly GCA_963457615.1. Classification (NCBI taxonomy): domain Eukaryota; kingdom Metazoa; phylum Arthropoda; class Insecta; order Coleoptera; family Silphidae; genus Nicrophorus; species Nicrophorus investigator. Next base: position 38,295,379 of record OY735140.1, read on the forward strand.
CATGTAACATTTTTAGTAGATTAGATCATCTAATTTTATTATGATATAAATTTAATGCTAAAAATTATTCGATAAAAAGAAAATTACATTAATTTTCCATTAAACTCGAAAAATAATATAATACAATTAAATAGTAACGTTTCTTTGATGACATTTATGAATATGATTTGCGTGTAAGCAAATATGATTCAATCCGAACGCCGCGGATGTTTGCGATTGTTATAAATTGGATCGATCGAATGTTTCATCGTGTGTTTGGCCATATTAAATTATTAATAACAACGCAATAATTATCGTTAATGTAATTAAATCCTAACAACGCAATTTGTCGATATTAAATTACACCAACAGCTCTGCTACGTTTCTAATTAATTTATATTAATAGTAAATAATATAGATTATTGCTGGAGTTCCTCAAGGAAGTGCACTTGGTCCGATAAGATATTTTCAGCAACAAAATTTTAATTTGTAATTTATTGGATGCTGATCGATTGACCTGTAAAACTTTGGCGCTTCGCCCGTAAAGAAAAGGCAATTAATTGTATCAATTAAAACGAATACGAATTCCATTTGAAATATCTCGTTTTTTTTCTTCTTATTTCAATTTTTTTCTCCGTCTCGTGCGATGCGGATTTTGTATTGAATTTCAATGGGAATCAATTTGCAATTACGTGTAGCAACGCGCGATTAATCATTCCGGATTTTGCAGTGGTAATTACAAGTGGACGGGAATTATGTTCTTAGCGTGCAGGTGAGGCTGTGTGCGAGATTCACCGCGAATGAGATTTATCTCCCTACCTACCAACCAACCGAACCCTGCAATCCCCCCAATTCCATGTAGATGCGACTGGGAAGGTTTTGGTATTAATACCGCGATCACGTTTCGAAGCCAAAGCTAAGAATTGCTGCGAGAACTATGTGCGAAAGATTGCAATTGCCTCGATAAATTGTGTGTTGTTTGTTTTCCTTTATTCCTTGCTCATTCCTTGCTTTACTCGCCCATTTTTTTTTTATTTCCTTCCTTTCGGGTTTCATTCCTCGATGGTGGAAAAAGGAGGGTGTGAGAGAGTCACGTTAATCGCTCATCAGTCAAACCGAATTAAACTTGGTCTCCAAATTAATTAACCGCCGACCGTGATTAAACGCACAATCTTCCGCCGCCCACGAAATAAATATATATATATAGAAATACGAGAGCTGCTGCTGTACAAAAAAAAATTAGAAGAAAGTCGAGGGGTGTGTTTGGAAATGGGACGTAATTTATTCGCGTCGCGTATTTTGATCCAGTCACCAGTCAACCGGATCCTCCTCTCACATCATTCCCAGCAAATCAAGTGCGTTATTGGATTACGAAGGGCAGATGTTTCCTTCTCCTCTTATACATTAATAATTAATTAATTAATTAACGCTGATTTATTGCGCTCTGAACGACGTTGCAGCAGGTTTGCGAAGTTTATTGCAAAAGTTGCAGAATACCGGCATTTCCTTTGTCCAATTAGCTCTCATCGTAGGAAACTATTACCGAACTTATCGATGATTCCCATGCATCACCGCAATCTATAATGGTTTGCGCATTTCAACCGCAGATTATCATTGAATTACTTATACTTACCCAAACTATTAATTAACAATAGTTTATCCTTAAATTCTCTAAATTTTATTAAATTTTGCTTCTATTTGCCACTATTTGAAATTTCAAATGTTCAACTGTGGGAAGTTTGTTTTTTCTTCTTTTCAATAGTTTCGCGCAAGTTTTCGTACGATATTCCATTTTATCGCACGAACGATTCTCTTTAAACTTTGCATGCAATTATTATATGAAAATTTCTTCATATTTCTCCAAAACTTTATATAAGTTTACAAAAATCGCATTTCGATTTTCCAATCTTATATTTATATATGGAATTTACTAAGTTTTCCATTATATTTCTTTTAAAACCAGTTCTTTATTTAATTTAAAAAGAAAATAGAAATTTCTTAACTTATTTTTTTTATGTTTCAGATTTTTTTTAAATAATCAATTATTTTATTGAATATACAGTTTTAGAAAGTTTTTAACATATTTTAAAAATTTATTTTAAGTTTTAGAACAAATTTCCAAATTATATGAGTTTCAGAAAAATATTACATCAATGCAATTTTCTAGTGTTTTCAAAATTTCTTTATAGCCGTTTGTAATTTAAAACTTTGACCTAGTTTTACTCAATTTTGGTATATTTTCGCTAAAGCTATATAAATTTTGCATATTTCCTCAACTTAGATTGAAGAACTTTGAAATATGTACTTTTGAGCTCAAGATGAAAAATTCATGAAACTGCCGAAAAATATCAAGCAAGGTTTTGTTGTATTTGTTTAGTGTAGTGTAGTATACAATTCAGAATTTATTATTTTCAGCAGAACTGTGAAAAGTGTGTATTTACGAAAAGAATGCTGAAAGTTTCATTGTTTTCGGTTATAGCTGCAGCGAACTAGCTGATAATTTCCAGAGCCGTAGAAATAAGGACCAAACAAATAATCCAAGAGCAATAAACCGTCTTTCTCTTGCTCTCTCTCATTTTCTCCCCCCATTCTCGAGCTATAAAATTTCCGGCCAAACAAGTACATAAATCACATTATAAATAACATCTTTCCACCGATAATAAATAAAATTCTATATTTTACACACAAACCACCGGCGAAATCTATCTTTCCATCTGATTTATCGGACCACCTAATCAAGCGGAAATAACGCCGCTGCACAATAATTTCAACCAATTTTTATTCAATGCCGCACCTTATTTTTTTCGCACGCGTCATTATATAAGCAATTAAAATAGATGAGTTGCTGCGGCCAATAAAAAGATGGTGAAGGATTTAATCGTCGATACCTTCGATAGGATAGGATATTAAGTCTGGAACGTGCCCGAACAGCTTGTATTCGAAATTGAGTTCAAGCAGATTACGCGTCTATTATCAGGCTTCTGAGAGGCAGGTGGTGCTTCGTTAAATGAGCGACCTTCGAAAATGATAACAGGTTGGGGGTTGAAAATGAAAAGAGGATGGTGGTGATTTTCCGGGCAAAAGATACGAAAATAAGGGAGCCTCGTCCTTTTTTTTTTCTCCCCTTCCTATTTTAATCTTCCTCAAGGAAAACGATGAGACTTTCTTCCTCTCTCACGAAAAGTGTCTTTCTCTCGTGTCTTCGCCTCTTTCTTTCTCGGATTAAGGCGACAGCCGGGAAAGTTGTACAGTGTTTACGTATTCATTGAAATTTCCAAACTTTCGGCATACTTAATCTTAATAATCTCGCATGCTTCATCTTAATCGCACTTCAAGGACAGAAGCCAGTTCTTTGCATGTTTTAAATGTTCTGAAAAAGAAAAAAAAATGGATAATTTATCTTGACACATAATTGAATTTCTAAATATTTTGAAATCATTACAAGTTTTTAAATTTCAAATAAATGTATTTTTTTTTACTATTTTGCTGAAATCTATAATTAAGTATGAAATTATTTATAAAAATTTAACTACAAATTTTTAAAATCACTATTTTTGGTAGATATAATTTTTTTGTAAACTTTTCCACATTTAAAAAATTTCAATTTTTACTTCAAATTTTTAAACTTATTTATTCATGGATAAAAATAACAAACTTTAAATTTACTTATTTTCATAAACTTGAAATTTCAAACTTTTCAAAAAGTTAAATAATAATTTGTTACAAATTCTAGAATATTTTTAAAATTAAATATTAACTTAAAATTTTACTTAATTTTCATATTTCTCTCTTGGAATATTTTATTACAATCAAAAAGATTGAGTTTACTGTGGAAATGTGCTTTTAATACTTATGTAAAGTTTTTATTTGTCGGTTGAGAAGAGAAAAGGTACGATCATAAATAACTTTCGAATTAAGTCGTAAAAGAAGTGTGAAACTTTTGAAAACGTCCTTTGTTGAAAATATAAGAAAAAAACTGCGTTAATATTTATGGATGCGTGGGGCATTTAGTGTAGCCGCGTTTCGTAGTCGAAAGGTTCGAGTGTGCAACAAATCAAGTGGAGGAAGGCTTTCTGCGAAAAAGATTTGTCTTCTGAGCTTGAATAATGCAGAAGAAATCGCACGGACGGAAATATGGAGATTGCATTGGCGTACGAATTACCAATTAGCCGGAAAGAGATGAGAAAAAAATGTGGCACCTTGGGGAAACATGTGTTAAATTGATATCTCCCCCGCGTCCGTAATCCTCCCCTAGTCTGTCCTAGATGAGGGAAGACTGCTTCCATCCGGTGCAGGGAAGATCTGCTAATCTCCTCCTCGAAAACCACTCTATCTCTAACCAGCACGTTTGAAATCCATCGCTTCGTCTCTCTTCATCCAACGTACTGAAGTATATATGTGTGTGTAGACATTCTGTCGGTGATCCTCCACCGCCTCTCCCCGACGTCAAAACTGTGTACAGAATTACCCTCGGAGAGAGAACTAGTTAGAGAATCCAAGTCCCCGACGGGAACCGGGAACAAAGCCAGTGTTAATTGCCGACAAAGAACCTCAAACATATTCCAGAAACCCAAATAAAACAAGCGCAGAGGGTGTATGTTTTGGCGTCGATGGACAAACGGGGGAATACTGCTATATTAAAATATACAAACACGGAAATATTACATTTCGATTTTCCCCTCGAACTTTTAGCACTCCGAACCTTGACTTATCCAAATACTCGGTGGGTGGGTTCGAATTTAAATTAAATCGCAGCGTCAATAATGATCCTGTGGCGCTTCGGTCCGATCGGAAAACTCATTACGCGTAAAAATAGATTCGATTCGCTTGTTGGATTTTCTGCGTTGCTTCAATACATTTATTTTTTTCAAATACTTTTTATTTTCTTTCGGTTTGTTTCTCGTTTTGCTCGTAAATTTAATTTAGCGGAGCAGAACGAAAATAATTACGCGGCAGGAAACGTTAAAAGAGTTTTAATTGCGCGAGACTGATTCCATCTCGTGCGGTCTGCATCTTTTTATCAAAAATGTTTATAATCATTGCAGCAACTCAGTTTTGGATTAATATTATTCATTTCACTATTTCAAAGAATATTTCTTTAAAATCTATTGGTTTTTAATACTTATTAGTTGTTTTTACTAAACATTGATTTTGTATCCTCAACGAAATTGATAATATTTTTAAGCCATTTCTGTAATTTATCTAAACTTTCTTACAGATGTGTCAGATTCTCATGTAGTTTTAAATAGTTTTAAGAATGTCTAACGTTTATAAAAGTGTTAACAGTTTTAACAGACTTGAGTTAATTATTTTCAAAAAAAAACTTTTCTGCTGTTGGAACAGTTTCAAAACTTTTCAAAGTTTCAGTGTAATATTAATACTAAATGTGAATTTTAGTAATTACAATGTATGTTAAATGATTTTTTTTTTGTACTTTATAATGAACAATATTTATTTCAAAGAATCTGAATATTGTGGAATTTTGGGAAGTCTTTTGTAATTAATATTGCTGAGTTTGCTATCACATTTCAAAATGTGCATAAATAATTTATTGTCTGCATGAAATGCAATAGGACTGAATTAATTTAAATAAATGTGTACAACCATAAATTTCAGTAATAAATATTGAAATCACTTTTACTGCAGTGATTTCAATATGGCAATATTTTATTATTTTCAATTAGTTATTGCAAGTGAATGCATTTTTCAGGAAAATGTAACAAAGATGTTTATTTTCGATTAGGTTTTTGTTGTTGCTGTTGTGTAAAAGTAAAAATGAATGGTGGAAAAACAAAGGACAAATATGTCAATCTTTAGTTAAGCTGTCAAGCCATGTGCAAGGATGCGAGTACATGATAGGACGCGCTGCAGGATCTCCCGTTTCGCAGCGTGAATGTAATTCAGATGGGGGAGGGTTGATGTATATATATATATATTTATAAAGAGTTCGGATCCATCGCTTTTTCCCCTTTTTGTTCCCCGCGCGCGAGTTTCGATGTTGATGTGTGTATTGTTGCGGAGGATTTTCAGTGACAAGTGTTCTCTCTCTTTTTGTTTCAGCCTCTCGTATTCGATACGAGATCACAAGCGGTAACATAGGAGGTGCGTTCGCTGTCAAGAACATGACGGGTGCCATCTACGTCGCCGGAGCTTTGGATTATGAAACGCGGAAACGGGTAAGTGCACATCTACCACCACCACCACCACCATCATCATCATCGTAGCAACGTACGCGGATAGTGCATATATATGTGTATATTTCGATACGAGGATACGCGCGGATACAACACCTCCCTCGGTGCATCATCATCGCACTGAACGCCAAACACCCTGAATTTAATACAATATTTATCGATTATCGAAGCTACTGCTATTACATTCATCCCCTAAATCAAGTTGCGCGTAATCCGGATAATGGAACAATGCCTCCAATATGTAATAAATTATCGTGTCTTATCGTGTGCAGTACGAACTGCGCTTAGCCGCCTCCGATAACCTGAAGGAAAACTACACAACGGTTGTCATCCACGTCAAGGATGTGAATGACAATCCTCCGGTCTTCGAGCGGCCCACCTACCGAACGCAGATCACCGAGGAGGACGACCGGAATCTCCCCAAGAGGGTCTTACAGGCGGGTGCCCCCAAATAAGAACAACAAGCACTTGTGTTTTCTTTTAGTTGTTGTTGTTGTTGTTGTTGTGTGATTTACTTTAGCTTGCACCACCTCATTTTCGTTTCGTACTTGCAGTCGTTTTATTTTATTTATTTTTTTTCTGTATTTGTTTTCGTTTTGGTATGCATGGTTTTATTGTGTTGTTGGTAGTACGAAGTAACGCTCGTCGCCTCGGACAGCCTGAACGAGAACTCCACTCGTGTGGTGATCCACGTGAAGGACGTTAACGATCATCCACCCGTCTTTAACCAATCCCTCTACGCCGCCACCATTAACGAGGAGCTGGACGGCATCTACCCTTTAAGGCTCATGCAGGTCAGCAGCTCGCAATAAAAGATCTTCGTCGAACACTAACAATTCCACAGCTCCAACAAACGAATATTAAAGCCTTCCCGAACAAAGCAACTTTCATCCAATCCATCGCAAATAATATCCGGATCTTGCAATATTTGCCTTTAATCCCGAACGGCGTTCGCTTCAATTAGCGATTTTGCACCTTCGCAAATATTGCCGATATCCGAACGAAATCGCCGATATATTTATTCAATTGCAAATATTGATTATATAGAAGAAAAAAATACAAGCAGATAAAATTGGAAATCTGAAATTTACTGAAACTAATGTAATTTATTATGAGAACGAAACATTTCTCGCTTCATTCCAATCCGAAGTTGCTTTAACTGTAATTCCTAGTTTATCCTAACATGACGTTAACAACGCACACCCGAAAGCAGGTAAGGGTTTTCCTAATTAACACCACTTTTAGCTTACTATTAGTATAATTTACGTTTCAATTGAATCAAATCATTTAACTAAATAATTATATTGACTGATTAAATTTGAAATTTGCATGTTTTCTTTGTTATCGAAAATTGTGTATTTTGGTTAGGTAACAAGTGTTTCTTTTGTATGTTTTGTTGTTGTTGTTGATAATATTTTTGTGCGTGTTCTCTTTTATCCGACAGGGGTGGTGAGCAAAAAAAAACTATTATCGGGCGTCGCGGCGCCAAATACCGTCGCGACGCCGGCAGACTCGATTTATCATCGGCCGCGTCGCGTCATCAGGTGAAAAAGTATATCACAGGTTTTCCCCCACGAAAAACTTCGCCCGTAGCCAAGCGAAACGACACGCCGGAAATTTGTAGTGTGTTTACTCCAATCCCCGACCCTGACTTATCCACCTCATCCCCCTACGAACCGTTTGTTGTTCTCTTCCGCATACCATTTTTTACTTGATTCATCTCTTCCTTCCGCAAGATTTATTTTTTTTTAGTATAGTCACATCACAAGATTTATACTCGGAAAAGCGACTTTAAGCTTCGATCGTTAATTTTAATTGATTGATGAAAATTCTAAATATTTTTTTGCTTTTACATTTGTTAAAATGAGTGTTTTGAAATAGTGTTCAAAACTTTGGGTTAAGCTGTCCGAAATTATGCAGGTTTATTAAAAGGAGTTTAATTGATGGACGGAAATTGCCTTTAATATTTTAATCCTGCGGATCGTTGGAAAGTTGCGTCCGCAGAGCCAATAGGGCTTTAAAAGGATTCGGAAATCGGTTGAAGCGAATTAGTGTGCACTGCATACTAACACCTACAACCTGCACGATGCAAATAAGGCTTTCATATAGTTTTCCAATATGAAATTGTTTTCTTGCATTTCTTTCCTGAAAACATGGAGTGTTTTTTGCACTGTGTGTGCAGTGACGCTTGTAGCGAATCGACTTGGCACGATATTGGCAAGTTTGAAATGCCGTTTGCTCGGATCTCCTCTCCATTTCTGTACTGTATAGTATATAGTTGTTATTTACTATATATGTACATAACTATATACGTATATAGGTTTGCGCCAATATAGATAAGTTTAATGCTTGAAGTACAAAATTTTCTTCAATAACACCGAGGAGCTGTGCTTCATGAAAATTTAATTTCCTCCGAAACTCAAAACTCTCTACAGAACGTTTTTCGGCGTCCCTTCTTCAGCTTCAATAAGATTTTATTAATTTATGCAATCGATAATAATATTCCTGGTAATATTTTAATAAGATTATACATCGGAGATCAGCAGAAAACCCGAGTCGAGCAAAAAAAGATCAAATATTCTGTCCAAACAAACCTCCATCACTACAGCAATTTCCAGTCTGACAACAGCAGAAATTGACCGAAGAAGAAGAAGTATACGATCCAAATATTTTCCATACAGTTTTTGCCAATCCGTTAAGAGCTAAGCTTCTAAATTGGATTTCGCAATTAGCAATTGTCGAAATCGAGCGGAAACTACCATTTAACGCAATTACAAACTTGCATTCCGAAGTGTGCGGTCTCCGGACACTTCGAAGTCCTTTCAGAAACAAGAATTAAATCCTTAACAAAAATGTTCATTTTATATTAAACCCACTTCACTAAAGACCGTCGCTTTATTAAAATCGTATTGTTTGTTCTCCCTTGCCCTTTTTTTATTCCCTTTGATTTTCCCGGTTCACTCGTCATATTAAAAATTGTTACAATTTCTCCTCCACTTTGCATTGATTAAATCACTTTTTTTTATTCGCAATTTCCAATTTTTCCGCACAATTTTCTCCTTTTTTTGTTTCATATTATTAAGAATGAACGAAACTTTTTACAACTTTCCCGTTCATTTTATGCTAAATTTTAAATTCATTTTCAATGAGTTTAATTTTTTTTTATTATTTTTAAATAATAAAATCTAAACTTTTTATTCAAACTTTTCTTTGTAACCAATTTCATAATTTATCTATGCAATTTTATAGGCCAATATTGTTGTTGAATATTTTCCTGTAACCAAACGAAACCAATTATTTTTCCATCAAACGCAGTGCGTTTTCAACGGTGAAATCGAAGCTTTGAATCTATCAAATCCAAACGTTTTAATTTAATACATTTTTTTTTTGCGAAATCGCTTCTGGGAATAAAATTTATTATTAAATGTTAAAAAAAAATGTTAGTCGGAAAACTCAATTATAGGAATTTAGTAAAATGTGAAAAGTTTAATTGAGGCTTTTGGAAAATGTTTGATGGAGAAGTTGTAGAAGGAAGGATTTATATGGTTACACAAATATCCGGGGTTCATCCCGAATTCGACGTGCCGTTCGAAATGGATGTCCCGTGTCTCCTTTATATTGAGACGTGTTGGATTGTTTAGTAAATATTCTGCCCTGAAGATATTTATCACCGCGTCCGGCGTTTCCATAAATCAGCCCTTTCCTAAGCGTTTTCCGCTTCCGACATTCGCTGCTGCTCAATTTTTGTTCTTTATTGAGAAAGAAAAAAGAGTTTCCGCGTTTTCTTTCAGCGAAACGTCCGACTCTTCATGAAAAGGTGCTGCATATTAAAATCTGTCCATTAGCAGCCTCGAAAGCAATCGGGGTTACGTTTCAAGTGCGATACATCATTACTATGATGATCATAATAATTTTGGTGCAATTCTGGAAGCGCCGAAGGCTCGGGATCAATCTGCAATCGTGCGCTAATGGCAATTACTTGTAACCGCATCGCATTAACCTTTTATCGAAACAGCTCATTTTGTGCTCGCTGCCCTAAACGTGCATGTGACAAAGGGGGAGCGAATTCGAAGCCCCGGGCTAAATTTTCGAATTTCCCCACATCCCCTATTGTTGCAAGCGAAATCAATCGAATTCATATATTTAACAAAAAAATTACATAAAAAATAATCCAATGTTGAATTGTGACGTTTGTAAATGTTTATTTCCATCTGTAATGAATTTCGCTGTTCATTTAAATAATCATTAATTTACTAGTATTTACAACAAAAGTATTTTTATTAATGTATACATAAATAAATGAAGTGTTTTGTACAGAAATATAGGTTCAAATTGATCCTCGTCCATTCACGTGGGGATTCCAAACGCGTTACGTATTATTTGAGCAGTTTTCCATTCATCATCTCAGCAATTCCCGCTCCGCATGTAAAACTGCAATATTTTATTTGGAATTTTTTCTCATTGAATGGGAAAAATGCCGCGGGTGCGCTTCACTTGAATGATGAGCCCTTTTTGCCATTATTATTATTTTCTTTCGGAGAGTAAATGTTATTGCCGAGCTTAAGGATTATTTGTATTTTTTTTATATTCCACACAGTTTTTGCAATTTCCAATTTGCAGATTCATTTTAATGAACGGCGTTCTCAGATCGTAATGGAATACACTTGTCGGGATAATTGGAAGTTCGGACGAATTGAATGAAATGCAAAAAATAAAGTAAAGGGGGATGAAAAAACAACTTTTCCGTATTGGAAAAATAATCCTCGACCGGATGAATGCGAGATGCGATTGATCAATTTGCAAATTGGAAATGCACATCGTGTTCCTTCGGAATTATCACTCGTTACTACCGGATTTTCAACCCCTCGTGTTTCCTCCTCCTCTTCCTCCTCGCAGCATTTCAGGAATGCCTTTGAGGGAGGAACGGTCAAAGGCATTTCGAAGGGAAGTTTGTTTGGGATCCGCTTCTCTCTCTCCATCTATCCATCTCGGATTACAATCGTCATAATTAGTCGCAGCGTTTTGTTTGCTCAGAACCACCACCCCACTCGCTCGGATATCTGAGGTTGCTCGTAATTGTCTTCTAATTGTTATATGCGTTTAGGTTACGGCGACGGACGGCGACAAGGATAGGCCCCAAAACATCGTTTACTTCCTGACTGGACAGGGCATCGATCCGGATAATCCTGCGAACAGCAAATTCGACATCAACAGGACTACCGGAGAGATTTTCGTGTTGAAGGTGCGTAATCCAATTCCAGATTATCGTGGGGACGCGTTTTATTGCATAGCACAAACCCATACCGACGACCTCCGGAAAGATAACGTTTTAATTGAAAATAAATACGCACAAACGGAGATCAACCCTTCGCAATCTTTCACAGAATAAACATTGACAAATGGATATAAAAGTAAATATAGATGGCCCCAAATTTATTTTTCAATTCTCTAATTTTGAAATAGTTTCAATAATGTACGTTAAAATGATTTGCAAAGCAGATTTAATACGCGTATGAAAACATTTTCACATTATTCCATTAGGTTAATGGAAAATTCAAACCATCGAACAATGTTTCGACGTTACCATAGTTGTAATCTGCATACGAAGAGATTCGTTGCGATGTTGTTCTATGTTGTTGTTCATTACCTCTATTTTTTTCAACGACCAATACAGGAAGGAGATGAACGGGTGCAGAATTGCAGCGGCATATTTACTCGAATATAATGTATCAACGTTATAAATTGCAATTGAAAATCGGATTTCCTGCAATACGCGCTTAGAACAATGCACTCCAGTCATTGTATAATTATACAGAGCGCCGCGGGACGAACGTATTGAAATCGTGCTGCTGCTGTCCCTTTTCTGCTTGTTTTCATGTATTTTTCTATATATTATTGTTTGTTTCGTCCTGCGTTTCTGCATGGATTTTGTTTCGCTGTTTTTGTTTTCACTGTTGGTTGGACATTCCAATGATTTATGGAGGAATAAAAAATCAGCGAAAACAATGCAGATTGAAGCGATGCGAAACGACTTAATTTGTTTACTTTTTATACATATTTATGGATTAATTCTGTGCTTTGTTTGGAATAGCCTTTGGACAGAGATCAACCGAATGGACGTCCGCAGTGGAGGTTTACCGTTTTCGCGCAGGACGAAGGTGGAGAAGGTTTGGTTGGTTATGCAGATGTACAGGTGAATCTGAAGGACATCAACGACAACGCGCCGATATTCCCGCAAGGTGTGTACTTTGGAAACGTGACGGAGAATGGCACCGCAGGAATGGTCGTAATGACGATGACGGCAGTCGATTACGACGATCCGTCGGAGGGAACGAACGCCCGTCTCGTCTACTCCATCGAGAAGAACGTCATAGAAGAGGAGACTGGATCACCGATCTTCGAGATTGAATCGGAGACCGGTGTGATTAAAACGGCCGTCTGCTGCTTGGATCGCGAACGCACACCGGACTATTCGATACAGGTGGTGGCGATGGATGGAGGAGGTTTGAAGGGAACTGGAACGGCTTCCATAAGGGTCAAAGATATCAACGATATGCCGCCGCAGTTTACCAAAGATGAGTGGTTCACGGAGGTGGATGAAACGGACGGTGTCAATCTGCCGGAGATGCCTATTTTGACGGTGACGGTGCACGATGAGGATGAGACCAACAAGTTCCAGTATAAGGTGATTGAGAACAGCGGCTACGGAGCTGATAAATTCACCATGGTGCGCAACAACGATGGTACCGGATCTCTGAAGATTGTCCAACCTTTGGATTATGAAGATCTTCTGCAGAGCAACGGGTTCAGATTCAGGATCCAGGTGAATGATAAGGGAGAAGACAACGACAACGATAAATACCACGTGGCCTACAGTTGGGTTGTGGTGAAGCTTAGAGACATCAACGACAACAAACCGCAATTCGAGCGACCCAACATCGAGGTTTCGGTATATGAGAACGCCGAAGTTGGTAAAAGTTTGGAGACGTTCAAGGCCACAGATCCGGATCAAGGTGGAAAGAGCAAGGTTTCGTACGCAATCGACAGGAGCTCCGACAGGAAGAGGCAGTTCTCCATCAATCAGGAGGGCACCGTTAGCATTCAACGCTCCTTAGATAGAGAAGACACTCCGCGTCACCAGGTCAAGATTCTAGCTATCGATGATGGAGTTCCCCCGAAGACTGCGACCGCCACTTTAACGGTAATCGTGCAGGACATAAACGATAACGCCCCGACGTTCCTTAAGGACTACCGCCCCGTCCTCCCCGAGCACGTGCCGCCACGCAAAGTCGTCGAAATCCTTGCAACCGACGACGATGACCGTTCGAAGAGCAACGGCCCTCCGTTCCAATTCAGGCTGGACCCGGGCGCCGATGACATCATCCGGGCCTCTTTCAAAGTGGAGCAGGATCAGAGTGAGTCGCAACCCCATTTTAATCTAAAACACACGTGGGAATCTGCTTGGCATATCCAATTCCACTTTGCCAACTTTCCGCGAAAACAGTTTCAGTTCGACCTCCTCCTTCTTCTCCAACACACACACACACAAACACACTCATACACTCGAGTATATACATATACTTATTTAAACGAAAAAGAAAATGATAAAAAATATCCCCAAAACGGAATAGATTCCATAACATAATGCTTTTCGATATCCGCAACGCAACTTTAAATTATTAACTCTCTACACATTCTGAATTTTTCCAATTTCAATTCAACGCGAATTCATAATAGAAAACGTTACGTATTTTTCGCAAAAAGGAAAACAATTTCCAGTCACTTTTAAATAAATTGATTCGTTTCTTTATTATATATTGTATTATGCATTGAAATTTCGCGTGATTATAGATGAGAACTATAAAATAAGTTTTTGTTTCATTTAATTTTTTTTGCTTTTTTGAGTTACCTGCAAAATTTTCAATCAAGAATTTAAAGCGACCTCGGAGAATACCAACTTTTAAAAGTATATTGTCTCGTAAAACAGAAAAGGGTTCGCTATAAAAATATTACAACTTTATCACCTTGTAACTGAAAGGCTATTCAGTTTTAGTATGTGAAGTTTTCTGCATAGAATTGTATGGAATATACATCAGGAATGCTGTAGCGGTACACAAAAAATCGATTTTTCCCTTCTTCTTTTTTTTTAAATGATGATGTGTTGAATAAATTGCGTTTCCGGAAACTTTTCGAATCCCATTGTTCCTAATGTTTCTGTGTTTTTTTCTTTCTCTTTCTCTGTTTTTCGCTGCGCTCCGTCCTCGTACTTTCCATTCCGCAGAGGGTGCTAATGGTGATGGAATGGCAATCGTATCGTCGCTCAGGTCGTTCGACAGGGAACAGCAGAAGGAGTATTTGATTCCGATTGTGATAAAGGACCACGGCAATCCGGCCATGACCGGCACGAGCACCCTGACCGTCGTTATTGGAGACGTGAATGATAACAAGATGCAGCCCGGATCGAAGGAGATATTCGTGTACAATTACCAGGGACAAGCGCCAGAGACGGAGATTGGCCGGGTGTACGTGTACGATTTGGATGATTGGGATCTGCCCGACAAGAAGTTCTATTGGGAGGGAGTGGAGCATCCTAGGTTCAAGTTAAACGAGGACACGGGGATGGTGTCGATGAGGCACGGTACCAGGGATGGGAAGTATCATCTACGGTTCAAGGTGTACGACAGGAAGCACACGCAGAACGATGTTCCAGCGAATGTTACGGTGACGGTGAAGGAGATCCCGCACGAGGCTGTAATCAATTCGGGCTCGGTGCGGATAGCCGGTATCACCGATGAGGACTTTATCCGGATATGGAACTACAAGACGCAGAGCCTCTCGAAGAGCAAGGCCGAGAAGTTCAAGGATAAAATTGCGGAGCTCCTGAGCACTCATCGCGATAACGTGGACGTGTTCAGCGTGCAGCTCAGGAGGAAACATCCCCCCGTCACCGATGTCAGGTTTTCGGCTCATGGGTCACCTTATTACAAGCCGGTGCGGCTCAACGGAATCGTGCTGATGCATCGCGAGGATATCGAGAAGGCAGTCGGCATCAACATCACGATGGTAGGAATCGACGAGTGTCTTTACGAAAATCAGATGTGCGAAGGTTCTTGCACGAATACGCTCGACATCAGCGCCTTACCTTACATGGTGAACGCGAACAAGACATCGTTGGTGGGAGTACGAGTCGACGTTTTAGCAGAGTGCACTTGCGGAGCTAGAAACTTCAGCAAGGAGGAGAATTGCAGGAACAACCCATGCTACAACGGAGGTCGCTGCATCGAGACAAGATACTCATTGACGTGTTCGTGCCCTGCAGGTTACAACGGTCCAAGATGTCAACAAACCTCCAGAAGCTTCAGAGGAAACGGTTGGGCTTGGTATCCGCCTTTGGAGATGTGCGATAACTCCCATTTGCACTTTGAGTTTGCCACACGTAAACCCGATGGACTGCTCTTGTACAACGGTCCCATAGTGCCACCAGAAACCGATGAACAATTGGTATCCGATTATATATCTGTGGAATTGGATAGAGGCTACCCCAAATTACTCATAGACTTTGGATCTGGAACTTTGGAACTACGCGTCAAGACTAAAAAGACCTTAGATGACGGAGAGTGGCATAGGTTGGATATATTCTGGGACACCGAGAACATTCGAATGGTTGTGGATTACTGTAAATCCGCGGACATCGCGGAACTTGAGGATGGAACGCCTCCAGATTTTGATGATAGCAGTTGCCAAGCGCAGGGAACTATTCCTCCATTCAACGAGTATCTGAACGTGAACGCTCCTCTTCAACTTGGTGGTTTATACGTGGAGCAGTTCGACCCAACTCATTACCATTGGCAATACATGCCCGTTGGAAAGGGCTTCGACGGATGCATCAGAAACCTCTTCCACAACTCGAAGCTGTACGATCTGGCGCATCCCGGATTATCCAGGAACAGTGTTTCAGGTTGCCCGCAAACTGAAGAGGTTTGCGGAAAATCAGATGCGACCTCGCGTTGCTGGGAGCACGGAACCTGCG
This sequence comes from Nicrophorus investigator, assembly GCA_963457615.1. Lineage (NCBI taxonomy): Eukaryota > Metazoa > Arthropoda > Insecta > Coleoptera > Silphidae > Nicrophorus > Nicrophorus investigator. The sequence goes on from OY735140.1 coordinate 38,311,582, forward strand.
TTGGATCTTTCAACGAGGCCAAGTGTCAATGCAGACCTGGATGGACGGGTCCTGCCTGCACCATTCAAACCATCCCGACATCTTTCAAACCTCAGTCGTACGTCAAATACGCGCTCAGTTTCGAACCGGATCGCTTCTCTACGCAGATCCAGCTTCGCTTCAGGACTCGCGAGGAGCATGGAGAGTTGTTCCGCGTTTCCGATCAGCACAACAGAGAGTACGGTATCCTGGAGATTAAGGACTCGCGTCTTCATTTTAGATACAATTTGAACTCGCTGCGCACCGAAGAGAAGGACATTTGGTTGAGTGCTGTAGCCGTTGATGATGGTCAATGGCACGTCGCAAGAGTGAGTCGTTACGGATCCGCCGCAACCCTCGAATTGGATGGAGGTGAAGGCCGCAGATACAACGAAACCTTCATGTTCACCGGTCACCAATGGTTGTTGGTCGACAAGCAGGAAGGAGTCTACGCAGGAGGCAAGGCTGAATACACCGGGGTCAGGACGTTCGAGGTGTACGCCGATTACCAAAAAGGTAATGTATTATATTTTTATATATTATTAAATATATTAAATTGAATTGAAAAAATAACAAAACTAGACACTAGCTGCACGTATTCAAATATGTTATTAGTGTGAGATGGAGGCACCTTCAAAGGTGTTGATTCGTGTTATTTGCATTTGCGGTAATGATAATGTCTCTCTCCTCTGTTGCATCCTGCAGGCTGCCTGGACGACATCCGGTTAGAAGGTAAACATTTACCTCTACCGCCGGCGATGAACGGAACGCAATGGGGTCAGGCGACGATGGCCAGGAATTTGGAGAGAAACTGTCCCTCGAACAAACCCTGCGCGAACGTGATCTGTCCGGAGCCCTTCGAGTGTGTCGACCTCTGGAACGAATACGAATGCACGTGAGTCAAAAGAAACCCTCTATATATATATTTATATATCTTACAACGTTGAAAATAATACATACGAAACTCACCCAAGAAACACCACCATCAAACGTAACACTACTATGTTGTATTTTATTTTTCATTTCAAATTCGTCGTGTTCCAACCTTTTTGATTCTGTTCTTTATTTTTACTTTTCTTATTTAATTCTCCCGCCTTTCTTTTCATTTCTGTCTCTCGCACGGCCCTTTCGGAATTCTAATTGCTTTTAATATCGGCAGTCAATTAAAGGAGCGCCGCTTCCTCCTCCATCGGTAGATTCCCGATTTAATTATTAATAATGGCCTCGTTGTTCTCTCCGGATTTAAAAGCAATTAATTTCCATGATACAGCGACGGCTCCGAGGGATCTTTTAACACACGCCAGACTTGTTTTCTTTTTTATATGTACTAACCACCTTCACAACATTCCATTCTCTATTCCCATTTTCTCTTACTTTTTAGACTTATCTAGACTGTTTTCTGATTAATCAAACCAACGGTTTTACTTGAACTCTTACACGAAAATCTATAAAAATGATTCTGATTCTCATTATTATTATTAACAAAAAAACGCCAATCTACTGTGTCTAAATACACAGATTTATTTTAAAAGGAAACTGGTTTAAACTAATTTTCAATAATACCAAATTTTACGTGTAAATTGTAGTTTTTGTTTTGTCATAAATTAATGTCTACTGTGAACCTTTTTTTAAGCTGATTCAGTTTTGACATAAATTGAAGTTTACTACGAAAATCCTCTTAATTTTATTGCAAAACGATTTTTGTTAAAGCAGAAATGCAATTATTGAATATGAAAGTTATTAAAATTGATTCCGCCAAACTAATAACATCCATCATGAAGTAGTGCAGTAGTAATTCTTCTCTATCAATTTATTATTGATAAATCGGTGCTGCGTTCGAAAGCGCTTTACATTAAACGACACTTATTTGATTTCAATTTGGGGCACGTCAAAATGCGAGGCCGCCCCTTAAAAATTCCGCCCTGATTATCTCTGATTGAATTGTGTGGAGCATTCTGTACTATCTTTTTATTTTATTTTTTCATTTTGCACATTTCGTTTTTTTCCATTTTTTTTTTGCGAAACGGCCCCCATCAATCAACGCTTCGTGATACTGTGTGTTCCAGTTTCCGGGTTTGTTACGTGCAACCTCGAACTATTATTTTTTTACATTTGTTTGTTTGCTTTCTGTTGCGTCATTTTATATTTAATATTTAGAGCCTAGTCACTATGAAAAGTCTATATTTGCCAAATAACAATGTCAAATGCAAACGTTCGCTGAATATGCATCAAGTTGATAAAATATGTTACTTGTTGTTTGCAATAATTCAAGTGGGACACGTATTTCGAGTGCTTTTAAAAGTTATAAAATACTCATATTTGTCCAGATACTTTGTATAAACAGTGTATCCAGCTAAATAGATTTTGCGATATTTTGTTGACAATTATTTGAAAAGTTCATTGAAAAGAATAGAGACTGAAAATTGCAAATTCGGTCGCCAATATGGGATTTTTTTTTGTTCCGTTGCGAAGAGGGAGGATTTTGGAATCGTATTTATTCGTTCGACGATTTGCCAAATTACTGTAATCTGGAGGGCCGGAAGGGCTTGGAAACAAACGGAACGAGAGGAAGCGAATCGAAAGCAAAACAGTTGCGAAAAACAAAAATAAAACAATTGAAAAACAAAAGCGGAGCGTGTACATGCAGCAGGACAGTTTATGCGAGTTTCGTGCACGAGGAGCCAATATATAAATACGTCCATTGACACTTTTCTATCGGGCAATAGATACGCGGCGATGGCGGGAGCAGGACGTATTTCCGTTTCCGTTTTTATAAATTCATGTTCCAACAAATGTACAGCAGACTGTAAATCTTCGGAGGCGGCGGCAGCAGCAGCGGCGGAGAGGCGGAAGAAATATGCAAATTCTAACTGGATATCGATCGCGCTTCGCTAAGCACGGACTCCTAGGACAACCCTCGCTCCTGCGGGGAATCCCCTAACATCTTCTCTCTCTCTCTCTCTCGCACATACACACACAGTGTACGTACCTTGGGGGAGCGCGAAATGCATCCAGAGTGCTTATGTTTATCGTATGCACGCATTACATGACTCGTGAATTCCAAACGAAGCGTCCTTAATAAAAAGTATCTTTCCTGAAAACAAAACAGACATCACGCCAATCCCATTCCTTTCTCTGTAACTCTTTGCAATGTAAAATCTAAACAAAAATTGTGTGGATGTTTTCACGTAAAATTTCGAATGAAAAGGATTTACGATTCTGTAATCTAATGGCTAACTGAAAACCCTTTTAGATCAGCGAAAGATTACTAAAATATTCCCCCTAATTGACTCCATCCGAAACGGCGGAATCGCGAAATCAAAACGTCCCTCCCTGCATATTTAATATAATTAAGGATCAAAGGAATACCGAATGAGCGCAGATTCTATTTTTTTCCACTCTCTGTCGTTTTCCTCTCGTAATCCTGGTGTTTCGTCCACCACTTAAACGAAACTAATAAACCCTCTCAAGTGGTCGGAAATTCATTAGCACACAGCCGCGAAACAAAAGGCCCTTTCTGTCCGACATAAAGCGACGTGTTTTGCATGTGTACGTATATATTTTTTGAGCGAATTTGGTGATTCAATATTCTGATTGAAAATTCGCGCGTTTCAGAATAATTTCCGCACCTCGCAATGAATGGACACGAACAACAGCATAAAAAGCGCACATTTGACGCCCCCCCGACATTAACTTTCATGTATATATATACATACATTTTTTTTGTTGTTGTTGCTCTAACGTTTCGCACATATTTTTTAACCTTCCGTTTTATGGGCCCTTTTTTTCAGTGAAAGAGAGGGGCTTCAATTTTTGTATTTTTTTTATTATGTGCCGTTTCTGTCCTCTCTTTATTTTTATTTTTTTGTTTCGTTTGTTGTGTACGGGAAAAAAGTGAACGTGCGAAAGTGGAGGAAACTTTTGCTGCGCCCCTAAATGACCATTAATGTTGATGAAAGCCGGAATGGTCTGGAATTACGCGAGCGGCTCCCTCTAACGTCCTGCACGGAATTGCTAATAAAAATATTTTTATTGAAATAAAAGCTGGTCCACCTCCCCCCCCCCCAACTAAAGGCGGAAGAGGAGAAAAAAGACGAGGTTCATAACATCCCTTGTACATTTACTTTATTCGAGCATTAACTGAGGTAATAACAGCAGAAATTAAATTTTTGCGAAAAAATGTACCTTCTGCTCATCTGACAAAACGTGACAGTGTTACATGTTACGAATTTGTCTTTTAGAGACTAATTGGAACATAATTTTTTGTTATTTTAACGTGGATTACGAATTTAAATGCTCAAAAAAAAACTTATTTCCGGATAAATTTCCCATCTGAAATAACACCTACGAAATTTTTCCAATTTGAAAATCAAAACAAAGTAAACAAAAAAGTTTAGTAAAAATTATATAATGCTTTTTAGGATACATATTCAATGAAAAACACTTCAAACAAGTTTCCAAAGTATCAGCTAAGAGGTCAGCGCTTCTCCAATTTAAGTGATGCAGCTCGAAACTTTTAGAAATAGCGTCAACGTCGTGGAAGTTCAATAAATTGAATTCGCATTATTCATTTACCCAAACAAATCGAACTCTTTTTTTTTACTTAACTCTTTGAACTGCTTATAAAATTCCATTTATGTTGTTGAATAATTTATTTCGATGCATCAAAAATAACTATTTATTTTTTAACAACTATCGATTTATTATTTAAACAATTTGATTAATTGTGCATATTGCAAAACGGATTACATGAACGGATCCATCATTTGTTCATACATACGTTTTTTGTTGATAAAATAAATTGGATTTATTTTTGAGGTTTCAATTATATGGGCATCGCTATTTCTATTATTATTATTGTTTGTCGATGGAAAAAAATAGCGTTTTAATTTATTTACTGTTTGTTTTTCATTGTTATTACATATATTTTTTTTATCTAGTTTCCTCTCTGCGTGTGGATTTTGGGTATAGGAAAAATGTTAAATAATTTCACACGCAAATCCAATATCAAAAATCTGCGAATTTTCGGAATTAATTGAAACTAACTGCTTGCGTTTGAATGGGGAAGGGAATGATATTTGCGTAATGTTTTTCGGTGTTTGTTGTTGACGTTGGGGTTAAAAACGCGTAAAACATTTATGTAAAACAACGTTTTACGCCCGAAGCCCTACGCCCCCTACACATTTTTTTTTTCATATAATATATAGTTCATAAGCTTGGGGGAGCCGTTTATTTACATACGTTCGAAAATTTTGCACTGTATTTTACGTTTGTTGTATATTTATATATTCATTCATTCCGTCGAATGCATTTCATGTACACGCCGTTTTTAACATATCAAAAAAAAGCACCCCCGGCTTGTATAACTCCGCTAAATAACAAATTCGCAAGTCATTGAGCTATTTTTTTTTCTCGCTGTTATTGTTATTATTACTGCAATTTTGGGCCGTTTCCATTGTGTCGCGAACGCCCCTTAATAGCGTGTCGGGCCGAAAGATTGCTGGTAGAGGCGCGCGCTATGAAAATATTGCGGTTCTTCCTTATTTGTTCTCGCGCCTCGAACACTAATTAAGACCGTAGGCGAATCTCGTAATTGCATAACTAATTTTCTCCGAGTTAATAATCTAAGTCAATTACCATGGGATACTTTTGCAAAATTCAATTTCACTCGGCTTCAATCCAATATTAATTCTCATTCCCCGCTTAATTTTGTATTGGATTCGTTGCATTAAGTAATTAAAATTTATTCCGGTTATACCGGAAAAACTTTTATCTTTTATTCGAATCGCGAGAAAAGTTGTAAATAGCAATATTTCGAAGAGCTTAACAAAAAATTCTAATAACATTTTCATGGGACGCGAAAATTATGAGCTCGAAGTGGCAATAAATAAAATTTAAGTTGTATGAATTACCGTAATTGCGGTGCAATGGGATTTGGCCTAAAGACAATTACTTTAAGCGTTTTAAAATTGAAGCTGTCTCATGCTCGGTCGTTCGCTCTGTAAATTATTAAGGCTGACGTTCCGTATTTTTTTTTCTTTTTCATGTTCTACGTTGTCGTTTCATACGTTTTTGCGGTCCGTCACGAATCTCTCGGTCCCCTTGGAAATTAATTTCTGAGTGGAAACAAAAGGCGAAGGATATCAAAGTATATTTGTCCAATTTAGTAAATTGTTCGGTCAACAAATGCGGGACAGCTTAAACCATCAAATTAAGGACGTAGTCTCGTCCTCCGCAAACACAACGAGTGAAGCGAGAGACCCAAAGCCACCTTTAAAATCGATTCGACGAAATCCATCGAAACTCGCTCTCCGCGAAAAACCATATTACTTCTCCTCTTTGTCTTACATCGCGCCGCACGGAAACTCGGAATTGATATCAGACGCGAAAAAGGAAAGAAAAATGTATGTGTATGTATGTATAACCGAAGTGGTGGAGATTTGAATTTTATTTTGAGGACGACTCCTCCGGAATGCTCCTCCGTCCCGGGGCATTCCAATAAAATTTTATTAGGATTATCCCACGCAAGTGCTCCAAAAATCCATTTCCATCAGAATCCATCCGCGAGCGAAAAGAAGGTTTACCCGGCGTCGCTCGCCAAATCCATATAGAATATTTAACACATTGTTTTCGGAGCGAGGGGAGCAATGAAAGATAATCTCTGGACGAAAAGACGTTAACGTTTTTAAAATAGTCGAACCGGAAAAGTATAATAAGCATCGATTTCTTCAACAGCAAAAAACAACAACGACTATTTTAATTAAGAAACTTTATTTTTATAAACAGTCCTAAGTCTTTTATTTTTGTAAAAACATCATCTTAAGTTTTTTTTGTTACGGGCGAAATTTAATAATCAGTTTTAATTACACGTTCGCTCTAAAGGTTTTAATTATAAGTTTCACATAATAAACTTCCGTGTTTTTTTTTTAATTCTGTTGCAACATTTTTGTTGTTGTTTGATTTTTTCATTAATGATTACAATTGTAATTAAGATTGTATCAGCGAAACAGGAATCGCGCTGTTTTCGCTTTTGTGAGCCACTTTCCTTTTGAGTAATAATGGCAGTCATACTGCTAATACTAATAACAGTAAAGTGGGGCAAATTGCCGGATTGGGGAAGGTCCTAATAGAATCTCCGGGATACACGGTTATTATTTGCTTTAATTGGAAGTAAGACTTGCAATTGCGAAACACACACCAGCACACACCCTCCGAATCATCGTTTGCAAAATGAAAATAAAAGCCAATGGCCAAGCAGCAATTCCGAATCCTATCCTAATTATTTTCAACTTTAATATTAATTACATCCGGTTCAACAGGATATTATTAATATTATATTACTATGAGCGAGACATTTATATTTTTTTGTTAGCAATCAAAAATTTTAGTTTGTTTCCGGTTAATCCGAAAATTTTACATTTAAACTTTTTGAATAACAAACTATTTATTTACTTAGTAGACTTAGCGTTTTCATTGTTTTCATAAATCATTTGAACGTCCGTTCGGGGGATGATTAAGTTGCGCTCTTAATTGCCTTTTAAACGGGTTCCTCCTGACCTGTGCTTATTTAAGGGTTCTAATAAAGTACGCAAATGCGTGCAGGTATGTTACCTACGAACGTTACGTAGTCCGCAGAGTGAAATCAAAATTCTGTTATATAAACTTCGGTTGGGGCTCAAATTAGCGGTCCGAAGTGCGCAATTGGGGCCCTTTATTCACTCCCGACACTAACTCTTAAGCGCGCACATAAACGGAAGGGCAAAGTCTGCGGCTTATGCCGGGGATTAATTGGCGTCCGCCCTTTCTCTCTATATCTCTCACTCGCTCAGTCTTACCCTAATTCCGTTGAATATGCATGCATCCATGCATGCATCGCTGTTCACTCTATCCATCTTGCATCACTCTCCATCTCTATCTGCAGCAATCTCTATTACTATAATATTGCATCCGGTTAACCAGGAAGTGCATCCGGCCAAAACCGCAGCTTGATTGATGGGCCGTCGCATCAATGCGGATTTTCCCCTCAAATCCAATAATATTACAGTTAAATACGATTGCTTTAAGTTATTATCAACGGCAGTGCAATGGAACCAATCGAAAATCGCATTCACATCGGAATTCAACCAATTGGCAGCGGCTTGCACTCCACCGAATTCAAGGTCACTTTAATAAACCGCCATCTATCATTGAACATCAAACTGCAAATTAAATTTTACGTAATTACAATCTTTCCAATCAAAATGCAAATCGATCAAATTTATATCCATCATCGAGTATAACTAACTAAATCTTAAATACAATCGCATCGCATAGAAATATCTCTTGCATTTCTTGTAATTTATTGTGGGTAGTTTACACCTCGCTCAACTTAACTGTTGGCAACGCACGGAGGAAGCCCGAAGCGTAAAAAAAATGAGCACAGTGCAAGAGCAAAAAACGAGCGGAAATAAATTGTGGCGGACTTAAAATATATACTGCACTTGGGTATATATCCGTTGATTACACCTCGGTCCTCCGGAGAGATGATGCTTGCCTTTTATTGCTCGCTGCATCGTATTTCAAACGAAAAAAAAATCGTACATAAGTGCATCTACTTTTTTCTCCGGTTTCTTTCAATTCCAGCAATTTACAGTTATGATTGAGAGCATCCTGATGCGATCACGTATCGAATTTGCATGCGAATGGTATTAGTTTCTCCCTCACTGACAATGTCAAAACTATAAACCTGACTTCATTACCTATTCTTTTGATAAAATGCGAAAGGAGAGCAAGAGTAAATTTTGCAGATAACATATACAACTTCCTTCGCGTAGAGCGATGATGGAGTTTTTATTGAGTTTTTATTAAGAAGGCAAATTCAATGGGAATAAACAAGTTTTCGTATTATCTGTTTCGGTGTTGATCCTCATTTTTATTGGACGTAAACAACGAAAATTAATATCCGGAACGCAATGCTAAATATCTGCATTGATTTAATTTAAATTTACTCATATATATGCATATTTATGCAGCGCTTTATTAAAATTCTTTAAGGGGTGGCCCCACGTTTGGCGCCATTTCTGTTTTTCACAATATCAGCAGACACAAAAGAAACTTGGCAGATGCATTCGAAGCAAGTGTTTTTACAACAATATAGAACGAAAATTAAAACATCCAGTTAAATAATAAACCTAGGATTAAATAGTCAAATTTTACCTGCCGATATTATTTTTTTGGTGAGAAGTTATTAGTATAATGGATTTGGCATAAAATGATTGTTGTTGTTTGTTGTATTTATTTTGCAAGTTTCTTTGTGTTTGCTGAAAGGTGAACGGAACGCAGTTTGAAATTTTCCGGTTATTTATTTTTCGGTTCGCGAAGGCACGCATTCGAATCGTGTTTACTTCCTTCCGAGTTTTGCCGTGGAGGAAGAAAAGTTTTGCGAATCTTGAGTTTTTCTTTCGAGGCGAACTAACAGAGAGGGAGAGAGGAGATAGGAGAAAAAAGAAAGAGTATAAGGAACGAAGTGAAAATACTGGGGAAGAATGAAACGAAGCGGTCGCCGCTCACGTTCCGACAGAATCAATTGATTTAGGCCCCTCAATTGCGTTTTCCGAGTCGGAAAAAAAATTGCGAAGCGGAAAAAAGGAAACTTCGAGGTTGACCTCTCTCGGTCGATTCGCGTATTTAATCGACAAGCGATTATTAATCCTATTTTTTTTTTGTTTCTTTTTTGAAATCCACTCAGGCTCGGTCGAATTTATGGCTTAATCCATCAGCGTCACACATTTTATGGAGCGCCTGATTCGAACAGGACTCTCTTTCTCTCTCTCTCTCTCTCCTCTCAGCCCTCACAATGTTCATTTTTGCTGCTTTTCCTTTCATGTCGAAGCGACGTTACACAACATCCGTAATTTCCATTTTCGTTGCATGCATGAGGAGTGGAGTTGAGAGGAAGAGAAGGTTCTCGAGGCTAATTTGAGACATATTTCCAAGTACAAAGGGTTGGGAGTTATTGCAGGAGATTCGAAGGAAAACGAAGCGAAATAATCTCGAGTTTCTCTTTTACTTTATTTGTTTTTTTCTCTTTTTTTTTTGTATAAAACCGAAGGGATGTGGGAGCATTATTATCCTGCTGCAGGAGCTCGGATTGTCTATTTGTATTACCTGCTGGGAATCGTTTAAGGAAAATAATGAAATGACATTACGGAATATCAGTTTGCTTCGGATTTCGGCGTTTTATCAACGGTATGAATTTCCGATCTTTTATGCGATTTAAGTCGAGGAATAATGGCTCAGTAAAAGTCACATTTAAAGTGAACATGAAAATACCGAGTTTCAACCATTACAATTTACTACCACTTTTATTCTATCTGTAATGATAAATAATTATCCTTTCTAAAAACGAAATTTAAGCAAAAATTCTCAATAAATTTAAATAATAAAACGATTGAATTTTGTAAAACTTATACTATGATTTTATTATTAGAAAAAAAATTAAACAAATTATAAATGTAAAAAATGAAACTTAAATATTTTACAATTTCCTTGAAATGCTGCTGTTGTTGCTCGGACTCGATTTTTCCGAACTTTTATCATCTTTCTCAGCTTCATCGTTGCGAATTGTTGGACTTAGGAGGTCCAAATTCAATACTTTTCCATAATACAGTTCGTTATTATATCTATCGATGAAGTTGATAGCATCCGGGCAACACCTGAACATGATTATAGCAACTCCATCGACGTTCTGAGTTCCTGTCTGCACGAAAAATACGGATTTCAATTCTCCGAAAGGTTCGCAGATCTTCCTCAAAGTGTCTTCGGTTACTGAAAAGTGCAGGTTTTTAACTTCAACAGCTCCCAATACTCGACGACTCTTCATCAATTCGCTTCTGGTATAAGATGATGATTTTGCACTGTTTGAATCACTTTTTTTGCTTTTGGGACTCCTAGAGTACGGCTTGGTATCTTTGTGCTGCCTCCTGGACAAGCTTATATTTTGCTTTTCTGAACTCATCTTCAATCTTAACTCTTAATAGATGTTAACTGTTCAGTGAACTAACTTTGAATGTACTGAAGGTAGAATAAGCCCTTCAATTTATATCGATAATATTTTATTGGGGTATTAAGAATTCGTCATTAGCAACGTAAGGGTAATAAAACTTTCTTTTTCGAGAACAATAAAAAATTCTTGGTATGCAATTTTATGATGATAGTGGAATTTTTCGAAATATGCACAAATTTACTAATGTTACAAAATTTTATTGGTATCATCATAAAACTTATCGTTGAAATTTGTAAAGTTGTTGGTGCAACGAAAACGGTTTGGAGCGTTTAGAAATTAGGGGAAATTTCGAACAAAATGCTGCAGCAGCAGCGGCATTCGAATGGGTAAAGCTCCGAACTGGATTAGATGCTAATCTGGTCCAGAGGTCAGCGGCGGAGGAATAATTGGAGTGGCCGGTATTATTTTGCTCTGGGAACCGTCGTAGATCAGAGATGGCTTTGCAGTCCGAGGAGCCGATAATTTTCCATTATGTCCGACTGTCTGCGAAAGGATTTACGGCGCGAACTTCTTCCGCCGTCCAAAAGATATATTACATAATCCAGAGATAGACGGGTTAGACGAAATAAAAGGGCACCGCGTGTGCAACCGAATTAAGGGCGAAAATATGAACAAAAAATAAAGGGGGAAAGAGAGTGAAGTGAACCGAAGCAACCCATCCCCGACTTTCGAAGCTTCCACCACCGCCGCCGCGCCGCCTCTCAATCAATTTATACTTTAATTGGATTATGTTTACGCGGCGAAAGATTGGAACGTAATTGATTGGTTAACGGGTGAATTATGTAACGCGGTTAAACCACAATTTTTTTATTCGCAACTTTATTTTGCTTGTGCTATTTAGTTTTTCAGTAGACACTCACGACTTTAACTAAATTTAGCTGCCTAACCGAATCTCTTCACAAATTGGAAAAATATAATGTAAATTATTTCAAAATATACAGTTGAAAAACATGTTTCTGCTTGCATCACTGATCTACGAGTTTTTAGGGATTGGGATTTTTTTTTGTAAATGTAAATTGTGAGGCGAAATAATGAATTCGCTTTGAAACTTCAATATTGAAGCCGTAATTAAAATTGATGCGATTATTTACATTTGCATATCGGAAGCGGTCGTTGTTCATATTACAAAAAACGAGAGCAATTAAGTATGTAATGATTTTATCAGGCTTTAAAAACGAAATAAAAAATATATAATATTATCGACATCATTTATATTTATTTTTTTCTATTTCATGCTTCTCTTTTCCACTTGTTGGTGCCTCCAATCTATCGCGGATCATTAATTAATCGCGCGCCACAGTTCTCAACATCCTCAACTTTAATGGATTTCCTAATCAATAATGGATAAACTGCACGGAAAATCCGGATAAAAATCACAAAAAAAAAATAAGATTTCATCCGATTTTCTTTGTTTTATCAATCCGGTTATTTTTTATTACATAATAATTGACAATTTTCAGTGGCGCCATCTTTCCTCAAATAGCGAATTAATTTATTATAAATTTTATTATTATTATATTTATTGAACTTGAAAACTTATTGCGTTCTCTAAATAATTGGCATTTTATTGCTACATTATTTGTCCGGTTGCTCACAATTTTATTTCTCTTCTTCCTGGAATTGCGTTTGGTTACGGAGGAAAATTGAATCTCCGTCTTCACTCCCAGATACTGGATTTCGCTATCGATTGCTGCCATGGAAGGAGCTGTATTTTTATTTATTTTTTCAAAAAATTTATTTGAGTGGATTTTTACGTTTTTATTTATTTACGCGGCGGCGCTCCGAGGAATCGAAATTTTACGACAGCAACTTAAACGTCCCAGACTAGGCACCGATTCTCCTTCTATATAGAATGCAGACGCCTGCAGCTAACTAATGCACTAAACTTATTTTCCGCACAGAAAATTAAATTTCATCTCGTCCTCGGCGACGAAACAAAAGAAGAAACTTTTGTTTATTACATCGTCCAAGCTTTATTTACAATTGCCTTTCTTATTCTGAACATTTAATTATATATTTTTATCTTTTAGTTAATTAATTTACAATTAAAGTCAAGATTTTAAATTTTTTTTAAATGCCACGTCCACACTTTGTTTCAAGTATATATGACAGCTAGGTTTGTACCTGAAATATTTATCAACTATTATATATTTTATATCAATAATATTTCGTAATTATCGAAACTACAAGTTTTTTCATGCGTATTTTCAATGTTCGCAATTAATTCGCTCAGTGGAACTAATGCAGTGGAACTAATAAAAATCGCTTTACAATGAATTACAATTAGTTCCGCCATTATTAATGCGTTATAATTATTATTATCATGATGATTATTAATAATATGATTATCATCATTGCGCTAACAGCATTGCTTTCGCAATATGTTGAAAAGCTTTTTTATTTTCACTACTCCGTTTTTTCCCACCCCATTATTTATTATGAAAATAAATTGCGCATATTTATTCACTCGCATAAATGTTGAGTGGATAATACAAAAGCCGCGCCAAAGCAGGAAACTCGTAAATACAGCGAAATGGGGAGAGAAAAAAAATAATGAATGAATGAAAAACGCACGCGGCGCACTCTACTAGATTTTTTTTTAAAGTAATCGACAACCCAATATACACGCAGAATATAGAGAAAAAAATTGTTTGAGAAGGGCAATTCTGAAAGTTTATTGTTTGGCTTCTTGAGAATTATTTGATGATTAATTAATCATTTCGCTGAGATAGTGGAACGGCTTAGCAGACTAATTGGCAGATTTTTCCTGAACTAATTCCAAAGTAATTATGCTAAACCAACCATGATTAAATCTATTTTTTTATTTCCCGAATATTGTGACCGCAATGTTTGAATGGCAGCGGCAACGTATTTTAATGATTAACATAATTAATTATAGTTTGAAACTCGTGTAATTTGAATATTTCTTCGGGATTACAACCAATTTCGTGTAAATATCAGAAGCAATTTTGTTGTAATTTGGGTTGCCACCGTAATTATCAGGGTTGTTTGGGTTGTCTGCATCTGATTAAAACTCTGGAATTACGTTACCAGCAAGGATAAAAAAAATCTAATTCATATTGAAACTTATATAATATATAAATAATTAAATATTTAGGGAATATATTGATTTTCCTGTAATTTCGGTTGCCGTTTGAATAATTGAAGTTTGTTTGGTTATCGGTAACAAATTTTACTAACGAAAAATTATAAAAGTTTCCAAATTAATTTTTCAGTTAAGGATTATTATTATAGTTTTATAAATGCATTTTATGCTTTTAACATATTTATTGTAATATTTTAAATGAAGCAAAAGCTCTATGTAAGTAGCAAGAGAATAGAGAGGACTTTCGCTTTGCGTATTAAATTATTTGAATATAAATATATTTTCGAGTGAAACACGGACTTTTCATCATTAAAGCTTAACGAAAGGCGGAGCGGTAAAGGCTTGTTTCGTTACGGCAACCGCTCGCACAGTGCTCGTCTCTGGGGCGCCTTTATACCCAATTATACGAGCTCAGGGACCATACATTTTTCTCCTCCAGCATCTAAATATCTTAACAATATCGAGGGAATCGTAAAGAAACCAACATGTTTTCCAGCTCCGAACACAATACTCAATCATTTGCAGTTATTTCTAAAATTGAACATATCAATTTCTTCAAAATAATAGCAATACATTTCTAAATGTATGACAACTTTTTTAATTGAAAAATAATCAATAAAATAAGTTGATATTTGAATTCGTTCTAAAATCATTGAAAATTTCTAAATATTAATTTGTGTAACAATAATTTTCAATCTGATAAAAAAAAAGTTATGAGTTGAATTTGTATAAACGTAATTAGTATTCAGGTTTTCGGATGTAAAGGAGGATTTCTGATGATTCATTCAGATCAACAGTTGAATGTCGCCATCGGGGCTTATGCAAACTACGCTCTCGGTCCGTGCTGCAAGCGTTTCAGTTTAACTAACATCCACGAGTATTCCATAAGCTCCGAATAATTATGGTCCTTTTGTCCCATCATTCCTATCTATCTCTGTCTCACACGCGATTCATTTGCAGTATTGCAACAAACTTTAAAAAAATATTTCAATTGAACGAAATGCTTGAAATTCAGAAGTAATTGTTTTAACTTTATTTCTGTTCCATATTGAAAGAATTAACTGAATTCCTCGCGCTGGAATTTTCGTGATTAAAGCAAAAGCCGAAGTTGCTAGGAAATTCTTGTAAAATACAGGTTTTCAACAATTCTCTAATACAAATATAAATAATCAGAATCAGTATCGTTTTCCAACGTGAATCAGAATCATCTTGATTTATTTTTTAAATATTTGTACCAAATTTTGAATATTTTTATTTCCCCAATATTATTTCATTTCCCAAATTCGAAAGTATTCGATTAGCGTATACATAAATATTGATTGTAGTCGATGTTGTTGTGAATTGCGTTTTTCTTTTTAAATTTTATTTTGTTTGTGTGTGCATTGTTTTGTTTTTTTAAAAACTCTTCCTTATTTCTTTCTGTTTTACTCTACCTCTTTTGTTTTGATAAACGCTTTTGTTTTTTGGTTTCAACAGACTGACTCATACACAAATTACTAACACAAATGACACGAATTGAATATGTAATTTTTTACTATTTTATATAAATACAGCTAAACACATCCACGTCCATTTATCATCGTTTATCATGTATAAAAAAATATTTTTGATTATTAAATAATTATTATTAATATTGCAGTGTAAATTTAATTTAGATATTTTCATATAGTAATCAAATTTTCAACGTAAAAATCATTGTAAAAAATCTTTGATGAAAATATTAAAAATAGAAAATTTTGGATTTCTGTTTCATCCAAGAAAACATAATTATTTAAATTATTTTGTTGAAATTTTAAGCGATAATATTATTTATAGTAAGATTTGCAAATTTTGCACAAGTTATAATAAATTTAAAGTAAATATTAGAAAGGGTTACTGTTATCATAGACGAGGAGGATGTTGTTTTAGAATTAATATTTGTTGCTGCAGCAAGTCTTTGTTAGGTTAAATGAGGGTGTGCGAAGAATTGTGTTTCTTTTGTTGGGGTTTTGTGCTGGCGCAGCATTTTTTGTTTTTTTTTCATGTATTTCTTTGAAGTGATGATGGATGTGGATGTGTTTGAGTTTGCGGGGAATAATGAGAACCGCATCGCAACGAATTAGCTTAGATTTCTTTTCGGTGTAAATCCAGTTGTTGTTATTGTTGTTGTTGTATTCGAAAAAAGGATGTGTTGAAACGTTGTTGTTGTTGTTTTGTGGCGGTTTGTCGGGTAGTTGCGGCGAGGGGCGAATTATGTCGCCGGATAACAAGGACTGCATGGACAAGGACGAGTGTCTGGATTTGCCCTGCCTGAACGGTGGGACTTGCATCAACCAGGAGCCGCGGCTGCGCTACAGATGCATTTGTCCTGACGGCTTCTGGGGCGAAAACTGCGAGCTCATTCAGGAAGGACAGACGCTTAAGCTGAGCATGGGCGCATTGGCCGCCATCCTCGTCTGCTTGCTCATCATTCTCAGTGAGCATCCAAAACAGAACAAACAAGAAAAAAAAAGCTTTTCCAAGAGATATGCGTTTGGTGTAGACCTTAGAGCTGCTAGTTTGTAGTTTGTAGTTGGTAGAGTTAGTAGATGTATAGATAGATCACTTCTCCAAACGTCGGATCCCTATGTTTGTGTTTTCAAACTCCTGAATTATTGCGGAACTGGAGGGTCACGTGCATACAAGCTAATAAATCAATTAGCGTCCCATATTTACCTGAGCCAAAACCCCCCGTCTTTAAACAAGACCACCACAATTGAAGGCAATTACCAGAAATTAAATCTCCGCCCATCCTCACATCAACACCACCCTCCACTCACACCATCATCATCATTATCATCATCAAAATCATGATCATTATGATTATCCCCGGGCCCCCATTACCAACGATTATGCTGCTGCAATTCTCCACGTCAATAGCAAGCATATCAAATGCAGACCATCCCATTACTTGCTACAATCCAACGGTCTCCGCCACAATATTGCATCTCTCCATTCATGAAAAACGTATTATCATTTATTTATTTATTTATTCACCAGTTCGCTCCACCCTTCGAGCGATATTCAAATTCGATTCAATTCGTAAATGAAACTCTCGGCTCTCTAAACATTCAAACAAACAAACAACCAAAAATATATACGCGAATCGGACGATCAAATCTGCCCGGATTTGCATTTGTGTAGCCGATACGAGAAATGTATTTTAATTTTTTTTATAAGGTACGTTTTTATTTCGTCGCAAATATTGGTTTTGTCTTTAAAACCCGGCGCATCCACACAAAAAAAAAATATTAGAAAATATTATTTATTAAATATCTTCATTAATTTAGTATTTAAATACGAAATTTTCATTAATTGATAGTTGGACTGGATACAATTTTTTTTAAATATTTTTTTTTATTATTGTGTAAAATTGTGTGTCCCATTTACAATTTATTTAAGAACGTAAAGTGCATGTAAAAGTCCATATAAATAATGCACGAAAGCAATTTTTTTACTTTTTCTCGATAGCAAAGCGGTTGTAAAATGAAGTCATTACAGGAGCAGAGAATATTCATTTATATCTATATCTATATATAGAGAGAAAAGTAAGAAGGGGAGAAATTTTATTTTTAATTTGGCGATGGAAATTCTGAGCGGAAAACTTTTGAACTTGCCGTGCAAAAGTCTCGTTCTTTACGAAAGGAGCGATTTCTTTTTTCTTATGCATATTATTACTTCCATTCATTAAGTTCGGAAACATTTTTTTTTTAATTCAGGCGTTAAGTTACACCTTTTACTACGCGCATAAAAATTAATGAGGCATCGATTTCAAAGTACAGATTTTTCATTCTTTTAATTGTATTTGAAATTTCTCATTAATTGTTACCGTTTAAGCTCACTCGTGTTGCATAATACACTTTGACTACATATTGTGCTCTCGTTTTGTTTTTGCATTTGGATTCATCGGATGCGGTGGTACATCTTCTCGCGTGAATTAAGAGGCGACTCACGTTCGCGCGGGACGTGCTTAAAATAAACGCGAAACTTATGAAGTTCGGAAAGAGAAAAATGCACGGACGTCGTTACGAGGCAGTAACCACCACATACAGGGCCTGAAATATTCAATAAGTAAGGGAATCGGACAAATTTGCGGCACTCCCCCAGATCGACAACCCATCTTGCATTGATGTATGACTTTTGCGGTTATAATATATCCGAGTGCACCCGGCGCATTCACCGCACAAAAAATTATATAAATGCATTTTTTTATTCGTAACATCATTTATTTAAGAATTTTTTAGAAAACAATTCAAATATTTCACTACAAACATTTTTAACTTTTTCAAAATTTGATTATTTATAATATAATATTTTTTAATTTTTAAAAATATTGACATAATTTTTCATATTGATTTAGAAATCCGATTATCCAAATTATGTAACGAAAAGGACTTAATTTTTATTATTATTTTATTTATTTTTATAGTGTGCAAAAATTCTGTATGGAAGTTATTATTATCTCGCCACATCTCCGACGCTTGTTGCTTTTTCATGCTTCCGGTTTTCGCAGCTGCCTGTTGTAATGTAATTCATGCGGTGCGGTAGAAAAAGAATGAAGAAAGGAACGAGTCGTAGTAGAGTAAACCGGAAGTGCAGCGGCAATAGGAGGGTGCGGGGCTTGGGATGGACCCATTAGCGCCGCCAACCCCGATTTTAATTCAAACCCTTCCCATCGCCCCCATGCGACGACCGAAATTATCAGAGCGCGCCGCGCGAAAGAATTCGCCTTCCGGAAATTGTTTCGTTCTTTTACGTTTTGCTTTATTTTCTGCCTCGAAAAGCAAAACAAAGGGGGGGCAGAAAGCGTGGAACAAAATGGAAACGACTAATGGGAATCGATTGTTTCTGGCCCGAATCAATTGGAGCGTGCCATTTTTTTTTTTGAAATTTTAGAACTGTTTTATTTTATCAATAATGGAGAAATGTTAACTATTTTTGGTTCAACCCAATCATCAAAATTACGGAAAAGTTTAAAAATCACATTTAGTTTTGACAAAATTCATATTTCAATATTTCAGTAAACTAACGAGAAGAAGCGTGAAAATAAATAATAAAGCATAATTGAACTCAATTGTTTCATGGGAATTAAGTGATTGGTTCGAAACGAAAAAAATTGTTGGAAAATTGATAACATTTGCGGGCGTTTCCATTAATAATCGCGCGATTTATGTCGGATCGGCATAGCGATGGTAGCAAAACAAAACAAAAGCGGACTGAAAAAAAAGCATGTGCACTGAATATACAAACCGCTGAAATGGATGTGCGGCCGATAAATCGAGCGACCGGGATTCCCCCGCATATAAATTCATAATCGACGAGCGTATCTCTTTCGGCCCTTCTGGCTCACCTCCACCACCGCCAACCGTAAATCACCGCTCATTACGTTACATTTTTTCGTTCCAATTCCTCCACAAATTTTCTTTTAATCTTTTTAACTTCTCAACGCAGCTTCCATTTTTATTGCCTTGGAAACCGCAACAATCGAAGCAAAAAAGAAATAATTTCGAAAGTGGATTGCGTTTAATTTTCCGCACGTTTTCAATTCCATCTAATAATGCTGCTGCACAATTAACTGAGAGGAGCATACATAATAATGCATGCATTTCGAATTTTTGCATTTGCTCGCAGCAAAATATTCCAACCGAGAAATGAAGAGGCAACGAATGATAGTGAAAAAAAAATTAGTAGTGCACGTAATAAACCCGTCGCATATTCACTTTTTATCGCGCTGTTGCGCTCGCAAAAATTCCGGTATTCATAATTGAATATTAAATATGTTTCCGAATGGGACTGAATTAACTAACTACATTTTTTTTAACCACAATTCTATCATCGTGGTTAAATATTTTATTATATTGGTTACTTTAATTAATTTAATTTCGTAATAAGTAGAGGAATAAATATTTTTATTTAGTATTTTTTCGAGTTATTCTGCAATAAACGAAGAGACATTTTTGTTAATAATACTTATATTATTTATAAAGTTAATTTTCTTGTTTAATAAATGTAATATCAATCACTTTTATAACTAAATTAATTACTTCGAGCATTCTACTTTTATTATATAATGAAAAATTCATATGTTTATTTGATTTTTTTGCCTAATATTTTTTAAGAATCAAATTTTCAACAATTTTTCATTAATTTAAAAAAAATATCTTTATTAATTATGTCAATTTAAATATTTTTTATTCATTTATTAATTATTAAGCTGATTTAATTGTGTTTTTTTTGCATCTTTCAAAAAGTTTTTTTTTAATTTGATGAAAAAAAAAAAACAAAAATTAATTATTTAACACAGTTTTTTTTTTGGTAATTTAAAGTAATGATTGCAAATTAATTACAAAAGCACATTTAGAAAATCAACTTCCGTTTTCAAGCAACTTTCTCGGATATAATTACAGAAGTTGTTTTTTTTTTCTTACAAAAAATGATTATTATTATTAATAATTCATAAGGAGGTATGTTTCTCTTTCTCTGCTTCCCTAAAGCTTTTTCAGCGTAATTTGTTAGAATTTGTTTTAATGCGAGCGCCCGTCGGGCGTCGTCGCAATTTTTCTCTCGCAACAATTAAAAAAGTTAGAAAATACTAATTAGCAATTAGCAATTTAACCGACGGCCAGAAAGTCTCCCTAATGGACCTCCATACATTTAGTTAATGCCCGAACCATCAATCCGTCTGCATAAATAATATTTATGTCGGTCGATTTGTCTTTCCGTTCAACCCGAACGAAAAATGAAGAGAAAAAAATTTATGAACCTGGTAACATTATTTATTGCTGCGGCCCGTATCAAAACGCGATTACGCTCCCCGACTATTTAACAATATACCAAAAGCTCTTTTTCAAAAAAAAAATGGAAAAAACGTCGAGAAAGAGAATGGAAAGGAGTGGAAGTCAAAGGAAGAAAAACGGGCCATTTATTCAGTTCTTATTTCGCAATTTGTCATTGCCTCCTGCTGCCCAGACTTTATGGTTTAATAATGATGGACCGCCGAAAGCAAACGAAATAAGATCTAAGCGAAAAATAAATTTATTACACTAAACGCTTGAGATAATAAATTATAGTTAAAAATTTGTTTTATTGAAATAAATAATCGATTGTAACAAAAATAAATAATTAAAAGTTTTGTAAAGCTCTGAATGTTAAATTTAACGAAATTATTCAGTGCATAAAATCTACTATTAGTTTGCACGCTTAGAATTGGTGCACAAAATTCGCCCGAAATGCGACCCATGCTGTTTGCGTAACGACGCGCGTTTATGAATTTGTTGCGTTTTCGACCGAGCTGCAATTTACGTAAGTTCGCCTCGCCGCAAATGCGACACATTCCGGACAATTTCGACATTCCGAATTGTACCGAACAGAGTTCATCTCGCTGAAAACATAATTAAATATTGATTTTGATCCAATTATTGATCTCATACTTAATCTATCCGCGCGAAATTGATTAGTTGGAAATGGATTTTTTTTTGTTGTATGGTTGGATCGACCCTATCCGAAAACTTAGTTAAATGAGAAAAGTGGAGCCACCGCGGAATTAGTTTCCTCATCGGAATCCGGACCATCCGGACACCTTTGCTCCCGAATTAACTTCACGGACTGTAAGTTTCCGTCCAAGAATTTCCCTTGCAAACATCGCCGAGAAACGATTAGAAGAATAGAAGAAAATGAAGTAAGGAATGAAACTCATTTCCTACTGGACTTTTATACGAGATTCGTTGTGGAAACAATTTAATTCCGTCTGAACTATTCATAACTGCAAACTACGTCGATTCAAATGCATATAAATTTATTTATGTATGCAGATGACTAAACTGTGTTCATTTTTATTCAATTTCATGAATCTCGCAAAATATTAAATTTTAAGATTATTTCAAATATTGAATGGAATTGTAATAAACTTAATCTTAAATTAGACAAAATTGTTTTAGTTTTATTTTACTTTTTAATAGAAAAATATCAAATTTTAAAAATATTTTTAAGGTGGAGGCGCCGGGCAATAACTTTCAAATTCCATTTTTTTAGTAAATATCCACGTGGCGGATATATCCGCCATATCCATTATATACGAGACAGTCACTTTCAAACAAAGCTGTAAAATTTTATCGATATGCTTCTTCTTTTTGAACAAAATAAATTAATTTAGATATTTAATTGAGTATACAAAATAACTAAATTGTAATAAGTATGCTATTAGCAATCGCTAAAGTGAGGATAAACGTTTTATTCTATTAAATACTAAATTTACGCGTGTTTCCGGAACAGCGCAAAACTGTATTAAATTTGCGGGTCACACTGACACTCACTTCATTTGTCAGCATCATTTATTTCATCATCATCATCGTGGAGTGCTGGAAATTACGCGATTTCCAATTGTTTTTTTTTTATTTTCACGTTTTTCATTGGACATTATTTAATTGAGTTTCGGCTGCATTTCGAGTCCAATTGTTTGCGAATTTCGAATTACCACCAATAATTCTGATGGAGATGATTGCAAAACTGATACAATTTCATTTTGTTTGAATATTCCCGATAATTTCCTTAAATATCCTTAGAAAAGTAAAAATAAATAAATATAGGATGGTCTTTGAAGGTGCCGTTTTTTGGGGGTTGTTTCCGGTTTTGCGATTGGTAAGTGTATTGAATTTGTGCTTGTCGATTGTATTTAGGTGTCCGCAAGGTTACAAATTCCACGAGAACACTTGCGTCAATATGAACGAATGCTTGTGGATGCCGTGCATCAACGGCGGAATCTGCAAGGATTACGAACCTCCGCTGAGGTACGAATGCGTGTGTCCTTTGGGATACACGGGAGGACACTGCGAGCTCGAGCTGCTCTCCGCAGGTGCCATAATGCCGTCCAAAGACTTCATCATTGCCATCATCATTTGTCTGTTCGTGCTGCTCGGTAAGTCTTTGTTATTGTGTAACGTCCGTCTTCCATCCGGAGATGATCATGATGGTGATTCGGGGCTCGGTTAAGCCGCAGGCGTCGCATCGCATTTGGATAATTAGAGTGCAAACCCTTTGGGGGCGACCTCATCCTCGTCGTCGTCGCCGCCGCCGTTGCCTCCAAGCGATCTCTTTCTCTGTCCTCCCCAGAGCCATCTCCACCGAACCGCGGAAATTAGAATAATTGCTTCCGCACACAGCTTACTACTACTACTATATATATATACACAATGATGTAGATAGAAACAGAGAGATGGGGAAAAACGGCAAAAGTTGCTCCGTTTATATATTATTCACTTCCGTTGATTAAGTTTTAATACGAACCGGTGATTAATTAACGCTACTCCTAATTGCTCGATGATATTGTTGCCTCGAGACTTTCTGCTTATTCATCTTTAAAGCTTCCTTCAATTTATCCTTCATTACTTAAATTACTTCAATACGAACTCAACAAAACCAGATGGCGCTAAAATCAACAATTTGGAAACAAAAAAAAGAACAACTACTTTCATTTTAAACAAATTCTAATTAAATTTTCAAAAACAAAACTGTCAAATCTTATTGATATTGAGAAGTCTATGAAGAAGAGTAAAATATGTTAATCAAAATTTTAAAAAATATTTTAAACATAATGTTTTCTTCATTAAATTTCACTAAATTAAACATTCAATTAATAATGGTGGATGCGCCGGGCAACACCTTTTTTTTTTCAACAAAAACATCCAAATATTTATAAAATAAATTGTATATTATTCTCTTCGAAATTTGTTTATTCTATAAATAACATACAAAGTTTCGTCCGGCAATTGCTACCCCTCTTTGCGTAAATAAACGGAAACGAGATTCCCGTTTAGAGATAGTTTGCAGTTGAGCGCCATCTGGAGGCATTTAATACTGCAGAGAAATTACTGTAAACTCCGAAAGTTTCCGTTATTGCAAATCGGTATTTTGATGGAAGTTTGTTGTTTTCGCAGCTGGATGCTGCACGCAATCAAAAATCAATCAATTATCTTATCCGTCGGATAATAATTGTATCCGTAATGCTTCGACGCATTTCCCGCTAATTCTAGCACACTTAATTAAATAAATACACCCCCCTGCCCCCCTAACACTTTCTTAATTAATTTCCTCCGGATTGCAACCGAATCGAATCACTGTTTCGAACTGCTAATAATTGCCTATCAAATAATTGAAACAAATGAAGCAAGAAAACAATTTATGTTGCATTTTTAATATGTAGTTAACGCTCTTTTGTACCCATTCGTTTGCTCTTGGAAAATTGTACTATTTTTGTTGTTTAATAAAAGTTACGATTCGTGGTTAATTGTTGTTTTCGTGTTTAGTTTTGGTGCTCGTCTTCGTGGTGTACAATAGGCGTCGGGAGGCGCACATCAAGTATCCCGGACCGGATGATGACGTCCGCGAAAACATCATCAATTACGATGACGAAGGAGGTGGCGAAGATGATATGACTGCATTCGATATAACCCCGTTGCAGATTCCGATTGGCGGACCGCTGCCGGAGCTGGCGCCACCTAAGATGTCGTGTGAGTATTAAAATTTACATAAACTGCAAACGCATCTCGAATTTCCCTCAGAATCGACCAAATTTATACAGAGAAATAATGATAGAAACGAAAGTACACTTAAGAATATTATAATATCTTATTTTCTCGTTGTTAAGGAATTTCTCTATTTTTTTTATCATTCTATTATTTCAATACCATTATAATATTTGGATCCATTTTCGAGAACCGCAGAAAAGGAAATCCTTAATATTAGTTCCCGGATTTTCTTCAGATCATAAATATAATGTATATATGCATATCTCCATTAAGGATGGACAATTGGGAGGAAATGGGCAAATCTTTTCTCGCGAAATTTGAAACCGTAATAAGAAGTCTTCCTCCTCCATTCGGCTCAGAAATGATGATATACGATGCTCCTTCCTGCAAGACTCTCTTTCTCCCTCTTTTAAATATATATATATATATATGGATGTCGTCTTCCGCCCTTTGGGATTGGGTAGGTCGGCAGGATGAAGGGAATTGATTTCGTTGCGGAAAAAAAGGGTGGCCGGATCCGTGCGTAATCTAGGTTTTAGGATCACTGATCTTACCCCCCCCCCACGCCGGATGGAAATCCTGGAGCCACGAAAATTATTTATTTCCACGCTTCAAATTTCTTACGTTTCCCACGTATAAATTCTCGCAACTTTTTTCCCTAAAAGCGAAAAACCACGTACCCCTACCTATAAATTAATATTAAACTGCGAAGGGTGGAAACTAAGACAGAACAGAAGACATCATCAACATCTTTCACTGCGAATCCAATAAATTATCGCAGGCACTGCAATTTGAAAGAAGTAGAACTTTTATTTTTTGAAAGGGAAACCTTGCTTTTTATTGTCGATTGGTTTATTTATGTGGAAAATGCATTTTTTTGTAGTTAACATCATGGCAATGGCACCTGGACAGGAGCCGAACGTGGGCATCTTCATCGACGAGCACAAGAAGCGAGCGGACAGCGATCCGAACGCTCCGCCGTTTGATGATCTCAGAAACTACGCGTACGAAGGAGGCGGCAGCACGGCGGGATCGTTGAGTTCCCTCGCGTCTGGTAGTAAGTATCCTGACAGATTTCATTTGGGAAATCTTTACAGTTACCACTGAACGATTAAAACTGAAATTTTCGGAAAAAAATCACTAATAAATTTTGATTTTTCTGATTACATGAATCGTTTTGTGCATATAATTTAATACTGAAGGAGACATTCAGACGGTGTATTAATTGTGATTTTCCTGCTTTTGATTTCAAAGGTTCGGATGAGGAGCAGCAGGAGTACGACTACTTGGGCGCTTGGGGTCCGCGCTTCGATAAACTTGCGGACATGTACGGCCCCGGCGAAGAGACTGAGCAGGAGGAATAATAGAATTACCGCAGACAGAGAGAGAGAAGAAGGATCAGACCCGACCATCAACATCGAACGAACATAAACAGACCGACAGACAGACATAAACGGAAGATCAAGAAAATAACAATACTTAAATAAACAGAGAGGAAGCAACTGAAGCAGTCGGGTGGATCCATTCGAAAACCAAAAATTATTATTAACTAAGTCTACATTATAAATATATAAATATTAATTATTAAGGTTACGAGCGATGACTACGAAGATGAAGATGTTGGGTCGTCGCGCATTGAGAAGAGTATTTTAAGTTGAAGGAATCTTTTGCTTTTCGATTTTTTCCACGTGTCCGAAGCGCACACGTGTCCCATAAGACTGTTTTTTAAGAAGACGACGACGACGACGACGATGATGATGATGAAGAAGGATCATGAGGATAGGATGCGGTGGTTTTAAGTGAAGAAGTAAACAAAATATGTATGTAGAAAATTATATTATATAAAATATATGCAGACAGCAGCGCGTCCGGAGCGTCGCATCGCCGGTTTCTTTCGAACTCTCTGGTCTCTCGAACTATTGCGTGTCTCTCTTTATAATAAGTCCACTGCCATTACTTAAATCTTTTTATACGTGACGCTCTCTACAAGTTTCATAGGGGTTTGTTATTGTTACTCGTCAATGATTAAGACTAAAACCCAACCACCCTCCCCCGCTGCCCGCCCCAATTAGGGTTCCGTTTGTTGTAAGAAGGTGCGAGAAGGCGACGGGCGCGCTGCGTGTCTGTAATGTTGCGTATGTTAATTGGATTAGGATTGGGAAGCCGCCACACGGCCTTCGACAAGAGCAGATCTTTGGGGACGTTTCTCTCTCTTGATTCGCAAAAAAAATAATAGGAGAAGACATATTTTATGTATATTTTGTTAGCTCATAGACTACGGCGTGCGTGCGCGTAGCTCGAGTACAGGTGTAGATTTAGTTATTCTACTTCTTCTTCAAAATATTAAGAAAATAAAAACTAACTTAAATTTACGTAACGAGAACGCATGTGTACCGCATGCTAGGTGGCGCGAATGTGGGAATTATAAACAAAAAATAAGTTCGAGAAGAATATATATTTAAATTAAGTAAGGAGAAAGATATAAATATATTATATATATTAAATATACTAATAAAGTGGTAAGATTGATGAGGATGATGATGAAGAAAGGAAAACTAAGTCTGTAGTGCGAAGAGATGTGTGTGTATGGTGATGATGATGATGATGCTGGTGCAATTATTTATTTATTGTATATAGCCTCCGACACACACACGGTTTTCACGTCATTTTTTCAAAATAAAGCACAGCGCGTAATTCTGCAAGAAGTAAAGTTGCCATAAATATATTATTAATTAATTAATCAATTAATTAAAATATCGATTTTGTATCTTCGGGGATGCGAAACCAAAGAAAACGAAAACACCCTCGATGGAGGAAACATAGGCTCACTTGGATATAGGTAATATTCGATTTCCGTTTTGTCTCCTTTGTTTTTTTCGTAGTCTATTATGTAAATATAGTTTAAATGAAGCGGAGATGATGGGATGTGCTTCGAAACGAATGAATGAATTGTGTGAAAGAGGATAAAAGTATATGAAAGAAAGCGCGCGCGAGAGAGAGAGAGAGAAAGGAATGGAAGTGAAGAAGGGAAAGAGAGTTCGTGCCAATTTCTCCTAATAAACTTAAAGCGAAGATGAAGGAAATTTAACTTTTGAGGAATCTGTTCGCATGTGTAAACTAATTAAAACGTAATAAGCTCACTCGATCACACTCACTCACTACCACACTCACGTACACACACACACACATGAAACAAACACACAAACACGTAAAAGAATTAATATATATATATATATATGGTGAAGACGAAATATACACATTGGTAATAAGAGTAATGAACGTATTTAATTAAAAAAGATAATATTGTATAATTGATAGGTGAAATAAATGAATGAATAAATAAATATATATATATACATGTGTTTTGCACTTCGTGTCGTTTCGGTTCTTTTCTACATTCGTCCGTGTTTTCTTTCTTATTTTTTCTTTCTTCCGTCAATTTAGAAAAATTATCTTAACAATGAAAACTTCGTGGACATTGATGAGAGGATGACGTATTGCATCTCCTTCATTCGGATAAGTTTTAAGTGTATTTCCATTTCGAGTGTAATCTAGTTTTTTTTTTGTGTTTCGCCTACCTATTTTATAATATTATTGTGTTTAGTTACGTAAGTTTTATGTACTTCCCCCCCCACACCACAAAAAAAAATGAAAACTCACGATCCTATAATAAAATAATATATATATATAAATATTATAAATATAATTATACAATTGTAAACGATGCGCCCCTTCTCTCAATATTTATAAATATAATATTGTTATGTATATCTATCTTCTCTGTTTGTATTTTGTATTCTTTTTTTCTGTTTAAATTCACTCATTTGTATATGTAACGATTAATTATATTGTATGCGATATTGTAGATTTTTTTCATTGTTCATTTGTAAAACCATGTTCTTTTCGTTTTCTCATTTAAACGATATGATCTTTATTTAAATAAATAAATATACCAAAAAAATAAAATCTTGTCTAATCATTATTATCCCATTTTGTTTTATCAGTATTTTTCTTCTTTCGAAAGATTTCCAACTAATTAATGTGTAATGAATATTCTTAATCACTATGTAATGACTATTTTATTATACAAATTCAATATTAATAATAAAAAATATTTAGAAAACGTCATAAATGACGTAAATTTAAAATAACCAATATATCAAAAATGACATAATTGTCAATCGACTTTCCAAGTTTCAAGGTTAAAAGGAAAGTTATATAATTTTCCTTTTTCAGTTTTCTAGCCCTTCAATTATATAATTAACATTACGTGACTTTTGATACGTATTCAAAAGCGTAACAGAAATAACAATTTTTATACAATAACAGCTTTCGAACTATTATGAATAAATGTAAAGAAATTTGACACGTACACAAAGACATGTTTATGTGCACCATATATTGTCATTTAAGTATAAACGTTAAAAAAAAATAATGCAAATAAAATTCGAAAATATTTATTAATAAAGGCACATAATATTAATACATATCTGCTATGTACGCAAATAATCACTTGTTGAACACATGCGTGTGTGTCTATTTGTTACGATTTATTTTATTTTTTCTTCACCTTTTCGTTTTTTTCTGTATGTCGAGATTCTAGATTGGCAGAGGTACGTAAAACTAAGGAGAGGAAGCCAATTTACTTAATGATACTAATGATTAGAATTCGTCGTGTCTGGCGAGAGCTTCGCCAAAGTCGGTGGCCTGAGAGCCGACGAAGAGGTCATATTTATTGAGGATTTCATCCTTGGTCAGCTGCTGATCGGCGTCGGCATCGGCCTCATAGATGAGATGCCTGGACTCGGCCTCCGCATGATCGAAATCCTGAGGAAGGATCCATGTCTTCACCTCTTCCTCATCCATGAAACCGTCGCCGTTCTTGTCGCGGTACGCCTTGAACTGCTCCCTTTCGTTCTTCACCCATTCGGGTTCGTTTTCCTCCTGCAGTAGATCGTCGTCACCGTCGTGTCTGTACATGTCACCGATGTATTCGGCCAGCGAAATCTTTCCGTCACCGTCCTTATCGATGTCCTCCATAGTCTCCAGCACAATAATATCCTTCATTAGATCGCTGTCCTCTGGGTGCAGGAACACGGCAAATTCTTGCTTAGTCAAAGCGTCGTCCGCGTCGGAATCGGCTGCCGCCCAACGTCTCCTTTCGCGCTTAATCATCGACTTGTAGGACATGCCTTCCTCGTCGCGCTCCACGTCAGCAGGGTCCATGTGATCGAGGAAACCGTACACCATCTTCTTATAATCATCCCATGTAATCGTCTCCTTTTCATCGGGATTCTGCTGAACCCATTGCCTCTCCACATCTTCCATGATGTAACGCTTTTGCGTGAATCGGATCCAGTCCTTCAATTCATCGTGCGAGATAAAATTATCGCCGTTGCCATCAATCTTGTCCACTATTAAACTGAATAAGAGAAAAAAAAAGAAACATTGTTCAAGTATTTTAAAAGAAACATTTCCGGATAAAATATTTACTTAGTAAATTTACAAACATGCTATTAATACGTTAACGACTTAAAATGTTCGTATGCAGTATCGCTTAAAATAAGTGCGAGTGCGTGTTAGAGTCATTAAAGCTAAGCCATGTGTTTGTATTATGTGTCATACAAATTAGTTCACCAACATTAGAATCTGCTCTAGAATCAATCAAATAAACAGATGTGGATAATTGAGAATGTTGGTTCCTACCTCAACCTTCTGCGACTCTCCTCAGGGGGCAGCTGATCAAAAGTCTTGGCATCCTCACCGAGGAATGCCTCATGATCATACTGAGTATTATGATGCTCCTCATTGTAATGTTCCTTTCCACTGAGCTCCCTCTCCACCACTCGTTGAGGTTTCTCATCAGGCTTTGGGACAGCCGAAGCTGATATGCACAAGAGCAACAAGCCTCCGACCAGTACACTGCACTGCATTTTCTTCTTCTAAATGTTCTGCCTGAATGAAAGGATATGAAATTAGTGATAATTCAGTAACGCATTTAATTGAAAATTGCGGCACCCACCGACATTTCAGTCGGTATTACTCAGACTTAATGAGAAGCACAGCACATTAACAATGGAGAAGATTGTTCCATTTCTGTGCTCATCAAAATTTTAAACTTGCAATCATTAATGTTAATATTAAATTTGCAATCTCCAAGCTTACCCTTATTAAAAAAAAATAGAATAATAATATTAAACAATTTGTAGGCGGCGTCGGCGTCTTCACTTCCAACTCATCAAAAAAAAAATAAGGAAGATCCTCTTCCAGCGACCGCTGCAATTATACTGATTTACTATATGTAACGCACGCTACTGCGAAGCAAGTTAACTAACGGAATTAGTGAAACCAAATAGAATTTCATAATGATGCAAGACAACACTATCTGGTGGTTGTTGCATAAAGCTAAGCCCATTCCATAAAGTCCGAAAAAAATCGTTCCAGAGGCTTCCAGAATTACGTGTCGTTGCGACATAATTCTGAACGATAAATGGAACTTGATAAAATCCTTCATAATATCAAACTAGATAACGAACGTTCCACATCCGGATTTTTATTGTAAACACACTTCTCTCGTTTAAATCAAAATAAATTAATTGCACATGGCTTTATTTTCCTTCCAAAGAAACATTCAACAGTAAAATTTAATCGTATCTTTACATTTACATTAAATTTGGTTTAAAACCAGAATAATTTAATTACGTGACTTACCTAATCTTATAATTACGAGTATCTGGACATACGTTATAATCATGTTTATAATTTAAGCTTGAATTCTAACATTGCAAATAAATTGGGCTTAGTGCAGGTAATAATAGATTAGTTTAGTGATGATATACATTGTAATACATAATTTATTGGACAAAATTTATGAAGTAAAAAAATAAAAATAGAAAAGAAAAAGTTACATTTTTGCTTGTTCTGTCTGTCTGTCTGTCTCTCTCTCTCTTTTCTTCATCATTGTTACTCTTCATTACGATTAAATTAAATATATATATTGTATAAGTATAATAATACTATAATTATATGTATATTACAGAGAAGACCTAACACATAGGAAAAGATTTGTAAAACAACGAATCATTTATAAAATGACATCTATACACCGTCGTTTCTATCGCATATTTATATACACAAATTTTATAATAAGTAGTAGTAATAGTAGCAGCAGCGGTAATATTAGTAATATAATAAGATACACTCGATTTGAGAGTTACGGAGAGGAAAGGAGTGTAGAATGTTGATGAGGGCGGCGAATGCAACCCTCCTATCTAAATCATCATTCAACATTGAATTAATGGATTGAAGGATACGAGCGAGCGAGCGAAATGATTCATCAATTGATCAACAGCTTCCCCTCTATGATCTCCACAACCATTTTCCTCCTCAGATACTGCATGTCTTCCTGGCTGAATGTGAACTGTGCGTTGCGACTTAGAAACTCGGCGTAGGTGCAGGAGAACATGCCGCAATCGCTGCCGTTCATCTGCTGCGGAATGTCGCGAACGCATCTCAGCTTCCAGTCGGACGTGTCGAACTCGCACTTCTTCTTGTCGAGATGCTCCTCCTGCAGATACCTAAGCAAAGCCTCCGTGCATTGGCGATTGGGCTTACCCATGCTGTCGTAATAGCCGATGAACTTTGACCGAAAATCGATGACGGCCATGCACCAGTGCATGCTCATGTGGATGGGAACGCAGATCAGATCGTGCGAGAAGACGTCGACCTTCCGCGTCCAGCGGCGAATTGAGGAATGGCCGTCCTTCAGCAGCTTCGGGTAGAAGAAGGTATTGAATGCGAACGCGCTGGGGAACTTGCTCGTTTTGCCCCGTTGGATGATGAGATTCATGTAGAAGTTGATCACCTCGTCGTTCAACCAATTCAGTCCGCTCAGAGTCATCATATCGCGTCGCGATATGTTCAAGCTGAATTTGCTCGCTAGAACCGCATCCATGTTTTTGCTTCTGTTCAGAGCCGCGCTGACCTTCGCCTCCTGCTCCTCCGTCAGCTGCGGCAATTTCGTCGTCGGTTCCTCGACGGGTAATACGATCTCTTTAATATGCAGACATTTCTGCACCTGCGTCTCCAGAAGCTTGGCTCTGCACTCATTATTGATTCTCTGGATCTCATCTAGCCTGCTCTTCCTTAGCTCAATCTCCTTCTCCCGCTTGGCGATCTCCTCGGCATGTTTCTTAATTCTAGAAAAATAAAACAACAAACCCATTTGCAAATCATGTTTTTTCTTACGTGTCTATCGATAGCGTCAGCCAGTGCTTACATATGGTGCGCAAGGGGCAAAAACAGATATACTAATAATTTGGCGAGCACTGTAATTGTTTGTCCCATATTGCCCAGGATTTCGCACACTAAATTTGACACAAATCTGTCGATGCCATCCAAAATAATCGACGAAATAAAACATTTCGTTAAGCTTATCATGATCCTTTTATAGGTTAGGTAATAATACTCTGTATAACAGTGGTTCTAAACCAATGATGGCAATGTATTGCCAATTGAATTAAATTTTACAAAACATTTCTGCAATTATTTTTTTTTCTATAAAACAAATATGCCGATCTTTTATACATCCTTTGAACAGAGTGGCATTTTGATACTTTTAAGCAAGAAATTTGTATTCTATTTTAGAACTTACTTGTTTGTAATCCAGTCACAATGCTGTGGTTCGTGTGGATGAATTGTGGTCCTGAGACTGTTAATCTTATCAATTTTGATGTCTGGCTTTGGTGAGGGTGGAGAAGGTATGATCTCTACATCTGAATCACAATCCTCAATAGGAATCACCTCAGAATCAAGATCATCCAATACTTTAATTATAGTATCCTTCGTCGACAGTTTGGGTTTGGATGATTCCCCATTGGTAAGATCTTGCACCTCTATAGGAAAAAGGCCCTTGGTGGCCAACTTGAGCATTTCCTTGGTCCTCGTCTTCGGAGATATTTTACCGACGGGCGTGCCATATATAGAGCTCACATCGAATGGCGATGAATGCGATTTGTTCAACAGCTCTTCATATTTCTTCTTCTCATCCAACCGGAAACCAAAGTCAAGAGCAAATTTTTTCTTGCTTAAACTTTGATTATTTGAGTGCATCTGCTTCCTCATGTTGGCAATTACTGGGGAATTCTTGGCTTTAAATGATTTGTTATTGTAAATAGAGTGCTGCTTAATAGGCCTCTTTATGGAATCTCTGAATTTCTTGAATTTTAGGTCATCTATGCTGTTTTCTTTAAACAGTGAAACGTTGGGTGTAGATGTCAGTTTCAATGATTTACTCAATTTAACATTGCTCTCATCATTATCAACATCATCTTCATCATTTATGACTATTGTGTTTAGGTTAGAGGTGGAGGAGAGCTTTTTCCAGCTGGTTGTTAGGTCCAAGTCTGTAGGTTCCATCAAGTTGATGCGACTGCTGCTGGTCAATGAAGGCTCAAACAACCATTTATCTGCAATTTTATTTTGTTTAAAATCACATTGATTATTGCAAATATTGCCTCATTATTATTGTACTACCTTCGGGATTTCTGTGCACTTTCTTATATTTTGTGTTGTTT
This sequence comes from Nicrophorus investigator, assembly GCA_963457615.1. Taxonomy (NCBI): domain Eukaryota; kingdom Metazoa; phylum Arthropoda; class Insecta; order Coleoptera; family Silphidae; genus Nicrophorus; species Nicrophorus investigator. The sequence continues at coordinate 38,345,866 of OY735140.1, forward strand.
GGAAATTCTAGGACATCGGATGCACTGCAAATTGACACATTTTTTTTTTACTGGTGAGTTACAACTGAAGGAAATGTTTATGTAATGCTTACCTGCGTTTACGATTCGGGGCGCCGGTCGTGAGTAGAGATCTAATGTACTGCAGAAATTCCATGGTTTTTGGTTATGATCGAATTCATGTGCGAAACGAACGTTTATACGCGAACATGTATGTATACATATATACAAATGTTTGTATGTGTGTACGTGTTTTACCGGTACGAGTCTTGCTTGTACGAGCGCTGTGTTGCTGTTGTCGTCGCCTTTACTTACACTGCTCTTCAAATTACTTGAATTTTGTTAAGCTCCTTAGTTATTCGCTTACACAAGTAGACTTTCCTTTTTACCCACCAACAAACATTAATCGAACGAAAACAATTGGCAGCCGAAGATGTTGATGATTACTACCTACAATTGCACCAATGGTCGCAGCAGAACGCAATTGCCGCCATTTTAACCGAAACAAATTCAATTGCTGCAACCTCTTCTACACTCTTCCATTCATTTACGCTACATCCACCCTCATAACAAGCAGCCAATTCTCCTTCAAAAACACTGAAAATATATTCTGCTTCGTTACTCTTGAACACATGTATCAGCAATTCGAACATATCATACATAATACGTAAACATTGCGAGTCCTAACAATTCATAGTTTCTAGTAGTTCAAATGATTCGATTAGTTTAAAAACACAAATTAACACCAACTTGTTATACTGTTGGCTGCTCTGTAAATCAGTGTTTTCAAAACTTTAGACAATTATTTGAAAAAGACAATTTGTATTAGCATACATTTACTGAATTTTTAAAAGTAATGAAATTGATGGTAAAAGAAACGAGAACTTTTCTTTCGTTTATTTTGTGTACAAATTATACAAAATACTGATTGAAGCATGTATTTTTGCACATTATAATTAGAATAATTGAATAAATATACGCTTTAAATAAATACATTAATCTTAAATCAAAGAGTGCAGTGATGTTTCTTTTTCGCAGATTTTCATCCAATAGAATAATAATAAGAATTCGACGTTATTGCAGGAAAAGCAATGTGAAACGTTTGCTGCTGCATCGTTTTAGGAATGTTTACTAACATAATAGAAAATTTCACTTTCTTCCTCCTAGATTTCTCATACTCTTTGTCTCCGGTTTGTTACGAATTTTCTTTTCAAAGAAAAAATAAGCAGCAAAAGTATGCAAACATAAATATACACACACAAAAGGCTGGATCATAGAGAGAAGAGACAATGATGACAACATAAAAATAATATAAATGTGCACATGGTCCAACAAAGCACTAGAATTGATGATGAAAATGTGTATATCCGAGTTTTATTCAGATGGTGTCAGGTCCTTTTCAGGTTCACCTTCATTGAGCAGCTGAAGAAGCAGCTCATGGACTGGCTCAAAAGCTTTCTTGCTGCCGGCATTCGTGAGAAGCAGATAATCATGCATATCGTGGTGACTTATTGTGCCATCCGGCTGGATGAATCCCTTATCTATTGCAATCAGTTCCACTTTGGGAATAATCGGAAGTCGAGCCTTCAAAATCTCGTTGACCAGATTTATTTTGTCCCGTATTACATTTGGATGTTGTCCCCTTGGTAAGAGACTCTAAAATGAACGAAAATAAAAATCCAGTTGTTGCAATAATCAAGGGGAGTGGACAACTCACAGGAACAACGATATATACATCAGGTAACTTTTCTTTGATACTATTAATTATTTCTGTAATCCCATCAACAATTTCCTCGGGGGTGTTTTGATGGTTATTTGTTCCCACATGCAGGACAACTGCCTTGGGTCTCACATTGTCCAATTCCCCGTTCTGGATGCGCCACAGCACGTTTTGTATTAGGTCCCTATGTATACCAAAATTGAGGCAGTGCAACGGTGCGAATAGCTCATTCCAGATGTCTGTATGTTGCAGGGCCTGCAATATGGAATCCCCAATGAAGATCACGTCAGCGTCTTTCTCCCTAGTCTCCGACAGGAATCGATTGTGCTGCAAAAGTGTTTGATAGTTCAATCAAATGCAGCAACCCATTACATTATTTACAATACTCATCCATCTTTGATCGCCGTCCGGATCTTCGACAGGCAGGGGCTTTGTGCATGGATGCATTTTTACCATGTAAATTAAATTCACAACTTAATCTTCCTCCTATCCCGTCGAATCACCGAAAAATCGCCCTGAAATAAAACCAACAACAAAAAAAAACCCGGTGGTATCCCCGTGCACCAATATACATATATATTTATTAATTGTCAAAAATCAAGAGACATGTGTTTAAGCGCAAACGCCAAACGGCAATGTTACCAATAGAACGCATAAGAAAACCCTACTCTGTCACGATCCTGCTGAATCCTGCATCACGCATATTCATATTCAAAATTTATTTGAATTTGAATCAATTAGCAATTACAATGCGGATATTCCTCGACTTACGACCTAGATAGGTTCATAAGTCGAGGACTACCTTTATTAATAATAATTGATCGTTGTAAATAGAGTTTCATAAAAAAATAAAGAAAAACAACAAAATGATTAGTACATAGAAAATTCAAATTTATAGTTCAATTTTATTATGTAAATTCATTAAGTTATCTTAAGCACACTCATTGCTAGTTTTCATTAACAAATTCAAGCCATATTATTCAATTCTAATGAATAGCGTTTTCTATAGATAACTAACAGTTGCGGACAGTGCGAACAGTCGTAAGTGGAAGACTAGCTGTATTAAGTAAGGATAATCGATCATAAGTCAAATTAATGATTTGATTAGCAAATGCTGATAAGCATTTGATGAAACTATATGATGTATAAAGTTAGTAAACTAGAAAGCGATGCAGGTGGTTCACAAAGTGTATAGCAATATAATATGGTTCGAAAAGAGAATAACGAGAGGAGAAGAATAAAAATGAGGGAATGGTGAAAATGCGGAACGGACGTTGTGTGGTCTCCCGAGTTCGCCGTTCGCCGACTGATTGATATTATGTACACCTGATTTCGCGGTTAATATAATGTTCTACAGGGATTAGATTTTTCACTTAAATTGATAGCGGATCATCACGACTTCCTCTTACGACTTGAATTACATCCACATCAGCGCACCTCGCACCACTTCGACACACGCTCATTAAAAATCCTCATTCCAATGAAAATCATTTCTGCATCACTGTAATATAAATAATGCGCGATTCGACGTGAATTTGAATAATTGCTATATTAAGTGTAAAATGTCCAAGTATTAATACTGCCACTGAACAATAGCGAAAGACTCCTGCTGCTAATTACTATCATTTTCCAGTGCTACGGCCGTGTTTGCTTAGCAGAATTACGTCCATTCAGTAATGGTGCAGGTATCTAAACCATCAGGTATAAAGATTATTTCTACCAAACAATAATAGTAAAGGTCTTTTTTTTTTTTGTAAAGCATCCACTTGAGATCAATTGGTTGAACTATTTCCGAGAAACTTGTGAAACAATAAATTGCAACGAAACTGAATGAAATTTACAATATAAGAAGGGAATTGCTAGTACAGTTGAATTGAACCAAATTGTAAAATAAAATATATACGATAATGATGATGATGATGATATTATTTAATAAATAATTGGTATGTGCAGCAGCAATAACGGTGGTGATCTAGATTTTTGGTTGCGCAAGCGGCGGAGGAGGAGGAGAGGAAGGAGAGACGGAGACCGGCTTCAGGTGTTGCGGGTGAAATTTCTAAATTTCACGTTTTCATTGTCTCAAAGGATTAGAGCAGACCACCCACCTGGACCGGCGGATTGCGCAAGCGGAGCGAACGAATTCTCTTAAATAAATAACTTCACTCTCTATTTCATTAAATGAAAACCAAAAATAATTTACTTTGTTCATGGATGCATCGTGCAGAATATAAGAAAATATTTTTAAGACGATACTTGGAAAAAGGAACACTTGTTATCCAGAGTATTGTGTAACCTGCGTGCATTGTCGTTGCATAAAACGGACGGGCGACGACACAATGGAATGGACCAAGTCGGAATGCGAACTTATTTTATCTGGCACTTCTAATCTGGTTCCTTATTGTGCGGGGCCCGCTTCTGAATGAGATAGTAAAATCCCTAGGTGTGAATTCATAAATAACCATTGCGACTCGATAAGCGTGAAGAAGAGAGAGAGAGAGAAAGAAAGAAGGGAGAAGGATCTTACGTTTTACAAAGCTCGAGTGCTTCGGATTATGGCATCGGGTGTTAAATACACCCACAACAAGAGTCCCAATGGGTTAGCAGTTCAAGAGGCCGTAAATACTTCAAACGCGCGAGTTACACTTTCTAAGAATTTTTCCTCTTGAAAATCTATTATTTATTTTTCGTTTTGAAAATGCACTGTTTAAAACACTTACAAGAGCAAATGATGATAAAGGACTAGGAAACGTTTAGTATTTATTGGATATGCTTGAAGCGTTGGAAACAATTGATCATGGTATCAAACAAACGGAATATCTTCTTCCGTAACCAAATCAAATACCAGAACAGGGCTAGGTCTAATTCTATCTCTCTCTCTCTTACTCTTAAGTCTACAAATAACTGTTTTTAATGGACGGACGAAGGAACTAGCTGCGATGACCATGGAATAGTTTTGCACTTGATAATATACGCACCGATCTGATCTAGAATCGCCGCGAGAAGAGAGACGATATTCGGGATTCGAGGAGCTTAGTAATCTTTCTCTCTGCCCTCGTACCGCTACGATCATCCATTCTTTTTTCGTGAAGCCGCGGTGATATAATAAAGCGCAATTAAACTGGGGCCCAGGTACGACAGTGATATATTAGTTTCCTCATTAAATTCTGAAACGCTAATGTGGGTCAAGAGCCACAGTTGCGCGGGCCCCGACACAACAATTATTATTATTACAAACGGCACGAAACATAGACACACAACAACTCCACAGACAAAATACAAATAGCGGAAAAACTTTTCAATATTTTTTTTTCACATAATTAGCAACAAACTTAATATATTTCTTAATATCAAAAATAATGTAAATAATGTAAAAAAATTGATTTAATGTAGATCGAAGATAATTAATATTCTTTTGAAAAAATATTTGTTAAAATTTCTTGTACGAAACATTTTGACTTCTTCAAATACATTTACTCCGTCTACATCTTCTTCTAAATAATGATGCAAATATTGAATACTTTTGAACAAATATTTTGAATGTAAAATAAAAAAAAATAATATTTTTAAATGTTATCATCAGAAAATAATTTATCGCTGATTGTTAACGATTTGATTTTTAAGAAATTCATGTTTGATCTGTACACAATTTTTCAACATTGACTGATTTCAGTAATTTATTTTGCTAATTATAGTAGAACGAGATATTAAAAAATATTTAAGTTACAATTTAAGATAAACGGATCTTACTGTAAAAATGGTTGATCAAATTATATATATTTTTGAAATTTAGGTTTCGTTTTATATAAAAATTACGTATTTTAAAACATTCTTTGCTTTCTCCTGATTATCCTCGTCGACCCAGCTGCTGCTGCCCTCTGTCGTGCAATCCGTAGAAGCTCCTGTTCACCGCACGCTAAATATCTTTCGTGCACGTTTTGGAAGATTATCAATTAATTTCGCATTTATTTGTTAATAATAAATATTTCTTTCAGTTTAGATTCAGTAATTGGAGGTAATGTTGTTAGTAATTGGAGTGTCCGGAGATTAGTATTGTTAAAGTTGAAGGAGTTTTCGGTCTAGTGAAGCAGTCGAAAATTTCGATTTGGCCACTGGATAATAATGAAATAATAATAATAATACTAATAATAAGGCTACTTATTATCATTTGGAGTATGTTAGTTGGAAAGAATAAAAAAGGGAATTACACGGCCCGTTGGGTCCATTGTACGGTGGTACACCGTCCATCGAGCACTCCAGATTCTTCGACTCTCGTCAATCGCCACTCCGCATTGTTCTTTCTTTCATTCATTCATTCTTTCTATCTCAAGTTGAAGCACTAAATGGGACGGCGTGTCCGTCTCAGCGTGACCGCAAGGGTGCAGCCGAAACCACCATCACCGGTAGCTGCTGCAAGCAACCACTCTCATAACATTATTGACCAATCGATCAATTCTCGCTCGATGATGATTACGCGCTACGATTATAGGTTGGGTTCGCTTCGCCGGTGCGTGCGTGCGTTATGATTTACTTAATAATATAATGTAATAATGTTGATCATAATAATCACGACTAGCAGCCGGCAGCCGCGGATCACGACGAAAGTGTTTCTGGCTCATTTCAAAGAACAAAGTCAAACGAATGCTAGCTAGAGCTATATAGTGAGTGAGTGATGGAGAGAGCGGGAAAGGAAGAAATTGAAAGATCAAACCGAGATCAATTATGCAAGAGGAGTCCGATCGTGAGCGCCTTTGATCCTTCACGTTACGCAAAACCTTGTCAACCCATCAAAACCAAAACAAAAGACTTTGAATTCAATTGTTTCAATTTCACTATTATTAATTGGAAACGAAACTATTTTCAATTTCAAAATTTCTCATTTTTTTTTTAAATTTAATTTTGATTGTAACGAGTCGTTAGTAGTTAGATATTTATATTAAATTATTATCGGTGATTCAAGCGCATTCTTAGGATATTTATCGGAATTTAATTGCAGTTCATTTACTTATTATGTACGAGACGTAATGTTTTTGCGGTGTGTCGGGTCAAGTCGAACGATTATCATAAAACATATCATTCAATTAGCATTCCGCATTTATCAAATGGTCGGTCAGGCAGGCAGGACGCGAAACAAAACAAAATAACTGCTGCAACAAAACAAAAGAAGTACAACAAAACCAAACAGTTGCAGCTCCGCGTTTCCACTTATTTATTATTATAGCATAATCCGCATAGATACTCGCATTTTCGCCCACATGCAGGAATTCAGATGACCCTGAAAATATATTTATATTTGTATTGTGATGAAATGAAAAGATCCTTAATTTTCTCTTTCTCGAGTTATTATGTTTGTTGTTGTTGTTGTTGATGAAGATGATGATGTGCGAGAGAAAGAGAGTGAAGGGAAAGGTAGGGTGGATTTTGGTTTTAAATATAGTTATTATATTTCGTCGTGGAATCAAGAGAAGATGTGCGTTCCCTCGGACCCAGCGCGTTTGTTAGATCTTTCGTCGGATCTGCCACCCACGCTAAAAGGTTTCTATTGTACAAGTTTTCTGTATGAGGAGGACAAGTGAACTTTTCGGGATTCAGGTGCACCTAAAATACATATAATTCGTCTTTCTCTCTTTTCATGCATGTAATATTGCCAGAGAGAGAGAAAGAACGAGAAAGAGAGATTGAAACGTCTGAGGCCTTAGATAAGTTTCGGGTTACATCTCCTCTGCTGAACAAGGTTAACCATCTCTCCCGGCGGGTAACCGTAGTAATTTGAAAACATGTGAACGTCGCCGTGAATGGGACATTGGGACCACCATTCACTTGCTTAACAAGAAAACAGTGGACACGACGAGGAAGAATGGAAAAGGTTGAAGAATTGAAATATGAAAGAAGCGTAATGAAGTAAAAGAAGTGGTCGTCGCAGAGGAAAGAAGACGATACTTAACATTGATTAACTCTTCTATCTGCGGCTACCGAAACCTAACCATGTGTTCAACCCTCTCTGATCTATATCAGATCAGATCACATCGGAGATCGTTTGCCCGCATCCCAATAATAAAACCACCCCACGAAACCAATTATAAATAGCGGACGAAAGTAAAATGAATACATAAGTATCCGATAATTACGCCAGCTGTTCGCCTCTTCCCCATCCTCATGCAAACGTTTCTATTTTCGTCAGAGGAGACGATTTTGCACAATCTTATTAAATAGAATCGCATTTTTCACGTAAAACTACTGTAAAGAATAATGATTCAAATATAAAATAGAAACTGAAACTCTCATCCCCTTTAATTTTTTTCTTCGTCCTCCTCCTCATTCGTTCCGTCCTATTTTTGGGCCATCTGTTGTCGTCGCGGCGGACTCTTAAACGCTTATCACACGTAAACACCCAGAAATAGATGAGAAATTCGTTATGTATAACTAATGGTGGACCATAATTCACCCTCGTGCATCCCTCGAACATGCTGCAGACGCAAGAAGCAAGTGTGCATCCTCTCTCACGTGCACCGATGATTTACAACCAACGCACACCACGATCCTAATTATCATTGCGATACAAAAAACAACAACTATTTTTATCACAGCCAGCAGACGAGATTCCCTCAACGAATAATAATAATATCAAAGATTTGCGACCGTTTTCGTATCGGTTTTCACGGAATCATATTTTCCTCCTTAATGAATTTGTGTCATCGAACATTAAACGCGATCCAGAACATCATCACCTCTCTATCTCTCTATACTATTTCAAGGTGTATCGATTTACATCGCGTTTTCTAATGCGAACCCAGTAAAGTTTTATAACTCAATTTGCTCAGAGGGAAATGCAAGAAACTGTCTTTTTCCTTCCTACGACCAGGCACGTAACTTTAGTTCACTTCATTTCGCGTTTCGCATGCACCGCTTCATACTCATCCATAATCCGTAACTCTATCCGCAGCTCCACACAACACACACACACTCCAACCGACATCACCGTAATTTATTTCAAGCGTGGAAATTGCACCAGATCACGACAAAACAAGCAAAAAATACTGAACTGTTCAGATGCTTCCGATTAACACCATAATTCATTATTACATTGTATTTAGTGGAATTAGTCAAATTGAAGTTTTCGAATTTTTATCTATATTATTTAACATAGTTTTATATTTGTTATTAAAATTAATTCAATTTTTGCGACAACTTTAATTTATTGAAATTTTTAAGTCTGTATGTTTGGGTCTGGTTACTAACTAATTTATTTCCTTTTTGTTAAAATTTCGTCGGTAATTGAGGATGAAGAAATTGTTTCATCTTTATCTATAAATGAATTAATTTAATTTTGTTGGCTTTAATACAATATTTTTTTAAACTAATGTACAATGTAATTAAAAACAAATTTTTCGGATTACTATCAGAAGATGTATCATCTGTGAATGTAGCAATAATTATTTTATTAGGTGAAAATATGATATAAAATAGGTCCGAATACACTTCCCTGTGGCACCCCAGATCCAATTGGAAATAGTTTTTTTCAAGCAACTTTTTCGGATCAAATACATAAGATTTTATAATTTGGAAGAGACATACCATACTTTATTGAAAGTTACCTTCGAGATATCCTAAAATGTTTTTCTTGTTTCATGAAACGTATGAATAGTTGTAGCTTTTCGAAAACTTCTTCAGGTTATTTTTCGGATTTGGGAATTAATTTCCATTGTGTCTTGAATATCGTTTAACGCCTTTTGGTAGGAGTCCTTTTCTAGTCAATGTCAATTTATAAATAAATTGGTTAGTAAAGATTTGCTAGTCTGTTCATCTTTGATGATGATGATGATGATCATCGTGCAATCAGCGTAGCGCGAATATGATGAAATGAGAGAGAAAGAGAGAATGAGGAGTAGAGACATACGGACAGGTAGGTAGATAGGTAGGTAGTAAGGTAAGGTAATGATTATGGTACGAGGATCGCGTCTTCAAACACACAATTAAACGCTAATGGAAGACGAACGACAGTATCGTTACTCACTTAATTGCCGACGGATTCGAAGTCGCATTCCGCTCCGCCAAAGCGACCACCGGAAATACTCCTTGCAGAAGCATTTAATCGCGCGCCGACTTCTCGCCAACTCCGAGATCACACGCTTCTCAATGAAAGAAGACCAAAAACGGCGATGGCGAACAAAAATTAAAAGAAACGTTCATTCGTAATCGCAAATTTATTCCTTCCGCTCTTAACCAAGCGTTCACCGGTGAATTATGATTAAATGTAGTAGATGAAATTAACCGTTTCGTATGTGGGTGTTCTGTATACGTTCCCCAAAAAAATTGAAATTAATTAAAAGTTTTTTTTTTCTTTTCTTTTTCTAAATGGGGTTTTATGTGGGTCGAAGGGAGCGTGTGCCGTATCGTTGCTTGGCACACTTGCGACCATCTGTGATGGGTCCTATTAATTGCAAGGCCACCAGCACCATCACCAACCACCCTCTTCCTCCACGCAACAGAAGAACAGTTGCTGGTCATTTCCACCCAATTATTTGTGGATGCGCTCGTGGTTTATTGTTTCTGTTCGATGCCGCCTTTCTTTCACTCTACCTGCATCTCTTAATTGGCTAACAACACCTGTTATCGTCGCGGTCCTCGAAAAAGACACTATTTCGCACATGGTGTTCGCCCGACATCCGAAGAATTCGGTCTGGTGTAGGTGGCAAACAGCTACAACAGATGAACCAATTATCGGCAGCTAATTCACTTTTCCCTTTTTCAAATCCCACAAAACAACAACAAACACATATAACAATACAAAAATTTAAAAAAATAGTTTATATCAAAATGTGGAAAAATAATCAATTTTTAGAAAGGATTTGTTTGGGTGGGAAAATCGAAATAAATATTGTGCGTATTTTTTTTTGCTGATAATCTGGGTTTAAATGTGTTTCGTTCCCACAAGTGCATTTCGGACGATGGCAAAAACTGTCCGTCCATCGTCGACAATGATCCATTTTATGAGAAAAATGAACGTATCAGTTCTCACAATCGACGGGAATTCTTCTGGTTATGCCAGAAAAACGGCTTACTTTGTGCATGTTTACGGAATCCTTTCGACACAATGCCCCAAAATACGAAAATACCTGCTTCACTCTATGAAAAATCTCCCGCAAATCCCCAATAAAGAGAGCGAATGTGATAAGGGTTTAAGGTATTTTTTTTTTGCATCTAGTTTACCTGACTTCACTTTTCTCTCTATTTATTCTATTCCCTTTTTACAATTACTTTGCGCAACAGCGTGTACGTGTACCTATCGATCTTTTTTTGAGCGTTTCGGCTCCAATTGATGTGAGATGAATGCATGTGAAGCAAGTGGGAAATTGTTTGTTTAATGAATATTTCGTTAACGCTCCCAGTTTTAATTTTACATTTTGAATATTCTTTTGATTCGTGTGTGTGTGCTTATAATGGAATATGAATGAGAGGAGTAGTAATCTTCTAGACACGGGATTACGTTCGTCCGGATGGAATTGTTGGGATGAATGAGATGCGCGGAGCCCTTTTTCAACTCAACGCTATTATTATAATTTTTATTTTTTAAACGTCCTTTTTATCCGCTTCGGCCGCAAAAGGTAAACACGGTGTCAGGAAGAAAAGATCGAGCAGTTCAAGTGATTTCCTTTTATTTGTAGATCGTAAAGCCTCCTTCACCTTCACCGCCCATGTTCGAACACTCTACATTTGCCTATCAAAGAAGTTTCAATTATTATAATTGTAATTTATATTAAGATATTTTATTTTAGGAATTCCTTTCGACCGAAGGAAACGGTAGCTTGGAACGCGGTCATTGTTCTTCACGAGACGAAAGAACGAAAGAAGAAGGATCAAACGCAAACAATCCCCCCGACTGAAGCATTTGTTATCACACGCAGCGCACTTGCTGTTTGTTGTTGTCTCTTTACTCTCTCTTCTTTAGGAATTTCTTAGAAGCCGACGACTACCTGCAATTGAAACACCTGTAAACTTGCATTCAACAAAATAAACACCGAAATTACTTACGATTCCTCCGGCGATTTCTTTATTTATATATATACATTTTTTTTATCTTCTTCAATTTGCGACAAGCCGGATGTGTCCCACAGAAATCCTTTGATCCTATTTACTTGCGATCCGAAAAGGACACCGATGAGCCGAGTCTAATTGGTTTAAGGCGTTTTTCTCTTGCCAAATCTTCGAGAAAATCCGATCGACAAAGATTTATTATGTGATTTAAAACATTTAAATTTCAACTGGAACAACATCTTGATTTTGATGTGCGTCACTTTCGAAACCGTCAATGTGAAGTAGCGAAGAACATCCGAAGAAGAATGTAATAATTAAATTTGTCGTTTGAGAGCCGAAACAATCCGTATTCCACTCTCCGAGTGTACAAAAATATTTCGAACGTTTGAAGGTGAAGTACACAGATACGATCAGCAGAAGAAGTTGAAAGAAGAAAATGATAGAAGAGACGAAGTTTCAATATTTAATATACAAATTGAGTTGTTCCGCGATCGAGTCCAGATAGCGAGTGCCCGAACCGACGGAGAGAATGTGAAAGATAGATAAAGGCACCTGTGTGCGTTTCCTCAGCGCAAGAAGAAGTATCATAAAAAAACGGCTTGAGCGTGGAATGCAGTCGTTTCTTTATTTTCATTTTGTGTGCGCGTTGTTGACGTGTGCAAGAGAAGGAGGAAGTTGGGGAAGGTTTGGGTGTCTTCTTCGTGTATATACGGGCGTATCGCTAATGAATCTACTTAGAACAAATATTAAATACGATTTCACCTGTGCCCGCATCCTTCTTTGCAGACCGAGGAGGACCTGTTGCGTAATCAGATAGGGCAACCTGCTGCGAGCGAAACGGCTTCTAATTATCATTTTCCAACTGGATCTTATGCCCCGTTCCATTCCGAATTCGTGACCGAACGAGACTATTCGCGTATGCCCAAAAGGATTTATCCTGGATTTTGCAGAGGTAACGGTCCACTAATAGGTAACAACAACAACAGCAACAGCAAAAGCAGCGAGACCAACAGATAAAGATACTTCTCTCTCGCTCGCTCGCGCTCAAACGCTCCGTATGTTTGTGTCTTTTGAGACACACCAGAAGTGGTAGACGGTGAAGAAGGTGGCTTTATCGTTCCGTGCCATCACGACGTTATGACCATTGGGACAGCGAAGTTCTCTGATTTAATGGATTCGATTTAATAATTGCTTTTAATTGTTGAAATTCGCAAGAAAGAAGACGTTTCGCTGAAAACGGGAAACGATTTCCGTTGCCATCATCATACAGATGATGATGAGTTTTTAGATGGACAAGAACAAATCGAAGGGTTCGAATGATTTGCTATTGAGATGCACGCAGATTGATTCCCATCATCGTATTAGGATGTAAGTTTTATTCGCTTTGAAGCTCGAAACGAGAGCAAATCTCGTCGAATCGTGTTTACATGCACCGATCCGTTCACGAAACCAATCAATTATAAAGATATCAACTTTAATTTTCAATTGTCTTGTCGACCGTCGATTGCAGTCTGCTTGTTTTTCTTTTACGAAACGGTAGCGTCCCGCGGTCCCACCATCAACGGACAGAGAACCCTGAAATTGATGGAGCCGCCGACCATCAAGATTAATTGCTCTCACTTGCTCCATTCTCTTTGCCTTTTTTTTTTCCACGCACAAAAATTGAACTGATCTTTCCTGTTTTCCAAAATATCTTTCAGTTTTCATACCGAGATTATTTATAGCATCTTCAAAATGTTTATACGTATATAAATATTTGTATTATTAATATTTTCAAGTCTTTTTCTGTTTGTGTGTTTACTACAATTGTATTTGAGACCAAAAATGATTGTGGCAGTTGGTTGGTTATCGCAGGGAGAGCGCAATAAAATAATAATATCGTCTCGTAGGAAGTAGAACCGAGAAATGGAAAAGAAGGAGGAGAAGAAAAGGTTTCTGTACAAGCGCATAAAACGGGTCAGCGCCACTTCACAGGAGCGCCGCTTCCTAGAAACCATCAAGTCCTACGTCTTCGTACTACTCTAATATCCATGCACACTAACATCTAACTAACTATATACACATACATACACACACTTGCAAAAGAGATATTATTATATTCTTTGTGCTCTGCTGTTGCCGTTGCGCCGTTGTTGTCCTTAACAGCCGTTGCCATTGTTGGCTTTTCGAATTAATTATTGCTAGTATGATGGCGGCACCAATTTCATTTCTCGCGAAACGAACGAGCCCACGATTGAGACGTCGTAACCTATTATTGCACCTACCTTTCTGTTTTATTTAGGGGAATTCAAATTTTTAAATTTTTGTAGCTGGATAGAAGGAAGAATCAGTTTCGAGCGAGAGGATTGCGTTGATGGTGTTTGTAAGATTTTACCGTGGCAGGAGGACAACTTGCAGGTCAGGTCAAAACTCTCGCGCATGTGGGCGCAACAAAAGAGTGTAATCGCTCACCATCACCAATCGTGCCATCAACCTTAGGTGTTTAAACTCGGAGGAATCTATTTAAGTTGGATAGCAATACTTGTTTTCGAGGGGGATGATTTTTCGGGCGATGAACACGCGCGTGCACCGCAGGATACGGCGCGCGCCAGGTGTCACCTGCGTGTGCACCATACGTCACACTCGGGTTCATCTTCCTTCTTTCCATAAAATTCATCCCTCTTTCTCTAGCTCTCTCCACAAACCTAGGCAAAAAATTAACGAGAGCGAGAGAGCGAATAGAACACATGTGGGGTTTTTCGAAGGGCGATATGGTCAAATTGTGTTTAATTTTGCATTTACACATTTCCACCCTTCGCTGAAGAAGATGCACCATTTCTTCGCGTCCAACGACTTTTTTACGGTGCGTGGCTATCGTTTACAAGGCGCAACATGTGTGTCGCATCCATCCTCATCCTCATTGGAATTCCTGTTTTTTGTTGTTGTTGTTGTAGTTGTAGTTGTTTGTTGCTCATTCTTATTTAAGGAATTATAGACGCATAAAGCTTTTGGAATGGATGTTAAACGTTTTCGGCTCGCCGGTGGTGCTTGATGGAAGTTACGGAGCTGATTGAGCTTTTATGCAAATTTAGCGAGCATTAAAAGCGCGCGCGATCTTCTCGGATTCATCTTTGCTCTTCTTCACTCTCTCTGTCTCTGTCTCAGTCTTTCTTATACGCACGTACGTTTATATATGCATTCGATGTTATCAATTTGTAGCGCACTTAGCATAAGAGCCAAACCGTGTTTATCAGCTAATATGGTGCGCATTTAGAGAGAGAGTGAATAAGATGAAGGTAGCAGAAAAGTTGGTTGGTTTTTGGATGATGATGATGATGATAATAACGCACGGCGGCGTAAGCACGTACTTCGTCTTGTCGCGCAGTACCGGACAATATATTTTGTTCTTTTCTTTTCGTCTTAAGCGCGCGAGGATCGCACACAATGCGAGTCGAGGAAGGCACCGGACGGAAAAAAAAGGGGCCAAACCAAAAATAGCGCCATGTGCCATCTGACCTTTAGCATTAAACAATGCACGAGGATGTGCTCTCGACTTGTAAGAATTTTACCAAAGAAGTATGTCAACGAGTGCTCTGTCAGATAACGAGTGAAATAAGAACCGCGAACTTTTATACGAACTTTTCTCTCTTCTGCCTTCGCTCTTCCATCTTCAATCTTTTACATTTAAACATCCATCCATCCATCCATCCATCCAACGATCCATCGATGATAGAGAGATTTCGATGTGAGCTGCCCCGCTATTAATTCTTCATCAGCATTTAAAACTCAAGTAGTCCGCGCAGCGAGCGAACTCGAACAACGATATATTAAATTTCTTACACAATAGCCCCACGTCAAGTCGAAGCCGTGCAAGATATATCGTTTGCACACCTTTTGGATACATCAACTCCGGACCCAACAACAACATCAACTACGAAGACGACGACAACATCCTTCCAACCATTTTCTTCTTCTGAAAGAAAAAAAAAACAAAACAATAAAAACAACAACAACAACAAACAAACTCCTCTGCAACTTTCACGCAGCTTTCTATCACTCAATCATACACATAATCTTCATAAAGTTTTACCACCACAAACCTCATCAAACCCCATTTATTATTTCATCGTAAACGTTCTTATAGGTCATCTTGAAATATATATATCTCCTCTTCCACTCAATCATTACTTTTAAACATATTTAATCAAATTTATTTAGGTACCAAACAGAGGTCAAATTGACAAAAACTTAATGAATAAATTAAACAATTTTTATAAATTTTTCCTATTTCTAAATATAAATTAAAAATGAAAAATTCATGACAAATAATTATATTTTTTTTACTATATTTCGTACAAATTATAAATTCTTAGATTTTTATAGTTATTTAATTTCCAATTACTTCTTTAGCATTTTTTTTGTTAGATTTGAATCTGAAATTATATTAAATGATTTATAATACGTCATTTAGAGAATCTGATACTTTCCCATAAATGAAATCTTCGTCTTACAAATCACAAAATCTCAAATTCTACCATTATTCAAAATCATTTCTTCTTCGATATTCGTGTATGAGGACTCATATTTGTCGGTTGTATAACAATATGTTTTATAAAGTACCTGTTCATCCTATTAAGAACATATTTTTCTTCAAAATATTGGAATACATATTTTTCTTTAAAATAGCTCTTTTAACATTAAATGCAAAGAAAATACTAAGTTAGTTTCTTTTATATTGAATATTTAATTTTCAAGAAATAAATAACCTTTTTAGAAGTAAATACTGAAAAAAAAAAAAAATATTTTATGAAAAGTGATAAAAGATAATAACAATGTTTATTAAAAAATTGCTTAAATTGTGAGAATATCAATAAGGTCTTTGAATTGTTAAGAAACAAAGGAAAAAACAAAATGAGTGTAGAACTGTGCGGTGGATCTAGATCAGCGCGATCTTGGATCGAAGGAAAATTGTGCACGGATTTATGACGCTCCGGGGCTTCGGGATAAATTTTGCGGTTCTAATTTTACGATCCTGCATAGATCATAACGCAATACGTCTTCGGATGGTGGTGTTGCGATCCATAAAATCGCATCCAACCGATTCCATCTCATTCTCTCGTTTCATTCCATCTCCTTATCTCTCTTCTGTCTGTATCTTTCATGGTTTTTGCGCGGAAAAATAAAAAGTCTTAATTTACGATGGCCGCACACTCGAAATGAATTATCGCACTTAGATTGTGCAATGACCGAGACGACGCAAGGTGCAGCACCAGTGTGTGTATATGTATATATGTTGCATGTATGTATGAGTTGCATTAGTGTAGAGACTCTGAAACTACTTCCGACTTACGAACGGCAACCTCTTACAGTCGACGGCAGCTGAAAGCCGCGGTGCGGTGGTCACTCAACCTTCTACTTCCTTCCGGACACGAAATATCGTTGTTCGTGTAATGATCGTGGTGATGACTCCTCAACCTGTCGCTAACAACAATCCACAAATACAAACAAAAACATACAATTATCCTCACCCCTTTTGCAAAAGTTTACGAACCTTAAAACACAATTCAATATTCAAAAAAATATCTGATATTAATGCCCGCGTGCCAGAAGTGGCCCGCCTAGAGGTTGTACCCAATAAAAAAAAATGTAATTTAAGATCGTGCTCCATTTTTTACATAAGCTAAATATAGTTGTAAAAATGTATATAGAAATCTTTATTAGATTAATTGATTAGTCCACTAATGAACAGATAAATTAAATAACGTAATGTTTTTTAAAAGAGAGATCATTAAGTGCGCCGTAATGAGATAAATAATGTGAACCGAAAAGAAGGAAGGAAAGAAAGGACACGATTGCGAATTGTGTCTGGAAGTTATGATTAAGCGATCTCTCGTGTCGCAATTCAGGCTTCCTCCTCAAACGTTGAATCGCCGCGGATTATGAGGTTATTTTCCTTTTGTTCTTTTACTGTTGCTGCTGCTGCTGCCGTTGTTTGCAATCAGATCAAGGATAATGGACCGACTTCGCCCGAAAAATAAAATATAAATAAATAAACTAATAGCGCAGGAGGAGAATCGAATTAATCGACAAAATAATCCAAAAGCGGACGGATTTGATGTCTTCATAGTTTTTGTTGCGTTGCGATCTTTGCAGGGAGGAGGAGGAGGAGATGGTCCATGGGGGGTCACACAGATGTGAAAGTCAGGTTCTTTCTTTATTCCTCTTACCGTCTTTTCCTTCTGTTCCATCTCCGTCTTTCGAGTTGCTCGTTTTTGGATGCTTCGACACAACCTTTTGAACTCCCGAATCTCTCTCTACTCCCTCTCAGCCCCTTAGTTCTCCGGTTCACTCTCCTCTGATACACTTCCAGATAGCATCCAACTTGAAATACTGATTTATTTTTATTGGTCTCTTACTTGTTTTTCCATTTCAGTTCCTCGTAAATTATTCCCGGCGAAACGTGTTTCTCTCGCACACTCGCTCACTGTTCGCCCGAAAAAGAGTAAATAAACCGAGACGGATGCAAATCGGATCTCCTCATAAGATTTATCCATCCACCAATAGCAATTAGCAACTCAACAGTAAACACAATTATTCAATCTACAACATTTATAAATATCTTAACTGACACATTAAAATTGAACGTAAACTAACGGATTGAATTAAAATATAACAAAACTCTAAGGCAATAGAGTAAATTTTTCTATAAATATTTTTCAAAATACAACCAAAACCATATTTGACGGACTTAAGACACTTTTTTTTTAATTCAACCAAAATCAAAGTTAAAGAACCAAAAGTATTAGAATTAATAAATGCACATTTATTTATACGTATTTTTCAAAACACAATCAAAAGGAATTTATAAGAATTCAAAATACACATCTCTGCCATTTTTTTATATTTATTTTTCAAAATACAACAAAAACTAAAGTTAAAGAACCAAAAGCCATTTTTTTTTTCTTCAAAATACAACCAAAATCTAAAATATAGAATCAAAAGTTAATAATCTAGAGTTAATATAGAAATACATATTTCTACAATTTTTTTTATAACCAAAAGTATTATTTCTGATTTTTTTTTAAATGTATTTTTCAAAATACAACTTTAAGAACTAAAAGCTTAAGAGTTAATAGAAATACATATTTTTGCAAATTTTTATATGTATTTTTCAAAATACACCAAAAAATTAAACTTTTGCAAATTGTTATTTTTAAAATACAACCAAAATATTGTTTTTTTTTATTAATAATCAAAATATAATTAATTTTTTATTAATCAAATCTCAAATTTTAATTAGTCTATATTAAATTTTTAGTGCGTGCTAAAAGATTAATTTAGTTAATAGTAAAATATGATTTTTACTATAATTTTTTGTGCTTTAATTATTTGCATCAAATATTTTTAAATAAATTTTCATACGTGAAACATGTTTCAATGTGTTAAAAAATATAAATTATTATTAGTTTGAATCTTTAAAATCGATAGTTTTGCAATTATACTTTTTGAAATGTCTTGTAAGTCAAAAGTAATTGATTTATTGGTATATTGAATATTTCTGTAAACATTGATAAATTTAAATAAATAAATTAACTTATCATTTGTGAATGATTTACTAGTAAAAAAATGATTGTACATTGTGATGTGGTAATAAAGAATAAGTTAATATACTGCGAGCATTGATAAATAGAAGCAAATAGATCAAGTTTAGTTATTAATTACAGAAATGCACGTTAATAGAGACGTGATTAGCAGTTTAATACCTCTTGAAAAAAAAATAGTTTAGAATGCATCAAGTGGAGGAGGAAGCAGAACAAAGTTTATATAAAAACAGTTTGGTTTTAAAATATTATTATTAATAATAAGAAAGAGAGCAAAAAAAAAAAGGAATATATGCGAAGGAGTGGAAACCATTATCCTTGATTTGATTGGAATATATCGATGATAGAAAGAGAAAAGCAGCACTAATATGTATTATAATGAGTGCGTTTCAGTTTGAGAGAGACTTTGGAAAAACTGGAATTTATAGCGTTGATTTTTTTAGTTGTTTGTTTCGACTTCCAATAACCGATATATCACACACGCACGCACACTTCTACATCCTAACACATAATACACACGTCTCTCTGTCTATATCTATGTGGAACAACTATTCGAAAAATTGTTACAACATCTAAAGGTTAGACCAGTTTCAAGGTTCTCGCTGCTTATTTATCGTAAAAATAATAATAAAATGGTTCTGCACCCACTAATTTCACTTTCTTTCCATCGCTGCTGATACTCGCCGCCGTTTACTTCCACTGCTCTATAATTACCTCACTCAATTTCTTAATACGCAGAGATAGAAAGAAATAGAGAGAAAAATACCGGAGGAGAAAAATCCACAGACCTAATTGATCCCAGACACCACAAAACATTTCGAAACAACCAGTCTTCTCGGACTCCTACAACAACTACTCACTACTATATTAGACCGAATTAGATCCGCAGCGGATAACGTAATTTTTATTGCAGCAATTATGAAATTATGTAATTTTTTGTGTGGAATTCAACTGGGAAAATGCGTTTGAAATAATTAATTGGGAAATTTTAATAGATGAAAAATGTTGGAGTAATCTGCACGATTAATTTAATTACCGCTTTAATGAAGACGTTGGACGATTTACGTAAGCGAGAGCGGCTATAAAACGATGGGAACAACAAGAAAAAATCATTATTTAGAAATTATGTTCTAAATGTTCCTAATTTTCGTCCGACGATCTTTTTATTTATTTTTTTTTTCTGGGGAAGTCGTAAATACGAATCTGTTGCGAAACAAATTACTCTATTATTTTGAGGAATTAATAAATCCACCTTAGCATTTTAGATCCGTATCGCTCGCGCTTAATGGTAATAATAAACGCGGTTTTACGAAACATTTCATTGCGCAATTCAATGAGCCGTGCACCATTAATACCATTATAAATATATTACATTTCATTTCTCACTGATCTTCGCAATTCCATGTTCATCTTGAATAAAGATTTTTTTTGATAATCTTATTCAAAATTTTATTTTTTTATTGTCTAGATTTTGTTAAACTTTGACCTTTCTTCTCTCGTTTATTTTAAGGATTAAACTTATCGCTTATCGAAAAAGGCATTGCAATAACAAACAGAAATCGTTATCGAGCGTTAAAAGATCATCTCGCGCGTTAACGAATCCCACTTGATGAGAAATACCTGTCTGTCAGTTTTGTCTGCACGTTCTCTAGACGATCGCTGCTCGAAGAGATTAATTCTTTTGTTGATTGCGATTCGAGCGTAAATTGGTTTAAACGAACTTTGACTCAACTTCCGCAACTTTTGAAAGCATTACACATTCTTATTTGAATCGAATCGGATCTAAATAGAAGAGAGAAACGACGAAGATAAAAAATAAAGCAAACGCATGGGAACAGAAATCAATCAATTCCAATCAATCGCGTTTCCCGCAGGTATTTTAATTGAGGTCAGGTGGGTGTTCGAATTTCACATAAACACAGACAGATCTCGCGCCTTTCATTAATTAGTAACGATATGCCGGAATGCGAGGCCTCTAAAACAAACCCTCACTTTTATTTTTTTTTGCCTTCATTCTCATTTTTTTTTTGTAAATCTTATTTTCCGGTGGGGGAGATGATGGAGAGGGTGCATGAAAAAAATAATTTAAAAGGGATTTCCGGAAATCTGCATCCAAGGTGCACGCATCGAGGGGATGCAAGTGCTGAAGAAGCAGAAAAAAAACCTATTCCATATCCTCCCTTTTAGAGACGTAAAAAACGTCTACCTTCGAATTCACCCTAGTAAACAAGACGGAAATATATCTAAAAAAAAATATAATGATGCATGATTTAAAGTAGTCCAAAAGCAGTGTGCGTAACTCATTAAATAAAATAAATCTAACAAATGTTTTGTCTCAAATGTTAACCATTCGTTACCATAGAAATATAAAAGATAAACACGATGTTTTTGACAAAATTAGAGATATTTAAATGTTGCCATAGAAATATAAGAAATAAACAAGTTACGTTATTTAACTTATATTAAAAAATAGTAAAAATTCTATTTATTTGATTTTAAAATCAGATTTTATTTAAAAAATATTCAATTTCACAAATCAACAATAAAATTTGATTATTATTTTTTTTTCAAAAGTTTAATTTTGCCATAAAAATATGAGAAATTTAACTTACTTTTAAAAATAATACAATTTTTATTTATTTTTTAAAAAAATTCTTAAAATCAAATTTTATTTAGAAAATATTCGTCAAATCAATAATAAAATTTGATTATTTTTATATTAGTTCAGTAATTTTAAATTTATTTCATTTACGTTTAAAAATAATACCATTTCTGTTTTATTTTTTAAATTTTTCAATTTATAAAATTTCATTACTAAATTTTCTCAATTTTTTTATTTTCTCAATTTTTTACTTTATAAATAATTAAAAGAAAATATTTACAAAAGTGAATGAATGAAAATTTGATTTATTAAAATCTATGAATAATTGTTTAATGTTTTTGTTTTGCGATTTTCTTATTTTTATGTTCTCGTAAATCAGAGGTTACTTGATTGTTTTTGTAGTTGTTAGAGTAGCGTAATTGGTCTTTGTTTCGAGCGAAACGAAGTGTTATTGGTGTGTGTAAAGTATGCGTGAAATATGAGAGGGAAATCGAAGAAACGATAAAGGTTAAGCGCAATTAAAGCGAATTAGCATAGAAATAAATGCAATAATAATACAGAAAAAAAATGTAATGCGGATGCAAAAATTTGATTGTGGAAGCAAATAAAATGATGATGATGATGATGAGGAAGACGTGTAAAAGTGATGGGTCTTTCATGTTGTGTGGCAATTGGTATAGAATTCCACACGCGCTGCTACGCTACGTGTCCATATATTTATGCGATTTCGTATATTCTTCGCGAACCGAATATAAATAAGTGCATCCTCTCCGTATCCTTCTTTTAACTAGCTGAATAGAGATGATGGAGATATCAACCGGAGAGTACGGCACGAACCCGAGCGTTTAGCTTAAGTTATTAGACAATTATGGGGGATTAATGTTACATACTTTGACCTCTCTTCTCCACTCGATTTATTTCCTACAAGACGATACCGTCCTTCCACTTTATCTCATCGCATCTCATCGCATCGCATCCTTTATTATTATTAATATTCGCACAAAATAACCGCATTTCATTTTAAATTGCAAAAGCAATAAAATCAATTTAATTAAACAATAAACGTATAAAATTTATTTAGTAATTGTATAATTTCTAACTAAAATTATGAAATTCTTAAATTTGCCATAAAAATATTTTTGTTGTTTTATATTTTTTTACATTTATTTTCTTAACTTTTGAATCTGAGTATATATTTATTGATGTGTTTGGTGTAAAATTAAGATTTTAAAAATATTGTTGTCTTAAAAATAAAATAGTAAACTTATATAATTAATGATAAGAAAAATATTTCTTTAATTGCAATTTAAAAGCAAATTCCAAGAATTTAAAGAGTAAAATGTATAAATGGAATGGCGTGAATCGATAATTAATAATATCGTTTATATGCGATAATAATAACAATAATAATAATTTTAATAACGATACGTTATTTACAGCGTGTTTAATAACTATTGATAATCAATAATTTACATATGTGCGGCTTTAACTTATTGCAGCTGAACATAGAAATAGAGTATTTGTAAGTACGTGAAAGGGAAAGAGAAGAAAAGATTAAGTCTTAAGAGCGGTATTTCCAATGCATGTATAAATAATGGAGTCGCGAGCTGTGTAATTTATTTAAAAACACGTGTTTAATTACGTGCTAAATGTATGGCGTTCGCGTATGCAAATGAGATTCAATGCATCCTCAGGCCAATTCAATTTCGTCCATTTGTACGAAGATCGACGACCCACATTTCAACACTTCTCAATTCAATCGTTATTAATCATTCATTTGCATTAAATGCATTTTAAGAATTTTTTCATGACAAAAATTACGAAAGTTGTTGAGAGTTGATCGATTCGCAGAGAAGAAATGCGTGCATCTTAGACATATAAATCAGATCCAGCTGAGAGGAAGAGAAGGAAAAATAAAGGTCTTAAATAGTGTGACGTAATCCTATCCTATCGTTGTTTGTGTGGAGGCGCTCACCTGTCCGGGGCGATTTATGGCGGGTCCGCGTTTAATTATTTGTTGTGCGTGATGACTCTGATCCAGTTTCGTTCTGATTTACGACCATTTTATACTTCTTTTAATTTTTATTCCCAGGATTCTTAAGTGAACGCACGAAGAGATTCGTCCGCTCATCCTTTCGTCATCATTCCGGGCGGAACATTACCGGCGCGAAATCATCATAGTTTCAATGATCATCATCATCATCTTGGGACAATAATAAATTGGAATTGTTCGTCGGAGCAGAGCGGAGCGGAGACTTTGTTTTATCAAAATCTAAGAGAAGGAAAGGAAAGAGAAACCTGTTAGATCTGTACTGGGTGGCCGATGAGGAGACACATACACACACTTATATAAATGAATAAAACAGTCCCATTCGGTAGATCGAGAATATTTAATATATGCAATATATATTATTAACGTACACCTATTTTCGTTCAGATAAGACCGACGTCATTTATTATTCCTCCCGACCGGTGTTCTCTTTCTTGCATCGATACGACTACGTCCGATTATGCAGATTAAATAATACTAAACATATTCAATCTACCTCATATCTTCCATCTAAATACCATTATTTCTTGAACGCACACACACACAAAAAAAAAATCCCATTATTCAATTAATTAATTTGTTCTATTTATAACTTACAAATAAATACAACATCTAAAGTTCTTGCAATTAGTCACGAAAAGTGTTAGTCAAGACATATTTATTTTTTATCCAATTATTAAATTTATCAAAATTTTTAGTAGTAAAAAGTGTTGGTTTTAAAACTCGTTTCTTCTAATTTCAAATTTATTTTTAACAATTTCTTAATTTATTTTTTATGTGCGTTTGGAATTAATGAAAATTTTTAGTCGTGAAAAATGTTAATATTAAGACTCGTTTCTGAAAATCTAGAAGAATTTTGTTGAATTTATTCAAAGCGAAGTAAATATTTGTCATGTTGTAAAATATATAAATTTGTAATTAATGAAGATTTTAAATTTTATATTTTAATTATATTAAAATCTTTGATAAATTTTAAACCAAAATAATTTTTTATCGTTAAATGTTTGATATAATAGAAATTAATCAAAATTTTTAGTAGTAAAAAGTGTTGGTATTAAGACTCGATTCTTCTAATTCCATATTTAGCTGAATATAGTTTAATTTGTTCAAAGTAAAGTAATAATTTCGTAATTTATTTTTTATGTGAGTTTGGAATTAATGAATATTTTTAGTTGTGAAAATTGTTGGTATTAAGGACTCGTTTTTGAAAATCTAGGAGAATTTTGTTGAATTTGTTGAAAGTGAAGTAAATATTTGTCATTTTGTTTCTGAAGTGAATTTGTAATTAATGAAGACTTTAAGTCGTAAAAACTGTTGGTATTAAGACTTGTTTCTGCTCACAGAATGTAGTTCAATTTGTTGAGAGTGAAGTAATGATTTCTCAATGTTTTTTTTGTTCGTCTGTTTGTGGTTTGACGCGAGTTTTCCAATTAATATAGATTTTAAGCCGACTAAAGTCGGTCGGTCGGTCGATGAAGATGGAGATGGAGGAGATTTATCCTTTTCGAAGGAGATTAGACGCGCGTCCACGTGCACTCATTCCATTATGAACATCATGATCTTATAAGTCTTACGTAGTCGACATCTACAACTAATACCGATTAAAGAGCTGCTCGTACGAAATGGTGAACGAAGAGCTAGCGAGTCGCAACAAAAGGAGGCGCACGTTTATATTTATTTATGTATTTACATATATTTTGTGCATACATTTATTCGGTTTTGTAATCGCTGGAAATGGGCGATTTTGTAACCTGCCCCGAAGAATGGACGCATAAATATACGATTTTTAAGGTTTCCCGTCGCTGCCGCATCGCTTCGCCAAATAACAAACGGATGGAAATACCGAAACGAAACGCGAGATCCGTTAATAATGCCTCTTATATAACGCAGACACAATGACCAATAAAATCGAAAATTTCTTTTATACATAATAAAATATTAATTACCAAAGATTTATTTAAATAATTTGTATATGTAGAAAGTTAATTCAATTTAATTTCAGTGAAGAATGAACAAATGTGTATCGGTTATTCAACAGTTGCTTATTGAAACGTGCGGCATATGTTTTAATTTTGAATCCATCTTAGTATTGGGAATCGTCGTTTTGTAAAGGCCTTAATGTCTTTTGTATCAGCAAGTGCTGCGCGGCAGAGTAGTTCCTGCTCCGTGCTTATACATGGACACAATATGCACATGTTCGTGGTAAGCGCCGTTTCGGCCTCGTCATCGGATCCCTATTAATCTCGAAACTTTTAATTAGCGCCCAATAGACCAGTCTTTCTCTCCTTTCTTCTATCTCATCGAACGCACAACAACACCGGAATTATATAGAATAATAGATGATGGTCGGCACGTGAGCGCACCTCGCATCCTGAACATGTAAAAATACAATCTTCAATTTTACTTCATTCATTTAAACAATTATAGTTTAAACGTCCTTAAAAAAATTGGTTTTTAAAACTTGATTATATTTCAATTTTTTCAAATAATTAAGAAAAGTTTAATTTGTTGAAAGTGAAGTAATAATTTCTCAATTTGGATTTGATCTGAATTTTCAATTAATGAAGATTTTTAGTCGTAAAAAGTATTGGTATTAATTTGAAAACTAGCAGATTTTAGTTTAATTTCTTTAGACTGAAAAATAAATTGAAAAATCGTTACATTTTTCAATTTATTTTTGTTTCTTAAACTCTCCATTAATTTTAAACTCATCTCAAAAACAAAATATTTAATTGTGAAAAGTGTTGATATTCTTCTAAATTCAAATCTAGAAGAATAAATTTAATTTTTTTTAGTGTAGCAAAGATTTCTCATGATTTTATATTTAATGAAAATTTTTATTCGTAAAAAGTTTTGTTATTAAAGAATTAAATTTAAACAATTACAGTTTAAACGTGGAGCAATTTTGAGTATGAGTGAAGAGCAAACATATATTATTTTTTTACTTTTTACTGTCTTCATTTTTATTTTTGTTTAACGTTTATTATCCGAAATTTGGGGCTCTTTTTATGCGGCCCGGCCAATCAAAATAAGGGGAACACGACACTAAAATAGATTTACGACCGCTGTCCGATATTTATGAATATTGGATTATTACACACGGCGAGAAAAGCGAACCAACGTCGAAGATGTTGGAGGAAGACGAAGAGGAGGAAGTACGCGCTTTAAGTGCGCAATAAAAATTATTCCCAAAATTGATCATTAAGTGCCACGAACGCATTCACAATAATAATAATAATAATATTGCAAAAGAAATGAATTCTGAGTGGAAATAAAGAAAGTATGATTACATTTGCTTCAATATATTTTCGTGTTATTCTTCGGCAAATGGAATACTGAAATTATTTTGAAGAACTTGACAGCTCATTTTCCATCGGTTGCGTAATCGGAATTGATTACGTCCGATGCGTTTAAGCGCTTTCCGAGGCGAGGCGTTCTAATTGAAATTGAAATTAATTTTGATTGATTAAAGCGCGAAATAATTTAGCGCACTGCATGCTAAGTGGTCGGGGTGGAATGAGTAGTGGTAATCTGAGGATGAGTAAACATTGCGATTTCGCGCTGAAAGATGAATAGAGAATGAAAGAGGGAAGAGTTGAGTAAAGTGGGAAAAATGGGAGTAGTAAGTTTACGGCGTGTATAATTTAAAGTAAGTAGTTTTATAGATAGAATCGGCGTAGGTTGATGTTCAAGAGTTTAATAATTCAGTTGAACAGGGTAAAAGACGATATGCATTAGCGCTATTATAAATTTGCTAACAAAAGGAGGTAGGTGGAAATATGCAATGCACTGACTCGTTTATAGACCGAGAGAGAGAATGAGAAAGACCTGCATGGAAAGCGAACTGAACAGAGCGATCCTCTCCTCCTCTCTCCCTCTTTCGCACACGATCTCTGCAGTTTGCTGCGAGTCTCGAGCTTAGCTGCAGGTCGCAATTGCTGCTGCTGCTGCTGCTGCTGTTACTGCTGCTCTCTTTAGTCGGCGCCAGTTCAACCGACTCGCATTTTTCTCCACAGACCTAAAATGATTTATTGCTGTATCATATATACCTCCATGCACACACACACACACACTCACATCTCTCTCTTTCTACTCTTTCTACTCCTTCACTCCAAACCATTTCTTTAATCACCAATTCCACATAACCGACCATTTACGAGAGCCACAACCATCCATCCATCCAACACAGAGAAAGAGCACTTACTCACTCAAACACACCTTCATTATCTAATTTCCCCTAGCTCGCTCGTAACCGCTTATCATCAATTACGCTCATTTGTACCTCATTTCAATTCATTTTACGAAACCATAAAAATAACACCTAACCGAAACGAGATACGTAATTCCTCAATCATCTTCATCATCGAATCCACAATTTTACACTAGATTTACGAATATTATTAAAAGTCTATTAAACCCAGTGTTATTTTTGTTTTTTTGACAGATGTCAACTCACGTCAAAAAGTTTGTCAATTTTTAACTGGAATTGACAGCTACCAACTTGCGTCAAAAGTGACAGTTGTCAAAAGTAATCGTAGTCAAAATAAATTCAGTACAAGAAAAATGTAATTTTTAGGGTGAACAATTTCATCTTATGGCTTTATTATTTGATATTTGATTCTGAAATATGTATAAATAAGTTAAATTAATTAATATTTTTGTTAGTAATTGTAAAATAAATAGTGACGCAATAAAGTAAAATGTTGTATAGAATTTAAATGGTAAAGTGATCAAGATAGAGAACAATTGAAGACATTTTGGACAAGTCAAGTGTAGATATTATTGCACAAAGCCGTTCGTTGCATGCTAAGATCTAAGGAGAGGTTCAAGCGAAATGCGAGATAGTTTTGTGCAGATTGTGGTGTTAATGGTATGCATTGAAAGATGGTCTCGGTAAAGTAATTAGTTTAGAAATTGGAAATCGAACCAATTACCTGCACGCCGTTTAATTGGCATCCAAAACGTAGCAAACATAGATATGGAAAATACAAATGCATGCATGAACACTTTTGCTCGTTGCTCAACATCGTCGTCTTAGCTATTCTCCGACTATTGGAAAACGAAATATAATTGCAATTTATCGTTTTTATTTTTGTGTTTGGTGTGAGTGTGTGTGTGCAGATTGTGGTCGGGCGTTATAAAAAATCGTTATCGCATTACCGGCTTGATTAATAGTGTATTGATTGGACTTGGAAAATTATTCACGACCCAAAGACTAAGTGTGTGTGTATATGTATACGTATATTTGCGTGTGTGTCGGTTCGCGCTTAGAAGTTTCGCCGTCGCCGTCTCATTATAATTACTCATTGCACTTGCCGATCGCAAATCTATTCGACTTATAACACATACACACACTTCTTGTAGCACACTGCACGTACTCGCCCAAGGCGAAATGGACGTTGCGAAATGCTTCATTTTTCATTTTAAAAAAAAAATAATAAATAATGAACAAACAACGCAAAACTTGCTCTTTCCTCGGGTCAAATAAATATGCGTATCATATTTGGAATATTACCTTTTGCAAACGCAAATATACGGCGTGCAATATTGCTTGTGAAAATATGCAAATCTTACTTTGGAAATCAAGAAATATGATATATTATATAAATTGTAGTTTGTTCTTTCAAAACTGAATATTTTTATGTTTCTGATAAAACAAAGTTTCACACAATGAATTAAATATGAAAATTAGTAAACAATAAGAAATCTCTATAAAAAAATTTAAATTTTGAATAAAATATGAAAATTGTGAAAAAAAAATATTTCTACAATTTTGTTCCTAAGAGATGAAATATAGTTTTAAAGTTTACATAATCAGTATAATGTAAAGCTTGAAATACGAAAATTAGTTAAGAAATTATTTTTATATAAAAAAGTTTTAGTTTAAATTTTGAATAAAATATGAAAATTATCCAAAAAAAATATTTCTACAATTTTGTTCCTAAGAGATGAAATATAGTTTTATAGTTTACATAATCAATATAATGTAAATTTAAAGCTTGAATTATGAATAAAATATGAAAATTAGTTAAGAAATTATTTTTTTACAAAAAAGTTTTAGTTTAAATTTTGAATAAAATATAAAAATTAGGTAACATTTAGAAATTAAATTTCTGTAAGATTATTCCTAAGAGACAAAATAAAGTTTCAGAGTTTAAATTATGAATAAAATTTGAAAATTAGTACAAAATTGCTAATTATTATTTTTGAAAGAATATTCCTAAGACTCAATATTTTCAAAGTTTAAATTTTTAAAATTATATAAATATTCAATATTTTATAAAAATATTCCTATAAGATAAAATATTTTTTTAAAGCTTAAATTATGATTAAATTAATAAAATTGGTAAAGAGTAAGAAATCTAAGACACAAAAAAAAAATTATTTTCAAAAAATTTCATTTTAAATTTTGAATTAAATATGAAAATTAGTAAAACATAAATAAATTTCTATAAAAGACAAAATTAAGTTTCAAAGTTTATTTTTTGAATAAACTATGAAAATTAGTAAAGAAATTCCAAGAAAATTTCTATAAAATAAATTAAAATTTCGAAATTTTGAAAAAAATAAATGCAATAATTCTTCAGAAATACAAATGTTAAGGAAATAATGCAAGTTTAATAAATTGTTATTAGTAATCAGAATAAGATTACGTTGAAGACGTGGTTGAACTATGAAAGATTTAAAGATTCGCATTAGAAATGTTGCACGAAGACACCTATCCTCCGCTTTGTTCTCCGCCGATGGGAGGCCGTAAATATATATATGTGTGTGCACTATTGTCTAGCCATGTGGTAACGAGGAGAAAATCTATGTATGCACACTCGTCTATTTATAATTTCGAGTTGCTCGTTTTAGCGCGGGCGTAAATTGCCTTTTTCAACCGAACAACCGGAGACTAAAAATATAATAATAATAATAAGGAAGGAAGCGAAAAAAGAGAAGTGAAAATAACGGCAACCACGTATTAGTTGGTATTCCAAGAATAGTTTAACATAAATTCACCTGCTCCAAGGAAAAGAAATAAATAGAAGTTTTACTTTAATTTCTAATTAATTTTCGATTTAAAAAATAACGTTGCATAAGTGAAAATCTAAAAGTTTGTAATTAATTGTGGTCGATTCAATCAATTAACGATTGAAACGTAAGAGCGATATCGGCCAGGCGAAAACAACAATGTAAGGTGTAATTATCTGTCCGGTTGATTGCGAAACTTTGCACGAAATTGGTTTTATTTAATTAACGAAATCCGCGTGATTTATTACTGCCGAAGCTGCGGATAGAGATAAAACGCAAAGACCGTAAACTGAATAGATCCAATTTGTAGATTAATTTCGTTCGAAATTCCTCGCGTGGGTGCGGATTGGTTCCTGCTTCTTTCTGTTTCATCATCATCATTAAGAGACGCGTCGAGATTTGTGTCTTTGCAGGATGTATGAATATTACAATAAAATATATTTCGGCATCTTTATCTGCTTCGAACCGTTTCGTCCTGCGATGATTAATGATGGATTCCGGATTCCGAATTTCACCAATTAATTAGCAGTTTTTGTAACGATGAGGATTTAATACGACCAACAGATATGGTCCGATGGTCGTGGAGTTGCGCCTCCCGCTGCGATATTTATAGATCTTCCACTGTTTGTACGTGTTATTATTAATAGAAGGATTTAAAATTTATGATTTAATTTCGAAAAGAAAAAGCAGTTTTAGTTTTAATTACATTATATTCTTTCAGCTCTAAACGAAATTTGAAAAAAAATGAACTGACAACTTCATTAATCTAATTCAAATATTTTTTTAATAATAATTTAAAAGTATAGTTTATTTTATTTACAAACTAATATTTAATAGCAGGGAAAATTTTATGCGATTATTCAAATTATTTTATAATCTGCATATCGTAGTACAATAAGTTCGTGTTGTAATTTCCATTTTTTAAGCACTTCGTCGCGGATTTCGCGCTGCTGAAAGTCACGAATCCGACTGTTTTCCCATGATTCGCAATCGATAATTTCGTTTTCAAGATTTTTCCGAACTCCTTGTACCTCTCGAATATCGTCGATTCCGTCTCCTCCGGATGCAAACCGATGATCTGCACCGTCCTCGAATTCTCCAACTTCGCCTTTTTGCTGCTGGTTACCATCTGTGAATTTTCAAAAGTATTGCTGATTTCCATCAGCGGACGTTTTTTCTCGGCAACTTTCCTCGTATTAATCCTCTCCGATTGTCTGACGCGTTTCGCATCCACTTTAGCATCACTATTATTTTCCGTCAAGCGAGTCCGTTTATTGGTTGCGACTTTCTTCTTATTTTTCCCGTTTTCAGCTTGCAAAGGTTTCAAAATATTTTTGCTGAAATTTGAATCTCGATCCTCGCTATTAAAATTACTATTAACGTCTTTGCATATAGAAGCTGCACCGTTTCGCAAATAATTCTGCTCGAACTCTTCGAACAATTTCAAACCCCACACTCTTCCGCCATTATTAACCACTTTATTTTCTTTATCAGAATCCACTTTGCGTTCGTTAGCAATTTCTTGAATTTCGTTTGAAATAAAATGAAATTTAAAATATTCTTCATCCGTTACGTAACTTTCAAATAAATCATCAGAATCGATGCTTGCAGTTGCGATATCATCTTTAAATTCGGCAATTTCCTCTGATACATTTCCTCCCCACATGGACGAAACACTGCACTGCACAAATTTGATACTCAATTATCGACTCAAAAAATAAAATCACTTACATTTACGTGTATTGAATCCGAATCTCGGGACAAGACTTCTTCGAACGTTTCATCCTCCAGATCTCTCATAATTATGATTCCCTCATCCTCATCGGCGTCCTCTTTGCTCCACCATTCGATGTCCTTCGCTTTCAGCTCGAATCCATTAGAATTTCCGACCAGCTCGATCTCATCGAAAAAGTTTTCGACACGGTGCAGCTCCATATTTTGAAGATCCTCGCCTTCGCAGCTCTTATCACTCAATGCGATGACAAATGCTTTAAATGTACTTTTTGCTCCGCAAATTTACCTGCGCGTACCTCAATAAAATTTAATTGCATTTAAAACCCTCCGCGGAAAGGGATTTATAATATTATAAACTAACATACAATTTATTTTATGCATTTACGGCAATTTCATTTTTTCGAAGAAAAAATATTATTCCAAAACAGATTTTAAATTTCGCGCATTTCCAATATCAATTTATTGCACAAAAAATTTGCATTCTCAGAAATCTAGTACAAAATTTATGAATGAGCGTTTATTTTCGTTTGTGAGTAATACTAATACTAATCGAATGGCCGCAATTATAATAATGTGTGGGAAAATCGCATTAATGAATGAATGATTGCCGTGTACGACGAAACGCATAGGAGGAAACAGGTGGATAATATTTATGTCGCGTTTTTTTTTGTGTGTGTTTGTGTGTATGAATTGTTTTGTCAAATGTAATCACGTTACAAACACGGCGTATTGGAGGAAATGCACCGTAATTGTCTTCAGCGGGAAACGGAGGGAAGGACAGGTGAACGCCGCAATCGTGGAATTACAAACATACAAACAAACAAAAATACTATGTAATTACATTTCAGAAAATAAAAACTAATTGTCTCCGTTTTCGAAGTAATTAGGTGGATTTAATACGACCTAAATTTAATTTTAAATCTAAACTAATAGTTTCCAGAGTTTTTTTTACTTTAAATATGAGATTTCCACATATCAATGAAGTAATTTCCAAAAATGTTTGTATGTTATAAAAAGTTATAGAGCATTTTCTAAAAATGTTGGTCTGTGATGAGTAGGGGAGTAATTTTCAAAAATTATTATAAATAATAAGTAATTTTCCAAAAATTTTTGATTATTTCATGAGTTGAGAAGTAATTTTCCAAAAATATTGATATTTCATAAGTTGTAGTCTTATTTTCAAAAATGTTCATATATGATGAATGAGGAAGCAATTTTTAAAAAATGTTTGTATTTCCTGAGTTGAGGTGTAATTTCCAAAAATGTTTGATTATTTCATAAGTTTGGTAGTAATTTTCCAAAAATGTTCATATTTATAAAGTTGGGTAGTAATTTCCAAAAATGTTCGTATTGATGAATGTGGGAGTAATTTTCCAAAAATATTAATATTTCATAAGTTGTAGTCTAATTTTTCAAAAATAATCATATTTCATAAGTTGGAGAGTAATTTTCAAAAATGTTTGTATATGATGAGTGACGGAGTAATTTCCAAATATTTTCATATATGATTAGTTGGGGTGTAATTTTTTTTTCAAAAATGTTCGTGCTTGATGAGTGAAAAAGTAGTTTTTCAAAAATATTCATATTTCATTAGTTAGGAAGTCATTTCCAAAAATATTTATATATGATGAGCGGTGAAGTGACTTTCAAAAATGTTCATTGAGTAGAGTTTTATTTCTAATTTTTGCACATAGATATATAAATATGTAATTTCTCGTAAACTTCTTCCCATCCATCCGAGCCTCACCAACGAGGTGCGCCTCCCAATTTGGAAACAGCTGATCTAAAAGCAATTAAATAATGTCACATAAGGAAATTAATTCGAATTAAAGTTTATTTTAAGAAATAAATAAATCACATCGAAATTATGATGTTGAGAAAGTTGGATTAGCGTTCTTCCAAATGGAAATGAAGTAAGGATGTTTAAAAAAAAATTGTCGATTCTCACGGCGCGGATCGGTGCGAGAATTGCGACGAAGATGGAGGGAGCCCTCTTCTCTTGATTGGGTTTTGCAAAATAATTTATACGGCGGTAGGAAGTGAGCACGTAATATTTATTGGTCAAATTAAAATGGGAATTGATGGACGCCGCGTGCGTAGGAATGTACACAATTAATAATTGACCGTGCAGCAGACTTTAAACCAGCAGCAGCAGCAGCAGCAAAACGAGACTCTTAGCAGATATTATTACTAGTAGATACTAATAGATAGAGTGGAGATGTAGCTGCACAACAATGTTGTTAGCAACAATTTAACCTGCCCGATGGGATTGGCAACTCTGACCCAACCCGATTTTTCCCTCTCCTACGTTCCCATTGATGGAATAACGTTACGTGTGTTTGCATCTTATACGGACTTATTTTCATTCTTCTCAAAGATATTCAAAGAAATGGAAAGACGCGAGGATAAATTTTCGAGTCGAAATATCACAGTAATAATAATAACGCAATCAGCGTTGGCGTGCACTTTGTGTGTCTTTCTCTCTCTCTCTCTTTCTGACTCATTCACTTCAAGTCTTTATGTTGAGGCGAAACGAACGTTTGCTTAGATCTTTGACAAATGATTCTCGAATCCATGCAAATATCACGTTTCCCCGGCGACCGTCTCGCTAATTAAAGTCGAAGTTCGCTATTCGCTTAATCTGCTTCCAATCTATAATTGAATCTATCTCTCTCTTTCTCTCCGATTTATCGGCTTCCATGGTTTCATCGAAGAAATTCAATCTATACACACTCAACATATTCATACTTCATTACAACTTGTACAACTTTTCAGTTTTACGAAGTTAATACCGAAAATAATACTAATTTAAAAATAACATTATGAATTTAATAAATTTTACTTTTTTTTATATATTTTTCTAAATTTAAAAAGGTATAAAAATATTTTTTTTTTAATAAGTTTGGAAGAAGAAGTTGGAAGAAAACTTGTTCAAACAGTTTCATTCCTGTTTCTGGTGTGTCTGAACACCGAAAACCTTTCCCAACATGCAACCAACAATCCGACCGGATTCGCAGGGTGAGTAGACCGAACGTAACAGGTATTTCAGCAATTGTTGTACAAAGAGAGAGAGAAAACGAGTTACGCAACGCAGGGTGGTTTGCTTTCATTATTATCGTTATTACGATTTTCAATTCCCATTGAATCCGCTCCACCACCCCTTTTATTTTTTTTTTTGCTTGCGCCGCTTACAAATACATTTCTTTCTTCGCCGGTGCCCTTTTGTCCTTCGGACCAGTAAGCGGAGGGCCAGATCTTGTTTGTTTTGAACTTTAACGCTGGTTTTACGACTCTCCGGTCCCATATAATTTCGTAATTGAAATTATTCTAATGAAACGTGCAAGGTGTACATGTCTCTCATACACTTACACTTACACACAAGGTGTACGAGGATTTATTTCATTTTATTCGGATCGCATGCAAATCATCTCCGCGATGCAAAGAGGAGGCCATAATAACCTGCTTTAAATACAATATAATGATAATAATAATAATAATAATAACAATAAGAACCGACAAGAAGATGGAGAAAGAGGGAACAACAATGATGCCTTGTTGCATAGACAACACGCACGTTATTGCGCTTTAAATATTCATATAAAGCCGTTTTATATTCATTACTTTTTTCGACGTAATTGAATTTTTAAGGCGCACATACAATTACCGTTGTTTTCGACTTGAAAACATGCTAATTACCCCTGCAAACAAAACCATTGTCCAAACATTTCATTAATCATTTTTCGTTTTTTTTTTTTTAATTCAACATTTTATTCTCTCCACGAAAACTCATAGTCGATAATAAAAACTATTAATTTGTAAAGTTAATCTTAGTCCATTGATGAACAAAATTTGGCCCGCCACATTTTAGATTTTTTACCCAATCCCAAAATAATAAACAAATTGCATTTATTTAATTCCTAACTATTGAGACTCCACAACAACATCATATTATGTCCAGAAATACATACAAAAATTTAGAAAATTTGATTAATTTTTATTATATTTTTCTTTTAGAAAATACAAAAAAAAAGATAAATTTTCTACCAATTGCTGTAATTTATTTTAAATATTTGCTTTTGAATATAATATTAAATTTGACTATAAATCATATATAAGAACAAAAAAGTTATGTTCGTAAAAATGTGATTTCTTTTAGAAAATAGCTCGAAACAGGACACGCATTGTTTTACTTTGTTCACAATAAAGTCTTTTGTTCTTGTGTAGCTTCGTTGTAATTCAATTAAAATATTTTATCAATATTAATGATTTTACAATGATTCAACCAAAATGCAAATAATACGTTGAAATCGCTAAACGGAACGCGGGATAAAATTTTATACCTTCGATAGCTCAGTTGGTAGAGCGGTGGACTGTAGAATTTAATCCTGAAAGTTAGGATTTGTGTAGATATCCATAGGTCACTGGTTCAAATCCGGTTCGAAGGATTCTCTTTTTTTTTTTAAATAATTTCTAATATTTTTGATTATGATATTTCGAATTACAATGATTGTTGTTGTTTGTTGTTATGAAATATGCGAGCGCGTTTACGGTCTGCTGCCTAAAGAATATGATTATAATAATAAATCCTGCAAGTCACTCGAATTGATAATTTATTAATGACATAAATAAATAGTATGCGCAATATATTTATAGAGTACAGACTGTATTATTAATGGCGACGACTACACGGTGCACTACACAGGCTAAGCAATTACTTAATAATAATCCAGTTTGCATCAAAGTATTGTGTCTGTGGCAATTCGCTGATTGATTTTGATTTGCGAATCAAAACCGTATCGTTTTATATTATCATACTGTTATTATAAACAGGACGTACCGTGAAGTTGCACATAACTAAATAAAATTAACGAAAATTTTACAAGAAAATTGATTATAAATCCATCAATTATTATAAAACTTAAGTTATATAAAACTTTTTTTTATTATTAACTTTATTTTAGTTAGAGAAATGTTCAAATAATAATTGGTAAATCTAGGAAGTTGCAAAACGTTTCCTTCGAACCGGATTTGAACCAGTGACCTATGGATATCTACACAAATCCTAACTTTTAGGATTAAATTCTACAGTCCACCGCTCTACCAACTGAGCTATCGAAGGTATATATATTTTAGCAACAATACATCACAATAATTAACATCCATTTTTAATTACAAAATCTACATGTTTACAGTTAGATGCGTTAACATTTTTACTCAAAATGGTTATATTTTTTTTTCTTGAGAACATTTTTTCCTAACAAAATAATGTACTGTAATAAGAGTTAAGCAATAAAATCAGAATAAGCGAAATATAAAACAAGTAAATTGTGATAACTTTTATAGTTTGTAAGAGATGCGG
This sequence comes from Nicrophorus investigator, assembly GCA_963457615.1. NCBI lineage: Eukaryota > Metazoa > Arthropoda > Insecta > Coleoptera > Silphidae > Nicrophorus > Nicrophorus investigator. Next base: position 38,383,957 of record OY735140.1, read on the forward strand.
TTTTAGCATGTTACCGAATTTGGCGCGCCAATAATAATAAGAATGTAGTATTTTCACGTCTTCCTTTTGGACAATTCGATCTCGAAGATTGTGTGGTGCGTGTGGTCCAGATAATAAGATTATGTATTTATATTAAAAAAATATGATTATACGATTATTGCGTCAGGTGGATTTCGATTGGTCACCCACACTTGAAATAACATAAAATTTAAGTCCGATCATAATAAACTCGTTCTCTCTTCATCTCCTCCTCCTCCTCCTTTACCACCACTCACTCACTATAAACACTCAAATACACACACACGCCACGCCGTATTATGAGCAGTCTTTCTCTCGCTGTGTTTTATGTCCGGCAATTATTTAAATTAGATTACCTTTTTATTTCTATTATTAATTCATTCCACTCGTAAAGCGCAACCTTATGGGCCGCGATTTATCATAATACCGGGCCTCTCTTTTATTTCGGTAAATGTTAAACGCCGGCAATTATCTCTCCGCGGTGAATATAAATTGGGTTTTTATTTCTACGAACAGAAAAATAATCTGAAGAAACGTATATTCACGTAACGCACATATAAGCGACGCCTCTTCGCCTTCTGCAGACGCCGAACAACAAAAGAAGCCATTTGTCACTGTATGCAGAAAATTATGCACTCCTCCACTATCGATCTCTTAATGCCAATGTCGATGATGAAAAAGACTTCTGCAGAAATTGCAACATCTAAGCATTTCGTTTATATTTTTTTTTGTTGCACACCTGCAATTTAATCACACCTGTCTTTGTTTGGTCAACGCAGCGAAAATCTGCAAATACAAATTTCCATTGAGGTCATCTGTAAAGGAAGATAAACTTTACCCTAATTCGAGTTGAAGCCAACATTTTTTTTTAATTAAATCTTTGTCCGTACTGGGGGGCCACGAATAAACAAAAATAAAACGACAAGGGAATTGCGCTAACGGTAAAAAGTTTAAAGTTGAGAAATGCCACATCTTTATTTTTTTTTTTTTTATTATTTTCATTGCACTTTAATAAACGTCAGGCTCACGTCTCGGCTTTAAGCAAATACTGCAAGGAAACACGAAAAAAAATAATTCACGAACTGAATATAAATAATGTTAAATTGGCGCGTCAAACTTTTGACGTCGCACGTCTTGCAAAGTTTTATTTGTTTTTCGTTTCGAGACGGCCCCACGCACTTCAAAAACTCGCGTTTCCGTCAACTTGTCCAACGCGGAATTCGTTTACCAAGCAAATAAAAAAAAATAACTCGTTATTAGCCGTTCCAGATTAAAATCTGGTCGTCTGGATTACGACTTCAATTGATGATGAAGGAGGAGGTCCTTTTTTTTCTGTGTTATTATTATTATTATTTGTATTTGTATATTTCTCCTCTTTCTTCTGCGGCAAGAGTTAGGCTCTCAGACTTCCGGTGGGGACGGACGCCTTTATGACTTACTCGAGCGGAAGTGACTCCTGTACGTCACCTGGATAAGCAATCATAAACGTCACGTTCATTCATTCATTAGCCCAATTTAAAGCCTTCAATCTCGAATCTCCTGTGCTGCTTCGTTCTTCGTTGATTCTTTTTCTTTCGTTCGTTCGCTCATTGGGAGCAGCAGCGAGTGGCATGAAAGAATCGAAGAATGAAAGAACCAACCAACCAACCACCGCCTTTCATTCTTTCGGGTGCATTCCCACGATTTACACGAGATAGCCGCGTTTTCAAATGCAAAACAGCTCGAACCTTTATTATTATATTTATTTTTCTTCTTCACTCACCCCGAGACATTTTCATACATTACGTTACAATACAATATATTTTTAATTTGCATCTTTAATTATTCCAATCGACGAACATAAATCTCCATATTTTCATCAGAAATTATTAGCGAGAAGACCTACCGCATTTTATTTAGTTTTCATCCCCAATTTTATACCACATTTCTGACCATAGACTCGTTTAAAAGATTACAGTTTTATCTTTAATTTGCGATATCGATAATCTAATTAGCCTGCACAGTTATCAAGTTATTAAATAAAAAGTTTCATTTCTTTTTTTTTCTTCTTTTGTTTCGAGGGTGGCGGTGGAATTCGGAGTGTCGCGCCGTCTGAACCATTATGAGACGACGGCTTTCTATTCTGCATTATTTTATACATTTTATATTTGGCGAGTGCTCGAAAAGTGGGTCAACACCCACGACTCTCGTGGAAAGATGGCACATCTCGCAGGTTACAACTTACGATGTGTGCAACGATTTGAACGGAATGCACAAGTCCGCATATTTTTCAACGAATGTGGAAAATCCTTGATTCAGATCTAATTATCGAACATTTAAAAAAATAAATTTTAAGCGCGAAGTTTTAAATATGCTTTTATGCACTCTCTAAAGAAGGAGTCCAAATTACGGCGCATTCTGAAAATATCTTTTGCGCATGCCGTCCTTTTATTCATGGTTTCAAAATTGAGAATTTAAATTTGAAAAAATGTGTTTGTTGGAAATTAATTAAGAAGTTTGCAATAATAATTATGTATATTTCTAATGCATTAGCGAAATTGTTATGATTCATACTGAAAATATGACTTTGAGAGAGAGCGATTTTATATATGTGTTATTAAGTGGAAATAAACGTGCGGTTCACGATTTTCTCTGTGCGATTTTGATTGAAAGACTGAATGAAACGGAGAAAGAGAATGATATGAAATGCTCTTTTCACCTTCCCGCAAATTGGGAATGACACCACTCGGTTAAGGATAAGCCAATCATGCAGACTGTATAATCGAATTACGTGAGAGCCGTCGAATTTTTCGTTTCCTTAAATGCTATTTACGAGCTGCACATTATTTGATTGACGATTTGATAGATGAAACGCGGATTCCGTCGAAGGAATGAGGTAAGCTTGTAATTCAACTTGTGCATGTTTTTCATTTTATTTTGTGCGATTAATAATCAATTAGGTTTCTGTTCTATGGAAATGTAAACTTGAGAGACCCTCGAGACTTACACGATTTCTATCGTGGAGAAAAATGCGCGAAAGGGATACAAAATCGTTTGGGTGGCAAGGCTATATTATATTATATTTTACTCGTGTTTATTTCATTTCATTTTCCGCAAAGAATCGACGGCGTTCGCGGCGCGCGCGAAAGATTCCAATCGGAGTTGGAAGTCTTTAAAGTTCAAAGTTTTATTTATCGTTGCGCCAGTGCACACTTTGATTCCGATTCGATTGTGTCCGCTCCGTCTGTGTGGGAGCTTTTCCATAATACGAACAAAGAATGAACGAACTCGCAAATAAAAAAATATGCAAACAACTAAACTAAACAATCTAACAACTATTTGATTTCAAATCTAACGCGCTCATAAAATCTAATTGGAATTCGAACTACTTTTATTTCCAACCAATTATTTATATTTGAAAAGATTTAAACTCTGATTACAAATTCAATAAATATAATTTTATTTTTAATATTTATATACAATTTTTATTTTAACATTGATAGCTTATATCATAAGAACAGCGCACAACACAAATATTCAAGTAGGTTCATTGGAAAGCCTATAGTTTTATCTCAAATTAGCATATTTGATGATCAAGTTGGCATGTGTTGTTGTCGAGTTATACATAAAAAATGAAGATTCAAACAAAATCGTTTTATCTCGATTATTAATTAAGATAACGGAACAAGTGTTATATCAAAAGATGGGGAATTGAATATTCTTCTAAACACGATCATAAAATATAAGGCAAAATTGTTTTGAAAAATGTTGACTCAAAAAAACAAAATTTCCATTTCTATTTTTTACCCACTTTTAAATTAATAAACATTTTATAACATAAAATATGTAATATATAACTAGATTTTTGATGCAATTATAAAATTTTATATATTTTAAGTAATCCAAAAAAAAAGTTTATAAAAAAAATTTACCAAAAAAAATTATAAAGTTTTAAAGTATTAATAAGTTTGAAGGTAAAAGTTTAATTGATGAGGAAATCTGGATAAGAACATAACAAACAAGCAGGTTGTAGGTTGTATGCGATTGTGGAGCGAAATGCACGAGGGAAAAAGATCAACGTAAAAAAGACTGAAGCAGAGAGTCTATATATAAGTGAGTATGCTCTTAACAGAATGTAGATTCTATTAGGTCACGATTTCCGAGCTTAATAACCGACCGAAAACAATAAATAATAAAGAAATTAGTCAACGATCTCGTGTATTTGCTGCCTCTCGACTTTGCTCTCTAACTCTCGGCCTCCATCTGCCTCTATCTTTATCCAACAACCTATACTCTTTGTTCTTTCTACATGTTCTTTCATTTTTTTCTCTGTTAAATTTATTATCCGGAGTCGTGCAATTAACATTTCGTACGCGCGCAAAGAAGGAGAGAGCCGATGAAGAGAGACATGAACTGAGACAGGTAATAACAGATTTATTGAGGAGATTGAGATACATGACTGGAAATTGGTCATGTACGTCCCATCGGCAAACGAAATAAGAACTGTAGATTGTAGTCGAATCTATATAGATATTATATCTTTTTTTTATTTTAACGTTCGTTTCTTTTTCTGCACGCGCACCGCCGTCGCCTCAGTATTTTCAAGCGTAAAATTGAAAGTAGTATTTCTTAATCGTTCCGTGAACGATATAAATTTTCTCGTTTAAAATGCACCCACACACACACGCTGCGCGAGCGCCAGTTAAATAGATATCTCCACTATACACTCATGGATCACTTCTTTTCCGTTCCTCCGCCAAAGTTTCTACAGATCTCAATCCTCCTTCTCCTCCGACCTCTCATTCTTATTGTTTCTTTCTTCTTATAAAACAATACTAGCTGCTGCTGCTGCTGCTGCTTCTGATCATGTTGCTCCATAGGCAAATATCGTATCTCATGCTGGAGAGAGAAAGAGAAGGAATCAAAGATAGAATATAATTTATAACATTTTATTTATATATGGAAATGATCTTGATAAAAGGTCCGTAACCGAAACGAAATTGGTATAACCCATTGGTGTAACAACGTGTATGCATGCATGTAACAGATCGAAGCCATTGTTTCGTGCACTTTCGAAGCGTTATTACTTAACAAATTAACTTCCAAAACGTTGCCCAACCACCGCCGCCGCCGATCCGATCTTTGCATCGCCGCGCCGCGCTACGCACGCACACGGACAGCTCAGCTCTCAGCAGAGCCATATGATTCTAGGAAGAAAAACTGGGCAAGGAAAAATCGCTCCTGCCAGCTACTCGGAATCGAAACCCACGGACGAGACCATGATTCACACTCACAGTTACCATGGTTACCAAGGTTCGCGAGATCTAATTTGTTGATACCATGGCGACTGGGAGCAATATTGGTAATAATAACCAGTGGCGTAACAATCGGGGTTATTGGCACTCAACACTTCTTGTTGCACCAGTGTTGGTAATCAAAACATTTCCGAGAAGAAAATCATTCAAAATATTTCCAGACTTTTATTTTTATGTTTTGAAGCAAAATTATTTTCGTTCATCATCGAAATCTGTTGCATTTATGAAAATTTGATTATTATTGAAATAAACAGTTAAAAACATAATCCAGATGTGCCTGAAATCATATTGATTTTCAGTGTTTGTAAACATTTGAGACCACTCGAGATTCGAGTCATAGAATTCAACTTAGTTCATATCTGAGGTTTGAACGAAGCTGTAGCTCATAGTTTGCAGATAGATACGTAAGTTATTTTAAATTTAAATATGAAATGTTGCATTTATTTAGCGCAAAATTCGCCACGGTTCACCGGTCCTGTCAATTATTATATAAATGTGATATGTTTGCACGTGAACATTTTAAACGTATTGTTCGCTGATATTGTTGTAATAATGTGGCATGTTTGTCACGTGCAATCATATATAAATCTCTTCGGTTTCGGACCAAATAGTTTCTATTTAGATATTGCATCGTTATCTGCCTACTCCGAACGAATTACACGCTTCTCTTATCGGAACATTTGCCTTAAACTGGACCATACTTGTCGGTTTCTTTTCATTTATTTTTATTTTTTGCTTCGCTTCAATAAAGCGTTTTCGTATGCAAATCGGCAAAAACGGAACGAGACAAAAGCGAGAGATGGAACGAGCGTTTTCTCATTATTATTTTATTTGATAAAGCGACGCGATAGTGGCTAAACGGGCAAACTTGAACTACAGCATTGATCTCTTCACGTTTTTCGCCCGTTCTTCTCTCCCATCCAGATCGCCTCGCATATCTCTCTAATAAACCAGACACGAGCGGCATAAAATATGACCCAAATCCCAAGAAACATGAAACGTATCCGTTCGTTCTTTCGTTCGTTCGTCCATCTCTCAGTCGCTCTCGCGTAATAATCTAAAAGAGACACTTTGCCCAAGAATAATGAACCAATCCCCGTACTTTACAGTTACACGCACATAATTTACTTTTATAAAACTAATAATACTGCACACTCTACTTATCTGAATTATACAACAAAAATGAGGAAGGATGAAGATTACGCTCCTTTATTTTGCGTTTAAATCAAAATTAAACTTGATTTACTGCCTTTAAACACACACGCTTATAAATCTGAATAAACATTTTCCGTTTCTCGCATCTTTATTTATTCATCCAACTAATTTATTTACACATTTATTATTTCGGTGCGAGCTAAACTTTTCAGCGTTCCTTTGATTTATGCACTTGAAATACGGGTTTTTCCATCCGGCAAACATTTCAATCGTTAGAATATAATAAGTTTCGTGATATGCAAATTGTAATAGATTCGATTTGATAATTTTGTCTTTCGCAGCGAGCGAAAAGAAAGAGCGACTTTCTTATTGTTAAGAGTTTAAGAAAGAAATAAAGAAAGGATTGTAAAGGAGTTTACAATAGAATTGTGAACGTGATTTGTGACAAGATCGGGAAGAAATGAGCTGGTAATGGGCCATCAAATGCACGCACGACGACTACATAATTGTTAAGTTACAGCTTCATCGGTCTTTCTCGCTCGCGCGCTCATTTTTACGGATGTCGAGAGAAAGAGGGAAGCACTAACGAGAAAGAATCCCAAAAGTTACGATCGTCTCTCGGTTTGACCCCCGCGACTTTTGAATCATTTTCTTCTTCATCATCATCTTTGTCGTTGCGGTCGTCTTTATTCATCGTTGTTTGTTGTTGACCTCAGTGTTCGAATCTGAAGAACGAGCGAGATAGAGAGGAAGGTATTAAAAGCGCCGGCGTTAATTATTGATGAGGAAAATGTTAAATGAAATGTTAGAGTTGAAAACTGATTAGCCGCACGTGCCGCCCACCCACTTTCATTAACATCCAACAAAAGAATACATTAGAAGAGCGACGAAAAATTATTGCCGCTTGCGGAAAATTAATTGCTTACAACGAATCTCGGATTTGAATTTCCGAAGCCCACGCCACTAGCCGCAGACACCCAGATCTTATTTATTTTTTTTAGTAGTTGTTTATTTGTGTTTCTGCTTAGTGTTTCCTTGATATTTTCAAGAATCTACAACATCGTCGATTTTATCGATTCGTGTTAAAACACTCCAATAAATAACTTTCCTTTCGTGCCGCCAAACTGCTTTTAGTCAAAATGATTTCATATTTTCAATATTAATTTTAATTTCAAACAGATTCATTAGATGAATTATAGGATGCGATTGCATAAGTGCAGCCTCGAGATATGCGCATTTGGTACGACCCAATCCATCATGTGTCGCAAAAAGCTGACCAACTCCGGTCGTTCGATAATCAATTTCAGGTTTGAATGCGGCTCTAATTAATCGCGCCGCGCGAGTTTTCGCATTGTGCACCGCTTGATTGCGTATTAATATTAACAACAACAAAAAAGAACGTTGTTATTGTTGTGATATCTGTCTGAGAAGGAGTGAAGTCGACGTGCGTTCTTTAATGTCTGTGGCATTTGTAAGTTTATTGGCGCGTGAGGAAACATTCGATGGGTTCATTAAATTCTTTCCTTCTTCGCCGGAGAACCCGAAAGAAACGAGGAGAGGAACATCATTTTTGTTTCTCTTCTTTGTTGTGGAATTCGGAGTTGAAGGTGGAGTTGGAGAAGAAAGAGGAAGAGAAATACTATTAAAACGTATGCTAGCGGATCGAATAAATAACTAATACCGCCGATTGACACTTCTGATTAGCCACAATACGATTTTAAACCTCGGATCAAGAAGAGAGAAAGAATCCGGATCTAACTATAACGATTTCGAAATTGAAGATCTTTAAATATAATTCTACAACTTATAGGAAAATGTCTTTAATATTTCCATTGGGGATGAATGAAATTTGTGGGGGGTAGCTTTTTTAAGAGCAGAGTGGCGCAGTGGAAGCGTGCTGGGCCCATAACCCAGAGGTCCGTGGATCGAAACCATGCTCTGCTATCTGTTTTGCAAGTTGAAATACTAAATATTATTATATAATTGGGAATATTAATGCTTGTTTGTTAGAAAGTATTTTTCAGTTGGTTGAAAATTGAGATCTACCTGATGAAGGTCTGGCGCCTACAACTTTTACTCTGCACAAGCTGCAATAAACTAAATAAATACGGTTATTGAACAGTTATTGCCAAAGCTGCGATGGAACGGTTAATAGCAACAACAATAGTAATAAACCCGCGCACAATTAGCCACATAATTTATATTGGACCATTTATTAATACGATTCGTTTGTTGCTGTCGCGTTTTTTTTCTTCTGCTTGTTGCAAGAGCAATTAGTTCGATCTAATCAAAAGTAATTGTCGACTGACCCCGACGTGATTTGAACACGCAACCTTCTGATCTGGAGTCAGACGCGCTACCGTTGCGCCACGGAGTCCTGGTGGAAGCCTTCCTCGACGCCTATGAAAAAAAATTAACAAAATCTAGTTAAACCAACCGGAAATGCTAAAGCAACCTGTCCATCCATGTATTCCATTCATAACAACTTCCTGCGAGCGCATCCACAAAAACAGGTAGCAAATATGTTCTAAATCAGGTGACACAATATTTAGTGAATGTCGGAAAGATAGTTTTTCACACGAAATCTGATCTGCGCTCCTCCCGGATGCTCCGCCGAGTTCCCAAACGATGTGTGAGCTTGCACCCTCCTCCAGAGAACTAACAAAAAAATCTGTACCCATAACCAAATTAGATAATTTCCTCTTCCACTTAACAAAATTTTATCCAAAAGGAAATATAATTGATGCCTTTCCAAATAGATAATTGTGGGAAAATAATTTTAAAGATTTATTAAAGAATCAAGAATGAGAGGGACAAGTTTTTGGCGTGTACAATGCAGAGAAAGAGCGAGTGGTGGAGTAATATCTAAATTGGGATCTGGGACTAATTGAAATGTTACTTTAAACGGATCGTAATTTTATCGGGACAAAAATTAATTACGCGTCTCGGTCGACCGTCGAAGGCGCCTCCGGCTTATTTACTTACCGCACTTTGTTATCATCGTTCATTCCGTGCTGAGAAAGAAGGACATGCAGAAAGACAGCGATTAAACAATTAAGATGTCTGGTTACATTCACATCCGCAAAATCGAAATATTAAGTTATCAACAATATAAAAATTATTTCAGTAAAGATTAAAAAATAAAGATTCTTTGATATGGTATATAATAGTTGAAAATCATCAAAATGTTGGAAGTTCGTAACAGATGATTTCAATGATTTCAATTTCGGAACAAATTTGGAGCTTAGTAAAAAGAAAGTTAGTTTTTGTTGTTTGAATGAATAGAGAAATGCGCGGGTGGTGGTGGTGGTGGTTGTGTTAATCGACCACCCGTAAAATAAGTAGAGGAATATCGCAATGCGATGCGTTTCAATGATTGGATAATTTACGGCGCCGTAAACGAACATTACCGGTTTACGTGGACGATGCGTGCGTGCTGCATCCATCCTCGTCGACGAAGACACCGCACCGCCGAGAGGACGAAGAAAGACATCCTCGACGTTCGATGCACAGAATCGGACTATGTGCACGTGTGTGTGTGTGTGTACCCACGTAAATTCCGTGGTGGGTGTTTGTTGTGTGTGTGTGTGTGTGTGTGTATTAAACAAATCGAAGTGTAAACGTGTGGGCTACACCTGTCTCTCTGTGTATTGCCCGGATCTCCTCTCGCAACCACTTCTCCAGACCAGTCCTGAAGGGAGAGTGCATTGGCCTCTATCCTCCATCATCATCTTTCTCTCGCCTTCTCTCATCGCAATCATCGTTCCGTCCTTCTTCCGTTCAGCGATGAAGTGCATATAGTCCATATAGTCCACATCCCCAGCCGCATCGCTAGGAGAGACCGACGACGACCACTTCTCATGTCCCATCTACTTACATTGCTAATTATTATATCGCCGCCCGCTGTCAGGTTCATGGTTACTACAGGAACATAGAACGTCTTGGATAATAGATAACAGCCTAACATGCCTTGTTAACGTCTTCCACACTACCCCGACTCCACCACCATCTTCTTCCTCCTTATTCTTACTACTGCTGCTGTCTCCACCACTACTACTACTACAACTACTACTACTACTTATTTCTCCAATACTGACTCGTCTTTGTTTCTACACATGAAGACATTATATACACACTTGCATACCTACATGCACTCGCTCGTATAGCCCACGGACATCTTTTGTTAACTTAAATACATTCACACTTCATCTCTAACATATTTCATCATCTAAACGATATTTTTTTTTGATGATATCCACAACATATTTTAAATTAATAATTATAATTATTATTGAAGTAAATTGCAGTATTTACTTGGAATTATTTTAATTTATCGACTCCGTGGCGCAACGGTAGCGCGTCTGACTCCAGATCAGAAGGTTGCGTGTTCAAATCACGTCGGGGTCACAT